>JADRCH010000031.1:13243362-13291914 GCA_019843965.1 Rhynchomys soricoides
CTGTGGTAGGGTGTTGCTGGGCTGTGGTAGGGTGTTGCTGGGCTGTGCTGGGGTGTTGCAGGGCTGTGCTGGGGTGTTGCAGGGCTGTGGTAGGGTGTTGCTGAGCTGTGCTGGGGTGTTGCTGGGCTGTGGTAGGGTGTTGCTGAACTGTGCTGGGCTGTTGCTGGGCTGGGCTGTGGTGGGGTGTTGCAGGGCTGTGGTCGAGTGTTGCTGAGCTGTGCTGGGGTGTTGCTGGACTGTGGTAGGGTGTTGCTGGGCTGTGCTGGGCTGTTGCTGGGCTGTGGTGGGGTGTTGCTGGTCTGTGGTAGGGTGTTGCTGGGCTGTGGTAGGGTGTTGCTGGGCTGTGGTGGGTGTTGTGGGGCTGTAGTAATTGAGCTGCAGCTGTCCCATTTAGAGCTGAGCAGTCATAGTCACTTTCAGCACCCTGATCAGTTAATGTATCTGTCCATTACCTGCTACCTACTGTAAAAAGTTTCTCTGACTACAACTGAGAAGCAGCACAAATCTATGGGTATAAACATAAATAAACGAATATTAAACATATATAAACAAACTGCTTGGTTTGACAATATGACCAGTTAATCAATGAACTCTGCTAATCTCTACTTGGGGCCTATGGCCTCCCCAGATGTGGGCTTTTGACCAGGTTTACTATAGCAGACATGAATTCTCTCCTTTGGAGCAGGCTTCAAATCCAATCAGAAATGCCTGGTTACCTTGTAACAGTCGGCCGCTGTTGCAGCAGTGGGCACATCTTGTCTGGCAGGCTGCTGCTTCAGCAGTGGCCAGTGACGGTTAACTCATAGTCATCCTCTCTTCCTGGTAGTTGGTTTACTTACATGGTAAATTGGCAGTACAGAAACTCCAGAATTACTAACCCCAACATGCCTCTTCTCATGTCTGCATCCCATCTTCCTTCTGCAGCTGAGTAGAAGAAAAGAATAGAGTGAGAGGAGGTGAGGCTCCCTCTGCCCCTGAACCTGCCTGACTGCAAAGACAAAATGGAGCTGTCTTGAGCAGAGAGGGGAAAGACTGTGGGGAGCTAGCTCCTAGCCCTGTCAGGTTCAGGCTTTTAGCTTGCAGTTGGATAGATGATTTGAGGGCACAGGAGAGGGCTGCAAAATTTTACTTAAGAGTCTGGGAATATAGCACAATTGTTAGCGTGCCTGTCTAACCTGCATACAGCCTTGGGTTAGGACAGCAGCACTCTACCGGGTGGTGCAGGCCCTATAACCCCTGCACTTGGGAGGCAGTGGCAGGGGCGGCAGGGGCTCAAGGTGATTCTCAGCTACACACGGAGTTTCAGGAAGTTCAGCTACATGAGACCCTGCCTTGAAAAAACAAAACGTTTCTTTTTTTTAAATTTGAGATCTCTTGACACATGACTATTTAAGTCACTAGGCAAGGTACCAGCTACAAGGACTCAGCCCTCCAGCATTAAGAGGTCAGGGAGGAACCAGGGATAGTGACACACCTCTACACACTTGTAATCCAAGCAGTTTAAAAACTAAGTAGGGAGGATCATGAGTTCAAGGTCAGCACAAGCTACATGGTGCACCCTATTTCAAAAACAGAACACAACATCTGGCTGCTCACAACTGCTGTCACTCCAGTTCAGTTCTGGGGATCTGACACCCTCTGCTGGCTTCCAGGGGCACTAAGAGTACATATGGTACACATAATACATCTGGGTAAACACACACATGTTTTTAAATTAAAAAAACAAACTAGAGGTCAGAGAAAAGGAAGAAGCCCTGGGGCCAGGAACACAGCAGAGAAGTGTCTGTGGCCAACAGGAAAGGGGTTTCCAGGAGGGAGCAAGGACCCCTGGCCAGCAGGCCCTCTAAGAAGAAAACCTTCCCATTGAAGGTCATTGGTGACCTTAACAGAAGCATCTTCTGTGAGGAAGAAAGGCTCTGCCAGGACAAACAGGTGTCCCCATTGGCAAAGCACACAACTCGGGGTCCTGAGCTAGCCCAGCAGAGGGTTCTGAACGGCTTCTTAGCCAGGAACCTTTTTTCTAGGGCTCAGTGGGCAAGCCATCTTTAGGGCCAGTGTCAAGAATTTTTAGCATTGAACAGGGCTGACTATTCAGTAGTTCTCTAGGGCTACATACCTACAAGGCGCCTG
Organism: Rhynchomys soricoides; assembly: GCA_019843965.1. Lineage (NCBI taxonomy): Eukaryota > Metazoa > Chordata > Mammalia > Rodentia > Muridae > Rhynchomys > Rhynchomys soricoides. The sequence continues at coordinate 13,245,493 of JADRCH010000031.1, forward strand.
TTATGTGGGTAGCTGCTAGACTCTCTGTCTGTCTATCACATACATGCCCTGACCAAGGGCTTCCTATGGTTTTGTACTATATAGCCCCTCTCTTCTCAGAGGCCTCAGAAGCCCTGGCAGGCAGCACCAGGCAGAGCCTGTCATTTCTCTCCTCCTTAGGTTTCTTCTTCTTCCTCTTCCTCCTCCTCCTCCTCCTCCTCCCCATCTTTTGTTTTCTCTTCTTGTGGCAGGGGGTTAGATATAGTCTTGGCAATCCTGGGTTTGGTTGTGTAACCCAGGATGGTCCCAAATTTGCAGCAATCCTCCTGTTTCTGCCTCCTGAGTATTGGGCTAACCAATGTGAGTCACCACACCCAGTTTCTGTATTCTTAATGTAAAGCTTTACAAGCACGGTGGGTCCTCCTATTCATAAGAGCAGTCTCTGCTTTTAGGAGAAGCCTCAGAAACCTGGAAAGGAAAACAAACTCCAGTGACCGCCCAGTGATTCAAGCCTAATGTGCTGACATTGCTTCATGCCTGACCTACTGTGCTGTCCCCACAGGCAAGTCCCACCTGGCCATTGTGCAGAAGGTGAACAATGAGGGTGAGGGCGACCCCTTCTATGAGGTGCTGGGCCTGGTCACCCTGGAGGACGTCATTGAGGAGATCATCAAGTCTGAGATCCTGGATGAGTCAGACATGTACAGTGAGTTGAGCCCTTTCCACGGGCCCAGAATTCTATTGTATCTCTGAAGTCTGGTATCCCTAGGTAGAGAGGCTTCAGTGCAGGGGTGTGGAGGCCCTGGACCCCCTGAGTCAGGTCTGGTAGCCAGCTAGGTGCCCTGTTTTGGCCGTGGGGAGGATGGGCACAATGCTGAGCCTCCTCTGCTCTCCTTGCCTGGGTCCTGCTGCCCTGTGTGGAGAGAAGCCTGGGAACTAGGGTTCAGGTTCAGACCTGTCCTCTTACAGCTGACAATCGAACCCGGAAACGGGTGTCCATGAAGAACAAGCGTGACTTCTCTGCCTTCAAGGATGCCGACAATGAACTCAAAGTGAAAATCTCACCTCAGCTTCTTCTGGCTGCTCATCGCTTCCTGGCCACAGGTAAGAGTGCAAAGTGCCTTCTGCCACATGCAGAAGGAAATATAGACACAGAAGGAGTAACCCTGGGCCTCTGGCCATTCCTCCCACAGAGAGCAGTGAGTGCTAGGTCACACACACCTTAGAGGGGTCTGGGCACCCTCCTCCCTGGAGAGCACCATGTTTACCATGGCTGCCGCAGGCCTCCAGACACAATCTAGCTGATTTACAGAGCAAGCACTGAGACATTCAGGGGAGGACCTGGGACCCCAGGCCCTTCAGACTATCTCCCCCTGGCCTGCTCACCTGCACTGAAGGGCCTGTTACAGGGAAGGCCTCCTCCTTCCTTCTGTGCTGAGCTGGTTCCTCCAGAGCTGAGATGTACCTCAGCAGCACTCCTCCTGTCTCCTCTAATTTAAAGCACCTCTGGGACGTGGGTGACAGTTGAGACCAACCCTGCCACCCATGCTGCAGCTTCCCTTCTGGCTCATTTGCTAAAGGTGCCTGTAAAGCCCTTCCCCTTTGTGTTTTTCCAATATGATGCAGAGTGATGACTGTGGGACACATGATGCAGAGTGGTGACTGAGGGACACTTAATTAACATGTATAGGCAAGAATGCACCTAAATGACCTACCTGTGGTACCCACTTAAACATGAGCCCGCCCAGGGAACTTGTGTGCCCATCTTCCTGATGAGAAAATGGAGTCACATAACCTAAGTTCAGTAATCTGCCAAAGGTCATGACTGTTGTACCGAACCCATGCAGGCTGGCCGATGCCATCTAAGCAGCAGAAGCCAAGCGTGGTACTACCCAGAGAGGTGCAGGCTGAAGAAACAGCCCAAGCAGGGAGGAAGCCATCCTAGTACAGAGTGGCCATGGTCACTTAGGTGTTGGCCGCCTGGTCCCAGGCACGTGTGAAGTCCTGTCTCTCTCCTGCAGAGGTGCCACAGTTTAGCCCCTCTCTGATGTCAGAGAAGATCCTGCTCCGACTGCTCAAGTACCCCGACGTCATTCAGGAGCTCAAGTTCAACGAACACAACAAGTACTGCACACGCCATTACCTGTACCACCGGAACAAGCCGGCCGACTGCTTCGTCCTCATCCTGCAGGTGAGCCTTGGCCTGGGGCCTAGGTGCTCAGGCCTCCCCACAGCTGCACCCTGCCTTCTGATGAACCATGCGAGAGTGTGCCGCCTACCCCTGAGTGTGCTTGCTCCAGGTTGTGCATAGTCTGTCAGAAGAGGCCATTCTTGTGCCCACAGGTCAAGCCCTTGAATGCTGCAGGGCTCTGTGACCAAGCGTTTATGCCTCTCTGTTCTGTTTTGCCCTGCTTTCACCCTCTCTCATTGTAACCTTAACCCTGTGTTCTTTCAGGGGAAGGTGGAGGTAGAAGCAGGCAAGGAGAACATGAAGTTTGAGACAGGCGCTTTCTCCTACTACGGGACCATGGCACTGTCCACAGCACCCTCAGGTGAGTTGTCTGACACTTGCTCAGGATGGCTCAGAGCAGGAGGAGGAGGGAAGGGCCAGAGTCTCCAGGCCTGTGGGCACAGAATGGCCTCTTTTCTGTTGGAAGGCTGAGTGTAAGAGAGGAGCAGAGGGTGTCCTGAAGCAGCAAGGAAACCAGCTGCTGTAGGAAAGACTGCAGACAGGGATGGTCAGGGGACCAGGCAGGTCGTGAGCTTTAGAAATGTGATCACCTGCCTCTGACTGCAGACATCATGGTGAGACTAGGATGGAGCAGTAGAGAGCCACTGTGTATCATGACTAAAACATCAGGGTAGGGTAGGAAGCACGTGAAGGACTGCCTGCAGTCTGGGGAGTCGGCTGTACTGGTGTTGGGCGGTAGCTCAGAGCTGATTTGCCTGGGATGACTTTCTCAGGACCTCAGCAACTGCATTTTGGTCAGGTTTGGTTCTGATAGCAGGGGCAGGCATTGGGAGCTGGGTCCCCCAAGGATGTCCTCTGGTCCTAGGTGGCTCAGAAGGTCATTTTGGGGAAGGGTAGAACCTTAACATCTCAGCAAGTCTTCCCCCCCCCCCCCCGGCTTTTCCCTGTGTGAGCACTCTGACCTTGGCAGGGTTGTGCCAGCTTGCTGCAGGGGTGCCTAGAGCAGGCTATGTCAGGAGGTGTTGGCTGTAGTTCTTGGGAACCCTGTGTCATGCTTGCCCCTTTGACAAGAAGCTCCCAATGCACGGGACCAGGACATCCGTGAATATCAACATAGCTTAGCCACCGCATTTTCTGCCTGTGCATTAGGATGAGCCAGGGTATTACAAACTCCTGGGGTCAAGATCAAGGACAAACAATCAGGGCCCACTCTAGTACAGGTGTACCTCGCCTGAACCTGTCATGTCTAACGAATACTGACCTGCCCCTGCCAGCGCATCCTTGTCTTGTTGCTTGGGAAGCTTTGATGTTTTGGAGTGGCCTTGCTTTGTAACTGGCCTGGAACTGTTTCTCCCCCTGCCTTAGCCTCCTGGTACTGAGATTGTAGGTGCCAGCTGATGTTTGGGGAGATCTCATTCAGAAGGGCTTGAGGGACTCCTCCCAGTGCTGAGGAAGAGTGGCTGGAAGCCAGGCACTTCCTCTGCATATGGCTCCTTGGTCTACCCTTTCTACGAGCAGCCTTCTCATCTAAGTGTCCCCTAGATGGGACTGCTTCCTCCTCCCATCCTACCCTGCTTGAAGTAGCCTGGCCCATCAAATCTGTTCCTGCTCCTGGAGCCTGTGACCCCTCCAGGTCGCTGACTTCCTCCTCTGTTGCTCCAGCGCCTCCTGTGCAGGCTGGGTGTTCAACAGGCAAACTGAACTCCCTGTTCTCCTGGCTCTCAGGTAATGGGGCATGCTAGAAAGTGCACAGCGCCACCTGTTGCTAGAGCTCGGTACTGCAGCTGCACTAATGGCTCCCGTAGGAACCTGGGGACTTAGGATCTAGGTATTGTCTCTGCGTGGCCTGGAGTTCACTTTCTGACTGGGTCTGCCACAGTAATGGAAGGGCCTTTTCAAAGGTCCGTCAGTCCAGGAGAAAGCATTACTCAGCAGAAACTCAGCCACATGCACTGCCCAGATGACACGGCTTGGGAATGGAAGATTGTTCCATACCAAGCCAGGTGAGTACACTCAGCCAGGGGGAAACAAAGCCCAACTGGCCAGCACCCTGCTCCAACCTGCTGGCTGGCCTCTGCAGGAGGGCATGCCAGCTGTCAGCTTTCTTAGGCTAAGGAGTGAGGCTACAGCCCCAATCAGCCTGTCCCTCTGAATCTGTATCTACTGTTCTTGGCTAAGCCCCATCCCTGTCTTCCTCTCACTGGAAACATGGGACTAGCATTGTCCCCAGTTCAGAGAGCTTTGGTGCAGGGGTTGGGGGGATGTAGAAAATGCCCGAGTCCCACATGCAATATCCCCCTTTCCTCTGTAACAACTAAAATGAGACATTCCCATCAGCAGCTACTAAGGAAAAAGCCAAATGCTAGGTGCTGTTCCTGCACTTGGCCTCTCTGGGACTTGCAGGAGCAGTTAAAGACATTGAGCTTGAAGGTCCTCACATGTACTGCAGCCCCAAAGGATAAGGGGAGGAGCCAGTCACCCTCAGATTCTGACCAAGCTGGTGAACCCTGTGCAGGTCAGGACCAACTCAGGACAGCTCTAAAACTTGACTAGTCACTCAGTCTCTCTCTCTCTCTCTCTCTCTCTCTCTCTCTCTCTCTCTCTCTCAACCCAAAGCATCATACATGCTAGACAAATACTCTATTACTAAGCTAAAATTCCTAGCCACCCAGCCCCTCAATTTTTAACTTTCTTTCTTTTTCTTGTTTTTATCACTATACTTGATTGTTCTTATTCTTTTTTTTTTTTTTAAGATTTATTTATTTATTTTTATGTTAGTACACTGCAGCTGTCTTCAGACACACCAGAGGAGGACATCAGATCCCATTATAGATGGTTGTGAGCCACCATGTGGTTGCTGGGAATTGAACTCAGGACCTTGGAAGAGCAGTCAGTGCTCTTAACTGCTGAGCCATCTCTCCAGCCCTACTTTTTTTTTTTTTAGAGTTTTATTTATGTATGTATTTTATGTACATGGGTACTGTGCCTGCATGTACATCTGCACAGCATGAGACAACATCAGGCAGTTATGAGCTGCTGTGTGCATGCTGGGAATTGAGCTCAGAACCTTCAGAAGAGCAGTGCACCACTGCACCATTGCTCCAGTCCTGGTTTTTACTTTCATTGTGTGAATTTTTCTCTTAATGTTTTCCAGTATACCACACTATTCTGACTCCCTGTCTTAATAAAATGATGACTTAGTTGTCACTGACTTCAGCCTCCCTCCCTCCCTCTCCTGTTCTTATTCCTGTTTTATGGATGGCCAGGACTTTATGCACCCGTAGCCTGAATCCGGGTGTTTGTATCTAAAATGGACACTCTTCTGGTAAATCCCCCCACTGGGGTCAGGCAAGAGGACTCGGAGGTGACAGTTCTTGCCGCACGGCTTGTCAACTTGAGTTCAGTCCCCAAAATCCATGTGGAATGAGACAGCTGGCTGCTGAGAGCTGTCCTCTGAACTCCATGAGTGCACATAGTATGCACATGCATGTTCCTGTGTGCACATGCACACTCACAAATTAAAGAGCAAAAACAAAGGGACTGGAGAAACAGCTCAGTAGTTAACTACTCTTCCCAAGGTCCTGAGTTCAATTCTCAACACCCACATGGTCACTCCCCACCATCTGTGATGAGACCCAATGCCATCTTCTGGCTTGCAGATGTACGTGCAGACAGAGCACTCATATATACAAAATGCATAAATTTTTGAATCTATAAAAAAATAAAAATAAGGGCTAGAGAGATGGTTCAATAGTTAGGAGCCTTGACTGCTTTTGTAGAGCATACAAGTCCAGTTCCCAGCAGCCACGTGGCACCTTACAAATGCTCATTTGTTTGTTCTTAAGACTGGGTCTTATTCTGTAGCCCAGTCTGGCTGTGCATGCATTCAGTACTGGGGACTTTAAATTCAGTTTTTGGGACTACTCAATGATAAAGCGAGCTTTTGGCTAGCTCCCAGGCTCAAGGTCTGATCCCCAGCACAGTAGCAAGCAAACAGATTCAACTCCTGTTGTTGTGTCAGTGTTAACTAAAGAACATCTTGTCACTCAAATACTATGAAATATTTTTAAAATTTATCACAATTATTTGCATATATATGTATGTGTGCAAGCAAGTGTGCACAGGTGCACGTGGGCAGCCGGAAGACAACTTGTGGAGCCGGTTCTCTCCTTCCATCCTGTGGTCCAGGGATGGCCGTTGGGCTTGGTGACGAGTGTGAAAATATTAATAATGCCAGTATTCCTTTCTCCCTGGAACCTAAGCAGAGTTTGTTTACATTTGCTCCTGCACATGGTCTTCCAGTAACCCTCAGGTTTTCACTCTTAGGAGTGGAGCTGCTACCTGTGTACATTCCTAGTTTTTTTCCAAAGGACAATCAAAGCTACATTATATGTAGACGCCTGCACAGTCTTACTTGGTTAAAGGCTGTATTGGTCCATTGAGGCACTGGGCCCAATGTTCTATGTCTACTGTGGTGCAGCTAACTCAGTGGTTAGAAACGTCCTAGCTACTTAAAGCAGAACAGATGAGCCCACTCTAGTCTGCTCCAAGTAAGCTCCCTCACACTTCAGAGTTAGCGACCCTGTGCACACCAGTGTCCTCTAAGAGTGCTCAGCGCTAACAGCCACAGATGGGATAACTCAGTGCCTTAGTTTCTCTGTTCTTCCTTTGGACTCCAGTCACTGCCTTTGCCTGGGTAGAGAGGTCTGTGCCACCTCAGGAGCCTCTGGCTTTGTGGGACAAGGGCCAGTTACCCCATTCTAGGGTTGGGGTTACATATAGACCACACCTCTGACCCTCCTAAGAACATGACAGGTATCATGCTGCCAGGGCAGGGTTCACAGTGAGAATATAAGCTCTATGTCTTCTTTTTCTTGACACAAGCTTAGACTAGCTGAGGCTAGTCTAAAATGGGATTATGTGCATGGGCCAAGTCAGCTGTTCTTTTTTTTTTTTTGGTTTTTCGAAACAGGGTTTCTCTGTGTAGCCCTGGCTGTCCTGGAACTCACTCTGTAGACCAGGCTGGCCTTGAACTCAGAAGTCCACCTGCCTCTGCCTCCTGAGTGCTAGGATTAAAGGCGTGCGCCACCATGGCCCGGCTTCAGCTGTTCTTTTTAATACATGTATTTTGTTTAGTATATTCAGTTTAAGACAGTTATGGTACTATGTGCTTATAATCCCAACACTTAGGAGGTAGATAGGAGAATTATGTATCAGAGACAGGCTTGTGCTGGGTAATGAGACCTTGCTTCAAAAAAGTTTTAAAAATTGGTTTACTTAGCTGGGTGGCACATACCTTTCATCCCAGCACTCGGGAGACAGAGGCAGGTAGATCTTTGTGAGTTTGAGGCCAGCTTGCTCTACAGAGTGAGTTCCAGGACAGCCAAGACTATATAGAGAAACCCTGTCTCAAGTTTTAAAAATTACTTTACTTTTCCATTCATGTGTGTCTGCATAAGTATATATCACCTCTATGTCAAAGCTAGAAGTTATCAGATGTCTTGACAACGTTGGCGGGGCACAAGACCTGATGCATGGCTTCTGGGATCCGAACTCGGGTCCTCATATTATGCAGCAAGTTCTCTTAACCTAGTCAGGTTGTCTCCCGATCTTTCTTTTTTAAGGCAGGGTTGTTTTGTGAAGGTTGGTGTTAGACCAAGATAGTTTGTCATGTGGGACCCATTGTTATCTTGACTAATGAGGGGTTTTGAGGCCATAAATGTTGTCTTGGTTTTCATTTTCTGATTGGTTTGCTTGGGTAGCATTCGTAAGACTTATCACGTGACACTTTTAAGCATAATAACTCACTGACCGTGTGCAGCAAGAGCTTTGTGTGTGTATCCTGTTTGCCCCAGAGAACTGTGTGGAACATGGATGGAGCCCCCAATATCCATGAACAAGGCCGGGCGAGAAGCTCGAGCAGGACCTAAAGCAGGCTCTGCGCTGATTATCTGCTGTCCCCACAGACCGTTCCCCAGCCCACCCAACTCCACTCAGCCGCTCAGCCTCCCTCAGTTACCCGGACCGCAACACAGACTTGACACCCTCCTCCCTGGCAGGCAGCAACCAGTTTGGCAGCTGCATTCTGGGCCAGTATGTCTCTGACTTCAGTGTGCGGGCGCTCACAGACCTGCAGTACATTAAGGTAAGTGCTTCTCACAATTCCCCACATCTGCTGGCTTGCCTTGCACATTTAGATGGCTCTGTTCTGGAGTCAGTGTGGCCACTCCAGACCAGAATGCTTTTTTTTTTTTTTTTTTTTTTGTCTTTAAGAAAAATGTAGATGTCATCAGTTCTATTTCTCTTACATGCCAGGTCAACACTGCACCACAGAAACACATTCCTAGCCCCTCTTGTTTTGTATTTTTGTTTTCTTGAGACACAGTGTGACTGTGTAGTCCAGGCTGGCCACAAACTCTGAAAACCACCGCTGTAGCCTCCTGAGTGCTAGGATTACAGACATTTACCATCCCACCTGGCCTACGACAGTTTGATGATGATGGTGATGGTGGCATATATCCATGTGTGCGTGTGTGTGTGTGTGTGTGTGTGTGTGTAGGTAAGTGAAAAGACAAACAACAGAGTTTTCTCTAATCTCTTTTACGTGGGTTCTGAGGATTGAACTTGGGTGCCCAAGCCTGTGTGGCAGGTGTATTTACCTACTGGTCCCTCTTGCTGGCCCCTAGAAAGAACACTTTTGAAAGGCCCCACCTGATCACATCTCTCCTGGCCCAGTTTAGCGGGGTCTTCATACCTCAGCCAGTGTGTCACTCATCCTTCTCTCTGTCTTCTCCTCCTCCCTCTGCAGATCACAAGCCGAGTGTGTCACTCATCCTCTCTTCTCCCCTCCCTCTGCAGATCACAAGACAGCAGTATCAGAATGGGCTGATGGCCTCCCGCATGGACAACAGCCCTCAGCTGGCCTTGGACGGCTGTGCCACCTGCTCAGAGAACTTTACCGAGAGGCCTGAGCTGCCCGTGGTGGACGAGACCACGACTCTTCTCAATGAACGCAACTTGTTGTTGCACAGAGCCTCCCAAGAGGGCCCCATCTGACAGGAGGGCCCGGGGACTCCCGCCCACCCTGCGGGGGTCTCCCCAGTGGGCCCACATGAAGTCAGGGAGCCTGTTAGGCTAGAAGGGGTGCAGGTAGATATCCTGCATGACTGAGCAACCAGACACCCCTGCCCAGGGGCACTGGCTGCAGATGGGGACCTCTGAACAGCTCTGACATGATACCTGCCCAGCCCAGCTAGTGAGCAAAGGCTGTTGGGGTTTTTTTGTTGTTTGTTTTGTTTTTTTTTGTTTTTGTTTTTTTTTTAAACACTGAGAGAGGTTTTAAGCTAGGCTCATTGCTCCTCTTTTTAAATATCATTTTGGGAAGGGAAGACAAGGTTAAGGAACTTTATGTAAAAAACATTTTTTTTTTTTTCCCAAGAAGCCCCATGAACTTTAAAAGGGGAGGAGGGTTCCTCACCTCAGGAAGCAATAGCCATAACCTGTTTCCAGCTGAGACTTTGCAGCCTGTGTCTGTTGCTCTAGGAGGCTCCTCTGCAGCAGTGGGGGCCTGGAGCCCACAGGAGGAGAGTCCTGGGAAGAAGCAGGGATCCAGATGACAGTGACATCAACTGTGAGACACACAGGCTAAGGTCATAGAGAAGTGCTAAGCAATGGGTCAAGGGCATGATGACCCCTGGCAGGCATCGGCATCGGAGAGGATCCAGTGGTCTCCTAGAACCCTGCCCAGGGGGCTCTCCTGGAGAGGCGGGGCTCGGCCAAGAACCAGGCCCAGGCTCTCATCTACCCCTTTGGACAGTTTTCTCCTGGAAGGGTCTGGTTCCATGGTCAGGCATGGTCTTTGGCTCTGCAGTTGTTTATCTGCTTCCTGGCTATGGCTTCACTCTTACCAAAGGTTTCCTCTCAAAGGGGAGAGCATCAACATGAGAGGTGACTTGTTGGGCTCTCCTCGTGGTTTTGGGCTGAGTCCGACAATAGGTAGATCTGTGTCAGCAGTTATTCCTACCCACCCACCTGCAAGAAGAGTCAGGGCTCAGCAGTCCACCCAGGAAAATTTCTTTTCTGACTCCCCATTCTTATCTCTATCCTGGTCCCTCTGGGGACTGAAAGCCACCCAAGCTGGGCCATTTCATCCTTGCCTGCATAGCTGGCTAAAGATCACCTGAGCTCATTTCCACTTAAGGACCCCACCCCCAGCCACGCCAAGAAAGGAGGGTTTTCCCTAACGCATGCAGCAGATAGCCCTGTTCTCTCTGCCTGAGGACTATGCTAGTGGGAGGGCAATGATAAGCTTGGGCTGAAGCTGTTGGTACTACAGAGCAGTCCACGCCATGTGAAATCCTACCCCAGTGCCACCTGGGAAACCTCAGTGATCAGGCCATGGGACAGAGCTGCACACGTGTACTGTAGGGAAACTGTAGGACCGAGGGCCATAGCTATCTTTTGGGGGGATGAATGGAGCTGGGGTATAAGAGCTAAGCAAGGGAGAGCGTCTGTGTTTATTCATTTACTCCTTTCCTCAGTCAGTGGAGTCCCATCACCCAATGTACTCTGCTGTCTGTGTACCCAGAGAATCATAAGTCCTAGGGTGCACCAGGGTGTACCAATCTGCACCAGGGTACAGATTGGTCCTGTACCCATGGCCAATCTGAGGTCTCTTCCACTCACAGAATTCATTCCCAGAAGCCTGGAGACAGCCACTTTCAATGATAAGGGAAAAAGACATCAGACCTCTAGTTCCTTAAGAAACTTAGTTCTCTGTAGGTGTAGCATGCTCCGGAGTCTCTAGATGAGGTGCCTAGCTGTGTTCCTGAAAGACCTAAGTGCCAGGTAGAGCAAAACTGTGTGGTGGGTGTGAGGCAAACGTAGTAGGTACCACACTTCCACAGCTACTCTGCGTACACAGTTACCACCAACAGACACGACAGACAGGCCCCTCCTCGCTTAGAATCTCTTCTTGCAGAGGGTCATAATTATTTCCAGATATTACTGGTCTGATGACTTCTTCCTCCCAGTGCAATTTTTCACTTCCTCTTCCAACCTCTGGTTCCTTGGGCAGAGCCATATCCTGGAACTGGCCTGGTCTGCATGTCTTCCCAGCAGAGGAGGACTCCGTAGACAGCATCCAAGTGGGTAGGCAAGTCACAGCCACCATAGCAGATAACTCCTATTTATTTTACATTAAGATTTTAATTTGTATATTTTTGTGATTTATTTTGGCATTGTTATGAGTTTGACTCTCGGGGAGTTTTGTTGTTATGACTCTTGTGTCTTTTGTCACAAAACAATGATAATATTTGCTAAACAATATATGGAATTTATTTTTGATTGGTAATAAAAAATGAAATGCATATAAGTTTTGGTGAGCATATGACTTGAGTATTTTGCTTCTGGACTATTTACTGTATGTTATAGAGTCAGAAGTGACTAGCTGTCATTTGTGACAGGACAGGGGCAATTGAGTATTGTAGAACCATTTGGAAGTGAAATACAAGAAGAACTGTAATTTACAAAATATATATAATCAAGGCAGTTGTCACAGGAGTTGTGGAATGGCAGCTGCTGGCAGACATTCAGGGCAAATAAGTCAGATGTCATAGGATTCTGTTTGTGAGTGTTGGAATGGAGCAACCAGAATGAACAAATTGCCCTCCTTCCGCTCTGGGGGCTGAGGGCTGTTTGGGCTCCATGCAATAGTGGGATGGTGTGGTTTCACAACACACAGAAACTACTTTGTATCGATGGCTTTGGGGGTTGGAGCATCCATCTGAAATAGCTGGGTTAAAGCTTCCTTGCTGTGCTGCCTAGGTTATCACTCAGAACCACAGCTGTGGGACTCTTTGGTGGCAAGCACACATGCTGTAAACTAGCATGTGCAGTCCTGGGTTCCAAGGCCGGAGAATCAAGCAGAGCTCAAACGGGAGGTTGCTTTATTTGTGCTTGATCTCATGTGCTGGTGACCCACTGCCTCCAGCTCCTGGGTGCTGGTGTCACGGTCATGCACCACCATGTTATGTTTGTTTGAGACAGAGTTTCCGTTACATACCTCTAGCTGTCCTGGAACTCTCCCCGTAGACCAGGCTGGCCTCAAACTCAGAGATTCACCTGCCTCTGCCTCCCAAGTGCTGGGATTCAAGACTTGCGCCACCACGCCCAGCCCTGGTTGGTTAAGTTGTTTTTGAGAAAAGATCTTGCTCTATTAGGCTGGCTGGTCTCCATTTGCCTTCCTTTCTTCCAATATTCCGGTTGAGCTGGACATGGTGGCACATGTAATCTCAACACACAAGAGGCTGAGGCGGTAGCATAAATTTGAGGCCAGCCTAGGCTACACAGGAAGGCCCTGCCAACAGGGGAAAAAGAGCACTGGGGTTGGCAACAGAGAGAATATTCCAGAAGAAAGAAATGTGTTTACAGGGACGGGGTGAGGTGGCAACCGTCCGTTGTCCGTCGCAAGTGTGTGTGGTGCTGAGCCCCTGCTGCACACCAGCTGCTAGCTTTGTGAGGAAGAGCCCCAGAAGAGATCATCATCCAAGGCCTTTGCACCTCCTGTCACTTCAATCTGGGACATGTCTTCCCAGACCTTCTAGGGCTTGCCCCTCGTTTCATTTCTGCCTCTGTTTAAATGTCACCTCCTCAGAGAAGCACCCCCCTTGATTACCTTCATTTCAAATAGCATTTCTCCTCAGTGTTCCCTTACTCTCTCCTCACAACATTTCCTGCTAGATCTGGAAATGTTTCCTGTTGTCCCAGCTTGGATTCGGAGCGCCACGAGGGTGGGGGCTGTTGTTCCTGCCAGCCCAGCCTCGAGTAAGGTACCCGTCCTGCACACACTCAGTGTAGGGAATGCTTGTCACATGAGCAAAGGAAGGTCTTGGTCAGATCCCTGGCCCAGCCTAATCAACATAATCAGGGAAGCACACAGAGCTAAGATGCAGAGGCTAGCCAGGGAGTCATACCCCTCCCCCGAGCCGTAAGGGTTTTGCTTTGTTACTTTTATTTTTATTTTAAAATCGATGTTTGTATGTGTATGTTTGCATGTACACATGTGCACACACCCTGCGGCCCATGTGTGGAGACCAAGGACAGCTCTGTGGAGTTGGTTCTCTCCTCCCTTTCCATGGGTTTCAGGGACTGAGCTCAGGTTGCCAGGCTAGTACAGCCTTCATGCCCTGGACCATCTCACCAGCCTGTGTTTTGTTTAATACACTGTCTCCGAGTAGCCCAGGCTGGCCTTAGAAGTTCAATTACCCTGCCTCTGTCTCCTGGGTGCCAGGATTATAGTAATTACAAAATTTAAATAACAAAGAGCAAATATCTTGATTAAAAAGTAGAGATGCTCTGGCCTAGATGGCCACTAAGGAAAATGTCCCAGGGAGGCCAGTGAGAAACCTAAGTAAAAGCCTCCTTTGAAGTTGCGATGAACCAGAACTGAAGCAAAGAATGGCCAGGAGAAAGAAGAACGCTGTAAACAGAAACCCATCACTCTAGCAGCCCGCATTCTCCGTGGGCTCAGATGCTGACAGTTTAAAAGATCATTGGTTGTTTACCATATTTTGCTCAATCTTCTTCCACTCAAGGTTTTTAGCCTCAAAAAAAAAAAAAAAAGTAAAGAGAGAGAAAAAATCTCTTGAGTTCCTCCTTCCTTTCCTGCAGGCTGTTCCTCGCTGGCTGACGGCTTAGGACACGTGATCCATCAAATGTACACCATCTGTCCTATCTCGGTGTCAGCATTTTATCTTGACTTGAGTCACGGTGAAAACTAAAGGTTGCATTCACTCTGTGGCTCTGGGAATTTTGTCCTTAAAGGCAGCAAGACAGTTCCAGTGCAAAAGAGCAGCCATGTCTTTTTCTGTTTGTTTGGTTTTTCGAGACAGGGTTTCTCTGTATAGCCCTGGCTGGAACTCACTCTGGAGACCAGACTGGCCTCAAACTCAGAAATCCACCTGCTTCTGCTTCCCGAGTGCTGGGATTAAAGGCATGTGCCACCACCACCCGGCGAGCAGCCATGTCTTAATTGCTTCTACTGTAGCTTGTTCTGTCACCCGCTAGAGGCAAAGCCTCTTGTAGCATATAGCATTGTTCAGATAATAAAAACGGAAGCAGAGATGCAACCTGCCAGCCACCATTCTGAGTTTACAATGTAGAAGAGTCACTGCCAACTTTGAAAAGACTTTCGGGGGAACTTTGTTTAGTTCTTAAGGGTGTGTGTGTGTGTGTGTTCGTGTGAGCACGCCACATGTGTGAGAGCAGAAGAGGGCACAGGATTCCTTGGGGCTGGAGATATAGGTGGTGGTGGGCCACCTAAGTAGAAGTACTGGGTACCACATGAGGGCTCCTCTGGAAGAGCATCATATACTCTTAATCACAGGGCCATTTCTCTAGCCCCTTGTTTTGATTTTGAGACAGGATCTCACTATACAGCCCTAACTGGCCTCTAACTCACTATGAGACCCAGGCTGGCCTCTGCTGGGATTACAGGCATGCTGCTACACCCGGATAAAAGGTTTTCACCAACTATTTTCCCTCCTGGTCTTTCCTCATGGGCCTGTTTTTGCACATTATCTTATACACAACTTGTGGCCATATTACAGATACTTTTTTAGGTTGGTTGGTATTTTCAGGACACTGAGTTATGTCTACAGAATCCTTTTTTGAAAACATTCAACGGGCTGGAGAGATGGGCTCTGTGATTAAGAGCACTCTCTTGCAGAAGGCCTGGTTTCCAGAACCCACGTGGTGGCTCACAAATGTCAACTCTAGTTACAGGGGATGCAGTGCCTTCTTCCAGCCTTCTTTGGCACCTGCACACACAACACACATACACACACCTGGCCCACACATATACACAAAACAAAACAGAAAATATGTATAAGATGTGTGCATGTCTTAGGACATTTAGGGAGAAAGTAGAGAGAAAAATGCAAAAACACAGATACCCATAGAGAAGCTAATCACATAAAGACCACATACAAAGTGTGAAGAATGCTCCATCTGATCCATGCAGGTGTCTTCCAAAATGAGGACAGAAAGAACCCTCTAGAACAGCTTTCTTGGCGAGGAATCAGGATAAACTGTGGTTGTGAAGCTAGCAAGTATGAGAATTCCTGACAACTGCTTCCTCCCTGCATAGATGGATGACCTGGTGTCAGGTGCGCATCAGAACCCAAAGGCACACAGACTCAGTCTCTAAACATCGTTCTATTGTAAGATTAATTACATGAAACAGGTGTGAAGATTCAAGGAAACTGATTTTTCTGCGGTTGAGTATTTACTATAGATCTTCCTGTCAAGGCAACTTCCTCAAAAGCAGGTGTCTGTCTTGATATCCAGAGTCCAAAGCAAAGCAGGAATGCCTTCAAGAAACTTTAGCTTTAAAACAAACCAATAGAGCCGGAGAGCTGACTGAGATTAAGAACGTGTGGTGAGAACCAGAGTTCAGTTCCCAGCACAGCCTCACATCAGCCTGGAACTCCAGCTCCAGGGGGATCCGACGCCCTCTTCTGTCCACCCAAAGCACTGCACTCGCATGCGCAAACCCACACACATACAAATAATAAGAAAAATCAATCTTTTAAACAAATGACTCCAGGCTTCCCTGCGCCCAGTCCCTGGTTCTTATTCAGCTCTTAGCCTTGCAGGCCAGAGGGTTAACAACCTTCCTTTGCTCGTCCACACGCGCCGGGACACTGAGGTCGTCCCAGACGGCCGCTCCGCGTCCTCCCTTGACGGCCGAGCTCCACGCCCCCCCGGCCCGCCCCGCCCCACGCCGCTTGTTTACTCCCCGGCGCAGCCTAGTTCTCCCCCAGAGCCCGCCCCCATCAGCCTCTTATTGGTCGAAGTGACGCAAAGGCCCGCGCCGATTGGCCACAACAGCAGAGGCGCGGGTGAGTGGGGTAGGCTGCACCAGAGGCCCAGAAGGGGTAGCAGGCCATGGCGGCGGCTGCTGCGGCTGTGGCGGGTTGGTTGGGCTGGGTGCTTGCCGCGCTCTGTCTGGGCAGCACCGTAGGGGAGGCGGCGCCGGGCGCGGGACTGCTGAGCTTCTGCACGGAGGAGGACGGCGCACCGGGCGCGGGCTCCCTGCGCGGAAGGGCAGCGCCAGAGGCCACTCTGTGCTTGCGACTCTTCTGCTCGGGCTTGGCTAACAGCTCCGGGACCTGGGTAGCCCCCGAGGGCGCAGGCTGCCTGGAGGGCGGGCGGGCCACAGAGCCCGAGGAGGCGACCGGCCCCACGGGCGAGTGGCGCGCGCTGCTGCGCCTGCGCGCCGAGGCCGGCCACCCGCGCTCCGCGCTGCTGGCGGTGCGCGTGGAGCCGGGCGGCGGGGCAGCGGAGGAGGCGGCGCCGCCCTGGGCGCTGGGGCTGGGGGCGGCCGGGCTGCTGGCTCTGGCAGCCGTGGCGCGCGGCCTGCAGCTGAGCGCGCTGGCGCTGGCGCCGGCCGAGGTGCAGGTGCTGCGCGAGAGCGGCTCAGAGGCGGAGCGCGCGGCGGCGCGGCGCCTGGAACCCGCGCGGCGCTGGGCGGGCTGCGCCCTGGGCGCGCTGCTGCTTCTGGCCAGCCTGGCGCAGGCGGCACTGGCGGTGCTGCTGTACGGGGCGGCTGGCCAGCGCGCCGTGCCCGCCGTGCTGGGCTGCGCGGGGCTGGTGTTCCTAGTGGGTGAGGTCCTGCCGGCCGCCGTGAGCGGACGCTGGGCGCTGGCGCTGGCGCCGCGCGCGCTGGGCCTCAGCCGCCTGGCGGTGCTGCTCACCTTGCCCGTGGCGCTGCCTGTTGGGCAGCTGCTGGAGCTGGCAGCGCGCCCCGGTCGTCTACGGGAACGCGTGCTGGAGCTGGCGCGCGGCGGTGGCGACCCCTACAGCGACCTCAGCAAGGGAGTGCTGCGCTACCGGACCGTGGAGGACGTGCTCACGCCGCTCAAAGACTGCTTTATGCTGGACTCCGGCACTGTCCTGGACTTCAGCGTCCTCGCCAGCATCATGCAGAGCGGCCACACGCGGATCCCAGTGTACGAGGAGGAGCGCTCCAACATCGTGGACATGCTGTACCTCAAAGACTTGGCCCTCGTGGACCCCGAGGACTGCACGCCGCTCAGCACCATAACCCGCTTCTACAACCATCCACTCCACTTCGTCTTCAACGACACCAAACTGGACGCCGTCCTGGAGGAGTTCAAGAGAGGTAAGGGGATGCCCCTGTTGGAAAGGGTCTGGGCCCGTCTGAGAAGGCAGTGAAATTTGACCCTTTCCAGAAAGTGATGGCCTTGCACCTGGGAATGACCTTTGGCAATATTTAAAGAGCCACCTTTTAGAAGAGGAAGGAAGTGCTGTGGGAGTCTGATGCGGGAGGATCAGAAAGCAGTTACCCTATTTATTTTAAAAAAAAAAAAAAAAAGTTGGGGATGTAGCTCAGTGCTTGCCTAACATACACGAAGCCCAGCACCGCATAAACTCTGGTGGTGGCCTACCTATTTCGAAGAATGCAAGATTCTGTCTCAAAAGTAAATGAATGAATAAAAGATCCATTGGCAGGCAGCAAGCAAGCCTACTTGGCTCTAATCCCAGAGGTTTCCTTCTCCTGGGCCGTTTTGTGCACTTGGGCTTCCTAGCTGTCCCAGATTCTTAGATAGTAACTAAAATGATGTCAAAGGGGTTAGGTAGCTGGAAATTGTTGTCTTTGCCTATTTAACATTAAATTAGCTGGACCTGTGATGGTTCTTGGCCCTTCCAGATCGTGGGATTAAGAAGGATTTGTAAATACTTCCTATGGGTACTGAGAGAGCTTTCATTTTAATGTCATCGAAAGCAACTCATGGGGACTGGAGTTAGAGCTACACACACACACACACACACACACACACACGTGGACCTTGGGAACTGAACCCTGGGTTCTCTGAGTGCTCTCGACAGTCTCCTCCCTTTCATTTACCGCTCGCTCTCCCCATACCACATCCCCAGTTCCAGTCTCGCATTTTTTGTTTCTGGGATTCTCCCTTGACTCTCCATTTTCACCAACTCCTTCCATGGCTCTGCTTGAGCAGCTTTTTTTGTTTTTTTAAGATTTATTTATTTTATGTGTGTGAGTGTTTTGTCTGCGTGTGTTTATGTGTGCACACTGTGTGTGTATGTCTGGTGCCAGAGAAGGTCAGAAGAGAGCTTCAGATACCCTGGAACTGCAGTAATAAATGGTTGTGAGGCACTGTATGGGTGCCGAACCCAGGTCTTCTGCATGAGCAAGTGTATCTGAACATCTTCTAAGGTTGACAGTAGACCCCCGGGGACAGGTGGCACACACCTTCAGTCCCAGCACTTGGGGAAGCAGAAGCAGGCACATCTCTGAGTTCACGGACACCCAGGGCAACACAGAGAAATCCTGTCTTGAAACGGTAACCGGCAGGTCTTCATGCCCCAGGGCCTGTCAGTGAGTTCCTGGGCAGTCACTGCAAGAGGCATCTCTCGTTAGTATAATGAGTTTGCTGCCCTTGTATTGAACGGAGCATGTGTGGGGCTCTGACGGGCACCCTGCATGCCCAGTCTCCCTTGTCTTTGCAGGAGACCTGTGTGTAGATGGTGAATGGGTGAGCAGGAGGCTTGAGTGAGTAGCTCTCACTGTGGCCTCTCAGGAGTGTCCTGGCTCTATCCTAGAACTTGGTGCTGTGGCCTCTTTCTAGGGAGTGGGTAGATAGTATGGTGTCTGGGCGGCTGTAACCCTAAAGCAGTCACTTTTCATAGAGTGGGAGCAGCCAGCAGGGTTCTGTTCATCCCTGCCTACGTTGAGTTCCCAGGTCCTAGAAAGACTGCTGTGGCTCTCTTGCTCTATTAGTTTACCAAAGAAGAGAGACTTAGGTCTGGTGTGCTTGTCAGTCTAGTGACTCAATTCTGGGAGATGGTGTTTGTTAGCTCCTGGCAAATTAGCCTTTTAAGGGTGACCCTGGAGAGATAGGGTTCATTTCTTCTAGAAAAGTTATAAGCCTTCTGTTAGGAGAGGAATATAGAGGCCATCATTGTCCCTTTGATGCCCCAAACTCTCTTTAGATTGCTCAGTCTCATCAAGAACAGTGTCAAGGACAAGTTCTGGTTGACCTGTGTCAATAGGAAAGAAACGTCCAACCTGAGGACAGAGGCAGGAGGATTGTGAGTTTGAAGCCATGTGTGATGCAGGGAGGGTGGTGAGCAGGGGGAGGTATCCATCATAGTGTCCCATTCCAACTGGACCTGTGCTTTGTCTCTGCAGCTCAGCTCAGGATAGAGGGATAAGGGTTGTCCCTGGCTGGAGAGAACTGAATTTAAGCTTTGGGACTTAGACACCGATAAGAGTTGTTTTTTTTTGCAGACCCTTAGTTAAGTGTTCACAGAGAGATGAGTGGAGCCCTTGTGTATCACTTCATGGACTTGGGTCATTTGATAGCAGGGCTGTGAGCCAGGAGCAGCACTGCCTTGCCTCTGCATTTTGAATTTGGAGACAAGGTCTTGCTGTGTGGCTTTGGCTCCCTTGAACTCAGATCCTCCTGCTTCTGCCACCCAAGTGCTTGACTGAAGTGCTCTGTGCGTCCCACATTTAGATTGGTTTTTACTGATTGGTGGCTAACATGGACATCAGTGACTCAGGGAAGCCAGGTCAGATGCCACATTGGCCTGAGGGGGTGACCCAGGGAGGCATTAGGAAATGGAATAGCAGACATGCTGTGCTTGGCTTAGGGCTGTGGAGCCAGAGGTTGTATTGGAGGACCCTCAGAGTCTTCCTGTGTGATAGTGTTTTGGCTTCCTTATGGGCTGGAGCCAGGAGCAGGTGAATATTTTCTTAGATTGGAGTTTGCATCCCAAGGGGTAGATTTCCTAACAGGCAGCTGATACCAACTGCAAACAGAGAGTTAGGGTTAATTAATCTATCTCCAGCCTGGGAACAAAGCATGCAGGGGAATGGGACTGGAAAAGTTACCGGGAACAGTCTGGACCGTGGAAGTAAGAGTCTCGGAATGTCCCAAAGAGTGGTCGGGGATAGACCACTTTGTAAGAGAAGGCTGGGGGGTATAAGGAGAGGTCAGCAGCGGGATATCCTTGGCTTTCTTCCTCCACGTGCTGGGGAAGGAACTCAGAGCCAGGTACATGTTAGTCAAGCACTCTGCCACGGAGTTTTTGCCCTGGCTCTTTTGGTCCTGGGGCTGAGGAGTAATTGGGAGAATGAACATGGAGAGCCTTCATGTGCCACACATGGCTGTAAAGTCAAGCCAGGTAGCAGTGGACCAAAGGATGATGGTGTGTGGCAGGGCAGAAGCCTGTGCGCTTGGGTGTTAGGATGGGAAATGGAGCAGGTCCCACTTAACCTGTCAATAGGAAGGAAATGTCACAGATGAGGACAGCCACGGTGTGGGTGCCTCAGATTTGGGGTGTGGCCTCTGATTCTGAAGGACTTGTGGTTGAGTGGTCTCTTTGTTTAAATAGACTGTTCCTTCCCGAAGCTACTCAATAGCATGCCTTCTAGAAGCAGTGGGGTCCTTTCTGTCTCCTTGACTTCCTTGGTCCTGTGGTGATGAGGAGCCTCCTTGGCCTCTGTATTTCCATGTGTGGGTCCTTTTCCTCCCAGCTCCTTTATACTTTTCTCCTCTTAAGGACAGGGGCTGGAGAGATGGCTCAGTGGTTAAGAGCACTGACTGCTCTTCCAGAGATCCTGAGTTCAATTCCTAGCAACCACAGGGTGGCTCACAACCATCTGTAATGGGATCTGATGCCTCCTCTGGTGTGTCTGAAGACAGTTACAGCGTACTCATATACAATCAATCAATCAATCAATCAATAAAAGAACAAAGGACAGCCAGGCAATGGTGGCACACACCTTTAATCCCAGCACTTGGGTGCAGAGGCAGGTGGATCTCTGTGAGTTCGAGGTTAGTCTGGTCTACAAAGCAAGTTCCAGAACAGCCAAGGCTACATACAAAGAAATCCTATCTCAAAAAAAAAAAAAAAAAAAAAGAAGAAAGAAAAAGAAGAAGAAGAAGGAACGAAGGGCGGATTGCAATCTTCCTGACATCAGTCTTTTGATCACTTCACTCTCTGCCAGGCACCTGAGTCTGTGGTGGCCACTGATCTTCCTCGAGCTTGAGTCTCTGGTATCTTGTTTGCTATGCTTTGGGGCCCTGCTCCATGTGGTCAGTTCAAGCAGCATTAGATTGGGAATTTTGTCCACTGGGGAGAGGTGCCCCTGGCAGGGCTTATTTTGTGCCTGAAAGAGAGTGCTTTGGAGCTGCAGTGACTTGTGTTTTCTATGAAGCAATCAAGCCCTACTTTCTTCCCTGGCAGCCCCACAGGCCTCTTGAATCCCAGGAAGGATTAGGGGTAAGCTTTTCGCTCAGCCTCTGCTTTCACCAGCTTGAAGTATGGTTTACTGTCCTCTGTCAGAAGCTGAGTGATTGTCACAGTGCTGAGATGAGTCAGACCACAGTTGATGGGAGAAATGCTAGCAGGTGATTTTTCTCAGTGTGCACACACATATGATTGCTTTAGAAGAGAGCAAAGGGGCTCAAGACATAGGCCGGTGCTGGCAGTAGTGAGAAAACACGCACACGCGCACGCACACGCGGTATGCATTATGACAGATCTTCCAGCCTCTAAATGATTGCAGTGCGTTTGAGCCTGTTTATGAAAGTGGAAATTCTAGAGCCTCTGGTTACTATAGCCTCTCATGGTTCTGTAGAGCTGGCCTGGCCAGATTGTACATCTGCCCCAGGGAGGATCCAGTCCTGTCTAGTGGGGACACAAAGTTAATCCCTAGAGCCTCCCTTTCTGTCCCTTTGCTGCCTTGGAAAGGCCTTCTGACCCTTCACACTTTGTCTTATGATGTATCCCCATGGCTGGGGACTTTTCCTGTTTACTATTGAATCATCCTGGTGCAGCAGGCCGCAGAATTGTATAAGCCTTTTTCAAAGAAGTCCAGGAGCATGGGAGATGCTAATCCTTCCCGTTAGTGGTACCCAGAGGGACTCACTCTTGCAAGGAGGGAGCTGAGTTGAGGCTTCTCTGAGTGGCCTTTTAGAACCCAGCCTTTGGGTTTGAGAATTCAAAATTTGCATGTTGCACTTGTGACCTTCTCTGCCTGGCTTTACAAGTTTGTATCCTGTGGCAGATCAATCCTTGTGGGAATGGCACCTGCCTGCTGGCTTTGGCCAGCCCCAGCACTAGCAGCAAGGATTGGAAGGCATGTAGAAACCTGGCAGGCACTCTGACCCATTGCCTCTGACTCAGCAAATGGAGCAGTTGTCAGGGGGTCCCTGCAGACTGCAAATAAGTGTCCCTCTTGCAGGCAAGTCCCACCTGGCTATTGTGCAGAAGGTGAACAATGAAGGCGAGGGCGACCCCTTCTATGAGGTGCTGGGCCTGGTCACCCTGGAGGACGTCATTGAGGAGATCATCAGGTCCGAGATCCTGGATGAGTCTGAAGACTACCGTGAGTTTGATAGCTGCTTTTCTCTAACTCAGAGCCCTTCCAGCAGCCTGAGGGATGTCTGTACCAGAGGCCTGTGGGTCTTATACTGCTAAAAACTGGCTGGAACTCCAGCTGGACCAGACCTCTTCTCCTCTGGTATGGCTAGTGTTCCTCTCCATACAAGCCATGCAGACCAACCCGTGGTGACCCCTGTGTGAACAGAGGGCTCTGTGGCAGCCCTCTCTCACTGGAAGAAGCTTCTGCTCTTGGCAGGCCCATGCCTTTCTTCTGCTTTTGCCAGCCCACATTCCTTTGTGCTTAGCTCCTTGATACATTCTTTGAATTGGCTATGAAGCTCAGTAGTTGAGTATTTGTCTAGCTTGAATAGTTTGATCGCCTTTAGCACACAGGTTGAAAAAAATCTACATGCCTTTAATCCTAGCCAGGCAGAGGCATGTGACTCTCTTGAGTTTCCAACCAACCAAGGCTACATGGTAGACCCTGTCTCTAAAACAAACAAACAAGAAAATTATTTACTACAAGCAGGTTGTGGGACCTTTGGTAGCTGGAGCCTCACATGGCCACTTGGGACCCTGCACTGCCATGTCTGTGTCTTCTGTTCTATTCCTGGGCTGATGCAGGTCACCAGGGTAACTGCTGCCATTTGCTGTGGGTGGCGGTCAAGCAGGCGTGTCCTGAGGGGCATTCTTTTCTGCAGCCCTAATAGCAGGAGAGCCAGGCTTCCTCTGGGCGTGGCCAGAATGTGAGCACTAGGATTATTGTCTGGTGGGCATGGCAGCTCAGTATCTTGCAGGAAGCAGACCCACAGTTGTTTCCTTGGGGTCCTGGTGATATCTTCCCTGAACCTTGGAAAGAAGGGATAGGCAGAAGTACTTGCTCTGTTTATGTTCATCATTGGGTGCTGACACCTACTCATGCCATCTGTTCACTACCCCAGCAGACACAAAGGTGAGAAAGAAGACGGTCGCCCTGGGTGCCCCTCTCAAGCGGAAGGAGGAATTTTCCTTATTCAAGGTGTCTGATGATGAATATAAAGTAAAAATCTCGCCTCAGCTGCTCCTGGCCACCCAGCGCTTCCTTTCCCGAGGTGAGGGTGAAGGGTGGTCCTTGCCCCTGGTCTCACCACCCAGAGGGTCAAGAAACCACCCAGGCCAGACACAAGGCTCCTAGCGAGCTGGAGGCTCTGGACGAGCATCTGCTTCCCTCTGCAGAGCTAGTTGGTGTCTCCTGGTAAGGCGTGTTCTGGGAACCTCATCTGGCTCATGTTGTATGTCCTCTTGGCTCTCTTGTGTGGATTGCCGCAGCCCAGGGGCCACTGGGAGAGCCCAGGAGGCAGCAGGAGGCAGGTGTGATGACAGGCCATTTGGGCCCCAGTGGACACTGTCCCTTTCTCCCACCGTGGGGCAGAGGTGGATGTGTTCAGCCCATTGCGAGTCTCTGAGAAAGTCTTGCTGCACCTGCTGAAGCATCCCAGTGTCAACCAGGAGGTGACGTTTGATGAGAACAACCGTTTGGCCGCACACCATTATCTGTACCAGCGCAGCCGGCCAGTAGATTACTTCATCCTCATCCTGCAGGTAACCGTGGTTGCTCAGGCCTGAAGCCTGAGAAGGATCCAGACATATACCCTTAAACACGGTTTAGGGGCTGACGGCTCCCCCGTGATGGGAGAGATAACCTGTCCGCCTCTGTCGTCTTCCCAGGGCAGGGTCGAGGTGGAAATTGGGAAAGAGGGCCTGAAGTTCGAGAATGGGGCCTTCACGTACTATGGAGTGTCCGCCCTGACAGCTCCGTCTTCAGGTAAGCCATGGCCCCTATGGAGCTGAGGGTTGCGGATATGGCTAGCAGAACTGCCCTTGACACTGTGGTGCTGTGGCGGGTCTCTGCCCACAGCGAGCTTCTTGTCACCAGGCAGCGTAGAGGGCAGAGCTGCATTCTGCTCGGTTTATCTCTGTCTCCCACTTGATCCCTGCAAATGCTCCAGGGTGGCTTCCCCATCTTCCTTGTTCCCACCTTCCCCTCTCAGAGGTGACTTGAGGGGTAGGCCCTGGGGGCTGTGCCACTGTCCCATTGGGTTCCACCACCTCTTATCATTTCTTCCGTAGCTCACCAGTCCCCAGTGTCTTCACGACAGCTCATCCGCCATGACCTGCAGCCTGAACCAGCTGACAGTGCCCGCTCCTGCACGTACTGTCCTGACTACACTGTGAGGGCCCTTTCTGACCTGCAACTCATTAAGGTGACTGTCTGGGCTGCATGTTGGTGCTCCTTTAACTGCCTCTGTGCCCCCAAGGGGCTAGTCCAGCTGGTCAGTGTGAGGATGGAGAGTGAATTCAGCTTGGGAAGACATGCTTACATCCTGAGTGGTAGGACCTCCTGCTCCCCTGGACTGCTAGGGTCTGGGCCTGTCTGGAAGCCTTACATCTGACGTCTCTGTTGGCAGTCCTAACACTCAGCCCAAAACCAAAACCCCATGGCTCAGAGGCTTTAGAGGCAGGAGCTCTGCTGTCTGTCCCTCACAGAGGCACCTGCTGGGTAATTTTTCTATTCTCTTATCCTCTAGGTCACCCGGCTGCAGTACCTTAACGCACTCCTGGCTACCCGAGCCCAAAGCTTGCCTCCATCCCCAGAGAATGCTGAGCTCCAGGCCATTCCAGGCAGCCAGACCAGGCTCCTTGGTGACAAGTCCAGAGAGACAGCAGGTAAGTTCCACACAGTGCATGGTGAAGTGCTGGGCCCAGAGGTCATGTGGAACTCTGCTTCTGCTCCCTGCTTCCCTGTCACATCTTCTGTTTCTCTGTGTGTCCTTTCCCTTCTTGCTGTTTGTAGAAACATGGATTATACCGAATTATAGACTAACTGGCATTCCGAATAGAGCCCAGCCTTTTCTCTCTGTGGCCTCTTAGAGGTGGCTTAACTAGTTCTTGAGAAGTGGAGAGATGTTCAGTTTAGAAACCCTCAGCCCCCTTAAGATCAGGGTTAGGTCCAGAGAATCAGGTTTGGTTTATCCTTGGCCCTGGCCAAGGAACACTTGGTGTGGGCTGAGTCAACACATGTTGACAGTGAAGGCCTATAGAGCTGGAAGCAGAAGGTGCTTGGGTGGGGAGCAGTTTGCATTGTGGGTAGGCACTGGCCTGCCTCACAGAGTCTGTGGAGTGGGCAGTGAAAAGCCAGGGGTTTGCTGTCGTTTCTTGAGTTGATCAGTCCTTGAATAAGGCTCAGGATTGCCAAGCTGAGCCTTGGAAGTTTTCTGGAAGGCAGGCAGGCTGCCACCTGTCCCTCACTCCGTTCTGCCACCTGAGGGAGCCAAGTTGTTACCAGACATTTACTCAGCATACACCATATTTAGAGCTGTCTGTCTCCACTGGCAGAGCTGCCCATCCTAAGAGGTGGGAATGCTGGGCTTGTCCAGTACATGAGGGCCCGTGGCTACAGCCTCCCAGGAACTGAGAGCTACGGTCACTTGAGATTACGAGCACATTTTTACAGTAGAAATTGCTTTCTGAACCAGGTAATACACAGGTACAAAGGACAGAGAACCATGACCCCGAGCCACAATGATGGCTCAGCCCCATGGACTATAGCTCTAGGTATTCCTGGAAGGCAGCCTGTGAGGCAGACCTTGTAGTCCTGGCTGTGGGCATGGGTCACCTTCAGTTTCAGAAAGGCATGTTAGACCATGTCACAGTGCTTACTTACCATGGCATCTTGTGAAATACCCAAGAGTTGAAGTTCACACGGTCACATGAGCTTTATTGAGACTTGTTTTTAAAACATGAATGTTTTCTGGCTCCATCCACTACTCAAACTGTATAGGGTGTAGTCAAGGTGCAGACCTGAGCTGGGAACAGTGGCTCTCCTCGTAGGGTGCTTCCCACCGGGGTACTGCTCCTCTTCCCTTCCTCCCCCTCTGTCCTCCCCTTTCACCTCCTCCTCCTCCTCTCCTTCCCTGCCTCGCTTTTCAGGTGTTTGGGGGATTGAACCCTAGAGCCTTACCCACTCTAGGCAGCTCTCTACCATTCGAGCTGTACCTCTGGTCTCTAGAGATTTTTTTTATTCTTCTTGGCTTTGCCTACTCTTTGGGCTATCCTACAGAAGAGTAATGTACATTGTATGTGGGCCGTTTCTGCTATGTAAAGTTTTATCCACCCTGTTTGCCAACATAATGTTGGCAATTTTTACCTAAATATCTGATGCTTGCCTCATTGAAGTTTGCCTAACTCCTGTGTTTGTCCCTGTCTCTGAGGAGAGTAGTGTTCCTGCACAGAGCTGATTTCAATGGAACATTGATTAAAGTCGTGCAGAGAGACTCAGGCCCTGTGGACTTGGGCACCAAATTCCTGACAGAAAAGTGCCTTTGTTAAAATGTTTGAAAGGAACAGAACTTTAAATTGCCTACATCAGGGATTGGCAAACTGTGGTGCAGGAGCCTGATTTGGCCAGCTGCCTGAGCTTATAAATAAGGTTTTATTAGAGCTTGCCCATCTGTTTGGGTCGTATCTGGCAGCCTCTGAGTAGCAAAGGTGCAGCTGAGTAGTTGGGAGAGCAGGTAACTTGCAAAACCTAAACTCTTGGCCCTTTGCCAAGTTTTCTGATCCCTGGCCTCCGTTTCACATGGTAAGTCCTCCACATAGCGTGTTCGTGGGACTACTCACCATGCAGCCCTGTGATTGGTGACTTCCCTCTGTGGTCCCAGCAATGCTTGTGTGGTACAGAGCTCTCCCCAGCCTTCCTGGCCGTGTGGAGCTGAGACGGGTCCCTGCCACTCATCAGCCTGTTTCCTCTTCTCTTTTCTCTGCTCTCTTCAGCCTTCCCAGTCCACCTTTCCCTCTTTGGCACACTTGGAAACTGCAGTTGATAAGTGACTGTGGACTAGTGAGCATTTTTTGTTTTAAGAGCACACCAAGGTAAATATCTTCCTTCCCTTTCCTTTGCTTTCCTTTCCCCATCCTTAGCTGTTGGCCGGCGCTCAGGGCAGTTTCCCAGGCTGGGGTGCGCTTCTCTCGATCGGTGGGAGGAGTTGGGAGAGATACTATACTTTTCTTTCCTAGTATTTACTCTTTCTAGACACGGGGACACGAGACACCTGGTTAGTCCTGGACCATTAGGTTTCCTTGTAGCTATAGCACAGGGGCTCTTGATTATCCTCAGAAGGGTCTTTTTGCCCAGCATAGCTGCCTGAACAAAACTACATGAGTAAAAACTACGTAGCACCCTGTCGGTACCATGACTCATGCCTATAATCTCAGCACTCCAGAGGATGAGTGACTGCCTTGAGTATGTGGTCACTTTGCACTACATAGTGAATTCCAGGCCACCCAGCAAGACTTTGTCTTAAAACAAAATAAGGGCTGGCAATATGGCTCTGTGGGTAAAGATGCTTCGTGCCAATCCTTGTGACCCAGGTTCAGTCCCCAGGACCTTAGAAGGCGAGAACTGATTCTCAGAGATGGTCTTCTGACCTCCATGCACGTCATAGCACATCCTGCCCGTCTCACATGTGCACATGTGCACACCAAAGTCAGTATAAGAGAGGCTAGCTCACTTTGAAAAATGGAATGAATAAAATTCAGTTTAAAGCCAACTGTATGGTACACCTGTAATTCCAGTTCTTAGGATGCAGACATAGGAGGATCTTGGGTTCAAGGTCAGCCTGTGCTGTATAAGACCTTGTCTCAACCCCTCCTGCCCCAAAGAAGGGAAACAACACTCACAGACCAATGACAGAATAGTCTATAGCCGATCTTTGTCCTTCATGGGTGGCATCTGGCCTTGCAGTGGGTTTCTTTCTTGAAGCCTGCTGCCCATGTTCCTAACGGCTTTGGTGGTTCCTGAGGTGTCCTGAGGCCCATCTGTCCAGGCTGCTGCTCCTTGTCCTAAAGGTTCAGTACTTGGTTTGGCAGAGCCTGCTCCCTTGACTAGTGTGAGTACCATTTTCTTTTTCCCTTTTCCTTAGGGTCCACCAACAGCAGACCCAGTATCCCAGTGGAGGAGAGCCCTGGGCGGAACCCAGGAGTGTAACTGCTTGCCAGACAGCCCCGAGCTGGAAATGGACAAGTGTGTGGGGAGCTGGGAGAGCCAAGCAGGAGCTTTATGCCAGCGTGTCCCCACCTATCTTGGCCACGTTTTAGATGGCCCTTATAAGCTGTGGGTCTTGGACCTCCTCAGTGCCAGAGCCTCCAGCCCTCCCTGCTGTCCTTGAGGAGATGGAATTGACAGAGCAGCCCTCCAGAAACCTGTTTCCAAGGGGACAAAAGAAACAGCATCATCTCTAGTCCCCAGGGCCCAGTTTCCCCCTGATGCTGTAACAGCACAGTGTGTTTATGTCTCCCTAAGCCCAGTGCCGTGTAGGAACAGCCACTGTCTTTACATGGCCTTGGCCTGTGCTCATTTTGCTTTTGATTGGCCAACCCTCTGTCACTGGCGCCACTTTATGAGCAAACCAAGAGTGCACTAGGTTTCTCTGGAAGTGTTAAATCATGGCCCTGTTGTGTGCTCTTTGGCTTCCCTTACAATGCCATATTTTGATTCATGTACCCTAGTTTTTCATGTGCCAAATCTAAGAGCACAGCTCCCCAATAAGTCTGCTCCCTCCTGTGGAGGAAGCTCCTCTGACTCCTCAAGTCATGAGCAGGTTGGCCCAGGGTCAGCTTGCATTTCTTTTCCACTTGGGCACAGCTCTACCAATGGTGGTGTCACTTTCTGTTTGAAGCCATGTGTGGAAGGCCAAAGGCCGATGTTGACTGACCCAGGGCCGTGGCCGCCTGTTGTACCTCTCTGGTGCGTTTGCCCTGAGCACCCAGGAAGGTGTGCAGCCGTAACTTAGAGCAGTAGTCAGTGAGGATCGGTTGTGAGCCTGCTACGTCCTTGTTGCTTGCTAAGAAGTCAAGGTTTTCTTGTATCTCTGAAATAGTCAAATTCTGTGCGCTTTTCTGTTTCCAGTGATGTTTTAGAGACACAGGGATGGGAAGACACTGTCTGTCTCTTCTGGTTTACCTATACTTTACACAGTTTCAGCTCTGGGACCATAGATTGGGGTGGTAAGGGAAGATTTCTAGAAACTTCCTTAAAAGAATGTGGGCCCTTGTGAGACTTGCTTGCAGAAAAAAAATATTCTAACGGAATATGCTCTAAGAACAAACCCAGGTTGGAAACAAATACTTTAAAAATTACCTGTCTCCAAAACAATTCTAAAATTTGGCTGAACCTCAGAATCAAGTTAGAACCTTGGATACCTGTGCTCCCCTCGAACCCCCGGGGCTGTGGTCTTGAAGTAATTTTAACTTCCTCCTAGAAGAGTCCCCTCTGCCCTTTACCAGCTTCTCCTAAAGTTAACTTGTTAAATAACCTTGTCACGTTTATCAGAACTAAAATGTTAACGTTGGAGTACTCCCTTTACCAGCTTCTCCTAAAGTTAACTTGTTAAATAACCTTGTCACGTTTATCAGAACTAAAATGTTAACATTGGAGTACTCTTAACTGTGGCCTTGATTTAGATTTCACTTTTTCTTTGATTCCCAGGTAGGATGTCAGGATGCACTTGTAGCCATTGTTTCTTTTGACCTAACTTTGTCTTCTGTGGTAATTGCAGATTCATAGGAAGTGGCAAAGACGCAGAGCCCACGAACCCTTTATCTGGCTTTCCCCTGTGCTCCCATCTCAGAAGCTATAGTGTGCAGGGCTGTGAAGCTCTGCATCCCCGCCACCTCTGTAGACCTGAGTACCCACTGTCCTGTCACTACTAGGGTTCCCCCGGACCGTTCCTCAGAGCCACCTGCCCCCACCCTAAGCCCTGGGACCAGTAGACTGTTCCTCAGCTCTGTCATTTTGTCATTTCAAGAATGTGGTTTAAGGGGCTATGCAGTGTGTGTGGCCTTTGGGATTGACTTCTTCATTGAGCGTAGTGCTCTGGAGACTGTTCCAGGTCAGTGTGTCAGTGGCGTGTTCCTCCTCCTTGTCAAATGGTGTCCCGTGGTGTATTCATTGTCCTGTCAGAGGACATCTGGGTTGTTTCCAGTTTTTGGCCTTTTCAAAATAAAGCTGCTATGAACATTCACGTACAGATATGGTGTGAAGATTGGTGTCTGCCTTGGGGAAGTGCCAGCAGCACAGGTGCCAGGATGTTTACCTTAAAAAGAAACCTCCTGGCCTTTCGGTGTGGCTGTGCACAAGCTTCATTTCCTACAGGAAATGTAGGAATGACCCCCGATGGTCAGGTGGCCAACAGTCCTCTTTTTCTGTAGTTCTTGTCTGGTTTTCCTTGATTGCGTCCAAATACGAGTCTGTTCGTGTTTTCAGGTTGGCATCTGGTCTGTGTTCCTTTCCATGTGTCTATGCAACTCCACCCCACCCCCCCAGATGTCTTCAAATATTCAGATTCTGAAATCCATTGGATTTTTGGTTTGCAAAGATTTTAATCTGTGTAGTGTTGTAGTCTAGATCTGAATTGTGCATAGCCCCTTAGGATGAGCCTGTACACTAAAGACTTAATCCCTGGGCTGCCCTTCATCCAGGCTTGACCCCTGCCTTGTACTCCCTCCGTCTAAGTATGTGGTCTAAAGGACAATCAGCCACAGGCTCTCAAGAGCTTTCATCTCAGACATGTCCTCTCAGTATCAGTATTAACAGTGAGCTGTGTTCTCAGCAGGGTCTTGCATAGAACAAAGGTGGAGTTTGGTTTTGGTTTTTCAAGCCAAGAATTTGTCTGTACACAGACAGGCTGGCCTCAAACTCAGAGATTCACCTGCCTCTGCCTCCCAAGTGCTGGGTCTAAAGGCGTGAGCTGCCATGCCTGGCTCATCCTAAAGGTATTTGTGATTAAATCATTTTTACCCAGTTTTCCATTGCACTTTATCTGTCTCAATTGCCTTCCCTCCTAATTGTTTTACACGTAAGCTTGTGAATGTTTCTATAAATAAGACGTGGGTCATAGCTGGGTGTGTGTGTGTGTGTGTTTCGTGTCTGTGCTTGTGCCTACAGAGGCCAGCAGACATTGGCTCCTCCCTGGACCTCAGTCCTTTGGAAGAGTGGTCAGTGTTGCTGCTCTTCACTGCTTTGTTATTGGTGTTAGTGGGGGTTGGTTGGGTTATGGTTTTTAGGCTCAGGCCTCAAACTCATGATTCTGCTTTTTCTCCCCCTCCCCCCTTCCTGTTTAGCCTGAGGATGTCCATTTGTTGGAAGGACATGTTCCTTCTGCTGGAGAGCCACGTGGGTGTATGGAGAGCCACGTGGGTGTATTTGTGTGGCACTCTGAGCTGTGAACTACTTCATGTTAGTTTCTGCCCACTACACTCTTGATCACTAAAGTTGAATCCACTCCCCCCCCTCCCCATTTCTCTTAAAATAGGGTACCAGGCTGAGTGTGGTGGTACATGCCTTTAATCCTAGCTCTCAGAGGCAGGCAGATCTTTTGTGTTCAAGGCCAACCTGTTACAGAGTGAGTTCCAGGACAAAATCCTGTCTCAAAACAGAAAGGGGAGGGGGAGGTGTCAGCCTATGGGCCACGCTGACTTAGTGCCCCACCTCAGCCTCCCAGATGTTGAGATTACAAGCATGAAGCCCATGCCTGCCTTTTATTTTTTAAATAAAAGTCTCATACTGTTCAGCCTAGACTGGGACTCAAAGCAATCCTGAGTCCTTTTAAGGTCTGGGATTCTATAGGAAGGAGCTACCACGTGTGGATCAGATTGTTTGGGGTATGCATTTGCTTCCAAGGTTTAGAATAATCCTGTTTCCATCTGGCTTGGGTTGGGACTGTGTTAAGCCTGTATGTCATCATTTTGGGAAGAGCTGACAATTTGTGCTTTCCAGTCCATTTGTAGACTTCAGCATCTTATAATTTTAGGTTTAAACACTTGTAATAGGACTCTGTATCTGTTCACAGCTGTAATAGAACTGTGTGTCTTGTGTGTTCACAGTTGTAATAGGACTGTATGTGCATCTGTGTGTTCACAGTTGTAATAGGAAAGGTGGATTTGTCTGTTGTACCCTGACTGTTAAGGGCTTCACCTAAGATCCCTTACAGTTTGCTTGTAGTGTAAATTACCATGCCCTCAACCAATACTTGGATCCCATCTTCAGGGCTTCTGACCGGATAACATTAGGACTTTGTTTAGAAAGGTCTCACTGTGTAGCCCTGGCTGGTCTGGAGCTTACTGTGTTGATCAGGCTGGCCCTGAACCCGGGACTCAAAGGCAGACCTATCAGTACTGGGATTAAAGTTGTGCACCGCCACATGCAGCAGACACCATAACTTTTAAAACTTGTAATGATGCTAAGAACAGCTGAAGTTGAGAAGTGTGGCTTTGTGAACTTGTCCATCAAGGAGCAGAGATCCTGAGCCTTAGAGCCATGTGCCAGGCCCCCTCTGCATGCACGTGTGTACATGTCCGCACTTGGTACCGTGTCATGCTGCTAGCTCGGATGGTGATGGTCTTAGTCTTTGCAGTTGAGGATGACAAGGCCTTTGCGTTGGTTTCTGCTGTGTAGCCCAATATCCCGCCTCCTCCCAGTCCCCATGAGACAACCAGGCTGAGGTGAATAATCAGTTTAATGAGAAAACGTTGATCTGTATAAAAAGGTGCTTTGTGTGTCAGTTCAGTGTCCTCATTTCTGAGGAGTCATCATATTGAGTAGTCTTGAATGTCTGTGTTGCCCACGGCACCTGTGTCGAGGTGCACGCTGGCTGGCATGACCGGGCAGGGTCTGCCCCATGGAAAGATACGTGCCCTAGGAGGGAACACTAGTCAGGTTCTTCACATAGTAACAATGGCCAGAGAGGCTGCCAAAATTAATCACAAAATAACTGCTGCAAAATGGGCGTCAGCTGGGGGATCTGCCAGAGGCAGAGCCTCCACCAGTTAGCCCTTCGCTCAGCCGGGGCTTCAGTGGAGGCCCAGCTCTTAAACCTCAACACCCTGCCATCCCTGCCCACAGTACAGGCTTACACCAGTGAAGCTGGAAACAGAGCTGGGAGGGAAAGCAGCCATGCAGGATCCTGTGTGAAGTCCTCTTTATACCACCAGTTGGCACAGGGGACTGGAGAGGGATGTATACTTTTGGCATTGTCCCAAAGCAAGGTGCAGGACTCCTCTGTGCAGGGCCTACAGAGCCTAGTCCGGGTGCTTACTCCAGCACCGGGGGCATTGGAGCCTCAGGGTAAGCTAGGGTTGCGGGCCACCGCCCCAAGAGTTGAGTGGGCCACAAGCAATTCCCAGCACCCGGCGCTCCACCCTCACATAAGGCAAGCAGGGCTGCCCGAAGCCTTTAGGTAGAGTTTCTCCTGAGTAACACTAGTTCCAGCTCATCACTCTCCAGCTTCCGGAGCAACCCAGTAGGTACTGGCTAATGTGGGGCCTCAGTCCTGCTGACACTCCCCTCAGCCTGCCAGAACCTCCCCTTTAGAGCTCTGAAGACTAGAGATGGCTAGAACTACTCCAGACCCTCGCTACCAGGGTTGCTACTGATAGGAATGAAGTCCCAGGAGAAACGCTGCCCAAAGGACAGAAGTGACCTGCACCGTGCCTGGCACTCAGCCTGTTTCTTCTCTCATGCCCAGGATGCAGCTGCTGGCCACATCTGAATGTCTGCTTGCAGGAGAACAGGCCAAGACCAGCCTCCTGGTCTCAGGATTGGTAGACCTAGACCTAGCTGAGGGTAGCTAGCACTGGTCTGTTCACTTGTACTCTGGCCTTGGCCCTCATCTGGACCTCTTTGTTTCTTGCTGCCCTGTGGTCCTCTTGCTACAGCCCTGGCAGGGAACAGTGTTCCTCACTGAAACCCAGGAGGCTGCTCTACCTGTTGCCTCAGGCCCAAGGAAGCAAAGCCAGAGAGAAATTGGGACTGGGGTAGAGAACCATTTAGGGTGGTGGGGTGTGGAATGGTGGCTGAGTGACCCAGGGGTGCCTGCCATCAGCACCAGGTGCAGGGATGGCCCATGTCATCAGCACCGGGTGCGGGGATGGCCCACGTGGGCCTGGAGTGCTTCACGGATGCCCCGCTGCCAGTCTCGTGCCAGCTGCACTGGTGTCAGGGAGGCCTGTGAACAAGGACACTGAGTCAGTCTCCCTCTGAGTGCTAGTTATACCTCAGCACAGGTGCCAGGCCTTGCCTGGCTGGCACTCACCACATTCTTGATGCCCAGCTTGGCTCCATAGAGCAGCAGCAGCTTCGTTGCTTTGTGGTGCCCGTAGCGCACAGCCTCGTGGAGTGCTGTGTCCCCTTCCTGTGGGAGAGCAGTCGCTGCTGTGGGCCCAGTGCGGGAACATACTGCTAACACACAGATGACCTCCAGTCACAAACACCCACCTTATCCTGTGCGTTGATTTGGGCGCCACATTCAATGAGGTGCTCCAGGCAGTCCGAGTGGCCCATGCGCACTGTCACATGGAGAGGGGTGCTCCAGATCTAGGGGTAAGTGGGGTACAGTGCTGGATCTGAGCTGTGCCTTCTTGCAGGGTGAGTTTCTGCTCCCTGGATGCTGGCCCTAACAGGTTACCACCCAAAGCAGGCACTTGCCCCTCACCTTGTCTTGTGCATTGACCTGAGCTCCCTGGTTTAGCAGCTGCTTCAGAATATCCAGGTGCCCTCCACGGCACGCCCAGAACACAGGCGTCCTGTCCAGCTGCAACAAATAGCAAGGTGCTCTGACCCACTGGACTACAGGGCAGCTAACTAGATGAGCCACCACCACATTCACTATGAGGGCCACCCTTGTGTCTTACCAAATCTCGTGCTTCTATGGCAGCCCCTGCTGCCAGCAGCTTGTTCACCAGCTGTCTGTGGCCCTTCAGACAGGCCCAGTGCAAGGCTGTGCGGTGGAGCTGGGAGCAGCGACAGAAAATTAGGTCAAGAGAGCAGAGCTACTCCCTAGAGGAACCTCCTCCTACTGCCACACCCTCCATTCCTAGAACAGGTCAGTTACCCAGTGACTAAAGTGTTGAAATGGTATACACAGGTCGCATGAGTTCATTCACCCTTCCCCATACCTTGTCATGGGCATTGGGGTCCCCTCCGTCTGCCAGGTACTTGTCAACCAGGGCCTCCTGGTTCTCAGCAGCTGCCTTCAGGAACATTTCCAGGCCCACAGGCTCCAGTGGGACCTGGGGCTGAGGCTGGAGGAGAAGAACAGGACAGAACTAAGTCCCAGGCCCACAGACATCTGTCACAGCTGTCTCACCAGTCTAGCCCAGCACACTGGTCCTGTTTGGTTCTAGCTGTGGGAGATTCAGAATGGGAACATGCTGAATCTTAACCCCACTGCTTCAGAATGTGACAGTCATTACACTTGTGATTCTATTAGATGAGGGCATGCCCCTATGTCATAGATGTTGGATATGGGCAGGCACATAGAACATGAGCCAAAGGTACAGATGGGTGGTATGTCTACAGACCAGGGGCACTACTGCCAGCAGCCCTAGGAACCTGAGCAGTGAGTAGATGCTGAAGGACAGCCCTGCTAAAAACATGTCTAGCTCCTGAATAAACTGGAATCACCCATTTGTACGGCCAAGTCCCCGGTGACCAGCACTTGGTTACAGCTAGCTGCCTACGATGATTGAGTCTGTTAAATTTGACAGGATCTAGAATCATGTAGGAGGCAAGCCTTTGGGCACATCAATGAGAGATTATCTAGATTAGGCTAGCTGATGCAAACCACCGGAAGTGTGAGACCGAGCATTTGGTAGACTGGGGTCCTAGACTGAAGAAAAAAGCAAGCTCTAGAAAGTGGGCACTGTGGCTGAAGAGCGCCTCAGCAGCTATGAGCACTTGTTGCTCTTGCAAAAGATCCAGGTTCAATTCCTAGCACCTGCATGGAACTTTACAAATGTCGGCACCAGGCATGATGCTCTCCTCTGCTTCCTGCCTGTGGTTGCTGTGTGACAGCTCCCTCAAACTCCTGCTCGTGCATCCTCCCAACAGTGAACTACACTCTGAGTCAAGATAAGCCCTTAAGTTCCCAGGAATTCTGTTGCAAGAAGCCAAGCATCTGCTAAGTGCACTATGGAATGCACTGGGATCGTTGTCCTTCCATAGGAAGGGTTTGGGATGCATTCCATGCAGTTCCCTATGTGATGGTTGTGCAGCTGCAGCCCCTGCACCCATCCCTCCCAGGCCCCCAAGACAGGAGGCCGTCTGTGCTCTGGGACACCAGCTCTACCTTCCACTCACCTCAACCCCAGACTCAGGTTCCCTGGGGGGGACTTTGTGTCTCTGTCGTGTTTTCCTTCGTCTTTGAACCAAGTTTTCCAAGTCTGTCAGATTGTCCAGAGTCAGTCTGGAGCTGTTAAATCTTTCCAGCTAGGGCAGAAGAGACACCCAAGCCAGACATCAGCCTCGGCGTAGGGTCTCGGGCAGGCTGCTGGCTAAACTAGTTCTGCTTTGAAGAAGCACCCAGTCACTTTGGCTGGCTGACAATGGCTATGGGCTGTAGACCCTCATTGCTCATAGATACCCACACTGCCCCACTCCCGTCACCCCCATTCCAAGAACACTCACTTTCTTCCTCTTCTCTTCCTCCAACTTTAGTTTTTCCCGGGCCACGGCCTCTTGGGGTCCCAGCGTCCAGCCACTAGGCCAGCCTCCAGGATCAGGAACTGCACGTCCAAACGCCAACGCTTTCCTGTCAACTCTTTCTCCACTTACCTGCAGGACGCATACAATAGATTAAAGATTGGGACAACTAACTGTAGGGATGCTTTAAAACCAGTGGCATGGCATTAAAATGGCTGCGGCCTGACGTACAAAGGCCAGATGTGAACCTGGGAGTCAGTCTGACTCTTCCTGCTGAACGCTTCCTGGTGGGCTGCACTGTTGGCACACACACACCCCCCAGTGGCCAAGGCCCAGGGGAAATGACTGTCTGCCTCATCAGCAGATCAGGGTTGAGAGAGGTGGTATCTATACTGCTGGGCTCATGCCAGATGACACCTTAGCTTACACACACACACACACACACCCATTCCTTGGAGGTTATGTCACACTGCCTCCTGACCAGAGCTTAGAGAAGAGGGGTTCCCGGGTCAAATTCCAAATCCCTGCTTTCAGCCCTTGGGTCTTAGTAAAATTATGTTTCTGCCTCTGTAAAATGGGCTCAGTGACCACCCACTATAGCCTATCCATTCCCTTAGCAGCCACCCGGGGAGCCAACACAGAGGATGCAGATGCTGGGGAGAGGAACAGGCTGTGGCTTCTGGCCAAATGGCCCAGCCTTCCCTTCTAAGCCGCCTTAACAACTCCAATCCTCTCGGACCAGAGGGAGCCAGCTGGGGCCACCACACCACAATGAGGCATGTGCGTCTCATACCCACCATGCCCCGCATCACCAACATCGCACGGCTGTACTGCCATGGCTGTTTCACTGCCAGGGGAACCCAAGAACATCCCTAAAGTAGCCAGACCCTCTGGAAAGTTCTATCTAGACTGCCCTGTGCTCGACCTAAAGCAACTGTATGTACAGCTCTGTCCATGGCGTCCAGAGTAACACACCAATTCTTTCCCACCATCCATCCAAAGGCAAACCTACAAGCTTGAGGGTGCAGCTCTGCAGTAGAGTGCTAACCTAGCATGTGTGAAGCCTCCAAGATGGACCCCCAGAACCACATTCACCAAAACCAAACAGACTCAATAACTCCCCACCTACTACCCAGCTTCTCCATCTGTCCTTCCTTTCTTAACATCCCTCACTCTCTTGAGACCTGACCCTCAGATCCCAGAAAGTACCTGTCTGCCCTCAGCCAGACCTTATTACTCTGGCCATATGGTCTGGGTCCCTACGCCTTGTGCTGAATCCTCTGCAGTCACCCACAGTCCGCTTACATCCTTACCAACTGCTGAATGCTGATGAAGTCCATGGTCCCCCCCCCTTGCTCTCCACGCACCCAGCGAAGTGAGCTCAGCTCTTTTATGGGAGAGTGCTCTCTTGGGGGTGGGGAAGGACAAAGCTTGTGCCCAGGCCAGATGACTCTGGGGCCCTGTCACACTAACCAAAATACAGGTCTGGGAATGTGGCCCGCTGGGGGCAGGAAAAGGAGCTGTTTGAAGCTGTCAGCAGTCTCCTCAGACACCTACTACCCTGCACCTGCCACACCCCACATCTACCAGGGAGCCATTTTACCACCACATGGGCTGGGATGCCTGGGCCAGACCCAAGGGAAACATCTCTTACTCTTCAGTTTAGAGCCCACTGGTGAGGAGCCCTGGCTCACAGTATAGATCTGGCTGCCTGAGCTGCTGCAAAGACCCAGGGCTGTGACCCCAGCACAAAGCAGGCAGCCTACAGAGGAACCTCAGGAGGGACAGCATAAGAGGCTGACCTAATGCCTTGGGAATTCTCATGATGAAACTGGACTTCATACTGTTTCCTAACTGGCTAGTCTCAAGAATACCCTTCCCTCCCAGATTTGTCCTTCAGCAGGCTGACAGCCAGCATGGTGTTCTGCCCAGCCTGTCATCAGCCCTCATAGGGCTGAAGGAGCCTTCCAGGTCCACATCAGATACTCGCTGGGCAGGAAGCATGCCCTTCAACAGGGCAAGGGGACTGAGACCAGCTCCAGGTTTTACTCAGTCTGTATCAATTGCCATGACAGCCAGCCACAAAGCAAACTGGTTTTAGCCAACAAAATCAAATGCCTAATTCTTTAGAAGCCAGGAATGCTTTTCACTCCTCTGTGTCCCGAACTCCAGTCTGACCTTTGAGAGGAAATCAGATACCCAGTAAACAAGATTCGTGCATAGGCAGCATCAACAGAGATGACCATATAAGCTCAAGGGGAGGTGTGGTTGAAAGGACCGGAGACCATGGGGGGTCAGGAGAATGCTTTTTAAAGCTTTCTGGGTATGCTTTCTTTGCAAAAACACCCTTGGTGATGGGGGAAGCAGTTACTCCTAAGAAAGAAGGCAGATAGGAAAGTTGGACTAGCTCTGCTCGCCACTGTCTTACATTTGATGAAGCTGGGTACGGTTGCACGAGACTGTTATTCCAGTACTCGGATGGGTAGAGGTGGCTCATGCCTTTAATCTGAGCACTCTGGAGGCAGAGGCAGGAGCATTGCTGGGAGTTAGAGGCCAGCCTGGTCTACATGGCCAGCCCCCCCTCCCAAAAAAAAACAAAAAACAAAAAAAGAGGACTACTACACAGAGAGCTTGTCACAAACATTTGAGGATCTTAGGTTCAAAGTTCTTCTGAGCCAGCCAGGTGTGGTGGTGCGTGCCTTTAAAACCCAGCACTGCAGAGGCAGAGGCAGGTGGGTCTCTGAGTTTGAGGCCAGCCTGGTTTACAAAGTGAGTTCTAGGACAGGGCAATACATAGAGAAAGCCTTTCTCAAAAAGAAAAAACAACAACAACAACAAAAAAAGTTCATCTGGCCCACCCTTTATCCAACAAAAACAAAAAAATTTTTTTTAGGAAAATGCTGGTTTGTCCCATACAAAGCTGTAATTATCTCTAAATTTAAAAATAATAATTATTATTTTTTAAAATAAATCTAAAGACCCGATTATTCTTGCCTCAGTGGCCCAGAGGAAAGCACATCTTCCCAACCTTTCCTCTTGGCCTCACAGCAAATTATTTGAGAGTGTCATGCTATGACACAGCTTGGCACTTCCCACACCACCACCACCATTGGCAGAGGTGGCACCTGACCCCCGCCACCACCACCAGCAGGGAGCAGGTCAGCTTGTGTCTTCTCTCAGTATGTCAGTCCTTCCTCTCCCTCACCCTCTCCTCCCCTCTCTGTGTGCACACAGTGTCTCACACTGTTGCTCAGACTAGCCTCGAACTCCTAACCCTGCCTGAGCTCCCGAGTGCTGGTATTCCGTTAGCCTGTACCTGGTGCTCTTCTCCTAAACGTGCATCGTAGTTCAATGCATCTCTCACCCTCGGTGCTGGGGAAGCCGGGGCCTTGTGCTCTCTTGCAGAGTTTGTAAATGAGTTGGTCTGTAAGTAGACACCTTTGCAATCAAGGAGGAATCTGCCTAGGTTGCTATGGAGACGTCAATGATTAGCGCAACACATTTAAATAGGTGTTGCTAAATTGCCATCTATAGTGTGTGTACCAGTGTCCGTGACCAGAAGCCAGCCTACTTAAGGCAAGTCATAGCACGAAAGAAGATTTTAATATACATTAGATAATATGTACATCATGTTTCTCATTCTGTTCAAACACGCCCAGAGCAAATGCTCATACCCATTAATATAAAGGTCCCGTGAATTGATAAAAGCATAGCAAGCTGGAGGTGGTGATTCGTACCTATCATCCCAACACTCGGGAAGTTGAGGCCAGAGGGCTCCAAAATTGGAAGCTAGCTTGGCTACTTAGCAAGAACAAAAACATTTTGAATGGGCATAGATAGGAAGGTCAGAGACAGGTGTGCAGCCTCACTAGTAATCAGTGCAAGACAAACAGGAACGCAGTCATAAATAATTACGTGGTGTTTTGGAGACAGGGTCTCTGTAGCTCTGGCTGGCCTGAAGCTCGAAGAGCGATCCCCCCGCCTCTGGCACTGGGATTAAAGGTGTGTGCAGCCGCACCTGGCTCAGTTACACTTCGTACAGGTCAGACTACTAGAGCTGAACGTCAGGAATAAAGATCAGTGTTGGTTAGGCTTTGGGCAGCGGGCACTGTTCCCCCCTGCTGTATTAGGGCGTTTGCGTTATCAGGCAAGCATTCAACCGACGAGCTATAGCCCCTCTTTTTACCTGTTGCCCAGGCTGGCCTTCAACTCCTCTGCAGCCTAGGCAGGCTGCAGCCTCATGAGCAGCTGGTATTTCAGGCCTGCACTACCAGGCCAGGCTGAGCAGCAGGTCCTCTCCCCTGCTGCTTGTAATGTAGTGAATGCGCTCACCGCAGACTTCCTGGGTCCCCAGAGCAACTGTGAGGCAGCCCTTTCCATCTTGCAGACAGGGCTGCTGAGGTTTTAAAAGAACCCTGCCCTGAGCGCATGCAGCCAGAAAACAGCTTTTGTTACACACTCCATGACTTCAAAGTTTTGTGTTCTTATCTTTAGAGCGCTGTAGTTTGAAATTCATCTTTGTCCGTGGGATAACATCAAGATAAAAGCTTTATTTTCTTCCAGAGGGATATGTCTCTACATGGACTAACTTATATGATCACCTGTCCAGGTTCACAAGCCTTCAGCCCTCCCAAGCCTCCCTACCGGCTTCCACACAGGCCAGACAGGGCTCTTCTGGGCCTTCTGGCCCTGGTCCCAGCAGCATGATGCTGAGCAAGGCAGGGGTGTGGAGAGCTAGTCTGTGTACCCTTCAAGGGCAGCCAGAGACAGGAGGTGGAGCCTCAGCTGGCCAGCAGGTCCCGCAGGCCACTGTTGCAGGGCAGCAGGTCGCATGCTAGGCGTGCTTTGCGATCCCGAACAGCCTTCAGGGCTGGGCTGTGTTGTAAGAGGAGGCAGCAAATGTCCTCATGACCCTTCTCCGCAGCCTGGGGGAGAGGGAGAGAGAGGCCGTCATCAAAAGGCAAACCTGAGCTGGGCCCTGCACTTTCTTTTTTTCCCTTTCTGGAACCTGCTTGCTCTGAAAATGTCTCCAGGAAACAAAAACCCTGGGTATCTAAGCAGACTTCCAATGGCTACCCAAGCTACTGGGGCCGTTTGGGCAGCTACTCAGCGTCAGTTGTGGTTCCGTTTCATCTCTTCTGGAACTCTCTATGTGGACCAGACTAGCCTTGAAATTTGGCAATCCTCCTGCCTCACTTGGCTTTCCACGTGTTGGAATTACAGGTGTGAGCAGCCATGTTTGGGTCTTTGTGCATGTCAGGCAAGCACCCGACCACTGGGCTACACTGGATCCCCCCATCCTCCTTTTTTACCTTTTGAGACAGAGTCTCACTATGTTGTTCACATCTACATCTGTCTGTCTGTATGTATGTTTTGAGACAGGGTTTCTCTGTGTAGCCCTGGCTGTTCTGGAACTCACTCTGTAGACGAGGCTGGCCTCAAACTCAGAAATCAGCCTGCCTCTGCCTCTCGACAGAGGCACTACATTCTGACAAGTAAGTATTTCTTTAAAAAGGAAAGACCCAAGCTTCTACGCCTCACAGAGATCTAAGAGAACTCAGTACAAGTTCAGTAAGTGCTTCAGCACGTGCTAAGGCTATACATTAAACACAAGGAAGTCCCAGCTGCTGCCTCAAACAATCTCAAGATGAACAGGTGTCTTAGATTTCTACTGCTGTGATGAAACATTGTGACCAAATGCAA
Organism: Rhynchomys soricoides; assembly: GCA_019843965.1. Lineage (NCBI taxonomy): Eukaryota > Metazoa > Chordata > Mammalia > Rodentia > Muridae > Rhynchomys > Rhynchomys soricoides. Next base: position 13,288,320 of record JADRCH010000031.1, read on the forward strand.
CTTGGAGAGGACAGGCTTTATTTCTCCGCTGGTGTTGCTCATCATGAAGGGAAGTCAGGGTGGGAACTCAAGGCAGGACCCATGGTGCCCAAAATTAACCTGTAAGCCCCACTCGCCACATGTTTTCGACCACCCAGATCTGAATTAGTGAGTTCCAGGTTAGCCAGTGGGACAAAACTCTGCTGGGAAGGGGAGAGGGGGAGGGAGGGAACAATGGAGGGAGGGGAGAAGCAGCTATTCAGGGGATAGTTTGTGACACACAGTGACAGTGAGTACATGGGGATAAAAGACTAAGAGTCTGAATACAGGAGTCAAGATTAAGAGTTCACAACAGGAAGCCAGCGGAGCTGAACCCGGATGGCTTGGTAGGAAAGCCTCTGGAGGAACCCCATGGAGGGCAGGGTTTGATGGAAACCCTCTTCCTCACCCCAAGATAGGGTTTCTCTGTGTAGATCAGGCTGGCCTCAAAGTTAGAGATCTGCCTGCCTCTGCCTCCTGAATGCTGGGATTAAAAACGTGCGCCACCACTGCTTGGCAGATGAGAATTCCTTTAAAGCCATAGCATCAGTGGAAAATCAGAGGAGGGACTCCATATGCATACGCATAAATCACGTCTCTAAAGATGCATATGTGGGCTGGGCATAGAGTTCAGTGGGAAGGCACGTACCACAGACGGACAGATGGATGGACAGACAGAAGGAGGGAGCAATTGGTAAAGTGGATGCCTGGAGAAAGGGCATAGAATACTGGGCTCCCAAAAATAATGATCCTGTCTATGACCCAGGTCTCTTAAAAGTGGGTGGCAGAGAGAGGCGAAACAGCACTGGTTTCAAAAGCTGATTCCTCAGAGAAGCTTCACAGCTCACTGAGGGTGGAACATGTTTTGTACAGAGAAGAATGGTGAGAGACCTGTTTTCCTAAAGAGGTGGCAGGTAAGCAATGAGATTCCAGGTGGCTTTTCCTTGTCTCCATTTTTCTGTTTTCTACAGTGCCCCCTGTGACAGTTCATCTTGGCTGTCAACGTGGTGGGATTTAGAATTACCTGTGAGCCACACCTACGGATGTGAGGGTATTTCTAGAGACCTTTAACCTCATGAGCTGAGGTCCCAGGCTGCCAAGCACCCCGCCTTTAATCTCAGCAGCTGGGAGGCAGAGGCAGGTGGATCTCTGTGTGTTCAAGGCCAGTCAAGTCTACAGAGTGAGTTCTAGGCCAACCAGGGTAACATAGTTAGACTCAGTCTCAAAAAAAAAAAAAAATTTATTATTTTTTTTTTTTGGTCACAGCAAAGCAACAAGAAAAATACAAGAATAAGATTAAGGAGGAGGGGCTGGAGAGATGGTTCAGCGGTTAAGAGCACTGACTGCTCTTCCAAAGGTCCTGAGTTCAATTCCCAGCAACCACATAGTGGCCACAACCATCTGTAACAGGATCCGATGTCCTTGTCTGGTGTGTCTGAAGGCAGCTACAGTGTAGTCATAGTCATAAAATAAATAAAAAAATCTTTAAAAAAAAAAGATGAGAAGGAGGCGAAGGCTCGGAGGAGACAGACATACCTTATGTAGACTGGTCATGCCATCGTCGTCGACCAGCCGGGGGTTGGACCCATGGGAAAGCAGCAGGCGTGCAATTTCCGTGTGCCCACAGTAGCTGGCCCGGTGCAGAGCCGTAGCACCCCCATGGGTCTGGGCATCACACTTTGCTCCACTTTCTAGCAGAAACTGGCAAACGGCATAGTGCCCGTTGCGGCTAGCGTAGTGCTGCAGGGGTGAGAGACTGGAGTCAGATGGCAGAGTCCTGGCAGGTGGTGGGGCACTGGGATGCTAAGAGCCAGGGGGCAGTGTCAGAAACACTGTGCCCTTCTACTAAAATACCCAGCTGCTCAGGATGTGGCCAACGTTAAAAGGGAAGGGTGGATACCGTGTGGGTGGGGGGTGTTTATCGGTCATGGTGGCACAAGCGTGTCTGGAATCTCTGCACTTGGGAGGAGGCGGGGGGGGGGGGATCAAGGTTACCCTTTATACATAGCAAGTTCAAAGCTAATCTGGGTTCTATGAGAGCCTATTTCAAGAGACACAACAACAAACTTCAAAGCTAGTAGAGGTGGCATATGAATTTCAGATTCTACTCAGGAGGGAGAGGCGGGAGTGACTTCAAGGACAGCCTGGGCCACATAGTGAACGCTTACAGAAAACAAAAACAAAACTGCAAAAAACCAAAAAAAAAAAAAAAAAAAAACAACAACAACCAGTGAACTAGTGACATGCCTCATTCGGTAAAGTACTTAACCACTAAGTCTGAGGGCCTAAGTTGTATGCTAAGACCTCACATGGTGGAACACACACATACACGAGAGAGAGAGAGAGAGAGAGAGAGAGAGAGAGAGAGAGAGAAGGGCTTTGTTGGAAACAGAGAAGAGAGCGGAGCAGGCCTTTTCCCAGAGCTCACCAGTGCAGTGTGGCCAGCAGAGTCCGGCTGGCTAGGGTCTGTGGCCTTCTGGATGAAATACTTGACTCGGCCCAGGTCCCCATTCAGGGCAGCTGACCAGATTCCTGCGGAAAGGCAATCAAAGCACTGAGCAAAGCTGCATGATGAGATTTTTCTTTTCCTTTTTATTTTTAAAGCATTCCTTCTACCTTTTGACTAAAGTCTCAAAATCTGTAAATTAACGCTTGGGATGTTATCTATATTACCCCCAGGAAGCAAGAATCCCATGTTAAGACTGTTGTTATCTGGACCTGTCATAAAGGGCTGCCTGCTGCTGCTGGTGGTGCTGGTGGCAGCAGGGACGGCGGCAGGAGCCGCAGTCCTTGCCTAGAATCCCAGCACTCGGGAGGCAGAGGCAGGTGGGTTTCTGAGTTCAAGGCCAGCCTGGTCTACAGAGTGAGTTCCAGGACAGCCAGGGCTACACAGAGAAACCCTGTCTCAGAACAAACAGCTGACCAAGGAGCAGTGGTTCAGCAGGGAAAGGAAAGTACCCACTACCAAGCCTGACTACCCGAGTTCAATCCACTCCACCTACACTGTAGGAGGCAAAAACTGATTCTAGCAAGAACCGTCTGACATCAGAGCTCACACCCTGACACCCATGTCCTCATTAAGAACGAAGTAAAATTATTGAAATAAAATGGCCACGAATAGGTCGACCAATACTACAAACCCAGTTGGTGAGAGAACTAGTAGTTTAGGATTTACCCACAATGCAGCATAAAGCGATGGGCAAAAGAAATAAGGAAACATGGAAGAGAACACGGACCAGCATACTTCTAAAAGGAGTCACAGAGAAGTATGCTAGGTGGAGCCGTGTCCTTGCATGGCTCCAGGAACTCAACCTTCCTGGGACAGGAAGGGAGCCCAGACACACAGAGAAGCTGGGAGGCTGGGACTAGTTGGTTCTGAAGGAGATCTGCAGCACCCCAGAAGCTCAGCATGCTTATTAGATACAGGAGGCAGGGTTATTACATACAGCTGAACAAGGAGGTGGGGTTATGTAAATACAGATTAACAAGGAGGCAGGGCTATTACAGCTGAACGAGGAGAAGGGAGGGGCTATTACATACAGCTGAACAAGGAGGCGGGGCTATTACATACAGATGA
>JADRCH010000031.1:13291924-13477296 GCA_019843965.1 Rhynchomys soricoides
CATACAGCTGAACAAGGAGGCGGGGCTATTACATACAGATGAACAAGATGGCAGATGTAGCTAATCTCAGTAGGAACGGTCTCTGCAGGAGAGCTGTCTTCAGGTCAAAAGCATTAAAGGGGAGAAATGGTGGACATTTTCTATACACACTGTCAACATCTGCACATGGACCAGAGGAAGAAATTACTGTCCCTCTGAGCCTGGACCCCTGGGGTCTGTGTGTGTATACATGTGCATTTCCCCATAGGTCTGAGGCTCTGGTCCCTAGCATGTCCTGTTCATGTCAACAACACACATACACTCAGGGTTTCCTCTGCTCCCACAAATGGGAAAGATACTGAAGAGATAAGAATTATACAGAAATAAAGATAATCATAATGTAGGTGTGGTCGCTGTAATGCCAGCACTTGGGAGACAGAGGCTGATAGAACTCTGTGTTCAGGGACAGCTCAGTCTACAGAGTGAGTTCCAGGACAGCCAGAGATACACAGTGAGAGCCTGTCTCAGAAAACAAAACTACAACGACCAGAGCTAGAACTCAGGAACTGTTGCTCTTCTAGAGGACCTGGGTTCAATTCCTAGCACCCATAAGGTGGCTCACAACTATCTGTAATTCCAGCTTCGGGGGATCCAATCTCCTCTTCTGACCAGGCATGCAGACAAAAAAGTCACACACGTTCAACCTATGTATGTATATAATTTGTATAAATTATATATATATATATGTATATATATATATAATTATTCATATCTGTATATTCAAAGAGATGGCTCAGCAGTTAAGTGCAGTTGCTAGGGTCAGGCAGTGATGGTGTACACCAGCACCAGGGAAGCAGAGGCAGATAGCTCTCTGTAAGTTCAAGGCCAGCCTGGTCTACAAAATGAGTTCCAGGACAGCCAAAGCTATATAGTGAGACCATGTGGTTGGGGGGAGGGGGCAGGGTGAAGAGGGACCAACAAAAGAAAACATAGACACACATATACACACAACGGAAGTCACCAAAACAGATGAATTAAAAACTAAAAAACATGCTTTACAGAAAAAAAAAATTCACATAATAGGTGAGTATCTTTATCACATGTAGAAAATAAATAATAAAAGAACAAACCGACAAAATTGCAGCAGGTGATAACACAAACTATTTCTGAGACAAAGGGTCTTACGTTATAGCTCTGCCCTGTCTGGCCTTGAACTTGTGACCTTCCTGTCTCAGCCTTTGACACAGTCCAAACTGCAATAGAGCAAAGCGCTAATGTAACAAAGTAACCAGAGTGGAAGGGCCCCCAGCTTTGAATAAGACAAGGTTTCTTTCTCAACAGAGGCAGGGCTGACATTTTGAGCCAGATCGTCTTCTGTTGTAGGGAGCAGACCTGTGCACGTCAGGATAGCTGCGACACACAAAAATATCTCGAGACCTAAACTAGGCATAACTGTCTCCAGGTTGAGGATTCTCTAAGGCATAATGAGGAAGGGGTCCCTGAAGAGGTGCCATAGAACTGGATGCTGATGGAAAAGCTTCTGTCAGCCTGAAGCTTTTGTTTGCCGGCTAGCAAACAAAACAGATGATGTCATCAGACACAGGTCTTGCATATTTTAGAAACAAAGGCGACTGCTGCAAGTGTGAGAACCATAATGAGGTACAGAAACACGACAGCTTGACTTAGGAAACTAAAAGCAATAGGAAGGGCTGGAGAGATGGCTCAGCAGTTAAGAGCTCTCTGTGCTGTCTGCTCTGCAGAGGACCCGGCTTGGTTCTCAGCTTCCTTCTCATGACCATCCTTAACTGCAGTTCCAGGGAATCTGATGCCCTTTTCTGGTCTCCACGAGCTCCAGGCACGTGTGGTATACAGACACACATACGGGAAAAAATGCACATAAATAATCTTTAAATTTAAAAAAGCGTAAATGTAATCATCTCATTTGCTATTTTCCAAAGGCAGAGCGGAGAAAACACCGCAAGAAGGCATGAGAGGAAGTGGGGAGTCCTATTACGTCCCTAGCCCAAAGATGGCAGTAGCAGAGGTACAGAGCAACGCCGCCGGCTAGGAAACCATTCCTATGGTAACCGTCAAGTGTGACTGCACATACTTCCGTATCATCAACCCTACACTGATGACAACCTTGCTATAACTGCACAAACTACCTGTGCCTGGGGATAACAAGAGTCGGTAACCAGGCAGAGAACAGGGACCACTGCTAACAGCAAAATCTCTGTATAATCTCGGACGAAACAGTTACATCCCTGTGCGCCACAGGTAAAGAAAGATGCAGTCATCTCTTTCGAGTTCACTGTCACAGCTAAAACACACCCCAGATCAGCAAGAGCCAGCTCCCCCTGACCTCCCAGGTGGGATACAAGCCACTAACTGTAGATTCTTTCCCTAGCTCCTCTGTCACCTGACCAGACTGTCTCCTAGCTGGGTTGGTCTCCAGATCTAGTTCAGAAACCAATGCCTCAATTTACCCCTCCTCACTCGAGACGGGGTGGGCGAGGGGCTTCCTGCCATGCTTTGAAGCCAGCCTTCCTGCACCAGACCTGGAAGCTCCAAACTCGGTTCGAGGCCTCCTTCAATCCACGTTTCTGGAGATGGGGCTGGGGGTTGCCCGCCGCCGGCCACGCAGCCACCTCACCCCTCTCACCCCTCTCGAAGTCCATCTCCTCCAGCGTCTGCTGTACCCCGGGCACCGCACCCGGGTGCGAGCAGCAGGAGCCATCGGAACAAGGTTGCGGCGCCGCCATCACGGCTGCAGGGACTGCAGCCAAGCGCTCCTACGAAATGCCCACCCCTCCGTCCCAGGCTGACCACTCGACGTCCGTAGTTGACCTTCGAGTCCCGCCTCTTCGCCCAGATCAACCAATCCTGCATTTAGACCTTAGCTTAGCAACCAATGAGAGTGGCGTGGTGTGGCTGGCTCGACTGAGCCTTGCTGCTTTGCTACCATAAGAGGGCGCCCGAAGCTAACTAAGCACGAGGAGGAGCAAAGGCGCGGGGATCCGCTGCACACCCCGGGAGGAGGCGGGACGGTTCATGCAGCCGCGCCTTGTAGGGTGTGGGGACCAGGCAGCTTGGCCTCTCTGGTAGTGTTTATGTCGCATTCGCCAGAACCAAGGCCTCTCGGGCTCCCCAGGGCACAAAGACTCTGGACGTGGCCCATAGTCCCACGTCTCATCTTTCGAGCATCACCTGAGCGGTAGGCCATCCATAGACAGAGCAGTGACCGCCAGAAGGCTACTAACACTCTAACCCTCGTTCTTTAGCAATCCAGCCAGAAGCAGGCGGCCTGAGGGCAAGGACTGGGCAGGCCACCTTTGTGCTTAAGCCCCCCTCAGTGGGCGCTGGTTGCCAACACCCACTGGGCTGGCAACTGAGCTAAGGGGAACACACTCAAGTATTTTCCAGCCTTCTGACCTACACTTAGGGAAACCGGGACAGCAGCCTGCTCAAGGGGCATCCAAGTGTATGGGGGTGGAGTGGGAGCAGTGGGGGGGAAGGGGGGAAGGAGCTCCCTGGTCTCTGTTCCTCTGCACCGGTTAGATTGATCTAAGCCAGGTGTGTCCAAATTGCAGCCAACAACAGCATCGAATTTAACACAACACAAAATCTTTCAAACGTCTGTTTCTTTGTCCTTTCCTCCTATTTTCCTTTTTGAAATTCGATTGCCAGGCAACTCTCATCAAGGGCACTCAAAAATGAATCCAGGCTGGGCCTGTTGTTTTTCCCAGGAACATCTGGGCCTACACCACTCCCTCACTAAGACAAGGGCTTGAAACTGACTGGGTGGCAGTAGGGGACTATCCCTACATAGAGAGGACATCTGAGACTAGTGCTCCTAGAGTAAAAAGCTACAAATAGTCCCCCTCCCACTGAGCTTGTCCCAACCTCCATCTTTATAAAAACACTGTCCACACAACCTTGAGAAGCTTCTAGGAGGACCTCTCCTTCAGCCCCTCACTCCTTGCTCACCCTCCCTAGAGTTCTGGGAAGACAAACCCCTTCTTCTCTTCCCCGAATGCTCTGCCTTGTTTCCCTGTGGCACCAGGCCAAGTCCAGCTCCCAAGGGGATGTAGCCCTGGTCTGGTTCCCAGTCCCATAGGCACCACTGTGGGAAAACACTTGAGTCTCAGCTGGCCCCTCTAGAGATGGGGCACAGACAGGCATTAAGACCATAATGGGCCCAGGCCAAAGGATGATTCCCTCTTAGGTCAATAAGTGGGTTTGAGTCAAAATATCCGTGTGGCGGGGTTAAGTTTCATTTTCTCCATTTTATTTGTCAATATAAAAATACTCAAATATTTACAACAAATAAATATGTGGGGACACAATAAGTTACACTGTTAGCCCTTTTCCCGGAGCTGGGAGAGGGTAGGCCAGTATCCACAGCATGCCCACCTTCTCCCTTCCCTCCCCCCAACAACCCTTCCCAGCCCTGTCAGAAGAGCGCAAATAGAAAATACCACCGAACCTGGAGGGCAAGTGGGAGCCCTGCCCACCCTTCCCCCTGAAGCAGGAGGTTCCATCTCCACCCCCAACCCCCGCCCTGAAAACATTCACAGCCCTGGGAGCAGGGCTAGGCCCACCCCCGAGTCCCGCACTCCCCCCAAAGGGGTTCAACACCCTGTCCATCTCATCCCCGTATGTACATTACTGTCCCGAACTCGGGACAGCTGGGGGTAGGAGAAGCAAAGTGCTAGGACCCCCTTCCCCTTCATAGCTCCAAAGACTCAACCAGGAGGACCCCAGGCCAAGGGAAGACTTGACAGAGACAGGAAGGTTATATCACACACACACACACACACACACACACACACCAACATATATGCACAAACACACCCACATATTGAAAACCTCTTCCTCTCAAAGTTTTGGCTGCTGGGGTCCCGCATGTCTGAAATTCACAGAGGAGGGTGTGCCTCCTTTGAGGATGATGCCCTGGTGAGCCACACCAAGTGGCAGTGCCCATGCTGAGCAAGGTCCTCATGGCTGGGCAGATGCTGGATGGGCAGTGTCTGTCCCAGGCAGAGCAAGTGCCCCTGCCATGTCCCTGAGGTAGCTGATGCCTGTGCAAAAGTTAAGAGTGCACCTCTCGTGAAACCCCCTGCCAGTGAGGTGGGGGGGTCCCTCATACTGAAGACTCCTCTGGGTTGGAGTCAGGCAGCGGCTGGCGCTGCTGTAGCTTCCGTCGTAATTCATCAGCGAGCTCGGGCAGTGGGTGCCCAGATCCTCCTCGGTCCTCTCCGCCCAACTGTAAGCGCACATAACCGTTGGCATTTGAGTTCCGACCACCTCCTAGGTGGAGCCGAGTTGGAGAAGGCAGGGGCTGGCCAGGTATGCCAGGAGGTGGGGAAGGGGGCCCACCCCCAGGCTGGCACCGGGCATGGCCAGGTACAATCTTGAGAGAGCCATCAGAATAGTAGTACCCAACAGGATCCCAAAGTTTCTCATCGGTTTCTGGGCCAGGACGGAAGGGGGGACTGGCAGACTCCTTGGGCAGTTCCAGGGGGTATACCAGTGTCCTCTCTGCTGCCTTGGCACCCTTTTCTAGCTCTTCTCGAAGTCGCCGGCGGAGTGAGAGGACCAACAGCAGCAGCACCAGGCACACAGCCCCCAGGGCCACCACAGCTAACCACACGAGCCCCAGGTTTTCCAAGGGAGCCCGAGCCTCCAGGGTCACCGATGAGCCGGCCACGACAGTAACAAGGTAGCTTTCTGCAGCAAGTCTTGTCCCCTGCTCCTCTGAATAGCAATGATATTGTCCAGAGTGGCGGGATTGGGCGGCCATCACCACCAGCGCCTGGAGTCCCGTGTCATAAAGGAAGAAACCAGGTTGTTCTGCAGGCAGGTCCCGGCCTCTGAAGGTCCAGTGGGCATGGGCCAAATTGGATGAGAGGTGGCAGGGTAGGACCAGGTCTGTGCCTGATGCAACAGTGATGTTTTTGGGAATAGATCTGACTGCAGAGGCAGAAATGAGAGAGAACGGAGTGTTAACACAGGAACCCCAGACCCCACAGTGAGAGGAGATGCACTAACTCTGGCTGTGATCCAGGGGCCCATCCCCCAAATGAGGGAACAAAAGAAAAACAGCTCACCTTTTTTAATGCCATACTGGTTACACATCTTTAAGGTGTCCAAGTTTGCCACATGTTGGACCAGAAGGGACCTGGCAGGGAAGGGAGGTGATATCAGTGGCCCAACTACAGCCACCATTTATTTTTAAAAATAAAAAGATTTATTTATTTATTTTATGTATGTGAGTACACTGTCACTGTCTTCAGACACACCAGAAGAGGGCATCGGTTCCCATTCCAGATGGTTGTGAGCTACCATGTGGTTGCTGGGAATTGAACTCAGGACCACCGGGAGAGCCGTCAGTGCTCTTAACGGCTGAGCCATCTCTCCAGCCCCCAACTCCAACCACCTTTGCCTCCCCTTCCGACCCTGGCACTCAGAGACTACTGACTTACCCTGAGTGACTACTGGTGGTGGCCACACAGCGGCTGGTGTTGACATTCCAGGCACAGTAGGGGTCCCTGGCAAGGACACAGTCTACACAGAAGCGGTACTTTGCGCAGTCCGCCAGGGACACCTGAACCAGCTGAGAGCGGGAGCCAGCGAAGAGCACCTTCTGCAGAATCATAAGACAGGGGATGCGACATGCCACACCTGGGGGATGGCTGAGATTTTGCTCACAGAGCATAAACACACTAAGTCCCCCAAGGAAGAAGGTGGCAGAAGAAAAATCCAGGCCAGAGGAACAAATTTGATGAGGGCTTATGACAAGCCAGCACAATCCTAATCACTTTACAGACATGACCTTATTAGACAGGGACGGATGGCAGACCTGTGAGGCTGAGATATATTCACACAGTCCAGAAAACTCAGTCCTGTCCCCCGTCCCCCATCCCCCCTCCCCGCACCCCATGGGCCAGCACAGTAATCGCAGTGCCTATCTAAGGTGGGTTTCCTCTGTTTGAATGGTGACTGCCAATCTGTATGTTTGCTCAGCCCCACAGTTCCCTTATTATTCAGCGTTCTGGGGAGCAACTCTGTGCCACAGTAGCTGGTAAAGGGCAAGCAGATCAAAATCCAGAGGGTACCATGAAGATGCCACTTTTGCATAAAGGTAAAAAAAAAAAAAAAAAAAAAAAAAGTGTAAATGAGCCAGCAGACAGAGGACCTGGCTCAGACACCCACTGGGGACTAAAAGAAGACGAATGTCCCTGTGCCATGGGTACCAAAACATCTTGACTGAGAAGGGACTGCAGGTAGAGCCTCAGCCCCACCTGGAAGGTCCTGAAGAAAACAGGAGGGAGTTTGCCAAGGAGGCCCCACAGGAAGGACAAGTTCCAGCGCCTTATGGTACCTTAGATCTACCTCCGGGAACTCTAGAGAGCTAAGTGAGGGGGCTCTGAGCTGGCCAATCACATGAGCCCAAATATGGACGGCAGAGAGACTAGGAGCGAGACAGACTGTGCTGCAAAGAACACCGAGGGAGGTACATGCAGTCTTAACTACCTTGCTCTGAGACAGCACCAGACTTTCCACTGGCTCCTGGTCAAACACCTGCAGCTCCTCTACCATGTGGATCCAGGGCCCCAGGCTCACAGCTTTCAGCAGCCAACCATCTCCTGGAGAGGTAATAGGAATTTGTAAATGAGGAATCAGGCCATGGGGCCTCCCCAGGTTCCTAGCCTTGGGCACACCTGAAGGGCCTACCTGTACCAATGAACAACACTGTATAGGTGGAGCCATCAAGCCCTGGGACCCTGTCGGCCACCACATGTGTGAAGTTAGTATTCTTCTTCACAAGTAGGGGGCGGCCCAACAGAGGCTTCACCTGATCTTCCATCAGCGGGTGTTTCTTGATGAAATTGAGGGTGTTGTCGGGCAGCTCCAGAGAACTGGTGTAGCCATTGTCTCGGTGCCAGTTGTTGATACACTGTGTCGGGAAGGGGTGTGGGGAGGGCGGCTGTCAGTCAGCTGGTGAATGAGCGAGTCCTGGAGCTGATGTCAGGAGCACATCCCCATGCCGAAACTCACCGAACCGGGCCGAGGGCTGGGTACTGGGTCAGTATAGCGGGCCCACTTCTGGGCTTGCTCACTGTACTCCTTGTAGGGACCCTCAAACACCTGCTGGATCTGTTCCAACTGGTACTCACAGACGGCTGACAGGTCCATATCACCCCTGTTAAAAAGAAGGACCTTGGAAATCAGGTTGGATGCCTACTTGTTTTCACCATACCCAGCTCCAGAGGAAAAAGTAGAAAGCACAAGGCTTGGTATGGAGCAGTCACGACCATGAGGTAGCTCTGAGGTATCCCCTGAGGCAGCGTTCTGCTCACCTTCCCCCATGGAGCTTTAAAAAGAACAGGCGCAAAGTCACCTTGGCTGCCAGGCACTGACCAGCTGGACTTCCTCCAGACGCCTGTGCAGGGGCCCTCACACCCACACACCACCCCTACCTGACCACCTGCTCCTCCCTACCCCCAGCTACCCCACAGCCCACAAGCCTCTCACCATCGCGCTTGAAAAACCCCGAAGAAGGTGGTGTTGTGCCAAGAGGCACCCAGCAGGGTGTGCACCGCCCGCAGCTGGTTGAAGTAGACCTTCCGGTCGGGGGCTGAGCACACCAAGCGAGCCTTCAGGAACGTTGTCCACTTCTTCTGCAGGGTCCGCGCCCCCCCCCATGTCGCCCTGGCAGATGGCAAGGAGACACGGCTGGTCAGCGCCTGCCGGGCCTTCAGGGCTCCCACTGCCCGCCACTGAGGAACTTGGTACCTTGCAGACACGGGCCACACGGGCCACCACCTGCTCAGAATAGCAGTCATATTCCACAGCCCGCTCACTGAAGAAGAAGTAGATCTTGTCATCGTCTCCTGTGAAACTCCCTACACTCTCGGGGACAAAGGCGGAGCCTACGAAGTGGGGCTCTGGGACAAAGCACGGAGTGTCAGTGACGGAGTCCCAGGGCTCCTGAAGACCTTTCCACTCATGGCTTTCCCAATCACATCCCATGACTCACCATTCAGCCAAAAGGCCAAGTACTCTGTCTTGATGGAGTGGTGGGGCCCCATGTACCGAAGGATAACCGGCTCTGTGCCCAGGAAGTTATTGAGTGTGGCCGAGTACAGCTCACCATCTATGGGAGACAAGGGCGGGTCAAAGAAGCTAGGAAACTGAGGGAGAGACGACTCCGAAGACAAGTATCCAGAGTGTGACGGACAGGGTCCCAGATTTGTCCCGTCTGTGCTGGTGGCAACCACTCACCCACAAGGAGTCCAGCGTGGCCCTTAGCTGGGTCATAGGGGCATTTACCCTTCCCATCCTCAAATTCTGCACGATCCAAGGTGAACGTGAGCATGTTCTAGGGGGCAGGAAGACATTGAAGATGGGTGTCAATATGGGGCTCCACACAGTCTGAAAAAATCACGGCCCAAGAGGCCAAGAAAAGTCACAGAGGTTAGGAACAGGTGGGTAAAGGGGCACACCCAAAGAGAGGGGAAACACTCACGATGTAGGTGCACTTGGGCTGGAAGGCATAGGTACCACAGACGTACAGATGGGAAGCATTGTATGGCTGAAGGAAGCGGATGAAGTTGAAGCATTCGGTCTTCGGAGAGAAAGGTATACAGGTTAGTGAGAACTGAGAGCCAGAGATAGATCACCAGAGTCCAGACTAAAGAGGGAGGCCAGCATCCCATGAAGACCTGGCAGGGAAAGTGCCCTAAGCACCCACCTGGTTGCTCTTCCCTTTCTGGGTACATTCAATTTTCTTCTCAGCTGGAGCCTCCCAGGAAATCTGAGGATCAGACAGAGCACATCAGCAATGTCACAGGTATGTGCTAAGTGTGTGCCGCAAACACCTCCCAAGCTACACCATGGGTGACACCTGGTCCCCATTCTGACAGAACCCCCAAACCACCCCAACAGGCAGAAACCAGGAGAGAGGAAGCAACTGCTAATGCTGACAGCACCAAGAGAGACCTGGGGCGGAGGGACAACCTGCACAGGCCACACCCCCTGAGTCCTTTCCTTCCCTCTGAGTGCCTCCCACTACCCCACCTCTCACCACTCCTTGCAGCTCCAGAGCCTCTACGCTGAAGGCAAACAGAGCCTCTCGGGCCCCCACATACAAAAGGCCAGAACGTTCTGTCAGGGTCAGGGTCAGGAAGTCCTGGATGCCTGTCTGGGAGAACCGCCTCACTACTGTGACCAGCTCTGCAGAAACAGGGATTAGAACAAGGTGGGGATGAACCGGGTGGATAGCAGCCTCCCTGGGGTTCCCGGAATCCATCAATCTTCCTTTGTCCAAGGATCCCCTGGGCCTCATCATCACGATTCTCCACAAAAACTAACACCACACACACACACACACAGCGAGAGACAGAGAGACAGAGAAGGGGGGGGGGGACAGAGAACTGACAGCCAAACCCCTACAGGCCATAAAGGACTTTTTCTGAATAGCCTTTGGCTCAGCATCCCCATCCTACCCAGGTTTCTAAAGCCCTTCTTCAGCCTGGGAGGCAGTCTGGGCTGGTAATGGGGAAGGAAGGATATCTCAGCCAAAGCTTCCGGCCAGAGGAAGCCATCTGACTGATGACTCTCATTCAGGGTCAGCGGTACCTCAGGCACAGAGCTGGACACTTCCCCCCCCATCCCAGTTTCCTCAGTTGCCATTTCCTGCTCTGCTACTTGTTGACCACAGTAGGGTCCAGCCAGACCCTGGAGGCGGACCTGGTGCAGCAGGAGGCACAGAATAGCTGTGAAAAGTTCCTTAAGAAGCCATTCACTCCAGCAGGCAGGAAGTCAATCCAGGCTTCCAGAGAGGCACGCACAGATGGGCAAGGTGGCGTGTGGAGAAGGAGGAAGAGGTTAGGACTGGGAGATCAAAGGAACCAGAGACTCAGAGATGGTGGTGATGCCTGGGAAGCTGTGCTGCCATCCAGCCCATGTGGGGCATGATCATGCATATGTAATCTGCCAGAGGCCCGTATACCTGCACACCTGTCCACAGGATCCCCTCTTAAGCCAGCTTCAGGCTTGGGAGGCAGTGACTGGTGAGAGCTGGGTTGGCAAGGGAGGGGCAGCTGAGTGCAGCCTGTGGGAGGTGAGCTCATCCCAAGTCCCAAGAGGACAGATACAAACACCTGACATCACCTCCTCTTCATACAGGTGTGTGTGCAAGGGAGAGCTACCTGGTCCGCTCTGCCTCTCCCCCATGAAGCACAAATGCTTGCTTATATATGCCCACCCAGAGCCATCAGAAGGCTCTGGTGTTACAGCAGCAAAGGAGACCATTAGGGTGAGGTAAAGGGGCTTCTAGGGACAGACAGCAACAAAGGCTGGAGATGGGGTTAGGTTTACACTTGCCCTGGGGTTCAGGTTTCTCTCTCTAGGCTTCCAAGCATGGGTGACAATTCAAGTGAGGAACAGGGAGGTTGATTCAGAAATTACCTCCCTGATACACCAGGTCTGGGTGAGGGTGGGGGTGGGGTGGTAAGCGATCCCACAAAGTTATCCCAGTGTCAGAAGGGGGCAAAGCCCAGGTTCTAGAGCCGCACTACCAGTTCTGGGTCCCTGGGGCCACTCGCATTTCTTAGAAAGCCACAGCCACACATATCAGTATAAAGGTGCATGCTTGGGGCTAATTCCTCAGCAGCTGCTTCTTCCTTCCAGCAAGCCCCTCGCCCTTCCCCCAGCAGTCTGTCCCAGCCTCCCTCGCTTCAGGCACTCACCCCCAGAAGATACTGTCTTCCGGGGCACAAGGTTCCACCACATCTCAGCCCTGATGCCCAGGCCCCACAGCCCTGCTGCCAGCAGCCAGACAGCCCAGTGTGGGGCCATGGCAGACACCAAGGGTCTAAACTTCAGTCCAGCAGCCCTGCTGAAGGAAAAGAAACTGGTCAGCATCACAGACCGGAAGGGGGCCCGCACCAAGAGACAAGCAGCACAGGGCGCACACTGGAAAAAACCTCCCAGGAGCCCTTGGATCTCCCCCTGCTCCCTTTTTTTGGAGCAGACCTAGTTCCTGCAACTGGCCTCTACCTCCAAGAGCCCTGGGGGTCTCCCAGAAGAGCAAGGAGAGGAACTTAGTCAGCAAGCACTAGGCGTGGGCAGTCATCAAAAAGTCGCCTGTGGCCTCCAGGCTATCCCTACTCCCTCTCTTCAACAGGGAGTTACATTGAAAAAATAAAAGAGGGACTCCCCTCTCCTTGGCTCCTTCAGGCCTTAAAGGTTTCAGAGTTTCTTACAATAACCGTAAAAAAACAGAGCTTGCTACCAGTGGGACTCTGGCCAGCCCCAAGACCTAATTCGGGGAGATATACCCCTTATTCAGCAGACGCAGGCAGCCGGCTGGGCAAAGACCTCCAGTGGGGGACTTGGTGAAGCAGGCAGTGTGCAGAGTTCCCGGCCCCAGCCTGTCCCCTCCCCCAGCGCAGACAATAGCCAGGCAGAGCCCAAACCCGGTTCCACATCAGCAGGGCTGGAGTAGGAGTGGGGCCGGGAACCAAATGGGCCCAGCTTCCCGAGGCCCCTTTGTTGCCCAAGAGGGAGGCAGGAAGTGGGTGGGATGGGCGTGGAAATGACCAGGGCCAGTGCTGTTTCTCCAACAGCTTTCTACGAGACACTGACCCTCCCGCTGAGAGGCGACCCGGCCACGAGTCGGCTCCAGGCTTCTGGGGATCTCCCGGCCGTGGCAGGAGCGGGATCGCGGAGGGAAGTGAAATGGGTTGGGGAGGCCGAATCGGGGTGCCCCTGGACAACAGGGAATGCCAACGAATGGTCGCCAAGGGCTGCTTCCTCTCCCCCTCTCTTCCCCTCCCCGACACTGACGAACGTTCAACTCCGGGATTGCACCCCGGGGACCCTGCACTAGGCACTAGGCCAACGGGACTGATTTCCACTAATCCAGACGCTAGGGGCCGGGAACAGAGATGCAGAATCTGAGGATTGCACCCCAAAACAAAGGTTCCTAGCCAAGACCCGGTCCCGGTCTCCCTACTGTGGGCTCTCCCCTCCCCCAGCTCCGGGGATTTGAATGCAAACAAAGCGGCAGCGCTGGGAGCGTGGCAAAGCCGGGCTTGCGGACGCCCCCTGTCGGCCCAGAACCACAGCGCGGGAAGGGCGGGGGGACTGGGGCTGCCTTCCCCGGGGCAGTCCCCCCCTGACACACCCTCAGTTTCCTCTCAGCCAATTACCCTAGGCTGGGGTCAAAAACCGGTGGCGCGCTCCGAGAATCTGCCTGCCTAGCGTTGACCCAACCCCCAGCTCTTCCCAAGGCAAGGGACACGGACAGCCAGGGGGATGGAGGGGTGCAGGACAAGAATTTGCGCCCCACACTTGCACACCCGGTCGTGGATCGCGGCGCTCCAGAGAGGGACCCGGCGGCCGAGCTCTGGCGAGGGGGCTGGTTCTCAGTGCCAGCCCGCCTCCGGAGCAGAACGGGAGGGCGGGGGGCCGCGCTCGGGAAATCCGATCCCACAACATCGGCTACGGTCCAAGCCCGCCCCTAACTTTCCGTCGAGGTGGGGGAACCGGAGCAGTTCGCGAGCCTGGCAAAGATTCGGACCGCGCGCTGGACAGCCCAAGGGTCCCCCACTGCCTCTAGCTCCGTCCGTACCCCCAGGCTCCCGCCGCTCCGGCCAATGGAGCTGCAGGCACTGCTTGCCTTGATGCCGATCGTCCGCTGGGCAGCCCGCGGCGGACTCGAGAGAGACCCGGATCGGACAGCTGTCTGCGCTGTTGCCCCGCCCTGCACCCCCAGACGCTGTCCCCTAGCGCACGCGCCAGCCCCTACCCAAGCAAGGGGACAAAGCGGCGGCCCCGGGGCCCCACCACTCCGGCCTCACTCACCTCTTCCGTGCAGCTCCAATCCCTGGGCGCCGCCCTCGCGTTTGGCTCCAGCCACGGTCCTCCCCTGCCCCCGCGCCGCTCCAGACTGAGCCCGCCAGCCAGCACGCTAAGGCTGTCCCGCGCCACCGCCCCTCGGTCCCAGCACGGCTCTCGGCGCCCCTGAGCTCGGGTTCGGCGCTCCACCGCGCCGGGCGCCGGTTCTTTCTCCGCTGCAGCCGCGGCTCTCCGCCCCCAACCCCCTGACGTCAGGCGAGGAGGGTGTCGAGTGGTGGCCGGGGGCGGGACGCTAAGGCCCGCCCAGGAGGGGGCTGCGACCCGCTGCCTTGCTTGCCCAGCACTGAGGCTTGGAGACCCTTTGCGACTCTTGCAGCTCCAGAGTCAAGGTCTACGCTACCGCGCCCGAGAAGGGGGGCGGGGAGGGACTCCAGGCGTTGCCACCGGGAACTGCACTCACCTGGTGTTCCCGATGTGTGCCTTCAAGCCTTGAGGCAGGCTGGGCTCTCTGGAAGGGTTGAGGGGCTCCCCCACGCTCCAGTTACAGGAACGAAAGCTGGCAAACCATTTTGGGACCTGTATCCAAAGGGGGTGGCGCAGCAAGAGAAGAAACTGAAGGCTCTCCCAGGGGCTAACTACAGTGGTCAGTCTTTTGGCTCCAAAATCGTCCTCCTTTCTGGTCCTAAACCTTGGACTGGAAGGAGCAGCACATGGGCAAAGGAGACCCCGTCTTCAGGCAGCTCCTAGTTTCCAGGCTCCAGTAGAGCCTATCCCCAGGAAATGACTCCCGGTGCGGCTTGGAAGACTGATTAACAAGCGGCACGAGTCCCACTGTTCAGAAGAAAGGGGCTGGAGGGAGCCACGCGGAGAGCCACCACCTTCAGAACTGCCAGCCTCCGCCCACAGGCGCTCCTAGGAGTAACTTGTAGCTTTGGCCTCCTGGGCGGTGCTGGCTGGGAAGTCCTTCCAGCCAGCTGGTCCTCCGGTAGGCAGGTGGACTGAGGAATCTCAGGTGGACTGAGGAATCTCGGGGAAACTGCCCCAGCGGTACCTGGAGACCACTCCTAGCCAGAATTAAAGGACAGGGACGGAGGGAAGGAGGCCTGGAGGTTTCTGTGGTAACGTTGAGCCACAGAGGGGCTCAAACACTTCAGAGGGGGGAAAACACTTCAGACCCCATAAGCAGATCTGGAGTATAAATCAGTCCGACAGCAGCTTTTGTTCTGGGTTAAAACTTGGCATCTGAAAAGTGGAGACCAGAAGAGCAATGGGGGTAATCGAGAAAGGCAGCCCAGTTTGGTTTCAGAAACAATTGTGTCTTTACTGAGACACAGAAGGGCCCCTGCTCCCTCTCTGGTCAGAGCCGCGTTTCTCAACTCTTTTCCTTTAGGAAACAAAGCTGTGGGCAAGCCCCACTCCAAGCTCAGGACGCTTTAAAAGCTAAGAATCCCCAGCTGCAGGAGGCTGAAGCAGAACTTCCAAACCAGTTACTGTTTCTCTCGCTGTATCAGAGAGGTTAAGCAAGATTCGAAAAACAGCTCAAATCCACACAAACAGCAAGGTGACGTTTTTTGGGTTTTTTTTTTTTTTTAATGAGATCCTGGAGTAATAGAAGCAGTCTATGGTCCCACTTGCTTGGGAAGACAGAGGTAGGAAAACTGTGAGCTCAGGAGTTCAGATCTAGCCTAGGCTCCAGTGAGACTGTTTTTTAAAAAAGTGAGTTGAGTTCCCAGTTCCACCTTTCTATCAGTGGCCAAGCACAGAGCTAACGTCCACTTCCCGCTGGTTTTCCTTTGTACCTATAAGTCTTGTCCCCAGAAATGAGGGCTGCTTGGTAGTGATCTGAGCTCCCTGGCTCTACCTCCAAGGTGGCCCCAGTGGAAAGTTTCAGAAGGTTTTAGTTTCACTGGCAGGGACAGTATTCGGTACCTTCATGGCAGGCACCAGGGTCTTCTAAGCCAGGAATGGAGGTAGAAATGAGACCATTCCAGTAACAGAGCCAGTGAGCCCAGCACAAGGCTCCCCAACTATAGGATTTCACCCCCTACGCTCTACCTCTGCCCCTTCCCTGCCACACTGTTTACTGCCACAGATCTTCTCCACAAGTGGGTGGGCAGAAGATAAAGTTTCCTCCCATGACTACTTGTGATTCATGCTTTTTAATAAAAGGACAGCTGGCAGAAAAATAAGGATCCTGGATCGTCCATCAAGAAAAAAAAAATAATAATACAGAGGAAAAAAAAAGATTACATCTATATCCTCCAGGCCTGCCTAGCATAGGCTATGGAAGATCACAGCTTTAACCCTTACTCAAGCCTGACCGAGTAAGGACTACCCTACCTTGCCCCTTTTGCTATGGCTTAAGTGCTTGTAGCCAGATAAAGGAAACACAAGGAGATATGTTAAGTGCCCCCCAGTTCCACTAGAGCCGACCCTTACAGAACCCAATACTGGGCATGAGTAGTATCCTGCTTCTTAGCAACTATCCTGAGGTAAGTGGCAAGATGGAGACTGGAAGTGTATGCTGGGAGCTCTAGTCAAGGCCTGCTTGGACCTGGACCATTTCCAAGGTATCTAGCAGTGATCTCCCCACTGGTGTCTGAGTGACAAAGATCAGGGTCTGCCATCTTTCCAGGAGCTCTCTGACTACTGGGACCCAGGGTATTGGGTCACAGGAAAAGGACGTCCTCCAAAAGGACAATTATCAAAGCTGTCCACCTGGGAAGCCTTTCCCTTCCCAGCCCCTCCCTTCCAGCATCACCAAAAGGAAGCAGGAAAACATCCGTCATCGAGGCCCAGGATACCGCTTTTCCAGTGGCTTTTGTCAGGATATCCCTTGCCTTTTCCCCAGAGGGTCAAAAACCTGGAGGGCAAACGGTGAGCTGGCAAGCTTCGTTCCAGAATTCTTGGCCTTGAAGAGGCTCTGTTTCTATTTTCCCCATAGTTTTAGACCTGGTAAGCTCCCAGTAAGTGCCAAAGCAGGGCAATTACATGACCCAGGGGAGAGTGTCCACCCTTGAGTGACCTCACATTGCAAACTGCTGCTGAGGTTACAGTCAGGTTTCTGGGAGGGACTGAGCTGTCACCAACACCTCTTGGCCCCTAGATGTATCTCTCTCTCAGGGATAAGTATGTTTTGGGAGAAAGGAGCCAGGGAGGATTCCAGATGTCTACATTGATGGACAGGTTGATCCTTTCTCTTAAAGCCAGGTAAAGGCAGCTTCAAGAATGGAAACTCCCCAGTTCAGCCTCTCAGGACTCCCTACCCCCTCTCTGCCCTTGGCAATGAGGACAAAGGAGGGAAATTTCAAGGTGATTTCCAAGTTTCCAGAGCAAATCCAGTAACTGAGGATTAACTGTCAGGGTGTACAGTGTCAAAGCAGGGGTGCCCAGGGGCTGGGTGAGAAGGGCTGGCTCTCCGGAGTCCCCGCCCTCCTATTGAGATCTGAGGCTGACTTGCTTGCTGCTGCTAGGGTGTGAGGGTATGCCAAAGGGGCATGTGAGGCGTCCAGGAAGAGAAACCAGAACTATCAGTCAAGTTACTGGGCATCCAAGTCACCTGGCTCCAGAAGGGTTTCTTCCACTTCTCATTTGGCAAAGGCTTTGAGACAGAAAAGACGTCCTCTGTGGTACCCAGTACTGTGCACAGCCTATGCCTTGTCCTCTAAATAATAGATGCCTCTAGCTCCTGGCCTTCTGGGGACCCAGAGAACAGGGTAGCTGTGTCTCAATCAGGCCTCGGAAGGTATATGGGGTTGACTTGGGGTATGCTCTTTATTTGTCTAGCTCCTAGTCAGTCCCCAACCCTGGGACAGAGAAGACTGCATGCAACAACCATGGGCATGCTCTGAGACCTTCACCTGCTGGAGTGGACAGGAGTCAAGTTGGCAGGAGTGTCCTCTGCCACCTCTAGCTCCCTCTTATATCTATTGTTCACTCTGAAAGTATCAGGACAGCCAGGGGTGAGCATGGATTCTGTCAGAGGAGCAGACAGTAAGAAAGCAAATGGGGGGGGGGCTGCTCCTGGAGGTACAAGGGGGCCCACTTAGTCCTCTAGGGGTTCAGATCAAGGACATGGAGATATACAAGCAGAGATTAGGACCCAGGAAACTGATCTGGAGACAAGGCAGGGAAAGAGCCATCTTTTGGACCCTCTCCCATTCGAACTCTAGGGAGTTGACTTCAGAGCTTAGCAGTAAACTGTATTAAGCCAAATAACAGCCCAGATTCACCAATCCACCCTCCTCTCTGTACAGTGTCCCTAGCAGGGTGAGGTGGACCAGACAGGATCCAGATGATAGCTCTCCTCCAGGAGTACTCAGGCTCCAGTAACCCTGCCCGCTGGGGGGACTACTCCTAGATACACGGAGTCCTCAAGTGCAGGAGATGGGTCCTAGGCCCCAGTCACATGACTACTCAAGGTGACACCAGTAGTAGCAGGCTCAGGCAGAGGTGAGTCTTCTGTCAGGCTAGGTGCTGGGCATGAGCCCTCGGGGGAGGGGTGGAAGGAACTCTCCAGAACCACAGATGCTGGAAATAACACTCTAATATGCGCAAATGAACCTCAGAGTCAAGATTGACAGAGAGGGCAGGGTATGGGAAAAACAGTGGCCAACAGGGAGGGCCCAGGACAGAAGAGACAACTGAACAGGTGGGGGAGCCAGGCATGGGGATGGTCAGGGACACAAGGAGCCCTCGCTGGGTAGAGGTAGTAGTCTGGTTCCAGGCTGGGCCTCCTCTAGCTCCATTCGTCATTCCTGCTGGACTCCAGAGCCTTGGGCCACTTTGCTCTTACCCCTTTAACCGTCTTTCCAAGGGCTGAAGTACTGGCCCTGTGAAGAAGAGAGAGCAGCCTGTAATGGGCCCCAGTCCCCCCTCTATTCCCAGACCCCTGTACTGATGACATCCGCTCACAGCAATCACAGGGACCTCCTTCATACCAGGTGTTGGAAGACTAAGACCTTTAAGACTCAAGAGTCTAGACACAGTAGGTCAAGAGGCAGTGCCTAGAAGGCTCAGCCAGGGTCCCAGGGAGTACAGGAGGAAGATGCTGTCTATGCAAACTCAAGGTGTAATTGCTTCCTCTTTATGACAAACAATGCTTCCCACCAGAGGCCAGTGGGATCCAGTTTCTGGGGATCCGGGTGAGGTCTGGGTTCCAGCTTTCTTTTTCTCAGGGACTTGCGAAATTTGAGCACCAAGCCACAGCCTGTGGCCTGTGTGTCAGCCTCAAGTCAGAGGTTAGAGGGAACTGTAAGGGAGGAGTCAGGGAGAGGCAAGCGAGGAGCAAAGCCCAGCTGTCTCCATTAGGGGCTTGGGGGCTCAGGGCCAGCCCGGCAGGGCACTGCTTGTTGGAGGATTGGGGGTGGAATGGGTGAGCAGATGGCACAGCTTTGTGCCAGGGAGTGACGATGGCTGTGAGCTCTTATCCTCACATTCTCTCAAGCTGCTGGCAAACTATTGACCCTCAGGAGCCTCTAGATCCTTTGCTCATCTGTAAAATGGGTTTCTACCCATATCTGCTTCATGAGGGTTCCTCGGGTTCCTGTAGAAAAAGATCTTCATTCTGTAAACTGCAGCTCTAAACTGCTACTACCTAGATGACCTGAGGCAATTCCAGGACTAGAGATGACTCCCACAGAAATGAGAGTGGTGGGGGAAGGGCAGAGCACTGCTGAGCATGCAAGAGGCCCTGGGCTCAAGTACTCTCCCTGTGCTCCCTCAAAAAAAAAAACCCAAAAAAACCAACAAAACAAAAACAAAAAACAGCAGCCTGGGAAATGCTCTCAACACAGCAAGAAGCCAGCTGAGGTCTGCAGGACAAGTGGACTGGGGGTGGACAGCTGTTGCCTCAAGTGTCCCTTCCTGGCCTTTATGACAAACCAGTATCGCTCAGTTCTTCAGGGCTGCGTTTCTCTGCATTTGTTCACAAACTGGCCTCCCTATGTTCCCTCCTGCATCTCCTCCCTAGGTCCTGGATTAAGAAGGAAGGTCCCCCGAGACAGCCCCACCCTGCATCATGCTCACTCACTCGACCCTTTCCCTTTGGAGTCCAGCAGCTGCAGTGGGGGTGGATGTACTGCTGGATCTGCCAAGCCCCGTGGACTGACCACTTCCCTTTCCTCCCAGGTCTAGGGGATTATGGGACACCACCTGGGGCTGACAGTGGGCCAGCAAGTCCTGCCAGCGGATGTAAGTCTGGGTAGCTAGGTCCTTGAGTTTGGTCCGGTGCATGGCCTGGGGGCTCTCCCGGATATGGGTGCTGATATGGCGGTCCAACTGCATGCACAACAGCTGCAGCTCCCCCTGGGGAGGAGAAGGAGGAGTCACAACATAAGCCAGGCATATTCTAGGGCAAGGAGAGCTAAGTCCGAAAGGGAGGGACATCTCTGAGCGTCTGCTGGAGAGGGAAGGGCAGCTGCTAGGGGCTAGGCCATCATCCCTTAGGAAAGGCTTTTGGGATGTGATGGGAGGAGGTGGCCCTGGCAACCCTCGACACTTCTTTCTTGGCCTATCACTGAGGGAAGGCTGGCTCTATCCTGGCTAGTGTGGTCCCACACTGCTTGATGCAGTAGGTACTACTGACCTTCCAACCGTTTCCTGCTCCAGCATCTTGGGAAACTCACCCATTGATCAGGAGTAACGTCCTGGCTACTGACCACAACCCCAGCCAGTGTTAGGAGACTATGGCACAGATAGCAGACCTGGAGAGAGAGGAGGGGAGAGAGCACAAGGATGCTTTCCTAACTCATTCCGAGCCCGTGGAGGACATTTCAATCTCTTAGCCTGCAGCAGAAAGCAGCTTCAAGGAGAGCCTGTATGAACAGAACTTGGCCTTACTGTCTCAGAGCTGGGATTGTCCCAGTAGCCTGTACCCAGGACCCACATTTCTTCTAATTAATGTTGTCCCCAAATGGCTTCTGAAAAAGGAAGAATCCTTGCCACCTGGAAAGCCACACCACCCTAAGCCTTATCCTGGGACTCCAGAAGCAGAAGCCCAGAGGGTCTATGCACTTCCCACCTCTGCACAGCCTGTTTGATAAGTCACCCACACCTGTGGTCAATGACTGAGGGGATACTATCCCTTGTGCCACTTCTAGGTCCCCATCTTGTAAATGTGCCCCTAGTGGATAAGCACCTGCGCAAACCTAGGCACAGCATTGTTTGACAGTCGACCCTGACAAAAGACAGGAGGCTGGCGAGGGAAGGGGAGGTCAGTAGAAGCAGTATACAGTGAATATCTGCACGCCTTTACCACCCAGTCCACCCTCATTGTTGCCACTGGACACTTCAGAGATAAAAACCAGGACAAAGGCCATGTGAGGGACCATACCTGGAATCCCTAGCTTAGAAGCTAAAGCAAGAAGATCATATTACAAGTTCAAGGCCAGCTAAGGCTGCTGCACAGAAAGACCACATCAAAAGAAAGAAAGAAAGAAAGAAAGAAAATATTCAACAACAATGAACACACAAAGAGACAACAGGAAAAAGAAAATTAGGACAATAGCCAATTCTTTTGGATAAGAAAAGGAGATATCCCATGACACCCTTGGACTCCATCGGAGGTATTCATTTAGGGGACATCTGCCTGCTATACAGAGTAAGTGAACCATGCAGTTCCTGATGGACGGAGTTACTGACACCAGACAGCCTGCTCTTGGCACTGGGGACCACAGTCTGCAGGCACACTGTACTACACAGAGATCCTTTAGCCCTGTCCCTGGCTCCTTTTACATCTAGCATAAGGAACGTGGCTGCACACCTGGGACCTGGGGCAGAGCTACCATCCCAGGGAGAGGAGAGGTAGAAGAGCAAAGCCCGGGGATGGCCAGGAGAACTGAGCCAGCACAGGGGCCTTTTTGGATAGCTTCTTTACCCTTTTGGATCACCAGACAGTGGCCAAGAAAGGACTGCAATCCTTTTGCACGGACCCAGGAACCTCCCCCAGAACTACTTCTGGAGGTATGCAACTTGGCACCGTGGACTAACTTCTTGAGACCAAATCTATCAGTGGAGAAATGCCGCCCGGGGCCCAGCAGCAGCACTTGCTTAAGACCAGTGGAAGAGCCAAAGCCTCTTGGGGGCCTGACTCCACAGGTAGACCTACTAGGTGACAGTGAGGAGGCCTACACATAACAGATTGAAAGAAAGCCAACAAGTGTGGGCCTCCAGGAGGGCCATCACTGGGTAGGCAATATCCAAGCTTTTCAATTTGGGCTCCTGCCCACGGTAGCCACCTCCTCTGGGCTGCCCCCAGGGTCCTCAGTAGACACCCTTTGTTCTATAGACTCAGGCCTAAGCACCCCAACTGTCTAAGTCAACTTGACTAAGGCAGCTCCTACTCAGAGCAAGGAGCTTTGAGAGGTGTTGAATGATATGTTTAACAAATACCAAATCAGCTTCCCAGCAGACCAGAGAGAAAGTCCTTCTGATTCTGGAAAGACTGTGGTGGGGGCCTCAGAGAGGAAGTGACTGAGCCAGAGTGGGCCCCAAAAGGACAGGATTTGAGGCAAAAATGGCCCTAAGGGGGGAGAGGCAGTAAATTACAACACCAGACAGATCCTGAGGGCTGATGCTAGAGACAGGCAAGCATCAGGAGGGTGCCAGGCTTGGCAGCCAGGTAACTAGCAGGGCTTGAATTGAGGGAGGGAGGGCATGGCTTGGGGCTGGGCCGGCAGCAGAGAGTGTGAGGAGCTGAGGAGCACTGGCTTGTTGAGTGCTGAATAGAGAGTCCTGGGGCAGCTGGTGCTAGAAGGTAGCAACAGTATCTGGTGTGGCTCGACAAGCCAGTAGGTGCAGCCTTTCTGGGACAAAGGGTTCCAAGCTGTGTCTTTTATATTCCTATTGCTGTTCTCCATACAGTGTGTGTGCGTGCACGTGCATCTGTGTGTGTGTGTGTGTGTGCAAGCACGCATGCGTGCGCGTGTGCTTGCTTGTGTCTGTCTGTCTGTCTGAGCTAGGGACTCAACTCAGCTTACACATGTAAAGCACACTTCCACTGAGCTGCATCCTCAGCCCACCACCTCCTCTTCCCTCAGTTATGAATGTTGGGGGGAAGGGCTAGAGAGATGGCAGCGGCCAGCACTCCGGGCGGAAGGCTCACACCCACCTGTACCTCCAGCTCAGGGGGATTCCGATGTTGCTAACCTCCTTGATCACACTACTCACATGAACATGCCCCACCCCAACACACACACACACACACACACACACACACACAGAATCAAAAATGCTAAAAATATGAGGGTATATGCATCTAGTGTCAGCATTCAGCAGGCAGAGGTAGGTGGGTTTCTGTAAGTTTGAGGGCAGCCTGGCCTACATAGAGTGTTCTAGGCCACTTAGAGCTACAGTGTGACTCTCTCTCTCTCTCTCTCTCTCTCTCTCCACATGAAGTTGAGAGGGAGCAAGGTGGTGGGCAATAGCAACAGAAAGAAAATAAAGGGGGGGTGATATAATCGTATTTTAATGTTTAAAATAAAAATGTTAAATAAATAATAAAAATCTTTTTTAAGGGACTATTTCTGGAAACTAGGAGTATAACTCCTTTAGTATAGTGCTTGCCTAGCAGGCAGGAGGCCTCAGGGACAATTCCTGCTACCATAAAACTGGGCCTGGTATTACATGCCTGTAATCCCAGCACTCCTCAGAGGCAGCAGGATCAAAGTCATCCTTAGCTACACAGTAAGTTCAAGGCTAGACTGGGGTACCTCTCTCCAAATAATAATAATAATAATCTGTATAATAGATTTTACTGATAAAACTAGAATACAGCTGAATTTGTTGAAGGTTTTTAATAGGACCATGACTATTTTAATTGAGCCTAACTGGGTTTGGAAAGAGAAAGGAACATGGCCTCGGAAAGAAGTCGAGGCCCCTTTGTGACAGACAAAACACTGGGCATTGAGCAGGGTCATGGTGAGAAGGGGGAGAAGATGCCAAAGAACAGCTCCAAGGGCGGTGGGGCTGGGGGCCATGCATTGTCTATGGAAGACAGAAAACTTTCCCAGGTGTAAAGACCTGGGATGCCAACAGAGTAGCAAGGGGTGGGGGATTTAAGGGGTGGGGGATTTAAGGGGTGGGGGATTTAAGGGGTGGGGGATTTAGTGACTCCCGCCTTGGCCTCTAAGGCCCTTCTCTTGTAAATCTTGTAAATACCTTTTTCTAATGCACCCCACCCCCACCTGAAGATTGGCCTGCCCTGTGAGGTCTTTTTGTTTGGTTGGTTTTTTTTTTGGTTTTTCGACACAGGGTTTCTCTGTGTAGCCCTGACTGTCCTGTAACTCACTCTGTAGACCAGGCTGGCCTCGAACTCAGAAATCCACCTAGTGCCTCCAAAGGTGTGCGCCACCACTGCCCGGCCAACTGTGAGGTCTTTGAATGATCTGGGCTGCAGGACTTTGTTTCCCTGGAGGAAAGGCTGCCAGCCTGTGTGCCCTGCGCATGGGGTTCACTCGGAAAAACCAAGCAGTGTACAGCTCCAGTTTCACGCCACAGCCCTCACTGCTGATTCCCATAACTTAATCTTTAGGGAAACCCAAGATAAACTACTCTGAGGTGTGTGTTGGTGTGTTGGTCTTGCTGGGTAGGAGGGATAGGGTGTACACCAAATTCTCTAAGCTGTTTCTCCAAAGGAAAAGTCCAAACACACACCAGCCTTGGACTTGCTGTGTTTTCCCCTTACAAGAGTAGGCCCTTTAACAGACTCTGACTTTGAGGCCTCAGGGCGCCACCCAGAACTCAGGACAGGCAGATGCTTGGGGTTTTTTGTTGTTTTGTTTTGGGGGGGGGAGCTCTGGCCTTGGGGTGTTGCTCAGTGGTAGAACAAAGGTAAGGTTCTCAGTTCCATCCCTAATCCCTCTAAAACAAGAGTAGAGTGGCTCATGCCTTTGAGCATAACATCTGAGAGGCTGAGAAGTTTACTTTCCTGGCCAGCTGGTCTACATGGTGAGAACCTGTCTGAAGGGAACAAACTCCAGCTGTGTGCGCAGTCCTAGCACTGGGCAGGTAAAGGAGAAAGTTGAGTTGAGTTCAGCTTCCAATACATAACAAGTTTTAGGAAAACCTGGGCTACTTAAGACTCTGTCTCAAAAAAACCCAACTAAAAGCTGGGTGTAGGTGATTCACTTCTTTAATGGGGAGGCACAGACAAGCAGATCTATGAGTTCAAGGCCAGCCTGGTCTACAGAATGAGTTCCAGGACAGCCAGGGCTACACAAACCAAACAACTTGCAGTATGGACACAGGACCTGTCAGTGTGGACACAGGCCGTGTCTAGACTTTGTCTCCCCTTACTTCCTCAGGAAGTGCAGGTGAAAGTCTCATTTGTGGAGGCAAATGACTGGTTCCTCTGTGTCAGTCAGGGAAGCCAATCGTTAGCAGGAGCTAGGGGCTGCTCTGGGTCTGGAGCAGACAGAACCAAATGTCACTGCCTAGGGACCCGAGGTGGGCTAGGGAAATAGAGTAGGCACACTGGGCAGGCAGGGGTGGTCTCAGTAGGAGCAGGATGTTTGTGAAGTGGACGGCCAGAGTAGAGAGCCACATTTTCCCATCACAGTTACCTGTTGCTGTCCTAGCTGCCACCACAGAGACTTAGCAGGAGTGGTGGCCAGAGGTGAGGACATGGGCTTTGTCTCTCTACCTTTAGGGACACAACTGGCCTTTCCCCAAGTCCATGGGAGGTCCTATCAGCTCATGTGTGTGTGTGTGTGTGTGTGTGTGTGTGTGTGTGTTTGAGTTTTCCTGAGGGGTGGGGGGAGGGAGCTAGTCAGTCCTCCGTGGTGGTGGAGCCCAGCCCCTCCTGTATGAACATGAATCCAAGCTGGGAAACCACAGTGGGAAAGAGTTCTGGGAAATTTCAGCCAAGGACTCAGAAGAGAGAGGCTGAGAGGCTGAAGAACAGAGCGTGCCTAGACCTAGTACTGACAAGCTAAGGCAGTACTGTCCCTCGGTACTGCCAGCAAGGCCTTTGCTTCCACTTCCTGGGTCTCTCCCCAGAGTCTGGTAGCAGGGCTCTTCCCAGAAGCTCACTGTGGCATGTCTCATTCTGGCCCTCCTCCAAAACAAGGACCCAGGGATGGAAGGATCACAGGGCTCTTCACCCAGCAGGCAGCAGGCAGGGAGCACCTCCGGTTATCCTCCAGTTAGTTCTGATCTCAGCAATCGCTTCAGAAGTCTCCTGGGCCAAGTGCAACTCCTTTGCAGGTTTTTGTCAAGTGAAACAACAGGGAACATGGGTGGACATTTCCCAGGAACTTCACCCTTCAGGAAATACCCTGCTAGCTAATGCCAAGGAGGGTAGGCTGGGCTACTTACACCAAAGGGGAGGAGGGAAAAGGGAGTTCCCAGGAAGCCACTTTCTCTAGCCCAGCAGCAGAGTTTCTCCCACCTCAGGTCGTGCCCAAAGACGCAGTCTTACCCCTGCAGTCTTTAGATGGAACCCTTTCCTCAGAGCCTGCTGCTGGGCAGAGGGGGACAGTAGACTTCTCATGGGCAAGCAGACTCTGGAAGCAGGTCAAGCCAGGCTCTAGGTAGCTGCTAGGTGAGGAGGTACTTGGGAGAGCTGAGGCTAGCCCAGGAATACTGAGGAGGAAGGATGAAAGAGATGCCCAGGCGGTGACTCTCTAAGCCATGTTGCTGAGGCACAGGCTCAATCAGCAGGTGTCTGTGCACCTGCTCAGCAGCTCCAAGATGCCAGGACTGCCTCCTGTTTCTGCCTCTGACATCACAGGCCCTGGCTGGTGGCTACCCTGGGGAACATGCATTCATCTCAGTCTCCAAGGTCTGGAGGCTCAGCCCAGCCTGACAACTGATCCCAGAAGAATCCTGTACTCAGTGCCACTCCCGCCTCATGTAGGTCCTCTCGGGGACTGGATGAGAACACATTGGCTGAAGAAACTGCGATGATCATTAGGTCACCAGTGGAGAGGTGGCCTAGGATTCATTTGCCATTTAAAATCTAGTATCACGGCCTCCTAACATACAGAAGAAACACACAGAGAAAGCCTGGTAACCCTATGTCTCGGCATATGTATAAGCTCAAACTTGGCTGGATCCCCAATATGTCCAGTGAGGGAAAAGCCTAGCAAGAAGCAGATGTCTGGGTTCTTCCTCTTCATCAGGAAACATTTGATGTGGGTGTGGGTGTGGGTGTGGGTGTGGGTGTGGGTGAGCACGTGCGCGCATGCACATGTGTAACTGTTCTAAATGGGGATGGTACTGAGAACACAAGTCCCTGGAGAGCCTAAAGACAGGACATAGAGCCCAGCTATTTCTGTGTAGATGGGGTCCATCGGTCTGTGCTCTTGAGGTTGGGCAGACAAGAACGGCATTATCCCGAGTAATCCTCAAGTAGGGTTACTCACAGGCCCAAGCCAAGGGTTTCAGCTCAAGGAGAGAGGCGGGGCTCTAACCATCTCAGGAGTCCTCCAAAGCACAGACCATGCCTTTTCTGAGTCTGCCTTGGCAGGCACTAGGTTAGCAAGCAAGCAGAGGGCTGCAAGCAGACATCTGTTCTGAAAGAAAGCTGGCTTCCAAAGTGACTCTGCCTGGGACAGGGCACTGGTCACTAGTCCTAGCAAGTAGGAAATGCTGAGGACACATGATTAACTGCTAGGAAATGAGACGTGTGACATAATACCCTTCCTAACCCAGAGTCCCTGAAGATACAGGGTCAAGAGGCCAGGCAGCAGACGTCACAGGCACAGCCTGCCAGATTCACCACTGGGTAGGGCCAGGCAGGCCACCCTATTCTACAAACCAAAGTGATGGGCCATATGGGTGGGTGGAGTCCTGAAAATGGAACAGGGATGTGGCCACTTTAGGGTGAGAGGGGAGGCTGGCAGCATCCAGACAGGAACAGGACTTCCGGCTCAGCTGCTGGGAACAAGCACTACATGAAAAGTTGCTCTTAGGACCCCAGCTGGGTCCGGAGGCGGGAGGTATTTTCCCAGGGTGCTAGAGGACCTGAGAGGCCCAGGATGTACCCATACATGTCCCTTGCAGCCTCACGACGACACTTGTACTAACTTCCCAGAAAAGGAGTTCTGAGTCCTTTTGTAAGTCCCACCTCAACTTTGAGGATGGACCTTGAGGGGCTCCTCAGCCTGCTCTGAGGACTGGCTGGGAGCTGGGAAGCTTTGGCAGGAGGCAGGGGAGGGACATAACAGTCAGGAAGGCTGAGGGCATGCGCTGAAGTGCTGCCATCCTGACAGTTGGACTAGGGTTTGCCTCCCTAGGGAGGAACCTCAGGCTATAAACAAGTCCTTGGGAGAGTGATCCCACCCTGCCCACCCTACCTCTCTGGGTTCCTGGGTGGGGGGCAGAGCAAGTAAGATGACAGGCTTCTCCAGCTGGGACCGGAGACCCTGTTCCCACAGGAGTCTAGACAGAAAACCTAGCTCTGCCGAGGCTCCTAATCTCTAGCTACAGGAGTCTGTATGTATGAGTCTAGGTTTACACATGTGCATGCATATCAGCATGCAGGCCTGAGGGCATGGGTGAGCATGTGGAGCTCTGCGAGGAATAACTGCAAGTGGACATCTGTAAGAGAGCTGGTTTCTCTCAAACCCCATGACAGAAGAACAGGGTGTACTGTACAGCCCAAAGTTTCTAGGTACCTAGGACATACCCCTTCCTTTGCAAGAGTGGCCTAGCTTCCTGTCCCCCACATTTAGGCCAAACTGTTCCATGGTGGTGTCTACAGAGTTGACTCCAGCAGAATACATGTGACTTGGACCAGCCAATCATGGTCCATGCCAAGCCAGTGAGACTTGACTCTGGGACAGATGCTCTTTCTTTACCCCTGGCCAGGGTGGCCGAAGAAAGGAGGTCAACCCAGGGTTTCCCACAAAGGCAGCAGGGAGCCTCTCTGGGAATGCACCACAGGGTAGAGCCAAGCATCGGGGAAAGTGACACTGTGCATGTAACCCTGGGTTCACCTAAGTCCAGGTCATCTAAAGAGGTGCAGCAAGAACAAAGAAAGGGGACTGGAAGGGGTGAAGGGCAGGCAGCAGCCGAGAGACATGGCACTTGCAGCATTGCTCCTACAACCTACTCTGGGCTGATTCAGGCCTGGTAGAGAGCAGCAGCCAGGCTGGGTGAGGGGCTAATGGGGGTCCAGGCCTGGGGCTAAGGCCACCTTGGGACCCAGCCTCGCAGGCATCTCTGTTCATGTTCATGAAGGGAGTACTCAGACCATGAGGTATGTAAACTGTCAGGACCCCCAGGGTTCAACAAACAGGAAGTAGAAGAGCAGAAGATGCAACCCCAAGGTCATCAGCATTCAGGGCCAGGGCGCTGGGGTTTGACCTCAGGGCTGTAGGTGATGGGCAGAGGCTTCAGGTGGCCAAGTTTGAGTATGATGTAACAGGTCTGAAGGCAATCTATAGGGTGCCAGAGAAGTGGAGACACTCAGGTAAGAGCAGCGGGACAAGCTGACAAGGCACTTGCTAGAAGGGGCCCTGGGCTGACATGGGTGAAGGAGAGAGCAGGCCAAGCCACCAGCTGGCTGGGCTTGAACTAACTAAAGCTCCCTGGACCCCACCCTGCCTCCTGGGCTTCACCTTGTCCCTGCAAGCCTGGCTCATGTTCTTGCAAAGAACCATGATTTCTGGGAACCAAGCAAAGCTGGCCTGGGCCCGGAGCCCTGGTCTACAGGCTCCTAGACTTGCCTGTGATTCAACTCTCCTACAGGTCAGCTTCTCAGAGGCCCAGGTTTCTGACAAAGTGCAGCTGATGCTCCTCACTCTGGAGGAAGGAAGATGGGACAGAACCACAAACCAGCCAGGGAAGAACTAAGCCGTCTTCATGTCTGTTTTCAGTTCCTCCCAAGTCTCCTAACCCTGGCCTGATGCAAGTTTACAGCACTGTGTGTGTGTGTGTGTGTGTGTGTGTGTGTGTGTGTGTGTGTGAGTGGTAGTACTGAATTTTCAGGTGACAAAGTGGGGAGTGTGTGTGTGTGTGTGTGTGTGTGTGTGTGGTAGTACTGAATTTTCAGGTGACAAAGTGGGGAGAGGCTCCAGGAGCCACTTGTCTTCGAAGACAACACAGGTTCAAGACAAGCCCAAGGGAATACAGGTTCCTTTGTTGGGGTTGGAAGTACCAGCAAGAGAGGCCAGAGGTGAGCACAGAGATGCCAGAGGGCAGCTATCCCTGTCCTGTCCCTGCTGGTCTCTCCCCATCACAACCTCCCATTAAGGCAGCTGTCGCAGGGTCAGCCAGCACAGGGACAGACTGCTGCAGTCTATAGTTGCAGCAGAAAAAGCCGCAAAACCTGTTTACCAAGTCTCTCAGCACACCTGGCACAGCACAAGGGTTTACAGGAGACACACAGGGCACTGGCACACAGACACATGGCAGGCCCACGCCCTGCACGTGGGCTGGGCAGACGGGCAGACACACACCTCTGTAGAGTTGCAGCTGGCTGGAGTCGATCCCCAGCATCATCCACACTCAAGAGCACATCCCCCCCCCCCCCCGTAAAATCATTTCTTTGCAAACACTGCTCCTCCATAAGCAAGCTTTCCCCAGGCTTCTGCAGCATACACAGCAGCCTGGCAGTGAACCTTGCGGAGTGAGTGCACCTGCAGGAGGCTGACCCATGTATAGTCCTCAGTGTGCCTCAAGCTGACATCCTCGGAAGGCATCCACTGACACGCTGAGAGGAAGCACATTTGGGGGTGGGGTGGGGGTGAGGATGAGGGTGGGTGAGGCAGGCTCCCAGTGCCAAGCTGGTCTCCTTATCCCTAGTTTTCATTCCACAATGGGAGATAGTTTAACTTCCTCAGATTTAACCAACTAGAGAGACACTCTGATCCTACCATCAAGATTCTGGTTCCCTAGACCTTCCATATCTCTAGGGGGGGGGGGGGTGGGGAATCTCATTAATACAGCATCCTGGCTGTGAGGTAGCTCAGCAGCAAGCATATACTTAGCATGTGACAGGGTATCATGACACTCAGCAGTGTCAGAGAAAAAGTACAAGTATGTATATCTACATGTGTATATACATATATATACATACATACATGCATATGTATCTATACACTTATGCATATAAATATAAATGTATACACACATAGCAACAGACATGGGAGAAAAAGCAAAACTTAGTTGGAAGCTATGGTTAAACAGGAACAAGAAACATAAGGGCAGATTTAACAAGACCAAAACATCAGCCATCCCCGTAAAAGCGAATGAGTCCCAACTCAACTCTGAGACTGAACACAATGGAACTAGGCCACATCTGGCCACATGTAGATGACACTTTCCATAGCTGAAAGCAAACACCCCGGTAAACCCTGGTGCTGGATTGGAGGCCTGAGCTGGTAGACTGGAGGAGAGAATTGAGGCAAGTTATGCAATGTTTGTCTGCTTGCAGCCAGAAGGCCAGTCTCACAGGGGCCTGGGAAGGAGCTGTCTCTGGCAGAATCATGTCCCT
Organism: Rhynchomys soricoides; assembly: GCA_019843965.1. Lineage (NCBI taxonomy): Eukaryota > Metazoa > Chordata > Mammalia > Rodentia > Muridae > Rhynchomys > Rhynchomys soricoides. The sequence continues at coordinate 13,323,213 of JADRCH010000031.1, forward strand.
GGGCCAAAAGGATGCACTGGGAAGCCAGCCCTCCTGTTGTTATACTCTCTTCTGTGTAAACACTGTCATCTCCCACTTAGCTGACAGGAGGCCTGCCTCTTGTTAGGTGCCAGGCACCAAGCATCTTCTCACCTAGATGTTTATTTACCCTTAACCTGGGTAAACCCAGCTCAAACCAGGTGAGCCCAGGGCACAGATGGCCATCAAGGAGATCAGCACACTACATAAATATTTTGAGACAGTGTCTTGTTATGTTGTCTGGGCTGGAATTGAACTCATGGGATTGAAGAATGAACTCTCCCCTCCCCCAGTTTCTTGAATAGCCTGGACTACAGGTTTTAGGCATACTTTAAAATGCTCTAATCATCTAAAGCCCCTTCTCCACTTTTTGGTAGTGTAGAGGCTTGAACATGTGCCTTCATGTAAGCTAGGTAAGCACGGCCCTCCACAGAAAGCCTTACTTTTCAAATGTATTTTTGTGTGTGTTAGTAGCATGTTAAGTGACTTTGACCCTGCTAGGACAAACAGCCTGCTTGGGAACCCAGCTTGCCCCTGCCTCCAGTCCAGCTCAATCCTCATCCCTGCCCCCACAGAGTGGAAGCCTGAGCAGTTGCTTCTTTTGTTAAAGTACTTGGTGGTTAGCTTTCCCAGGCAGCAACCTTACTAACTTATAATTACCAACAATGCCCTGTGATTGGCTCTCTCATTACCCAAGGTAATGCTTCTGAAGTCCAGGGTTCCATAAATGCTTGTGGTCTTAATGCTACACAGGTATTAGGAGACCAGGGGGCTGCTACTGTCGGAGGCAGAAGAGGGCAGGAGAGCAGAGGCCAGAGCAGAGCAAGAGAGAGGGGAAACATTCATTTGTTCAGTTTTTCATATAGTGGCAAAAAAACATGCAATGTTCAGACACACAGCTGCCCACAATCCAGCCAGACAGCCAGACATGCAAAGGGACAACAGTGGGACAGAGGGACAACAGTGAAGCCTCATTGTACTCACATATCTTCCCTGGAGGAAGGAGGAGGGTTAGCCAGCCTGCGACAGAGAGAGGAGGTGGGGAGACCAGAGGAGCCTGCAGAAGTGTTTATTTGCAGGGCTGGCGTATGGCTGTGACCCCTGTATTTTAGGGCAGGAAATCTCCCAGACAGGAGCAAGTTTAGCGTGGGATAGGCAGAAGCTCAGCATGGCAGCCCCAGAGGCTGAGAAGAGGCCTTCTCCTTTATGCATGATCACCTCCAGTTGACCTGAACTCTGGCCTCAGTTTCCCCATTGGACTCAAGAAGCAAAACAGCAAAGACTTTGAGCTCTGGGGATGAAAGGCTGCTCCATCCCAGACCACCACTCCTGTAAAATAGGGCGGTTGACGCCGCTGCTCATTTTGGCTGCTGAGTAGCCCATCGAATCTTTGAAGATGAAACATGCTCAGCCTAATGAGGAGTCAGTCGGCTGAGGTGGGGTGGGACCTAGTCACCTGCCTGGCCCCTCCCAGCCACCACCGCATTCAGCCCAGGCACAGGCCTGGGACCATGGCACACTTCTCTCTACCCTGGCAATCCACTAGACCCCATGCCTACCACGCACACATCCGCTGTCCCTGCCCCTCCCCTCCCCTGTTTGTCTCTACCTTTAGTTGCTTCACTGCCAGAGGACAAGGTGAAGAGGAGCCCAGAAGCTCTGCAGCGGTCTTGGCTGCAGCACCAGGCTCTGAGAGGTGCCCCTGTCCCACATGCCCTTACTATTGTCACCAACCTTTGCTCTTTGCTTTGGGGGCAACGAGCACCCGGAATGTGCTGCTCTCCTCTTCCCCAGCTTTAAAGCAAAGCTGATAATTTCTAATAGGCAACCAAGGAGGGAGAGGGGGCTGTGCATGAAGCCTTACACATAGGATTCCGCAGTCTGCTTACCCTCACATCCAGTGACTACTACATACACACCTGCAATTGCTATCAGGTCAGAAATGTGGTGCCCCGTGGAAGCCTGGGGCCTGGAGGAAGCCACAACCCTGCTGGGTGAGAGTGTAGCCTGACCCCCAAGGCTCCTTCCTGGGAGCCAGACAGTCTCTGCTCAGGCAGCCCAGACAGCAGCCTTGGCTTCCTTTTTCCTCCACTTCTCTAGTATCTAGCTATGGCCAACTACCTGCCCAGGGGCTGACCCGACTCCTTCCTAGAGGTCCCTAAGCCGACTAGGAAACATCTGGTAAAGGAAGAGAGATGTTCAGATGACACCCACCTTCCAGGGAGATTGTCGCCTGGTAAAAGCACTGATATGAATCCCACTGGCAAAGATAACACACCCTTCGAGGTCTGGAAGGGGAGCGTGTGCCTGGGGATTATCCCATCTTCTTAATGGCTCATTTGTGTTCACCAGGCAATTAGCTCACTTATCTGATTCTCAGAGTGATGTCCAAAGGCTGGACTACTGCACTGTTAGCACTCAACCTCAGGAGTGACATTTCTGAATCCCCTTTCCTGAATGTAACAACCCCTATCTCCCTTCTTCATCCTGAGTCTCCAAGGATAGAAGAGCCCATGGAGATCCACCTGGAAGCCCTCACGCCCACCGTGGTCCTTGCTCTGAAACTAACCCCAAGAGCGCACAGGCCTCTGTTATTACTGACCCTAACCAACCGAACCAGGGAGCCTAAGTGCCCTTGACTTGCACTGAAATTTGGCTTTCAGGAAAGCTGGTCGATGCTTGGAAGACCTGGGGAAAGGTCAAGGCATAAGCCTTGTCAAGATTAATGGAAATAAGCAGAGAGGTTGGACAGAGCTCTGTTGGTGTGTCTGTGCCCAGAGCCTCACCTGTGCCTACATGCACGGGTGGGCACGGGCGCTAATTAAAGGGTTTGGGGGAATACTGAGTGCCTCCTCCTCACACAGAAGGCAGCCTGCTGGCCTCTGGCCTCCAGTGGCTTGTGGTTCTGGAAGGACCCGCAGGCTGTGTGATGGGAACAACCCTACCCTCCCTGCTAACTGGGGTAGCAGGGTGTTAGTGAAGACAGGCAAGGCCTGAGGTGCTCACCTTGTGGTCTAGCTCAGCACTGGCCTTTGACTGTTGCCCCAGACTGGATGGCAAGGTTTCAGCGCCCAGACACTGCCTGAGGGATGACGGCCTCATGAGACTGAGGAGCTGGCTAAGCAAGGCTAGCTGTGGAAGAGAAGGGAGATTGTAACTGCATGTGTTCACAAGTGTTCTCGAAGGTCGCTCTCAACTCGTGGCCAAGGCCCAGAGCCCCAGCTGCAGGGTCAGAACCCACCTCTCACTTATGTGCTGTGACCTCCTAGACTTTGGGCATTTTGTCTCTCACCTTTTACATAGGAGGAGGGACATGTATATGGGCCCACACACACACACGCACACACGCACACACGCGCGCACACACACACACACACACACACACACACACTGAGTCCTGTGATAGTTTAGGAAGCTCCCCTGAAGCTTAAGGGTTTACCCTAATCCTAAGAAAGAGATTCTCTCTGCCACTGAGCAGGACCTCAGCCTATAGCACACTCCCCTACATTCCTCTTCTGTCCCTTGGCTTGTGGCTGTGACATGCTCAAGCCACAGGAAGAGGACCCTGTGTCCTCAGCTATGTCTGTCCATCCTGTGAGCCATGACCACAACTTCTCTGCCTGCCTGTCCCTAAGTCCTCTTCATCCGTACCATGCTCCTTTCCCTCCCGGGAATTCCTGAGTCTTCTAAGCCATAAGGAACGTACAACAGGAGAGTCCCCACAATATAAGTGTCCACCAATACCAACAGCACTGTGTGTTTGAAACAAGGTCTCCTCTGTGTTCCCAGCTGGCCTAACCCCTGTGCCCTGCCCAGGTCTGCCTCCTGAATGCTGGGATTAGGAAGCTCCTCTGCCAGGCCCACCATCTCTTATAATAATAACAATAATAATAATTAGTAATTAGTAATTAATAATATATTCCGGATTGAACTCAGCTCGTCAAGCTTGATGCCAAGTGCCTCTATAGTGACAGCCACGTCACTAGCACATTTCAGTTTCATTTTTAGATAGGGACCTGCCTGCCATCGTTCCTGGCTGGCCTGGTACTTCCTACGTACACTAGGCTGGCTCACATTTCCAGCAGTCTTCCCACCTCTGCCTCCTGAGTACCGGGATGTGTGCCTGGCCCAGCTTTCTTTTTCTTTTCCTAAAACATTGTACTATTTTCTTGTCTAATAAAATAACCAATAATTCACTCTCATCCAATTTCTATATTCTCATTCTCAGAAACATCCTCTCAGTTGGTCTGTTTAGATGTTGACTCCCCACAAGGTCTACAGCAGGATTTGGTCATGTGTTAATCTACCAGGCACCCCACCTCCTGCTTAGTTTCAAGACACAGCCCAACCCCTCCTAGTGAACCTGCAGCTAACCCCTCCATCTAGTCACCCCAAATATGGGTTTGGACCGTCTAGATAGGGCTCCAGCAAGGGCTGCCCGGATGCTGGGCCATGGCTGGGTAGAGGAGGGTAGGCCCTAGTCCTCGTCCTTCTAAGGCATCCCTGTGCAGCCCCAGGGATGGAGGCGTGTGGGGGGAAAATGTGGATGAAGGAGGAAGGAGCAGCAACAGGGTAGCAAGAGGGCAGACTGCTTAGATCTAGCAGGTGCAGTGTGGCTACAGACCAGAGCGCTGAGCCCCCAGCCCAGCTCCCGGCGGTGGCAGTGAGCCCAGCCGGGTGGCACAGCGCACCTGGCTCCCTCCTGTGACTCACCCACCAGCACCTGCTCTGCACTACAGCTGCCCTCAACCTTGGAAGCCCTAGAGAGCAGCTGGGCAGGGGGGAGGCAGGTGAGGGGCTAGGAGTCAGGCTGGCTTTGGCTCCTGGAAGGAGGCCAGGCCTTCTCTGCAAAGTGGAAAGAAGGCAGCAGAAAAGAGGGAAAGATCTGGGCAGAAATAGGTTCTATCTGAAGCTGCACTCACAGCACTATTGCTTTGCGCCTGACTTCTAAGTCTGGGGATAATTTTCAAAACAGCCCTGGCCTTTAGCACGCTGGAGGCTCACAGCTGTACAAGCACAGGGCTGCCCCGCCCTGCCTCCAAATCCACACCCCCAGAGTGACAGAAGGCCCGCTTCAGTTGAGCCAGGACCCTCCCTGCTCTAGGGGTGGGGGCAGGGCTGGCAGGGAGAGCGCAGCCCGAGCACTTGCTCACGATTATGTTTTTCCTCTCGCTCCAGGAAAGCAGCTTGGTGGTGCTTCGGTGCATTCTTGCAATCTGGTCTCTGATTCGCTTTTGTTTCCTGAATCGCCCCGCCCCAACATACCACCCTCTCTCCGGCTTTTCTGGTCCCTAAAGGTCTTGTAGAGGGAGGGTCAGGACCAGACCAACATTGTCTCTACCCCCAACCCTACTGCAGAGTGCCAACTCAGCAAACGCTCAGCCCATTAGGGCAGACACCTCAGGGCAAGAAGTGAAGATCACCCAGAAGGACAGGCCTCCACTGGCCTTGCCAGTCTCCTGGCAGAAAGAGGCAGAAGCGATCTTGGCAAAGCAAATTGTCTACAACAGCATGTGGCTCTTGCTCTCAAATCCTGGCAGTGGCTCCAATTTGCACAGGAGAGGCAGGCGGCTGTGAAGCACTAGGAGGTCCCAAGTGCCCTGCAGTTGCTCTCTGCAGCCTTGTTCCTAGTCCACTGTCACATCTAACCCACAGCCTACACCACCTGCACTTACCCCTGCCTGCCGTCCCCTGCCGCCGTTTATTCGTTTATTCTCTATAGCACCATTTACTCTCCACCAGGCATAGAATGCACGCGCTTAGTGTCTTATCAGCCCCTCCCTGGCTATGAGGTCAGGGCTGTCAGCACCGCCTTCTCCTGCAGTGTCCACAGGGCCAACCACCACGCCTGGCACACAGCCGATGCTTATTAAGTATTCATTAGACAAGTGAATGGCTAAATAGCAGGTTAGGACATTAGTTAACCGTTTCCTAGGAGATTCAAACTTTTGTATCCCATTCAAAGCCCTTGCTTTCCAAATTTCAAGACATGCTTTTGGGGCTGGATGTGGTGGCATGTGCCTCTAATTCCAGCACTTGGGAGACAGAAGGAGGGCAGGCGGATCTCTGAGTTTGAGGTCAGCCTGGTCTAGAGAGCAAGTTTCAAGACAGCTAGGATTACATAGAGAAACCCTATTTCAAAATTTAAAAAATACATTTGACCAAAGTGGTTTGCTGCTAGACATGGTGGCACATGCTTGCAAGCCTAGGACTTGTGAAGCAGATGCAGGAGGATCTCAAATTCAAGAGCAAACGGCTTCATAGCAAGTCTCCAAACAGTGGGTTGATAGGACAGCTCAGAGGGTAAAGGTGCTTGCTGCCAAGCCTGAGCACCTTGAGTCTGATCCCTGCATCCAACACCGTGGAAGGAGAGAACAGCATGGACCCCTGCAAGCTGCCCTCTGACCTCCACACGGACACTGCAGTGTGCACACACACAATAAGTAAACATGCATTTTAAAAATGGTCTGCCTTGTCTCTCTTGCAAGAGGCTGCTATAAGAAACAAACTCTTGGTTTCTCCCAAACCTGTTCCACCTGCATCATCCAGGCTGGGGAAAGCCTGTCTCCTCCCCTCACTCTAGTCCTGGAGGGCTCCCACCTACCTTCTCCTAGCCCTGCTGGCTGGCCTTGGGAAGTGACCAGGCATCTGGCCATGACTCTGCTGCTATCGCCCCAGCCCTGCAGAATGCTAGGCTCACCCTTCTTGCTTTGTCACAGCAGCTAGCCCACTGTAAAGCTGTTGCAGATCCATTTGTTGTCTCTCCTTGCTGCTCTGGCCCTCACTCTCGGCTCTGGCCTGGACTCTGTAATCCACCCTCATGCCCTGCTCTTGCCACACCAGCCTCTTTACCTTCCCTCCAACCTAACCGTCCCTTCCTGAGTTCTAGAGCATTTGGAATCGCCATTTCCTCTGCTGGAAGTGACCCCCACTCATCCACCCAAAGGAAACCTTGCTTCCTACAGCACTGTGCACAAATGTCCCTTCTGTCTCTTTGCTCTCCTAAAACTGCACTAGCCCGACACTGCTTCTCCCCTTTCTGGCTTTATTTTTCTCCACAGCTCTCGGCATTCTCTACAAGTTTACCCTGAATATGACTTTTTTCTTGGTGCCTCTGTTGGCCTGCTTGGACTATGACCGTGGCTGGAGAGCAACTTCATTTCATTCAGCTCCTTCCTGCCCAGATCAGACTCAGAGCACATTGGGGCCTGAAGCCAAACAGCCACTGTTTCTCAAGGATTCCCAGTATTTCAATGGACCAGTAGGAATTACTGGTCCAACCCTTGGACTCTCCTGGAAGACAGAAGTGCTGGGTGGCTGCTGTCTCCCACCTGCTGTCTCTCAAGCCTAGCTCTCTAACTCTGTCCTGCCCCTGGAGCTCAGGCTGTGGTCTGAGGCAAGGGCAGAGGGAGGGTGAGCAGCTTGGGTACTGAGAACGCCTCCCTCTTCAAGCCCCAAGCCTCTGCTTCTACAAGAGTCAACCCCAGAAGACCCTTCACAATGGTGTATGCTGCCAAGACCCAGGGATTGGGCTGGAGCAGTGGTCAGTGAGTGGTTCAGTTCTAACCTTCGATCCACCCCTGCCCTGCCTCGTCGTCCCGGAGAGCGTCCCTGACTCGGTTTCCCCACTTATAAAGCATGGATAGAGTAGGAGCTCTTGCAGCCCCGGGTTCTGAGGAAGGCAAGCACTAAGAACTGTGCTCAGAACACAGTGAGAACCGCTTCGTGGATGCAAGTAATACAGGTGGGAAGAAGTCAGTGCACAACCACAGCTGTGTGCATCTGGAGGGTGGGGTCGGCCCAAGGGAAAAGACCCAGCCATGGCTGGCTGTGTGGACAAGGTGGTCCTTTGAAGGCAAGCATGAGGAATGGGTGGAATAGGTCAGACTGCAAAGTGCCTGGTGACCAGATACCAGGATGAGCTGATGATGAGATCTGAACACACCTGCTGGGCCTTCCTCTTTCTAGAGCCTCTGAGGTGAGGTTCCGGCTCTTGCTCCTCCAGGCAGCAGGCAGTACGTGAACAGCAAGCATGGACTCATCCTCTAAGCCCTCCTCCACAAGCCTAGCCTCAGGCAGTGTTAGTCACCCAGGTCACAGCTAGCTGGCTCATCCTCTTCTGGAGCTGTCTGGTTTTGTCACACCTGGTGTCTGAGGCTGAGCCTGGGCTACAAGTTTCCTAGTCAGTGTCTAAGGAGCACACAGGTATACAGTTGGCCCACAGTGGTCACAAGCAGACAAGTATGGGAAAGAATCTATAGTGAGGAAGCCGAGCCCTGCTCCACTTGCCTCCAAGGCCTTGTGATCCTGGACTCTGGCTTGTTGCAGAGTCCTCCTGAGCTAGCTTCTGACTAAGCAAACAGCCTCCCTCCCTGTGGCTCCCCTCACATTCCCTGAACAGTCTCAGGCTAGGAAAACCTACCAAGCCTTGAAATGGGCCCACCTTTGAGTCATTGCTAACACAGCTTCTGGGCATGAGGTCCCAGGGTCCTGCCCTCCTTGGAGTCCTGACTCCCCTCCTCTTCCTTCCACCAGGCTGCCATGGTGGCTGTACCTCAGCTGCACCTGCTCCTAACTTCCTAACCTTCTGCCCTCCCTTCCTCAGCGGGACTACAGTGACCTCAGCAGGACCATGTCCTCCCAATGATGGTGTTCAGAGCACCCTCTCCTTGGGTACCCTGACACTCACTGGGCTCTTTCTTTATCTCACAAGCATTACACTGCCTTCCTGGTGTGGGCCGGCTCTCAGGGGCCCCAGAGATTCTGCATGGGAACAGGAGTGTGGGCAATACAACTAGACAAGTAAGGGAGGGTGGCAGACAGGGCCAGCAGGCCTCCCTGAAATGACATGTTAGCCCGAGTAGAAACGAAAAACGTTTCTGCCATGCTAAGGTGAAAGTGCTCAAGGCTGAGGGATGGAGGGGAGTGGGCTGAAGCGACAGCCAGGCCCAGCCCTCCTTCCTACCTAAGCACCACCTTTCCTTAGCTCCCTCACAAAAACCCGCTTTAGTTCTTGAGCTACCTGGCTTGAGGATGTGCTGAGCGGGCCTTTTCCTGTGCTCCTGGTTGCTCAGTGTTGATCCGGAAACTGCAAGGATCCTAGGCAGATCCCTATGAAGGCAAGAGGCTTTCAACCGCCTAGCTTACCTTGTAGCCTCATGGAGGCCATGGCCTCTACGCTAACAGGCAGCGGCAGAGCCCCTCAGAGAGGAATAGGGAGAAGCCAGGACTGACCCCTGATGCCCTAGGGCCATCTAACCCTGAAATGGGGGACTCCGGGAGGAGCAGCTTTAGTAGTATTTTTTTCTGTCTCATGGGCTGGGGGTTGGGAAGTGGAGAACGGGAAGGTCCTGGAGGCTGGGAACTGAGCGGCGATCCTCTGGAAGAGCAGCAAGTGTCTTAACTGTCCAGCTATCTCTAGCCCTGTCAGTGTTCTTCAAGGGAGTGGCTCCTGAAGGGAGGCCTGCCCCAGTGGATGGTCCCACATCAACGTGTATACGGGCTATACAGGAAGTTAGGAGGGAAGGGGGAGGGGGGGTCTAGGGGGCCTTAAGGGAAAGAGCAGGGGTGAATATGCTGTGGGCATATGAAAGTCTCAAAGAATAAAAATACTAATGACAGCACTACCGCTGAAGCCAGAGTCTGTAACTCTAGCTCTGGAGGCTGAGGCAGGAGGAGTGGGGAGACTGTCACAAAGCAAAATGCTAGCAAACAAGCAAAAGCTGCAATGACATCTTGTTATGTCTGTTTTCCTGTAATTCACAACCTGTAACACAACCTCTCAGCTCACAAATCCGATCAGTCCCCAGCACCTGGGGCATAGTAGCTGTGCAAACAATATTAATTTTTAGAGTGCTAGAATTAAAGTGTTGGGATTAAAGGTGTGAGCCATCAGGCCTGGAGATGGCTCAGCGGTCAAGAGCACTGACTTCTCTTCCAGAGGTCCCCAGTTCAATTCCCAGCAACCACCTGGCGGCTCACAACCATCTGTAATGGGATCTGATGCCCTCTTCCGGTGTGTCTGGTGAGCCATCACACCCACCTTGCCCAGGCTGGTCACTTAACTCCTAGGCTCAAATAATCTTCCTGTCCTGGCCTCCCCAGTAGGTGGAAACACAGGTTCATCTGCCATGCAGATAACAGAACCCAGGGCTGCACACACGCTGGGCAAGTGCTCGACCACTGTACTATGTATGCCCCTGGTTCCAGTAACTGTTGAACAAGTGAGTTTGAGAAAGACATTCAAATCCAGCTTAGGCCTGGGGTGGTAAAGGCATGTTATGGGGAGAGGGGTTGTAGCCCATCAGAGGTCTTCCTGGTCCTGCTAAGGCAGACTCACCTGGGTCTTCTCTCCCGAGAAAGGAAGTGACTCTTGCTGACCCAGCATCCGGGCAATAACCACGAGACTCAGCTGACTTCTAAGCTGCCTGAGAGAGAAGAACAAGAGAATCTGAGTGGGGTAGGCTGGAGGCCTGGAGGCTTCTGAATGTTCTGGAAAGCATAGGGAAAGGCAGGCTACCCAAGAGAGGATAATACATTTTTCTTTGGAGCTGTAACTCCCTTAGCTCTGTATATATCTGTGGGTCTGGATGGGTGGAGGGTCTACCTGGAAATGGACCAACATTCCTACCTCTGCGTAATAAATACGCACAGATGAAGAGACAGAACCAGGTGAGGCTCAGTGGTAGAGCATAGCATACAGGAGAGCCTGGGGACTGAGCCATAAACAAAGCAATAATTTGAGAAGGAAACTGTAGAGACCAAGAAGGGGCTAACACTAAGGAAAACATGCAAACAGAGGGGAAAGGTAACCGGAAGAAAACACATTCCCTCCCCACTCTTGGTTTTGCCGAGTGCACTGACTCTCAGATTTCAAAGGACTTCAAGCAGGGTGGGTGATTTAGTGGTGTGTGTGTGTTCACCCACACTATTAGGAGGAATATTAGGAGAAATCCTTTGGGAGTCCCCTCCTACATCCTGGGCCTCAGCAGTGACTCAACCCCTGAAGTAGTTTTGGGGTCTTCACTGGACAGTTAAGAGAGTATAACTTCCCTGTGGGACAGCTAGTGTGACAAGGTGGTCACCTTAGAGTGCTGTTTGTCCTCCTGTCTCCCAGCAGAATAGACTTTAGGGAAGCCAGCAAAGAGAACAAGAGAGACAGAGCCTCAGGAATGCCCAGTGCCAGTTGTACGTGAAGCCACCAGCCCCAGCTCCTGACCATTTGCTCCCTGAGCTGCCTGTGAAGAGGTCTCCTGCTTCATTCAGCCGAGCTGGACATCTGAGGCCAGCCATACAGCAATGCCTAGTTAGTGCTTACTCAGGACTGAGCCATCTTCTCCTCGGGAATGAAGGCCCCGGTGGGGCTTTAGATGCTAACACTTAGATCCTTAGGTCCTTAAGCACTTGGGGGAGTAAAGAAGAGATGAAGGAAGAAGACACCAGGGGATGGGTCTGAGTGTTGTCCTGGGATCCTTGAGCCTAGGTGACAGGACAAACTCTCAAGCCAATATTCTGTAATTAATCACCCAACCTTGCTGGGGAGATGTCACTGTGTCCTTCCAGTAACTCCAGACATTGGTCACCAGGCAGTCAGCCCTGTGAATAGAATTCTTTATTCTGACAAGGATGGCACCTGGGGTCAGGCAGGTGCCATCTTATTCTCTTCTGGAGTAACTTCTGTGTGGCCACCACACAGTGCTAAGTAGCCCACTCAGAATGGAAGCCAGTTGGGTTTCAGACACTACTGTCTTGAGCCATGCCAGGGAGTAAGATGAACAGAAGAAGGAGAGCAAAGAAAGGCCTACATTAAAGCCTGCTGGAGAAGGTACGTCTGCGACTGGACACTTAGAGGAGTGACAACACCGCTGGAGGGACCTCCGACAGGTCCCTGCAAAGACACCACAGGGACCAGATGCAGTGGGTACTGATGGCTCCAGAGCAAGTATCCCAGGGCCACACTTGCTTTAGTGAGGGAATGTTGAGGCAGACCTCCTCCGAGCTTCCTGGAGGCTGGAAAGCTCAGAATCAGACTAGGGCCTGAGCTCTGCAGGCTTTGTTGATTTTTCTTAAGTAACAGTTAGAAAAATCAGAAGAATCAACAAAGCAGGAGGCTCTTGATTTAAGAGAAGAACCGCAGGCAGGGTCGGCACACATCTGAAGGGCTATGGTGGAAGAGAGAAATGGCCACTCTGAGGAGGGTGGAGGACAGGAAGGCACACAGTCTCTTTGGAAAACTAAAAAGACTTACTGAGGACATACATACACCTAGCCCAACCCCAGCTTCCTCTCATCAGATCCTCCACCCTGGCCTGCCTGTAGCTAGGACCTGCTATCCAGCTGTTCCTAGGATCTTGGATCCAGGAGCAGCTGGGCCCAAACACAGTGGGAGGTAAATGGTTCCGCCAAGCTGCTGCTGCCCTGCTACAAAACTTACTGCCAGAGTCAGGAGTCTGCATCTGGGCTTCATTAATCCCCCCCACACACCAAGGCCCACAGAGGGTGGGAGGGGCTGGCCAGGGAGAGGGCGGGGCTGGCAGGCCTCACAACAGTACTGGGGGATGGATCCTGAAGGGAAGAGGTGTGTGTGTGTGTGTGTGTATATGGGGGAAGGGGCGGGTGTGGGAGGGTCACTAGGGACTGCAATCTAGAAAACATGCTTGCACACACACATACACACACACACCAGCAGGCAACCTTCACGGAGAGGGTAAGTGGACACAAGGAACCCCCCATGCTGGCACTGTCTGTCTGCTGCCCCCAGTCCTCCTGACACTCCTTCCTGAATCCCCAGTCCCACTGAGACACAAGGACGGACAGGGGGCCACTTTTTAATGTGACAGATGGAGAAGTTAGAACAGAAAAGCAGTGAGGACCCACCCAGAGCACCACTCCAGCTGTGCAGGGGGCAGTGGAGGGCCCTGCCCAGGCCATGGGCTCTTTTTCCACAGAAATTGCCTAACCCCACCTGGCAAAGCTTTTCCAGAACTCAAACTGGGCAAGCAAAGAAAGATGCAGAGGCCACTGGCGCCCTCCCAGCAGATGTCATGTAAGGCAATGGGTTCCAACATAGTGCTTAGACCAGACCAGGCCAGGCCAGTCTTGGTCTCTGTCCCGCCTACTCCAAGAGGCCTCTGTAAGACCAGGACACTGGATCAGCACACAGAGATGCCCAAGGCACTAGAAAAATTATGAAACAATAGTCTTTTCTAAACCAGAGAATTCAGGTACTTTGATTCCAAACTGTCACTGTCTGGGCAGTTTTCACAAGAGACCAGGCATCCTACAGGAACACCCAGGAAGGTAGAGTGTGTGCCACTTGAAGTTAGGGCAAAGACACACAGGCAAGTACAGCACACACACACCCCACCCCTTCACTCCCTCTGAAGGGAACCAGGCCCTGCTGAAACTGAACTGCCCTAAAAGGCTACCAGGCATTTGGCCAAAGGCGTGAGCTGCGTTTTCCGATGTGTCCAGGGCAGCCCAGGATGCAGCAGCCTCTGCCTGCTCCTCTGTGGAAATGCTGCCTGACACCTTGCTGTATGGCCTACATCTCCAGGGCTATGGACACCTGTCACACCACTGGCTCCTCAGTCCCTAATGAGAATCATCTCCAATGTGAGTGTTTACTCCCCAGGCAAGAAGAACCAGGGTGTGAACTTGGCTAGCAGTTTGGGGAGTCTTTCCTGACACACTCCCATTCTGCCTGCGTCTGCAAGTACAGGGCCGCCATGCAGCCTGGTTATATCCACATGTGCTCATACGCCCACATGGGTGCGGAGGAGGAGGCATGCACAATGTGGCCTGGAAGAGGGGAAACATGGACCATTAACCCAGGCAAGGGATGGCCACACAGCAGGCTGAGGCAACAACAACTCATGTCACCAGGGAGCTGTCCTGGTGTCCCCAAGATGTGTGTGAGCACAGGGAGCCAGACTCTGCTGCATGGGCTCATCTCCAGCAGTGTTCACAAACAGGCAAATGAATCAGTAAGATGGAGCATCACCAGGAAAGTGGTGTCCTTTGCAGTAGGGATGACTGGAAGGGGCCTAAAGGTGTTTCTGGAGACCAGGTGACATTCGGTCCAGAGGTTGAGTGATCCTCTGCGAGTCCCTGACTGGCCACCTGACATGTCCTTTCCTTCACATACTTATAAGTAAACTACATGGCACCCACACTGAGCCAAAGCCACATCTCCCCGACCCCTAGTCTACTGCTCCCACACTGTGTCCCAGTGCTCATTCAAAGTCCTTTCCCCAAGTGTTTACTTCCATCACAGAAGTGTAACATCTGCCTGGCAAGCTGGTCTGGCCCATTCACTGGGTAAACAAAGGGAGTTCTTCCTATATTTTGCCAAAATCTGCCCTTCTGTGGTTCTGAGCAGGCTTGTGGGGTCTGTGCTCCTGGAGCTGGCTGGTGGGTAGGGCCGTCCCCATCCTTGACCGCATTTGCTGTGATCAGCAGGTGGCTCTGTCTACTGCAGGCCCCAGGACAGCCTGGCTTTTCCATCTTTTTGGTTGTTTTCCTTTGTGACCCAGGGTTGTCTGCGTTCTGTCAGGAGAGCCCCTCTGCTCACAAGGCTGGAGACTGATGCTCATTTTCTCAGCAACCGTGGGGCTCAAAGCAGTTAACAGATTGAATCCAAGTCTTTTTCTTTTTCTCACATGTCTTCCTGACAAAGCCCATTCCTCAGACCCTGTTCTTAACTGTGCAGCAGGGCCTCTCTTTCTGACTCAGCCCATCATTATGGTTGGCTGAGGTCTTCTGGGAGCCGCAATTTGCTGTCGGTTAGATCCATGTTGCCTGTGAATATGACCATTGTTCACTAATCATCTCATTTGAGACACTGTTTTTGCTCCAAATGTGAACTGGGTGATCACAGAACGCTGCCCTGCAGGTGGAGGCATCAGCATGTGCTTCTATGATGTCCCCAGGACATGAAGACAGCTTCATCAAATACTGTAGGACTCTCCACACACATTCCACAGTGCCCTCCCAGAGCACACGTACTAGTATTTATTCTAGGACACCCAGACACCAGGGCTTCCTTTTGTAAGCACATGCTCACCCATCATCCCCAGGAATGATGTCAAGGGGCCTTGCCCCCCACAACCTCCCAATGAAGGGCCAGAGTGTCTCACCTACACATCTCCCAGTACAGCGGTGGGGTGGGTGGGAGTGTGTGCGTGCTGGGGAGAGCAGAGAAGCCAACCTTCACCCCACACTGCCAGAGCTGTCATATGTCATCTCCACACTGAGACTTCAGCCTCTCCAACCTCTTCTGATTCCATATATAAAATCATTCTTCTCGCCGCAAAGATGACAGAAGTGAAACAGGAAAGATGAAGTGTTGAAATTTCACAATCAGCCCCTAAAGAGCACCCCTCACTGTAAAGACAACTGTGCAGGTGCAGGTGCAGGTGCAGACCCTCCAAGGGTCCTCGGCATTCTCTGGCAGTCCTGTCTCCCACCCAGGCTCCTTGCTTTGTTTTGTGTTCTACCTTCCAGTTCCTTAGCTTTCAAACCTAAGGTCATGAGGGAGCAGCGCTGAATCCAGGGGTCCAGGGCCTGCAGTTAGCTACACTCCTCTGCATGCTACCCTTCCTGCCATATCTGCACAAAGTTCAGAACTGATCTCCCAGCTGCCAGAGCCACCTTGCCTTTAGAATCTTGCTTCTGTGTGCTTTGTGATGCTCATCTAGAATCAAGAGGCATGCTCACCCAGCCTCAGAGAGTAAAACCACCTGTGGTCCTTCTCATTCTTCTAGCTCAAGGCTCAACAAAGCCAGCTATCCCTTAACCCTAGGGATGGGGGTGGGGTGGATGGGAGTGCTTGGCACAAGGTATGTCAGCCTGAGCCTAGTCAGTCAGGTGAAGACAGGGGAATGGAAGCAGATGCTCAGTATAAGTTCAGATGGCTGCACAATTTTAGGATGTGGCAGATATGTGGGCGTGCACAGGAGATTGGGGACAGGGATGGGGGAACACAGATAAGAGTTTGAGAGAGGTGGCGTGACAGAGTAAGCCAAAAGGCCCCAGAACACTGGCTAGGCTGCTTGAATGTTATACCAAGGGTAAGAATTTTTTAAGGTTTTTACTTTATGTATATGAGTGTTGAGCCTGCATTTATGTATGTGCCTACATGTGTGCTTAGTTCTGCAAGAGGTCAGAAGACCTCCAGTGCTGATACTGGAAAAACAGATGGCTGTGTGGGTGCTGGGACACCAAACCTAGGTCTTGTGCAAGAGCAGCCAGTGCTCTTAACTGTTGAGCCATCTCTCCTGCGACTCCACTTCTACGGGTTTTCAGCAAACGAGGGAACTGACAGTGTTGCTAAGGAAGGTCACACCCCTGTAGAAAGGAGGGTGGGTCATCATGAAAGGCAGCAGTCGGACTGGACTCTCCAGGGGGAACTTCAGGGTGCTGAAGTACAGCCTTATGCAGGAAAGAGAGAACTGTCAAGATCTGGAACTAGGGGTCTGGCGGAGAGGACGGAAGTGGGATTGTGGGAGCAGGCGTGCAGAGACACTGCTGTTTGCTGACAGTGAGACACTTCAACAACGCTTGTTCATGGTGTTGGGATCTGCTGAGGGCCTGGAGAAGACTGGCCAGCAGCCCACAGAGTGGGAACCTGAAGGAGTCAGGCCTCCATTTCACAAGGCCACCCTGTTTTAGGGCTGGGAAGTCTAAAGCAGACACAGGAAGGGATTGAACAGTGGCAGGAGGTGCAGTAACTGACCGAGAACCTGACCACTGTGTGGAGCTGAAAGAAGCAAAGGTGGGCCCTCTGGTCCGTGGCAGACACAGCAGGAGCACAAATGCAGGAGCACAAATGCAGGAGCACAGCAGGAGGGGGAGGGTCCAGGGAAAGCCCCTCTGCACCTGCACTGTGTCTCTGCTTTGTTCCCAATGCGCACACCTGCTCCATGTGAAATCCCTTCCTCCCAGCCTGCCTTCATTTCAGCTAACTCCTTATGGAGGGATCAAGAAGACTGAACGTCCTTGACTGGCCGCTTCAAACTAAAAAGATGCTGAGAGGGTATGGAAGGGGAGGGGAGGCTCAGGAATGCGCCAGGCCAGCATACAATGGGCAGCTTTGATCCAGGCAAGGACTTAGTTCAGGAGAAGCCTAGCCAGGGCTGCTGTCCCCAGGTCCTTCCTCAGGAGCATCCAATTGGTTAGGTTTCCATAAAACTTTGTTTCAATGTGAGGTTTCTCTGTGTAGCCCTGACTATTCTGGAGCTTATTCTGTAGACTAGGCTGGCCTGGAACTCACAGAGATCCACCTGTTTCTGCCTTCCAAGTCCTAAAACTAAAGATGTGCACCACCATGCCTAGCCTCAAACTCAGGACTTCAAAGATGAAGCTTGGCTTTAGAAGGTTCTGGACTAGATTCATCTGCTGTGGCAATTCCTTTGTCAAATATTTTAGGTGTACTCATGATGCTGTGCTTCACACTAACGTGTATACATACATACATACATACATGCCCCACGAGGGCCCTATCTTTCAGAAATACCAGCTGAAATAAAAAGGCAAGAAGTTTGGGATTTGTTTCAGTGACCTGGGGTGATGGAAGCCAGCAGGAACCACAGTGACCACAGAGGGCTCCGATGACCACTCTCTCTACTTCTGTACGTATTTCAACATTTGCAGTAATAACCTTAGGCTCAGACCAAAGAGAGGGCTCAGTAAGTGAAGGCACTTGCTGCCATGCCTGGTGAACTGAGTTAGATCCCCAGAGGCTGCAAGCTTAAGAAGGCCTTCTCTGGCCCCGACATGTGTACTGTGGTACATGTGCACACATGTGTGCAAAGTGTGAATAAACTGAGCATATAAGCCAGGCAGTGGTGACGCTTGCCTTTAATCCCAGCTCGGGAGGCAGAGGCAGGCGGAGTTCTGAGTTTGAGGCCAGCCTGGTCTACAGAGTGAGTTCCAGGACAGCCAGGGCTACAGAGAGAAACCCTGTCTCAACACCACCCCCCCAAAAAAAAAACAAAACAAAACCGAGCATATAAAAACTCATGGAATAAAGTGATGCTGTAAACATGATTATGGGAGAAAAAGCAAAACCGGAAGGAATCTGGAAAAGATGAGCCCAAAGGGCAAAGACACTCATGCTCATCTCAGTGCCCCGAGATTCGTCCCCTTAACAGTGTTGGTGCACAATTACATATACATTTGTAGTTATTATTGTTGTTTGCTTATTTAAGACAAGGTCTCATGTAGCCCAGGTTTGCTTCAGACTCAGGTAGCAAAGGCTAGCCCGGTACTCCCAGTCCTTCAACTGCACTTTGCAAGTGCTAGAATCACAGCTGTGTGTGACACCACACACTGTCTGTATGTCTTTTGCTTTGTGAGAAAGAGTCTCATGAAGCCCACGTGGTCTTGACCTTCCTTCTGATGGTCCTGCCTCAGCCTCTCAAATGCAGGGATTATATGGAGTGGATCTGCAGCTCCCTAGCCCTGTCGCCCATTTTTATCAGTTAGCGTTACTTCAGTACCCTTTCTTCTACCTACACCCCACCTCAGCCACCACTGGGATGAACCCCAGGCTCTCGTCCATACAAGGCAAGCACTCTACCTACTGCACGGTACCCTAGCCTCCCTTACCATGTAGCCTTGGCTGGCTTGGTACTTGCTATGTAGACCAGGCTGTCTCAAACTTGAGATTTGCCTGCCACTGCCTCCTGAGTGCTGGGACTAAAGGCTTGTACCACCATGTCCAGCCAAGTCTGCATGTTTATTTAATTTTATTTATATTACTATGTGTATGTGTGTTTGTCTGTGTGTGGGTTTGTGTACAGTGCCAGTGCTTCAGAGTTAACAGATGTTCCTGGAGCTGGAGTTACAGGTGGCTGTGATGTGGGTTCTGGCTTCTACAAGAGTGTCTGAGTTCTTAACTACTGAGCCATTTCTCCAGCCCAAGTTTGCACATTTTAAAGTCTATCCCATCCTGTCACGTGGCCTTCCTGAGGAGGCATGGAGTACCCGTGCACTCTGTAAAGCTGGGAGCTGGACCTGTTTCCTCACATATCTTGTCAATACAGGCGAGATGGTTCTTTCAGCTCTGTGTTGGTCTGCTAGGGAAGAACTCTGGGTCACGGTTGGTTTTGTGACATGTTCTAGTAAGCCTTCACTCACACAGTCTGTTTTTAAGTGGGTCTCCTCTAAAGGCCACAGTGCAGCAGCATGCTAGCATGTTTAGTAAACAGTCACAGATGGTGAAGGAGGCAGGTTTTTGGAGTCTGGGAACATGAGCACTCAGTGGAGCACGCACAGCCCATAGCATCCTTCTTCCCGATGGGGCTCCTTCCGGTGGCAGCAGGGGGTGGCTCAGCACATGCTAGAGGCCCTAGCACCATGGTTCTCAACCCCTTTAGCAAACGTCTATCTCCAAAAATACTTACATTACGATCCATAAGAGTAACGAAGTTACAGTTATGAAGTAAATAATTTTATGGTTGGGGTTAGGGAGGTTGAGAAGCACTGCCCAGGCCGAATGCAGAACGGCACATTGTTCTTTCCAGCGCCCTATAGCTTATCCAAGTGGGCTCACTTTCCCTTTGATCCTCCTTTGAGAACCCCCACTTCCCTCTGTCCCACTTCAGGTGGCATGCTTTACAATTTGTTTTCATTTTTCATGGTTAAGTTGGGCGCTTCCCCTGAAGCCCTCATCAAGACAGGGGTGCTGACTGCACTGTGCAAATCTATGGGTGTGGACATCAGAGGGAGTTCTTGCTTTGTACTTAACCAATCAATTAGATTCAGAGTGTGACAGCGTCTTGCACTGTTGTTCTTCCTGGGGTCAGTCTGGGCACTGAGCCCAGTGGGGCTGCCACCAGCAAGGGCAGAGCCAGGCATTCAGCAAGCTCCTCCATTACCACCACTGCTGCTGCACTAACTAAAGACCCACAACAGGATGTGGAAAACAATTGGAACTGGCTCTTCCTGAGGCGGAAAGACCCCGCAGGGGGCCTGTGCACACAGGCACGAGAATGAAGTGAGGGTATGGTACCCTCTACCCGTTCCTTGGTACCTTCTTGGTACTTCTCGAATGCTCTCTTTAGAAAAGTAGGTAAAGTTTCCTCCTTTAAAATGTATTATTGTTGTTGGTGGTGGTGTATGTGCGTGCAGGCAGGCAGGCAGGGACCTGGCAGGAGGTGAAGCAGAGACCATGGAGGAGCACGGCTTGCACTGGCTTGCTCTCCAGAGCATGCTCTAGCTCTCTTCTGCCATCCAGGACCACCTGTCCAGGGTGGCACGGCCCACCGTGGACTGGACCCACCCACACCATTCATCAGTTAAGAAAATGTTCCACAGAGTTGCCTACAGGCCAATCTGATGGGGGCATTTTCTCAATTGAGGTTCCACCTCCCAGATGACTGTAGCCTGGGTCTAAGTGACAGGAACCTAACCAGGACAGTCTGTCTGAATCTGCAGCTTGGTGGTCTGGCTAGCCAGGCAAACACCTGGGATCCTCCTGTTTCTGTCTCTGTCCACCTCCTTCCAGTACTGGGGTTACAGGTGCTGATTGCTGCCACACCTGAGGTCACATCTGATTCTTTGATTCCGCCTCCTCTCTTCTCGCCTTCCCCTCCCCTCCCCCCTTCCATTTCTCCTCTCCACAAGGTCTTACACTACAGTTTAGACTGGCCTGGAATTCATAGCTCCAGGTACCTTTCCAACTGCAGCAACCCTCTGCCTCAGGCTCAAGTGCTCAGATTGTAGGCCACCACGCCTGCCTTCTTTTTTATTTAATTTTTTTTTTTGGGGGGGGGGGCAAGATCTCGATCTGTAAACTAGGCTCACCTTGAACTCAAGGTCTTCCTGTCTTGGGCTTCTCGAGAGCTGGAATTACAGGTGTCTGCCACCCCGGCCAGATAATCTAAACAACACCCCAAAGAGGAACCCTCTTCCCAGCAAACTTGTGGCCTAAGGCATTCCGTTGACACATCTGTCTAAAATACAGGTGGAGGATGCTCCATTTTACTTACTCCCTGTTATAGGCCTGGGAGCTACAAAGACACTGAGTCCCCAAATCAGTGCCTAACCTGGCTAGAAGAATGAGCACAGCTATGGGTTTGACATATGAAAGTAATACCTTCCAGTGTATCAGGAAGTGCAGTAAAAATATATGACTTTTAAAATGTATTATTTATGACCATTTTCATACAGATGTGAAAACTTCTAACAAAACATAACTTATTTTATATGTAAATACATTTATAAATATACTTGTATTTAACGTATATATAATGCATTTCTTTCTTTCTTCTCTAATAGATTAATACCCAGGTGTGTGTGTACCACACCTGACTTCTACATTTTGCTCAGCCTTCCTTCCCCGCCCTCCCTCTCCCCTCTAATAATAAATAAATAAATTGGCATTGCACCCACACTCTTTCCAGGGGTGGGGGTGGGAAAATCCAGTTAGATCCTTGTCTCATACATAGAAAAGGTAGATTCTGAATGGGATTAAGAGATATTGGGGGGCTGGAGAGATGGCTCAGCAGTTAAGAGCACTGACTGCTCTTCCAGAGGTCCTGAGTTCAATTCCCAGCAACCACAGGGTGGCTCACAACCATCTGTGATGGGATCTGATGCCCTCTTCTGTTGTGTCTGAAGACAGCTATAGTGTACTCACATAAATAAAGTAAATAAATAAATCTTTTTTAAAAAGAGAAATTGGGAACAAAATACTGAAAAAGAACTTACTCTAGTCAGTACTGAAAGAAAACTTTCTTTTTTTAAATGTATGTTTGGTTTTAGGGTAGACGCCATATAGAAGTCCTAGTCAGTGCTCTGTACGGTCCATGCCACTGTCCTGCAAATCTAAGTCTGTCCTAAGACTCCATTATTGAGGGGCTGAAGGCTCAGCTCAGCAGGACCTGAGCAGGGTCAGGCTCTTACTTTGACCCCTGGAAATGGGCCACCCCACTTACTGACAAAGTAAAAGCACAAGCCAGTTCACTGAAAGAAACCACGGAGAAAGACATACACATTTACTTATAGGCTGGTCATGGTGGTCCATACCTGACACCTCAGCCAGCACTCAGAAGGTCAACGCAAGTTCTAGCCAGCCTGGGATACAATATAAGAGTTCTAGGCCAGTCTGAGCTACATCGCAAACCCTTGTCTCAAAGAACAAAATGACAACAACATTTTAAAAACAGTTCAGAAAGACGATCACTGGGTAAAGGAGCTTGCGGCCAAGTCTGACAACCTGAGTTTGATCCCTGGGTCTCACACAGTGAGAGGAGAGAACTGCCTCCCATAAGCTGATTGTGGCAAATATGTATTTACAGATACACAAAATAAGTAAATGTAATAAAAATTAAAAATTAAAAAACAGGCTGGAGAAATGGCTCAGAAGTTGAGAACTCTTGCTGCTCTTGCAGAGGACCTGGATTTGATTCCTTGCACTCACCTGACAACTCTTGACAGTCCAGCAACCATGTATAACTCCAGTTTCATAGGATCCAAACCCTTTTCTGGTCTCCCTGGACACCAGGCATGCATGTGGTGTACACACACAAACATGCAGGTGAAACACTCATACACATAAAATAAAACTAAGTTTTGGGGTTGGTTTTTTTTTTTTTTTTTTTTTTTTTTGAGACAGAGTTTTTCTCTGTGTAACCCTGGTTGCCTGGAACTGACTCTGTAACCAGGCTGGCCTTGAACTCACAGAGATCAACCTGCCTCTGCCTCCTGAGTGCTGGGATTAAAGGTGTGGGCCACCACTACCCAGCAAAACTAAATTTAACTTTCAAAAGAGAACAATTTACAACCTTAGGGGAAAAGATACTGTTTGCAACAATGAAGAGAAGTAACATGAACATCAGTGTAGTTAATGAGGAGATAAATTACCTGACAGGAAAACAGTAAGGGAGACCAGAAGGGGATCCCAGTAAGGGAACCACAGACAGGGGCGAGAAGCTGCAGGACTTAGCTGGCGATAGGGGAGGTGAGAATCAAAAACACAGAATTCCATTTCCTACTCATCAGATTGAAGGCTTCAACTTAGAGCGTGACACTTGCAGCGCTAGTGAGCATGTGGGGGGGGGGCAAGATACTCTAGCATTAGCGATTGGTCTACCGGCTTTTTGCAGTCAGTAGGTGTCTAAAGGCTGAAAAGAACAGACAAGGCCACGCTGGGCTGGGCTGGGCTGGGCTGGGCTGGGCTGGGGTGGTGATTGCTTTAAAATGGCCCAGTCAGCACAATGGTCATCATAGAACTGACACAAGATGCAACCAAAAATAGGGACTTAGGGTTCTGAAGGCAGGATGCACAGGTTTAGGGGTGACAGGAGGGAGGTGGAGCAGCCTCTAGGATGATTGAGTCCAGCTCGCTCCCTGGAGTGGATGTGCTGTGGGAGACAGCAGATGGGGGTGGGGGTGGGGGTGGGGGTGGGCAGGCTCAGTCTTTTCAAATAAAATGGAAAGAAGTCCTCAGGGTCTAGGCTGCATTGGCAAGAGCATACTGGGGTGTGGACTGGACAGATTCACAGGGAAGAGCCTGAAGCTGAAACCAGCAGGGTGATGCTAACCCACCATGTCAGTCAGGGCATCCACCTGAGGGCCTGATGGGGTGAGGTCTCTTGGGAGGTCACAGGGGAACACCCACGGACCACAACTGTCAAGTGCCTGTTCAGGATGGGGGTGGGAAGGGAGGGACCAAGGGCCCAGGCAGGGCACTCCTTGTGGCTGTGAGTAAGGTGGAGGTGAGGAGAGACCAGGCCAAGTCCAGCCAACAGCTCTTATCTTCTGGGTTGAGTCTGTTGTTCACTTCATCATTCCACAAGAATTTTACAAAACACCACTGGTCTGCCAGGCGCCGGCTGAGATGTGGGGCGATATGGCAGTGATCCGGACAAGGCACCTGTTCTGGAGGTGACTTGGAGGGGAAGAGCAAGTCCAAACAGGGAAATAAATAGTAAGATAATTTAAGACAGAAAAAAGCTGTGTGGGAGATAAACCGTGAAGGATTAGGAGCAGGGGTGGGGGAAGGGAGTGACAAGAAGAACCCAGAAACCTAAGGCAGGGGGAGCCCCAAAGAAAGGCGGGCAGGCACTGCCGGCAGAAGCTAATTGCATAAGACAGTGTTTTACTAATAAGATCGTGTTAAGAAAATTAGACGTTTTTTCATTTGTAAAGAACTCATTAGTGAATTGTATTTTTAGTACTTTCTCTGAGGCTTTAGAAACCAGGCAGACAGTTTGTTTGTTGGGGTTGGTAGGGAAGATTCTAGATCCTTGAAAGACCCCACGGAGATGAGCATCAGGGAGGGGACAGAGTGGTTGGTTGAGAAGCACCCACCTGCCCCGGGGCGTCACATCCAGGAAGAACTGCACAAGAGCCAGCAGGTTGTGGTGGTGGTCAGACACCCAGCTCAGGGTGCAGCACAGGGGCTGAAGCTGTGGGACAGAGGCACCCAGTAAGCTATTGGAGGAAGCTGCCTTCGCCTCTGCTAACTTAGGGGAACAAAGGTCCCTTTATGAGGTCCACGGACCCCTGAAGAAGCTGCAAGTGATGCTCTCCCCACCTAGGGTGCTCCAGGGGCAAGGGAGTCCCCAGTGGGAGCCCAGGCTATGTACCTTTCCAGGCCACTCTTGGATATTCTCCAGCAGCAGGAGCAGGAGTTGCTGGAGGTCGGTCTTGGGCAGCAGGCGCAGCCCCACATCCAGGCCTGCGCGACACAGCAGCTCCATTAGGCCTAAGATGCTGGTGTCAGTGTAGGATGTTGGCTTGACTAGGAGACACAGGATCAGGAACTGGAAGGAGAGACAAGTAGTGGTGGGAAGGGGCATGGAGTGAGGGAAGGGCTGGGGGTGGGAACTCAGAGTGAGGGAAGAGGCCTTGGAACCCACTCTGGAGACCAGCAGGGAACCTGTTCTATCAATCCCTTTGGTCATACTGGCAGTCACAGGTGGATGTCAGACTTTCTGTAGCATGGGTACCAGGGCCACCACTGAGCCTGCACTGGGGCTGAGCTTGCTCACTGTGGGTACCTGGTGAAGCTATCCACCTAAACCACTGAGTAGGCGGGGGTTACACAGTCAGGAAAGGAAGC
Source organism: Rhynchomys soricoides (assembly GCA_019843965.1). NCBI lineage: Eukaryota > Metazoa > Chordata > Mammalia > Rodentia > Muridae > Rhynchomys > Rhynchomys soricoides. The sequence continues at coordinate 13,348,303 of JADRCH010000031.1, forward strand.
TTGGCTCACCCTGTAGATGTAGCTCAACTTAATGTCCAAGGCCACTTCCTGGGGAGGATCCGGTGGTTCCCACCAGCTCAGGCTGGCCTCACTCTCAAGCACCCTGACATAAAGCAGAAACAATATCATTATATATAACAGGGGAGTAGGAGGAGCTCGAGGAGAAAGAGAAGCAGAGCCGGAGGAACAGAGAATGCACAGAGGACCCACTTGTCCAGGGCCACTGTTGATGTGTGTCCCATCATCATCTGGGGATAGACCTGCCCCAAGCAGAGGCTTAAAAACTTATTATGGCCAAACACTGATGGTGCACGCCTTTAATCCCAGCACTTGGGAGGCAGAGGCAGGCGGATTTCTGAGTTCGAGGCCAGCCTGGTCTACAGAGTGAGTTCCAGGACAGCCAGGGCTACACAGAGAAACCCTGTCTCAAAACAACAATAACAAAAACTACAAAAAAATTATAATGCCATTGAGATTCTGAGAGCCAAGGGTCCAGGAACAGTCAGCTATGGGGTGGTTCTGCATGTTGTCTTCAAGATGCTGAGTGAGGCTACATTCACATCAGGCTTGACTAAGCTAGGGACCTGTCTTTCAGCTCAACCATACAACCATGGATTGGGAGGTTCCTGGTTCCCTGCCACATGGGGCTCCTCAATATGGTAGCTGGAGGGAAGTACTCCCATGACATCTGTGGCCTTTCAGAGCTGAGCTTGAAATGCCATCCTGTTGTTCCTACTGATGTCAGCCTGCTTTGGTGTGGGAGAGAGAGTACGCACTGAGAGGGCGGTCACTGGGGGCCTCTCACTTGCTCACCATTCGGATGAGTTCTCCAGCTTCAGCATTCTGGGACCTCGAGAGCAGGAAACCCTACCTCTGATCTCTCTAACGATCTTCCTTCCCCAAAAGCTATCTCTTTGCCTGTTCAATGATGGTAAATACACTCACCAAAGAACCACATGGTAACACACTCAGCAAGTGAGAGAGAAGTCAGTGAGACAGAAAACAGACCAAAGCTGCACACCCCCACCAAAGGCTGCTGCTATGTTGTATATAACAAGTCGTGTATGGACAGGCCCAGTGTGGCCAGTCTCTCCAGTGATGGGCAGATTGGTGACTAGGGGCTGGGTGAAGAAATCCCCTTCCTAAAGACCAGAGTCAAACACAGCCAGCCTGGAGCTGCTCCTGGAAAGGCTGGCCTGAGTGGGCAACTCTGAAAGCTTCTTAGTTCACTAAATTATTCTCTTTCAGACCAAATGTACACTAGCCACTTTGGGTCAGTTAAGCAGTTCAGGCAAAGCTCCCCTCTGCTGTCTCATTCACTTCACCACATTTTTTTTTTTTTTTTTTTGGAGACAGAGTCTCAGCTATCCCAGGTTAGTCTCAAACTCATTATGTAGTCAAGGATGGTCTTGAACTTCTAACCCCCTATCTCCTGAGTGCTGGGATTACAAGTGTGTGCCACCATGTCCAGTTTATATGGTGCTGGGGATCAATCCTAGAGCTGCATGCTTGCAAGGCAAGGGCTATGCCAAGTGAGCTACTGCTGAGGCCCATCCTGTCTTCTCCACTCTCAGGAACCTGCTTAGAGTCCCTGAAAGCAGTGCACCCTAACTAGCTGCACACTCTAAGGGGAATAGTGATAACAGGCTCTAGCACAGTTATTCTGGCCGGCAACACCAGGGCAGCACCTACTGCAGCTTCAGGAAAAGTCTCCCTTTTCTTCACTTCCTGGCCTTGGTGTCTCACAGATGGGAAAGAGATCTGTCTTCTACACCACTGAGAAATTGGGCCAACACACCAAAGTCGGTGGTAGGGAAGCTGGGCTGGGCTCAGCCTTTCTTCCGGATTTTAGCATTTATTAGGACCAGAGAGTGGGTGAGGCTGGGGTTTGCACATCTGGGTGAATGCTGGACTTGCGCCGATATGTAAATGGGTGTCTCAGTCTGTACCAGCTTGAGAGCAGGCACCTGGCACAAGCATGGGTTGGGTGTTTTCAGACATTCACAAAGAGTGGGGCAGCCATGGGTTGTTACAGAGAAACAGGCTTTCAGACAGTTTGTTGCTGCCAAAGGGAGGAGGGCAGAGAAAGTGTGAGCTGAGGATGGGAAGTGTGGCTGCGACAGAGCCTCTACTTCTCAGGAAGGGACGCCAGCCTTCTCAAGCAGAGCTACCTGCCCTTTTGAGGGCCAGACATTTCCCAGCCCTTCTCTTTCTGGACAGCAACATCATGGGGGTCCTGTACTCACTGCTGGCATCTATGACTGCTATTGAAAGTGTGATTTATTTACATATTTGGCAGTGCTGAGTAATGAACTCAGGGCCTCATGCTTGCTAAGCAAAGATGCTACATCATCCCATCACATCTGTGACTGCTATTCTAGCCCTGGGCTAATTCCCAGCAAGATGCCATGGAACAGAAAAAATTCAGCAAAAGTTCAGAATCCATTCTTCCAGCCTGAACTCAGCAGGTTAGGAGTTGACAGTTCCTGTCAGCTTCTTCCTCAGCTGAGGACAAGGGTTCATGGCCTGCCTTCAGGACCTGGACTTTAAGTCTCAGCCACATTGTTTTAAACTCATAAAGTGAACTTGCAGGAGCGCATCAACTGACCTCTTCCTACACATCAACATTTGCCGTCCCTGCAGGGTTGAAAAGACATTATGAAAAGGTTGGATGTTGAGGTTCATGTCTGTCATCCCAGGACTTAGAAGACAGAAGTAGAGATAGGATCAGGGTTCGAAGACAGCCTCTGTTACATAGTGCATAAGGCCAGTCTGGGTGACATAAGATCCTGTATCAAAAATCCAAACAAGCCAAAGGAAGTAAGAGGAGGACAGAGTCACAGGAAAGCCAGCATCTGCACAGCACTGTGACACGTGTGGAGGAAGATGGCACTCACAAGCACCACCACTGTCCTGAACTGTCTGTCATTAAGCAGTGAGCCTGCTGAAGTCTGTAGGCACTGGACTTGGTTTCTCCTTGAATGAAGAGCAGTCCTTACTGAACCAATGAGGCTGTGTGTATGTATGCAAATTACACTCAGATCCAATTGCACCACAGGGCAGTTACCCACTATCCCAGTGCTAGCAGGGTGTTCAGTCACTTGCCCGCTGGCCTCTGCAAGAGATGTCCTGTCTGAGAACCAAGTGGACCCTGACCTCTGACTCCAGAAAACAGTAGTAGAACTCTCCTGAAAGGCCAGAACCATGTATCTAGGCAACCCTTTCAGCTGGCCTTTGTTCCTGTGAGGGCTGACTCCATGGACCGGTGCATGTCTAGCCCAGTAGGCTGTTAGATGAGGTGTGGCTGCAGGACATGGTTACATGGATTTCAAGGACAGAGCCTGTCCCCACCACCAGCTGAGCAGATGTCCTCCACCAAGGAGGCCCTCTGCCTTGCCACTAAAAGCAATGAAGCCAGCTGACCTCCAATAGACCCCACTGAAATGGTAAAAAAAAAAAAAAAAAAAAAAAAAAAAAAAAAAAAGTCCAAAGAAAATGTCCCCCTTCCCTTAGGTTGCTTTGTCAAAGCCAACTGATAGCTTTGTAATCAGGAAGCAGCTCTAGGGGACTCTCACAGCTACCTAAGGACCTTGCTGTTGTTCCCAAGGGATACAGACAAAGCCCAGCTGTCTGAACCATGCAAGACTGCTGAGGCTCCTCTCTTGTTCTCTTCTGGGCTCACACACTGGCCCCTCCTGCCCTTCTGGACCTCAGATGATTGACATGGTGCAGTTGCTGAAGGGCTGTGCCTTTGTGTCAGAGTTGTGTACCTGTGCCTGCAGGGGTATACCCTGTGTGTGCATGTGTATGTGTGCACAAGTGCATGCGCACATGCATCTGTGACTGTGTCTGGAAATAGTCCGTGTCTCCCTCTTGTCATACTCCACCTTGCTTTGAGACTGAACCTGGAGCTCACGGTGTTGACTAGACTGGCCAGCGAGCTCCAGCATCCTCTGTGTCTACCCCTGCAGAGCTGTGCCTCACTATTCCATGGGTTCTGGGAATCTAAGCTCAGGTCCTTACATTGCACAGCAAACACTTTACCAACAGAGCCATCTCCCCAGCCTTGCTAGAAAACCGTGACGCACATTTCAGAAGAGAGATGGTGGCAGACATCTGAGCTTAGGAACAAATAGTGTAAAACACAGTTACTAGCAGTAACTAGAGAGACAAGCAGGGCAGAGGTGGCGCACGCCTTTAAACCCAGCACTTGGGAGGCAGAGACAGGTGGATTTCTGAGTTCGAGGCCAGCCTCGAACTGAGTTCCAGGACAGCCAGGGCTACACAGAGAAACCCTGTCTCGAAAAACCAAAAATAAATAAATAAATAAAAAAAAAAAACAAAAAAAAACAAATAGAGAGACAGCCAGTTGTGTGGCTCTGTGCAGAGGCATGTCCATCCTTACTTCTTCCCTGAGCTGTTATGAGACTCTGGGGGTGCCACTAGAGGTGGCCCAGAGGGAGCCTTTGGTAGGGACATGCCTAGAAGCCAATAGAGATGAGAAATACCTAGAGCCACTGGGCATGGTGGCACACGCCTTTAATCCCAGCACTCGGGAGGCAGAGGCAGGTGGATCTCTGTGAGGTCAAGGCCAGTCTGGTCTACAAAGCAGGGCAGCTAGAGCTGTTCACAGAGAAACCCTGTCTTGAAAAACAAAAAACCAAAAAACAACAACAAAAAATCAAACAGACCAAACTATGGTGAACAAATGGCACAATGCCAGTATCCAAGACTGGCCAATAATAAGGACAAACAGGATCATGGGACAAAGCTGACCTGATCTATTATTTCTCTTGTCTATTCCTCAAGATGTTGTGCCCTCGGTGAAGGAATGCTGGAACTATCTGGACACTTCATGAATACTTATCGGGAGTTCCCTTTCAGCTCCATGATGAAATCCACAGTGTTCTCAACCATCAAATATCACAGCAACCCAAGGAAGGGCCCTGAGCATCTTCATCACCTGCCTGCCCCAGGAAAGACGCAGGGAGAATGAATGCAGGCAGAAAAACTCTCCAGTCTTAAGGGTTTGGCACAAGCAGGAAAACTGCCCTGGTGGCCACTGATGGGTCCTCCAGGACTACTCTTGAGCTCCTTCAAGCCACAGTCTTAGCAGTTATGCCAATGCCCACGTAAAGCAGGAGTCAAAGGGCACATCTAGGACAGCATCTCTCCTCTTCCAATTCAGGGCTTCACTGGACCTAGTCAAGTTGAAGTCCATGTGCTAAGGTTTGGGCACGGAGCCCCAGGACAGACTCCTCCTGGAGGGAAAGTCTTCAGCTATTTCTGACGCCCCAGCTGTGCCCTGGGTGTCACAGTGTCTCATTCGATCTCTCCACACCAGGCCTTGCCTCTGCTTTGTTTTTCAAGTAATTCCAATTCTCCCCACTCATCCAAGACACAGCAGGGTGTGCTGGAAGGCAGCAAGAGCCTTATTACACCGGGCATGGAGCGCTGCACTCCAGAAGGAAGAGGGGCAGGAGCGTGGCGGGCTGGCACATGCGTGGGGTATTTATAGCAGAGCCAAGTGTGGCTGGGTTTGGCAGACAATTACTAAACACAGTCGTGGAACAGGTTCTTAAGAAAGCTCTGCTTTTCCTGCAGAGGAACATCCGGCAGCTAAAGAAAGGGTCCCAGCTCTGCCTGGGTGGAGGGACTGCTGCCGGATGCAGGGTGGGGATTTCTCAAAGGGTTTTCAAGGAGGTTGGGATGTGCTGTGATTTGGAGAACAATGTGATGCACAACACTCCCACAGCCTGCGACCTCTTTATCCACCCTGCAACATCCACTTACAATTTGTGGGGCTCTGTCCCTAGAAGGCAGGGATGTGCTCACAGTTAGCACCACTGTCTACTACCATCAAGCCCAGTGCAGGCACAAAGTGGACTCTCAGAAAATAGAACCAAGTGGACACGATATGCAAGGCAGTGCTTGGCAGGGAGCGTGGCTCAGCTGGTGGTAGTTTGTCTAGCTGGCATGAGTCCCTTGGTAAAGGGAGTTTTTCTTCTTCCTTTTTTTCTTTCTTTCTTTTTTACAACAAAGTTTATTATAGATACAATAGATAATAGGTATTTTTGAAACAGTCTCTTACTTTGTAGCTCTGTTTAATCTGGACCTCCTCATGGAGATCAGGCTGGCCTCTCACAAAGGTCTGCCTGCCTCTGCTTCCTGGGACTAAAGGATATTCAAGGATATTTTTCATTGTAAGCCAGAGACACAGCCAGGCAGTGGTGGCACACACCTTTAATCACAGCACTCGGAGGCAGAGGCAGGCGGATCTCTGAGTTCGAGGCCAGCCTGGTCTACAGAGTGAGTTCCAGAACAGCCAGGGCTACACAGAGAAACCCTGTCTCGAAAAAAACAAAACAAAACAAAACAAAAGAATAGTGAGCCAGAGACACTGGTGTGAACCTGTAGCCTTGAGTTCAAGGGCAGCCTTGTATACATAAAAAACTCTAGGCCAGCTAAGGCTATATAACAAGACTCTTGTCTAAAGCAATGGTCTGGGACATAGATCAGTTGGTACAGTGCTTGGCTAGTGTTCAGGAAGTCCTGGGTTTAATCTCCTGCACTACACAGTAAGTCTGAGGCCTGCCTGAGAGGTATGAGGCCCTGTCTAACACCCCTCCCCCCACCCCCTCCCAGCCCAAGATGACAGAAAACTGTGCTTGGCTGGCCAGGAGCTGCTATAAGCACTGGTCAAACAGATTTAAATGGAGACTAAAGTCTGCTGAGGGAGGTACTGACTAGGCTGAGAAGTCTGGGATCCACCAGTGGGAGGGGGCAGAGGCCAGAGAAGTGGCAAAACTCTTTTACACTGGTTGTCTAGGTACCCCTGCGGTTTGGGCTCTGGTCATGCTGTTTACAGAATCACACTTGTACTAATGGGTAGGCACGTGCTTGCGCAGTAGTTCCTACCTTGTAGGCTAGAGTCACTATCTAGAGAGAAGGCGGCAGTGAGGAGGGGGAGGTACACACCTTGAGCTGTGCCGGAAGGGCCCTTGCGGGTACAGGGCAGGGTTGTAGGCTCCCAGGCTGTGGAACACCTCCTTGACCTCTTGCAGTGAGGGACACCACAAATGCATGTCTTCATCTGTCAGCCAAAGGAAGGCAGAGTTAGGACTGGGAAAGGAGATAGACTACACTTCTGCTCACAGTGGGAATGTGGTCCCCAGTTCCAGGTAAGTAGGTTCTGCAGATTCTGGCACCAGGAGCATTCACTGCAGAAATGAAGCAACATGTGCTTTGTGTTTTGGGACTTTGGGGGCTCTTGCTTGTTCTTCCTCAAGGAATGGGCTGCTCTGAAGCCACAAAAGCCAGAGGATGCGGGTGCCTGACCATCCATTCACACCAGCTAGCAGCTGGGCTCAGCAGCTCATAGCCAAGTGAGACACTGCTGCAGCATCGCCAGGCTCCCTGACCCACATGGCTCATGTCCTTTCATACCCACTACTGCCCCATGGACTGCTGCAGAGACCTCTGTGGGCTCGCTGGGCCATTGTCCCTGCCAGGAGTGAGCCCACATCAACAGAGGGGGTGGGGGGAGGACTGTATCCTTGGGGCTTTTTGCCTTCAGACCACTTAAGGACATGTTCAAAAAACAACAATAAAACAATGATTGGCCATGGGGCCTGGAGATCACCCATCCCACAGGCTTTTCTGCCTCTTGGCCCCTCACATTCTCACTGGGAGGCCGAGGTTCTGTCTCTGTCCTGTTAACATTTCTCTACATTATCTTATCTGTTCCTTTACTTGCTTCTGATCTGTCTCTCCCCACCAGCATAAAAATGTGTGCTGGCTCAAGTCTGTAAGCCTAGCACTTGAGAGGATGAGGCAGGAGGATTGCTGTGAATCTGAGCTGTCTTGGCTGCCGGATGAGATTATCTCTCAAAAATAAAGATAAATAAAAATAGAAATACCGCTGGGAAGGGCCACATTGGAAGCAGCCAGCACGAAAGAAAGTGAATGAATGAATGAACGAACAAGTGAACAAAAAGAGGGACTCTAGACAGCGTGACTAAGCGCTTCACAGGTAAGAAGGAAGCTGTAAACAGCCTCAGAAGAGCAGGCTAAGTACAAAGCCACAGGTGTTCTCAAAGGTTGAATCAAGACCTTGGGGGCTGGGCTAAGACATTTGAGTCGCATAGGGAGGGTGGGTCCCAGTCCCACCCTAAGGTGAAGTGTAACCCAGTAGAGGCCTCATCCACTGCTCTGGGAGCACAGGTCTAAGAAGGACAGGAGCCAGGGAGATAAGCAAAGGCCCAGGGTCTTCCTACAAAAACCCAAGCAGGTGAAAGGTACATCTCACAGCCCATTGTGCTCCTGTACCTGCAGCCCAGGCCCTGGCATAGGAGGCAGAGGAAGGAGGATCACTGAGGTTTCCAGCCCAACCTGATTTACAAATAAGTCTCAATCTTTAAAGAAGAACAAAGGCCAGAGGGCAGGAAAGATGGCTCCCTGATAAGATAGTAAGGGTGCCTGCATCTAAACAATCTTGAGTTTGATCCCCAGACCCATTCAGTGGACACAGAGAACCAATTGGCTGTGTTCTGACCTCCATATCAGAGCCGTGATGCAGCATACCCACACAAATAAATACACATACACACAAATAAAAATGTAATGACGAGATAAAATAAAACCCCAAACTGAAATGGAACTGAACCTGCCCAGGGCTGGGGAGCTGACTGCAGTGAACAGGTGAAGTAAGGTGAGGCCACAGGTAGTGCTAGGGGAGGCACCCACCCGGAAGAGGGACAGCCATGACAAAACAAGCAGGTCAGCAAGACAAGGCACAGAAAAAGAGAAATGGCAGGATCTTCAGGGTATAGAAGATGGAGCCTCCTTCCACAGGAACCACGGAAGGCTCTGTTACCTAGAGGTTTACTGCACGCCGCACCACCTGCATACTGACAGACAGTGCCTGGCCAGGCACACGGTCTTTGAAAGCGGGCCAAGGCCTTTTTTTTTTTTTTTTTTTTTTTTTTAAAGCAGGCATAGGGTGTCTCTCTCCTAAGAAATGCATATAGGTCGGGACTAACCCCATCTTGGCAACTTAACAAGTCGGAGAGCAGTAATGACAGCCCTCAACCTCCTCACAAACGAGCTGAGAAGAGTGAAGGTTTCCAACACAGGACGTGTCGGTTTGCCAGGGCTCTGTTTACCTGGGCCTCCGGGGGCCTGTGCACGTAAGTGCATGCACACATGGGCAGGAGCATGAACTTTCCAGAGAGGGGAAGAGAATGGACCTAGGGCGAGGCCCAGCTGGGCTGGAACATCCTGCCAGAGGCGAGAGGGGATGTGTCCCACCCCGCCCCCCCCCCCCCCCCAGGTACGCAGGGCTCTAGCCCCTCTGAGGGCCGCAGTGTTGGGTGCGGACTTTGGTACTATACCCTTTCTCCCACCCAGTTAGAATGCCCCAGCACAGTGCGACCAAGCCTGAAGTGACAGCACAGCTTCAAAGGAAGGGGGCCCAGATGTCAGGATAAATCAGTCCCCATCAACAGCCTTGGAAGTCGGTTCTTGGATGGCAAGAGAATACCACCCAGAGGCCATAATTAAGGCTTCCTAAGTAGGTCATGTGCTCAGCTTTTCCTCGGCTCTGTGTCTCAAATGAGGGATTTCCAGAGGGCTGACACATAAGAAAATCTAGTCTCAAGGCTGCCAGGCTCTCTTCCTATCTCAGTTTCTCCACACCCAAGGCAGTCATTTTAGGTGACTCCCAGAGAAGCCCTGGGACATGGGGGCTTTTCAAATGCCAGCGTGGGCAGCTGGGCTCTGCTGGGGGCTGAGCTGGAGGTGGCCTTCAGTGGCTCTCCTGGGACAGAATGGATGCTTTAAAAGGAAAAAAAAAAAAAAAAACAACCTGGTATCTGGACTAAAATAAAAGTGACTTTTCCATCTGTGTCACGGAAGAAGCTATTTTTCAGGGCTGTGCTCCAGGCACGGTGACACGGATGAGAATACCACAGGCCTCCTAAGTGTTCCTACAGCTGTCTGGCCAGCCCCAGCCGTGCTGAGCCTGGCTCTCCTTTCCCTCACTGGGCCTTCGGCACCAGTATGACAACGATGAAGCAGGCTCTGCTCTTGTCCCTCCCTATCAGCTCAGCTCAGGTGTCTACTGAGCAGCACCTCAGCCTGGGCCCTAATTCTCTGAGGTCCCACATCCCACAGGGAAAGCAGAGGCCCCGTGAAGGGGAGGAAACCGACTCTTGAGAAAAAGGAAGCTTCCATCCTTCCCTCCATAGGCTGTGGGGTTCACAGAACTCCAGGAGGCTGGGAACTGACTGACTTCCCATCCCAGCTTGCATTACTTAACTTCCCTCAGCTCTCTGGTATCACTTGCTTTTAGTCGATTAGCTTCAGCTTTAGACACTGAGAACGTTTATTCACTCAGCGTCTGTTAATTGAACACCACGGGTGCTGTTGAAATGGTCTGTGGATAAGAGTCCCGACTCTGGATGTGGCAGTTTGGAGGGAGGCCACAGTGCACAAGTGGAAGATGAACCCCAGGCTGGGGGTTGGGGGGCTTGAGACACCAGTTGGCCCAAGTGGCATGTAGGTAGGAAAGGGTGGTCAGAGTGAGGCTGAACATACCCCTGAGGAGTAATGGTGACAGAACTGGCTCAAAGAGACCTGAACCCAAGGAGGATTTCAGAAGCAAAGGAATGGGTGCTTGGCTTTAAGGTGGAGACAAACGCACAGAGGCAGAAGGGTGTCCAGAAATGAATGGCAAGGGGAAGTCTCCGAGCTTGGGAGGTGACCTGTCATCAAAGGGACCTGTGCACTTAAAGGAAAAGGAAGTTCCTCCATCAAGTCAGGACTTTAATTTGTTTTCTTTGTGTGGTCCTGGAGATGGAACCCAGGCTCTTGTACATGCTAAGCACACACTAAGCACACACTCTACCACAGGGCCACGTACCCAGGCTTTGAGCCCATCCTTTAAGCCCATGTACACTCATCACTCTGACCACAACGTAAGCATGGGCACAGCCAGTCCCCGGCATCCTCTACAAATGATGCAGGTCTGGGGTTTCTCCCCATTTGTTAGGTTTCAACTCCTTTTGAAATCTTCTCTTCCCTGCTCCCCCTCTCCCTCTGAGATAGGGTCTCACTATGCATCTTAGGCTGGTTTTGAACCCTCAGCGATCCTGCCTGCAGCCTCTGAGGTACTGGGAATACAGGTGTGAGCCATCAAGCCCTAGTCTTTGGGAACTTGCAGTTTTGTCTCTGTCAGTGCTCCAGCTCCAAGGTTGCTTTTGTCTTTGCTCTTCTCCCAGTCATCCTGAGCAGAGGCCCTCCCTTTGCTGTTCCTCACAAAACCCCTGGCTTGTGATCCCTCCTGAATGCACCCCTGGCATCTCTGTGGGCCTCTGGCCTGCTTACTCATGGCTCTGTGCACAGAATACATGATGCCGTCCCCGGGCCACCTCTCCTTTCCTCTGCCTTCTGTAACACACACCACTGCCTGGTGTCACCGAACACCAGGGTATTCAAGGCTCCTACCATTTAGACTGTATTGTGCCAGGACACAGAAGCACGCATACCTGCTAGACAAAAACAGACAAAAGCAAAACAAAAGCTCACCTACGCTTACAGAAGCATCAAGTCTAGGTTTCTACACTGAAAAGGGTCTGGGCTGTGCAGACCATAGCTGGTACTGAAGCCTGATAGTACCTGTTGGGTCTGCTGCCCACTGCTCTGCTCTGTCATTCTCAGCCTGGGTCTCTCAAGATCAAGGTCATCTTATGGTCCAAGAAGACAACTGTAGACCCAGCTATCACATCTCAGCTCCAGGCATTTTCCTCTCTCTTTCTTAACCTATATTCATTGTGCAAAATATGACATTTTCTTACATGTATTTTATGTACTGCGTGAACGCACACACACACTCCTGAGATCCATATGTGAGAGAAAACATGTTTGTCTGAGTCTGGCTTGATCCATTTAACACAATGATCTCCAGTTCTACCCATTCCCCTCAAAATAATATAATTTCCTTCTCACTATATAGCCTTGATGGGCCTGGAACTTGCTATGTAGGACTAGGCTGGCCTCCAACTCACAGAGATCTGCCTTCTTCTGCCTCCCAAGTGCTGGGACCAGAGGCATGTGCTACCCTGCCTGGACATAGTTTGATTTCCTGACATTAGTCATTCTAGTGAGGGTGAGATGCAGCCTGTTGCAGCTTTGACTTTCTACTTCTAATGGCTGAGGTCACTGCTGCTTTTCTGAGGGACAAGATGTCTATCCAGTCAGACAGTTGTCTCCTTACTTTGCCATCTATTCCACTTTCCCTCTCTTCTCTCTTGTGAGAAAACACTATGACCAAAAGCAACTTAGAAGAGGAAAGGGTACATTTGGCTGACACTTCCAGATCACAGTCTGTCACTGAGGAAAGTTGAGGCAAGAACTCAAGTAAGAAAACAGAAACCACAGAGGAGGCTGCCTGCTGGCTTACTCTCTCAGACTTAATGCTCGGTTTGCTTTCTTACAAGGCCCAGCCATCTGCCCAGGGAATTGAGTTGCTCCTGGTAGGCTGGAGCTGGGATCCTGTCACATCAACCCTCAAAACACCATCTCCCACAGACATGTCTACAGGTTGCTCTGATGTGGGCAATCCCTTGATTGAGAATCCCTTTAGGTGACTGTAGGCTGTGTCAACTTGACAGTTATGGCCAAGTAGGACATCATCTACATGTGTAGTGCTGTACTGCTCCGAACGATGTGGGGATCTCAGTGTGATTTGGGAGAGAGTAAAAATCATCCTTCTAACTTCACACACCAGTTTGAAAGTCATTCAGATTTTAAAAAGCTTCCTGGCACTGTTTTGGCATGTGGGCATAGAGCAGATCCTCACTCTGGGTTTCAGAACCTGACATTTTTGGACTATGCCTGATTTCTAGAAGGAGACAAAATAGAACCATATCCAGGCAAGGGTCCAGAGTGACAGGAGTCTTCATTCAGTGCTTTGGAAGACAGTATAGTGTTTCTCACAAAGCTCAACATGCTTTTACAAGGAGACCTGACAATGCTGCTGGTTGGGAGCTAGCCAGCTGAGCTGAAAACAGGGCCGTGTAAGAAGCTGCATGTGTTTCCAGCAAGCTTATCCATACTTGATAAAAACTAAAACCAGTCTGGGCTGTGGTGGCTCATGCCTTTAATCTCAGGCACTTGGGAGACAGAGAAAGGCAAGTCTCTGAGTTGATGGCCAGCCTGGTCTACAGAGTTCCAGGATAGCCAGGGCTGTTATGCTGCAGAGAAACCGGGTGTCAAAAAAGAACAGCAAGAACAACAAAAAAGAATAAAGAGACTCTGCCTTTATGAATACGGTGTTAAGACAGAAGACCCATAGCATTTAAAAATTCCCAAGTAGTATTAATATGTAGCCAAGTTTGAGTCCCATTAAGCAAATGAAAGCTTGCTGTCATTACAGAACGGTGTGTGTGACTGATGACAAAGGGGTGAGGTGGCCAGGAGCTCCTGCACACCAATTCTCCTTGAACACCCAGAGCTCTTGTCCCATGGTCCAGGAAAAGGGGGTCTAGTCACTGTAGCCCCATGCCAGGCTACAGAAGACAGCAGTACTATTGAAAGCTCAGCAGCAGAGGAGCATGGCTTTGGTCAGATGCTGACTCTTGGGAAGCTACTAGTTCCCATGGATCGAGATTTTAAAATCCAACAGTTAAGGCAGTTGGACAGATGGCTCATTGGTTAACAGCACTTATTGCTGCTCTTCTAGAGGATCCAAGTTCGGTTCCCAACATCCATAGCAGGTGGTTCACCATTACTATTTAACTCCAGCTCTAAGGGATCCGACGCCCTCTTCTGATCTCCATGTAGGCACCTGCACTTATGTGCAGATGCCCACATGCAGACACATACACGAGTTTTATAATTTAAAATTACAAAAATAAATCTTAGAGAAGATTATTTGCCATGATTTATTCTAGAGATGCAGGGTTGGTTCCACACATGCAAATCAGTAAATGTAACAACATACATAAATGGATCAAAGGACAGAAATCACATGATTACCTCAACAGATGTAAGAAAGACTTTCAACAAAATTATTCAACTTTTTTTTTTTTTTCCTGAGACAGGGTCCCACTGGGTACCCCTGAATGGCCTGAAGCTTGCTGTATAGACCAGGCTGGCTTTAAACTATCAGAGATGCATCTCCCTCTGCCTCCAGAGTACTGGAATTAAAGGCATGTGCTACCACACCTGGCTCTTTTCATATTAAAAGTACTGAGGAAACAGGGACTACAAGATAGACCTGAACACAATCAAGGCTATCCATGGCAACACAGCCAAAACTGTGTACAGAACAGGGAAAATTTTCAACTATTTCCACTGAAATCAGAAGCAAGGTAAGGCTGCCCACTTTCTCCACCCTCAAGCAGTCCAGTGCCAGAGGTCTTCACTAGGGCAGTAAGAGAAGAGAAACAAACAGAAGAAATATAAATAGGAAGGGAAGAAGTCAAACTATCCTTATTTGCAGATGTGATTTTTAAAAGAGACTCTATCTCCAGAGTGGTGGTCCATGCCTTTAATTTCAGCAGTTGGGAGGCAGATATATGATTCTCTGTGAGTTTGGAGTGAACCTGGTATACATATTGAGTTCCAGGCCAGTCAGGGCTACAGTGAGATCTTTATCTGAGAGAGAGAGAGAGAGAGAGAGAGAGAGAGAGAGAGAGAGAGAGAGAGAGAGAGAGACAGAGAGAGACAGAGAGAGAGAGATGGGAAGGTAACCCTCAAGACTCTACCTGAAAACTTTTAGAACTTCCAACACCAATGCTTTGAGCAAAGTGGCAGGCTGCAAAATGAACACAGAAATCGGTCACTCTAGAAACCAACAGGAAACAAGCTAAAAAAGAAACAATGCCCTTCCCAATACAGGCCACCGCCCACCTGCGACCTTGGACTAACCTAACCAGGGGAGTGAGAGACCTCCTCAGTGAAGACCTTAACACACTTGAAAAAGAAACTGAGGAAGAGCTGGAAGACTAAATGGCTGTCCTGCCAAAAACAAATCCCAGGTCTAAAGCAATCAGGTCAGAATTCCAACACCATTCTTCACAGAAACAGAGAAACAAATAATAAAATGTTTATCGAAGCACAAAAAATTCTTGACAGGCTCAGAAATACCAAGCAACAGTGCTGGAGTGATCACAGTAGCCGGTTTCGAGGTACAGTGTGGAGCCATAACACAGAAACCCATGGTACTAGCATAAAAACAGATATGTACACCAATAGAACAGAATAGAAGTCCAAATAGAAACTCATGCAGGCATAGCCCCAGAGTGTTTGAAAAACTGCTGGGGAAACTGGATGGTTACACATAGAAGAATGAATCTAGATTGCTCTCACCTGCACTGAAAACAACTCTAAACTGATCAAAGACCTTAACATAAGACCTCAAGCTCCAAAACTGATAAGGAAAAGACAGGGAAACACCTGCAGACTGCACTTCAGGAAAGGCTTTCTAAGAGAGAGCTCTGGCTGCTCAGGAAGTCAGGCCACAACTGAGGAATGAAATGTGTCATGAAGTGAAAAGGCATTTGTTCAGCAAAGGAAATCTGTCAATCAAGAGAAGAGGAAGCCCACAAAATGGATGAAAACCTCTGCAGCTACATATCTGACAAAGGCTTAATCTCACAACTACAGAATACATTAAAACAAACAAACAAAACAGTCAACAGAGAAACCCTATTAAGAACAGGGGCCGTGCAGCTGCAGAGAACTCACCAAGGAAGAAATACAAATGGCTAATAACTATCTTAAAGAGTGTTCAACATGTTTAGCTATTAGAGGAACTCAGAAGTACACTGCGGTTCCGTCTTAGCCCAGTTAGAATGTCTATCATCAGGACAACAAGTGACGCTGGCGGGGGCAGCTTGTGACTTTAATCCCAGCACTCAGGAGGCAGGACAGGCAGATCTCTGAGTTTGAGGCCAGCCCGATCTACATGGTGAGTTCCAGGACAGAAGAACTGACTACACAGAGAAACCCTGTCTCGAAAAATGAGCAAGAGAAAGAAGCAGCAAAGACGAGCAGTGCAGGTGAGGTTGTGGGGGGAGGGGCACGATTGGTGAGAGCATTAATTGGTGCAGCACTCTGGAAATCAGCATGGAGGTTTCACTAAAAACTAAAAGGAGAACTACCGTATGACCTGACTGTGCTACCCCTGGACATGCAGCCAAACGAGTCATATCCTATTTCAGAGATACATGCTCAGCGCTGCTCTGCTCACCAGGGTCAGGAAAAATAACTGGAGAACGGGCAATGAAAATGTGGAACATATGCACAGCTCTAAAGAATCATAATATCTGCAGGAAAATGGAGAGAATCACAAAGTATTAAAAAAACTAAATGATCTAGCCTCAGAAAGACAGTACCGCATGTTCTTTCTCGTATGTGGACCTTAGCTTTGAACTTTGAGTTTTCTGTTTACTTGAAGTGACTGTCTGTAAAGGCCAGGGGGCTAGAAAGGGAAAGGGATGGTGAAAAGGGGCGGTGAGCAGACACATACAGATAGAAGTGTGGGGCGGACGTCTAATCAAAACTAATGAGAAAGCCACATGGAGGCTCCTCCTTTACTTCTTAGGTGGTTTTAAAACACGAGGACGACAGCACACTTCTCCTCAGGCTGGAGATATGTCGGCTGAAAGTGTTTGCCTCATTTCACAAAGCCCTTTATGGGAACTCCAACAACACACAAACTGGGTGTGGTCAACACCAAGGAGGTCGGTACCACATCGTTCCTGCCTACATAACGAGTTCAGGGCCAGCCAGGTGCACATGAGACCCTATCTCAAAGTAAAAAGAAGAGGACGAACATAGAAGCACCCAATAATGCAAGGCATAGAAATAATTTGGGTAAAGAGTCTTAAGTTCAAGAGAAAACCTGTATCATAGCCTGGTCACTGTGTCCCTCTAAGAGGTAGGTCCCTCAGAATCTGGAGTTTCTCTGCCCCAGAAACACACCAGAGTCCCCTGGAAACTTTAGACATGCCTGCTGTGAGGGAGGTGTTGAGTAAGTTACAGGCCTTCACTCTGCGCTTTGGCAGCCCAGGATGCAACAGAACCTGAGATACCTGCAGGACAGTGAATGGGATGCAGAGCAAGGCCAGGTGTGGAAAGCTTCAAAAGGCAGGGAGGTGAAGGGGCTGACAGCCAAGCTGGAGCAAAGCTTGAGCGGTTGACTGTCCCCACAGTCCAGCTGGGCCCACAACCCTGACCATGGAACACAGAACAGCACAGCTGGAGCTTGGCCAACAGCCTCACCTCCACAGCTGGTGAACCCTAAACAATCAGAGGAGCAGTCGGAGGATGTCAGTGGTGACGTATGGGTTCCGCTTATTCACCAGATAACTGCCTAAGTCCTGTGATGTGCCCGGCACCCATGGCTGCCAGGAACCCCATAAAAGGTTAGAACTGAGAACAACGCAAAGACAAAATCCCTGTGGCTGTGGAGGGGGCTTGGCAGGTAAAGGTGCTTACTGCAGTGTCTGATGATACAAGTTTAATCCTCTGAACCCACATGGAGAAAGGAGGGAACAGACTCGCAAGAGCTGTCATTTGACTTCCACATGTGTGCTGTGGCATGCACACTTCCACACACAAACACACAAAGATACATCCACAAAGTAAGTATATTTTTTTACTTGTTGAGATTGGAGGAGGGATGTTTAATAATGTAGCCCAGGCTGGCCTGGCTAGACCTCCTTGTTTAGACCAGGATGGTTTCAAACCCACAGAAATCTACCTGCTTTTGGCTCATAAGTGCTGGGCCTAGAGGTATCTGCCACCACAGCTTGCAGAAATAAATATGAGTTTGGTCACCAGCAACACATAGGGCAGATGTGATGGAACATACTTGTAACCCCAGCACTTGAGAGGCAGGGATAGGAGAATCAGAAATTAAGTTATCCTTGTTGACATACTGAATTTGAGGCCAAACTGGGCTATGTGAAATCCTGTCTCAAAAAAAAAAAAAAAAGCAGGTAGTGTAGGAGTGGATTTTGGAGGAGTTAGGAAGATAAATATGATCAAAATATAAAATTCTCAAGGAAATAATAAAAAAAATAAGCCAGGCAGTGTGGTGTACAGCTTTAATTCCAGCCCTTGTGAGGCAGAGGAAGGCAGATCTCTGTGAGTTCGAGGCCAGCCTGGTTTACATGTTTACAGACTGAGTTCCAGGACATCTAGAGCTACACAGAGAAACTCTATCTGTAGCAGCAGCAGCAGCAGCAGCAGCAACAGCAGCAGCAAACAGTGTCTTAGGGTTTTACTGCTGTGAACAGACACCATGACCAAGGCAACGGTTATAAGGACAACAATTGGGGCTGGCTTACAGGTTCAGAGGTTCAGTCCATTATCATCAAGGTAGGAGCGTGACAGCATCCAGGCAGTCATGGTGCAGGAGGAGCTGAGAGTTCTACATCTTCATCTGAAGGATGCTAGGAGAGGACTGGCTTCCAGGCAGCTAGGATGAGGGTCTTATAGCCCACACCCACAGTGGCACACCTACTCCAACAAGGCCACACCTACTCCAACAGGGCCATACTTTCTAATAGTGCCACTCCCTGGGCCGAGCATATACAAGCCATCACAGATAGTAATAGTAATAATAATGTTATTATTATTATATCAAATTTTTGATTTACAAAATCTAGTCCTCTTGCTTTAACTTAGTCTCTGCTGCTCTGGTAAAACACTGACCAAGCCTGACTTTGGGAAGTAAAAGGTTTATGGGCTACATGTCCTTATCACAGTCCATCACTGAGGAAAGTCAAGGCAGGAACCTGCAGGCAGACACTGAAATAGAGACCATGGAGAATGTTGTTTACTTAATGGCTTGCTCAGCCACCTTCCTGTACAACCCAGGAATCCCTGCTTTGGGCTGGTATTACCTATGGTGGGCTGTACCCACACACACCAATCAATAATCGAGAAAATGCCCCACAGACTTGCCTTTAGGCCAAGTGATATAGGAAATTCTTCAACTGACTTTCTAGATTGTATCAAGTTGACAAAATTAAAAAAACAAAAACAAAAAACAAAAAAGCAAAAAACCAACCAACAAAACTGACCCCTTGTTAGGTTGACACACAAATATATTAAACCATAGCCTTTCCTATCTTGTTTTGTTCAAGATCGAAGTATAAAATACAGCTCAACTTATAAAAGTCTCACTATCTTTAAAATGTCAGTTCTTAAGGGGCTACAGAGATGGTGCAGAGGTCGAAAGTACTTGCCACTCTTGCAGAGACCCCAGGTCCAATCCCCAGGACACACATGGTGCCTCAAAACCATCAGTAATTCCTGTTCCAAAGAATCCAAGACTCTCTTTTGACCTCTGTGGGAACCAGGTATGAATGCAGTAAACATACATACATACATGTAGGAAAACCACTCATATATTTATATACACAAAAAATAAGTCTAAAATACTAAATTAAAATTTAAAAGTCCAAAGCCTCTTTAAAATATTCATATTCAATCTCTCTCTCTCTCTCTCTCTTTGGTTTTTCAAGATAGGTTTTTTTCTGGGTAGTTCCGGCTGTCCTGGAACTAGCTTTATAGACCAGGCTGGCCTTGAACTCAGAGATCTGCCTGTTTCTGCCTCCCAGGTCCTGGAATTAAAAATGTGAACCATGGCCTGGCCTCATATTCAATCTCTTAACTGTTGGCTCCTGTAAAATTCAAATTAAATCACATTTTTTATTCCAAGGAGAAAGAACCAGGGCACAGTTACAATCAGATCAAAACAACCAAATTCCAATAGTGTAAACCACTCAGTGTCTGACATCTGGGGCTCACTCATCATCACCTGGGCTCCAGAGAGCCTTGCTAGCCTTCGCTCCTGCTCTGTCACTCCATGGTTCTGACAGCTCCAACATTCTCAGGTCTCTACTATAACTGAGGAGGCCAATGACCTCTCCTGGCCTCTTTAGGGACTCAAACTCTACCACAAGGTACCCAACCTAAGTTTTTTTTCATGACTCCCTTAATTCTGCAACGAAGGCTGTACCTTTACTAATGGCCTCCTGCCCTCTCTAGGGCAACTCCAAGGCTGCCACATCATGCCAAAGTCTCAGCTGCTCACCATCACCCTGTCATGCCTTCAAAACCAATAGAATGTGGGAGTCTCTTACAGATTTCCAAGTTCAGTATCCATTTCGAGATGTATCTCAATGATGCTTATTAAAATCACAGCTGATTTTTCAGCCCCAGCCAAGCAGCATCAGTTGTCTCAGTAAAGCCACAAGCCAGGCCCCTGTTGTCTGCAGTGTTCTTGCACTCTGCCAACCAAAAGCCAGTTGGGGAAGAAAGGGTTACTTCACCTTGCAGATCATATGCCATCATTGAAGGAAGTCAGGGCAAGAACTTGAGACAGCACTGGGCAGTGATGGTGCACGCCTTTAATCCTAGCACTCGGGAGGCAGAGGCAGGCGGATTTTTGAGTTCGAGGCTAGCCTGGTCTACAGAGTGAGTTCCAGGACAGCCAGGGCTACACAGAGAAACCCTGTCTCGAAAAACAAAAAACAACAACAACAACAACAACAACAACAAAAAAGAACTTGAGACAGGAACCTGGAGGTAGGAACTGAAGCAGAGGCCATGGAGGAGGGCTGCTCACTGGCCTCTTCCCAGTTGCTCAGCCTGCCTTCTTATATACTCCAACACCACCCACAGTGGGGTCAGGCCCTCCTGCATCAATTATCAATCAAGAAAATGTCCCCACAGGCTTGCCTACAGGCCATTCTTAGACAGGTATTTTCCTTAGTTGAGGTTCCTTCCTCTAAGATGACAACTGATCTCTTGTCAACACATTACTATTCAACCACATTTCCTTTCTTGTTGCCCCCAAATATTGTGTTAGTATTAATATCACAACATAAAACATTCCAACTTTTAAAAGTTCCACAATCTTAAGAACTTAACCATTTTAAAAGTTCAGTCCCTTTAAAAGAATCCAAAGTCTCTCAACTATGTGCTCCTTTACAATCAAAAGCACGCTTAATACTTTCTTATTCCAAAAAGGACGAATCGGCACAATCAAATCAAATCAAAGCAAAACACAAAAGCATCAGTCTTTGGAACTGTGATCTTCTGGGCTCCAGAGGGCTTGAGCCGTTCCCTGTCTCTGCCTCCACCATCCTTCCACAGCACACAGCAACTGTGTGGGCTCAGGCTGGCTCCACTGCGCAGCTCCTGCTGACCCTTGGGTGGTTAGTCTTCCCATGCTATCTCCATCAGTAGCCTCTCCTGGCTTCTCTTCTGAAATTCTGACCTTGCCACCTAGTGCCAAGCCTCACCTTTTCTCCACAACCTCCTTCATCCTGGGGCCTGTACTGCAGCTGTACCTTCACTGCTGGCTTCTCCCCAGCGACCAAGACTTGGATTCTTTCTTTCATGATTCCTTCAAATCCCACAATGCCAAGACCACCACTGCCTGAGAGATTCATCACAGGCTTGCCTACATACCAATCTTATAGAGGCAATTTGTCAATTACGGTTCCCTTCTTTCAGATGACTCTAGCTTGTGAATAAATTGACAAAAGTAAAATAAAAGCAACAACCCACCCAAAAAAACCCAAAAACCCACAGACAGCCCACTGAGCTCTAAGCACTCAACAGCCTTTTCAGTCCAACGGTTTCTGCTCTTTCCAGAATCCTTCCCAAACGAACAGGGCCAGCTATCACAGCAACACCTCACAACCAATTTCTGTCCTGTTTTGTTTTCTCAGCTTTATTTATTTATTTTATGTATATGAGTACATTGTGGCTGTCTTCAGACACACCAGAAGAAGGCATCGGATCCCATTACAGATGGTTGTGAGCCACCATGTGGTTGCTGGGAATTGAACTCAGAACCTCTGGAAGAGGAGTCAGTGCTCTTAACCACTGAGTCATCTCTCCAGCCCCCCTGTTTTGTTTTCTGTTGCTGTGATCAAACACTGACCCCAAGCAACCTGGAAGGAAAAGCTTCATCTGGCTTATACTTCCCATCACCGTCATCATTGAGGAAAGTCAGGGCAGGAACCTGGAGGCAGGAACTCAAGCAGCCCAAGGAGGAATACTCCTTACCAGCTTGCTCAGCCTGCTTTCTCATACAGCCATGAGTGGCACCACCCAGAGTGAGCTGGGCCCTCCCATATTTATTAATTGTGAAAAGAGCCCACTGACCGGCCTACCAGCCAATCTGATGGAGGCGATTCCTCAACTGATGCCGCCTCTTCCTTCATGACTACCTTGTGTCAAGTTGATCAAGAAAACTAACCAGTGCACCCCCAAAACTATTAGTGATGATAAATCATAAAACAATTTATTTAAAATAAATTAGAAATAAAATAAATAAAATAGAAAATAAAGTAGCGCAAGAATAAAATAAACACTGGCAGCCTTCCCACCCAGAGGCCCATGCGGGGACTAAAGTCTGTGTTTACTTATTTGCAGGAACTGGTTCTCTCCTTCCACTGTGGTCCCAGGGATTGAAGGCTTGGAGGTAAGTGCCTTTACCCACCAAGTGTCAGCCAGTGCTCCAGCTGTCATGGTTGAAGTGCTCCAAACTTAACAAATTAATATAGTGGAGACAGGCACCAGGTAGACAGAAATACTCTTCTCCAGCTGCTCTAGGGACAACATATTCCAACACACACACACACACACACACACACCCCAGCAGCAGGAGGAACTGAGACACAACCCACCCCACCCCCCACACACAGCTCTTTGTGATTATTTTCCGTAGCATAATTAATGTGTCATTAACAGGTTCTCGTGTGTACAGTTATGAGCTTCTCTGGCCACCTGAACGTCCACCTTAGGTTCTCTCCAGGGAAACATCCTGCTCTTCTAGGAGCTTTAGTTTTTATCCTCTGGGGTTCTAGAAAGACCACAGTCACACAGGTCACACGACTGACGACGCTTAAATGATTTATTCACATTCCAGTCGTTGACGACCCCCCAGGCATTAACATTTATATTTACAGTTTAATTCACCTTCCTTCAAAAACCAACTTTAGTGGCTTGTCGCTGTGATCTTAGCCTCTCTAGGAGGCTGAGGTTGGAGAATCTCTTAAGCTTGGGGCTCAGGAGTTAAATGGGCCATCCTGAGCTACAAACAAGTCTCAGTTTGTTTGTTTTTTGTTTTTCTGAGACAAGGTTTCTCTGTGTAGCCCTGGCTGTCTTGTAACTCACTCTGTAGACCAGGCTGGCCTCAAACTCAGAGATCGCCTGCCTCTGCCTCCCTAGTGCTGAGAACCCAACCTTTAATGTTTTTAAAAGCACTACTCTAGAGCAGCAGTTCTCAACCTGTGGGTCTTGACCCCTTTAGGGATCAAATGACCTCTTCACAGGGGTTATCTAAGACCACAGGACAACACAGATGTTTACATTATGATTCACAACAATAGCACAGTTATAGTCATGAAGTAACAATGAAAACAATTTTAAGATTGGGGGTCAAGTCACCATAACACAAGGAACTATATTAAAGAGTTGCAGCGTTCAGAAGGTTGAGAACCACTGCTCTAGAGGTAACTGACTATATTACCAGAACAGATGAAACTGAGACAAGAATTCAAGGAAATAGAAAAATTATGTACATACCAAATAATTAAAGTAAGTTGCTTTATGATTTATTGTCACTAAAACTTGTGGGGGTACACTGGTTAGTTTTTGTGGCCAACTTGATACAAATTAATGAGACAGAGTTTCATGTAGCCCAGGCTGGGTTCAGACTTGCTATGTAGCCAAGGATGACCTTGAACTTCTGAGCCACCTACTGAACACTGAGATTACACCCTTTTGTGCTGTGCTAGGGCTTTGTGTATGCTCCGAAAGCACTCTAGTAACTGAAAGACATCTCAACTTTTGGTGTAAGAAGGAACTTTATGAACACTGTGGAGCTATGGAGAGCTGCCAGCAGGAAGGGAGGAAGGGGGAGAACGTGGAGAATACACACGAAGCCATGACCGGTGAAGGAGTGTCCAGAGACCTTGCTCAGAAAAATAAGCTAAGTTCGTTCTTAGAGTTGAATTGTTCACCCACTTTCAAAGTATCCAAAGAATGTCCTGGCCAGGGTCGAGCTATCTGATTACAACCCTCCTCCTACACAAATAAAAGAGATTCTGGGATAGCATGGACTGCGTAGGTGAAAATGAACTGCATTGTTCTAGAAGTGGTGGGAAAGGACTTACATGCCGTTTGTTCCTTCTCCGGAGAGTTAAGCTGGGGGAAAACCAGTGCCTTCTACTGCACATGATTCGGTGGGACTGGGGTAGAGGTAATGGCAGGTTCCACAGCGAGCACCAGGACCACTCAACCAAGACACAGTGTTAGACAGACATAAAGGCATTACTTCCAAGCAGTTAATTGCTAAACAACGTTTGCTTTCAAACCAAACTCTACCACAAGGAAAACCCACAAGAATGATTATACTTAATAAACAGGTTTGGCGAGGCTGCAGGACATAAGGTCAGTGCGCAGAAAAGCTTCTCATATTTTGCCATGTTAGGAGTGACAGTGTGAGAGGCTTTCTTTATTTTTATTTTTTTGTTGTGTATGTATGCGTAAGTCTTTGTAATCTTCAGGTGGAGCCTGTGGATTCCAAAGGGTCCCTGGTCTGTCAGAACTGAAGCTACAAGCAGACTGCCTGATGTGGGGTGCTGGGAACTGAGCCTGAATCCTCTGCAAGAGCAGAAAGAACTCATAGTTGCTGAGCTAATACTCTCCAGCCCCAGTATTTAGGAATAAATTTAACAAAAGAAGCATAGCTCATGTACACTGACAACTACAGAACATTGTGGGAAGACATCCCATGTTCATGGACTGGAGGACAAGATTGTTACTACGGTGCTGTGGTTTACATGCGTCCCCCAGTGTTAGACGCTTGATTTCCAAAGCCATGGCATCGAGAGATGGGACCCTCATGGGAGATGAAGTCAGGAGGAAAAAATTCTTAAGAATGGGTTGATTATCTTGGGAGGAGCTTCCCAATCAAAGGCTGAGTTCATTTGCCTTCTCTTACATACACTGTGATTCCCTCAGTGACCTTGTGACACAGAAGCATGGTCCTGGCCAGAAGTGGCCCTCAGGCTTAGACTTCCTAGCCTATAACACAGAGTGAAATACATGTCTACTGTTTCCAAATAATCCAGTCTGTGGAATTCCTAAGGCAACACCAAACAGACTAAGACAGAAGGCAGCACTACTCGGGTGGCTACAGATTCAACATGACAAGAATAAAAACTGCAGCTGTTATTTTTACATAAACCGTTAAGAATTCCACGATGTCTCAAATGAAAGTGCAGGAGATTGCTGCAACCATTTTAGGAAGGGTAGAGGATAAACACACCTCATTTTTGAAATCTACAATTAGTCAAGAATTTGGGGTGCTGGTATAAGATGGACACATTAAAGCTGGGCAGTGGTGGCGCACGCCTTTAATCCCAGCACTTGGGAGGCAGAGGCAGGCGGATTTCTGAGTTCGAGGCCAGCCTGGTCTACAGAGTGAGTTCCAGGACAGCCAGGGCTACACAGAGAAACCCTGTCTCGAAAAGAGAGAGAGAGATTGATTAACAGTGGTGGTTTGAATATGCTTGGCCCAGGGAGTGGCTCTATTAGGAGGTGTGGCCTTGTCAGAGGAGGTGTGGCCTTGTCAGAGGAGGTGTGGCCTTGTCAGAGGAGGTGTGGCCTTGTCAGAGGAGGTGTGGCCTTGTCAGAGGAGGTGTGGCCTTGTCAGAGGAAGTGTGTGTCACTGTCGGGTGGGCAATGAGACCCTCCTCTTAACCATGGGAGAGTCAATCTTTTCCTGGCTACCTTCAGATGAAGAGGTAGAACTCTCAGCTCCTCCCACACCATGCCTTTCTGAAGGTTACCTTGATGATAATTCTCTGAACCTGTAAGCCAGCCCCACTTAAATGCTGTCCTTATAAGAGCTTCCTTGGGGGCTGGAGAGATGGCTCAGCAGTTAAGAGCACTGTCTGCTGTTCTGAAGATCCTGAGTTCAAATCCCAGTAACCGCATGGTGGCTCACAACCATCCGTAATGAGATCGGGGTGTCTTCTGGGGTGTCTGAGGTCAGCTACAGGGAGCAGACTAGAGCAAGAAGAAAAAGTGTCTGAAGACAGCTACAGTGTACTTATATATAATAAATAAATAAATCTTTAAAAACCAACCAACCAATAACAAAAAGAGATTTCTTGGTCATCTCTTTTTTGTGACCTAGAAAAAGAGATGGCTAGTTTTGTGTGTCAACTTGACACAAGCTGGAGTTATCACAGAGAAAGGAGTTTCAGTTGAGAAAATGCCTCCATGAGATCCAGCAGTAAGGCATTTTCTTAATTAGTGATCAAGGGGGGAGGGCCCCTTGTGAATGGTACCATCTGTGGGCTGGTAGTCTTGGGCTCTATAAGAAAGCCAGCTGAGCAAGCCAGGAGAAGCAAGCCAGTAAGCAGCATTCCTCCATGGCCTCTGCATCAGCTCCTGCTCCTTGACTTGCTTGAGTCCCAGTCCTGACTTCCTTTCGTGATGAACAGCAATGTGGAAGTGTAAGCTCAATAAACCCTTTCCTCCCCAACTTGCTTCTTGGTCATGCTGTTTATGCAGGAATACAAACCCTGACTAAGACAGTCATGGTGTCTCTTTACAGCAGTAAAACCCTAACTAAGGCATTAACCAATGAGGAAACTTAGGAATCCAGAAAGAGACTCCCTACATCCACGGTCAGTTGGCTTCCAACAAGGCTTCCAAGACAATTAGTGAAAAAGGGGGGATCTGGGACAAGAGGTGCCAGGATGATCAGGTGGCTCCAGTACAAGCATCAAGCTGAGCCTCAGTTTCCCACTATGCACACAGGAAGGGGAATTCAAAGTGAATCAAAAGGCCTACATTTATTTGTTTGTAAGACAGGGTTTCTCTGTGTGGCCCTGGCTGGCCTGGAACTCACTCTGTAGACCAGGCTGGCCTGGAACCCAGATATCTGCCTGTCTCTGCCTCTCAAGTGCTGGGATTAAAGATGTGCATCACCTCTGCTGGGATTTATTGGTATTTTAAAAGACAGGGTCTCACCATTCTGCTTTTAGCTGACTTGGAACTCACTCTGTAGACCAGGTTGGCCTCAAACTCGCAGAGATATGCCTGTCTCTGCTTCCCAAGTTCTAGAATTAAACCCATGACCTGCCACAGGCTGGCCAAATGGCCCAACTTTATGATTTAAAAGGAGAAATCTCCTAGAAGAAACCACAGTTGTCAGGACCAGGCAATGGCATCTTTACATTTGGCATCCAAAGTATGGGTACAGGGGAAGCAGATTGGTGAACTGAACTTTGCCAAAACAAAAGCTGGGAGTAAGTGTCTGGGCTAGAGGTTGCTCAACAGACAAGACTACTTGCTCTGCATGAACAAGGATCTGAGCCTGAAACCCTAGCACCCATGTAAAAAGCCAGGCACAGGTATGTGTGCCTGCCTAGAACTCCAACATTGTCCATGAACTTGCTGGACAGCCAGTCCAGCCAATAGAACTGTCTCAGGGTAAGGCAGAATAAAGCATACATGAACTTTGAAAGCATTTTGCAAGAAGCCAGAGATAAACATCACAGACTATGTGATAGCATATACAACAGCCACTGTGGCGCTGAGCACACTGGTCCAGGACTTTAATCCCCAGCATTTGGGAGGCAGAGGCAAAGGCAGAGTGTGTTTGAGATCAGCCTGATCTACACAGTGGGTTCCAGGTCAGCAAGGGCTATATGGTGAGACTCTGCCTCAAAGGAAAAAGAATTCAAGGCTAGTCTCAGATACATGAAATAGTCTGGGATTCAGCATAAGATCCTGTCCGTAAAAAAACAAAACAAAAACTAAACCAAACTAGGTAACTATGTCTCAAACAGGCAAAGCCTTAGAGACAGTAGGTTCAAGGCTACCAGGCATTGGAGAAGGGCATACTGAGAAGGTGTGACTGCCAATGTCTATAGAGCTCCCTTGGGAATGTGACAGAAGCATTCTGTAGGTAGACAGCAGTGATGGCCGAACTAGCCCAGCACACACCAGTGAGTGAGCCAGCCAGCAAGCACCAGATTTCTGTTTGGAATCTCTGCTTTGACCTCCCTGACCTGGAAGTATAACCACTTTCCTCTTCAACTTGCTTTTGTTCAGTGTTTTATTGCAGCAACAGAAAGGAAACTTGAAAATGTCCCGATTGGACAGCAGCAGGTTTTGGGCTGCTGAACTGAGAGCCCCAACCTTTCTTCCTTGGGAAGGGAACTCCATTTATGCTGATGTGCGCTCAGGACTGCACATCTGCATGCCCAAGGGTTAGCACTTAGCGCAGGAGCCTGCGAGGCCTGGGTGGCAGAGGCGTCTCTGAGCCACAGTCTGTTAAACTAGCTCAGCCTCTTCCAGAAGAAACCAGGCTATCTCCTGCCAGAAGGCACTGTGAGGAAGGCTCATTAAGCCAGAGCTCAGGGTGCACGTGCCATTGAAGCATTTCCGGAAAGGGAGGGAGGGCATCTAGTAGACTCAGCCTCCAGGGATGAGCATTTGGTGTTTCTTTATACAGTCTAAACAGTTACTTCCCTGCCAACTTTGCCATGTAAGGAACTAAATGACCGGACCTTAGAGGCACAGACACAGGCCACGGTAGTAACTATGCTCAGACAATGTAGCTGCCCTTGGAATCCTGAGGATTTGTTCCAAGATCCTCTTCAAAATCTGAAGTTCCTCAGTCCCTATACAAAGCTACACACACTGTACATCTTCTTATTCTTCAAATAATATGCCTTCCATAGTCTTCAGAGTATTTAACCCAGGGGCAAGGCTGTATGACTTGTTATGCTGTATTGCTCAGAGACTCATTCTTAAATAATAATAATAATAATCATCGTGGTCATAGTCATCATCATCATCATCACCATCACCACCATCCCTGAATATCTGAAGGCTAGAAAAGTGGGTTTCTTGGGTTTTGTCCTAGAGGGTTGGATTTGTGGGAATGGAAACTTCACACACAGTCAGGGTGTTCAAAGGACACTGACAGTCAGAAAATATGACAAGCAGCCTTTGAAGCCTGTGGCCAGTTCTGTAAATGAGAGGAATGTCCTGGTAAGCCAGGCATGTTGGCGCACGCCTTTAATCACAACACTCTGAAGGCAGAGGCAGGCAGATCTCTGTGAGTTCAAGGCCAGCCTGGTCTACAGAGTGAGTTCCAGGACAAGGCTATGTAGAGAGACTATGTCTTAAAAAATTTAAAACAAACAAACAATCCTGGTAAAAAGGGAAATGTGTGCTGGCAAGATGGCTCAGTGGGTAGAGGTGTGTGCCACCAAGTCAGACAACCTAAGTGAGATCTGCAGAACCCACAAGGTGGGAGAGGACTCTGATTCCCACAGGTAGCCTTCTGACCTCTACATGTGAGCTGTGGCATGTGTGCGTATGCATGCAGTCACACATGCACACACATACATGCATGCACATGTACACACACACACACACACACACACAAGAAAGGCAGTGTGTGTAACACATAACATGAACAAGCACTGTGGGTTCTGTGCTACTAATGGCTTAGTGAAAACATGACTTGACAACAGAAAGACTGTGTGTGATGCCTTGACCTGGACCAAGCTTTACACAGGGCAGGGGCTCCATTTGGGGCTTACAGACAATTGTGCCCTGTGCAGTTTCCAGAGGTTCTAACAATTCCTGAGTCCTGTCTTCCAGAAGCCAGCCACGCACAGCTGGAAGTCCAGTCCCCACTCTGCTTCCCCTCTCTCTGATAGTAGCTGCTGACTCCACGCCCTCCCTCCATGCCCTCAGAAGGTCATCAGCCTTCTGAGGACAAGGGCTGGCCTGGGTCACCTTGCCCCCTTGCCATCCTGCTGGGCCCTAATGCAGGTAGCCTCCAGATATCCCTGAGATAAAGACCAACAGTGTTCCTGAATATTCCACCCTCCATGCTCACCAACAGCTCCTTCTCAATACATCCTACTGGGAGACATCATCCTTCTGGGCAATGCTCCAGCCTTTAACTCCCTCACAGGATGTCTGACCTGAGTCCCACTGCTGGCAAGGGAAATGGGTGGGGATAAAAGCAATTGAATAGGACCTTCCACAGGACCATCATCAGAGGACAGCCTGGGGGGGGGGGAGAAGCACACCCCAGGGAACAGGAACTTACGGTAGAAGGGGTCAGGTGATTTCATGGCCACAGGTGGTAAAGGCGAGGCAGTTCTCAACCTTTGCCTTGAGCTATGCTGTGCTCACAGAGGCCCCCAGGGCCTCCAGCTGTACGTGAACCTGAGGAGCAGGGCTTTCTTCTGCAGCCTTCTTGGATCTAACTTAATCTTAGACATGCATCCTGTGTGGGGGTGCAGCTGAGAAGTCAAATACACCTGACATGTAAGAGGCCTGAGGGGGCAGTGGACACTGTTGCTGCATAGCTATCAGCCAGGTCCTCAAGCCAAAACCTGTTCAACGACTCACATGGCCCCCTCTGCCCCTGGTGGCTATAGTTCTATGAACTTCCCTTCATGTGAAATCGAGGTATCTCCTTTTGTTAGTGTTTTATTCCAGGGCTCATCTGGATCTCAGCCTGTGTTAGAATTGCCTTCCTTTTCATGGCTTAGCAATGTTCCACCACATGTCTATTCTGTCCAGCACAAGTATGTACTGTATTTCAGCATGCACACAGTATGTCACATTCTGTTATCCATCTGTCAGGCACATAGGCTGCTTCTACCTTTTGTCTGTTATGAACAATGCCATGGTGGACACAGGTGTACTGTATTCTGCTTAAGTTAGTTCTTTTGTGGATCAGGCCTGACTTCCTCCTAATCAGTAAGGATCCTGACCTCAGACAGGGAATTCTCTAGGACAGGACTCTAGGTAGGGCTCTTAAGGAGCCAGAGCTGAGACTCAGGAACCTGGGAGCTACTTTGTATCCCTCCTGTGTAGGGCTGTAGGAGAGGAGAGTGGAGGAGACACATACCACAGCATGGCGAAGGGTGGACAAGGAAGGCCTCTGTTTCCAAAAGGGCAGGCATGCTGCAGAGGGGCCCTGGGGCTGCAAAGGGCAGCACAGGCCACGGGGGCAGAGGTTACAAAAAGGAAGAAGCTGCTTGGACTGGTGGCTTGTCAGAAGCCCTTAGTGAGGGGCCCATGAGGGTGTCTGGAATGCTCTGATTTGACAGATGGCCCCAGCTTGGCAACTCCTGAAGCAGAGGAACACAATGCAGACACTCAAAGCACAGGGGGCTCTGGCGTACCAGGGCTATAACCTTGGCTCCGGGAGCTGTGTGTTTGCGCGCGTTGGGGTAGAGGGTTATGGCTGGGCAAAGGCGGAGTCCAGCCCTCTGAGAACCCCTCACATTGCCAACCCTAAGCAACTTCCAACTGCTTACATAATATTTTTTGGTGCCAAAGTGTCTAGGTTCAGGTACCAAATGATGACAGCTGGGGAAGGTGTAGCCACTAGCAGGACATGCAATGCTTCTCTGGAATGCTGAGTCAAATTATCCAAATGCCATAGCTAAGGGACAGACTTGAGGCTATCACTCAAGGTGCCGACAGGAGAGCGTGAAGGTGAGGGCAGCTCTTGATGTTCCTTCCTGGTGACACCAGCCCAAATGCTACTCCGATGTTCTATGCTCTCCTTCCTCAGTCCTTGGTAGAACCCAAGACAAACTGTCCATTTTGAACCAAAGTCTGCCTGGGGAAGAACTCACCTTCCTGGATGGTATAGGGATCCCAGGAGGCCATGAAGTCAGCCTGGACTCAGTCATTGAGAACTGGACCTAAGCCTGGCGGAGATGCCAAGGAGCCAGTTGGCTCAGCTTGTCACTAACACTGGAGCCAGAGCCAAAGATGTGTGGCCTGATGTCTGCAGCACAGGTGATGCAGTGTCCCACAGCATGCTGGATAGAGATGGGGCTCTGGGGGAGGGGAGGGAGGCTCCAGAGTGCGAGTACCCACCCTGCACCTGGGTACTTACCAGGCTGACGGAACAATCCATCTATACTGAGATCCCAGAGGAGACCAAAAGCTCTTGAAGATGTTTCTGGAGGCCATGTTAACAACTAGGAACAGAAAGAAAAGACATGTATGTATTTAGTTAGTTAGTTTAAAAACAAAAAACCAGTTTCTCTGTGTACTTTTGGCTATCCTGGAACTCACTCTGTAGATCAGGGTAGCCTCGAACTCACAGATATCCACCTACTCTAAAAATATTTTTATTACAAGTAATGGTAGCAAAACTTCATATATACAATTATTTATTTGTTTGTTTGTTGAATTTATTTCAGTTTTGGGTCTTCAAGGCAGGATCTCACGTAACTAAGCCTCTGAATAGTTAAGGATGACCTTGAACTCCTGGGTTTTCTGCCCCCCTCTCCCAAGTGCTGGGATTCTAGGTGAGAAGCACCAGGGACAACTTCATACGTGTGTTAAATAGGGCTCATTTTAATGTTTCCAAGTCAATAGGGTGGATGGTACTGTCCTGATTGTTGCTTTATAGATGTCAAGCCTCCCTGCCCAGGGCCACACAGCTGGAGGACTCCAGCAAAGTGGGACTCTGTACCTGGACATTGATTGTCCAGGCTGTGTGTGCCTGGCTCGAGGTGTGGTCCTCTCTAGCCCAGCACTGAGGTATAAGAGCTCAAACTCTATGCTCAACTAGGATGGCTCCCATAGACTCCTGGTTCCAGAACATGTCCCCACCCCACTCTCCACCCCCTAACACACACAATGAGGAGACTGCTGGAATCCAATGGCAATGAATCATTTGCTCAGATTCTGGCTCCATAAGTCAAGAGTGCCAAGGCCTAGCTGTTCCCCTGGTGTGTGCAGCATGCCTACAAGAGAGGCCCTGGAGCAACGAAGAGGCAAGCCCAGGGCCACCAAGTCCCAGTGACAGTAGGATCAATGGAGTGTCAACCAAGCAGAGGTGGTAAGATCCGATGGTCACTCCTCATTTAGAATGGACCCCAAGTGGGCTGGACAACCTGTGACCTGCCCAATCTAACTGCTTTGCCTCAACCAGGTTAGCTAGTCTCCCATTCAGAAGTCCAGTGGGGCTTGGCCTTACCTGGCCATGCTCCTGAGGAAGAGACTGAAGTCTGCCTTGAATGTTCGCCCTCCCCATCCCTGGCTCTCCTCCCACCTGAGGACTAGCAGTATCTGACTTCCCAGTGGGGATTCCTTGCAGTGGCTTTAGGGAGAGCCCAGTGCTTTCTGTCCTCAGTAGCCTGACAGAGCAGCAGTACTGGTGTCCTTGCTGCTGCTGTTCCTTGCCCAGGTCCTGAGCAGAACTGGGGATCTGGGGGAGGGGACAGGTTTAAGGACCAGACAGGCTGTAGGACTTTTTCATTTAACCCACACTGGACTGTTGGCTCCACCATATAAAACTGACACCCAGGACTTGGCCAAGGCAACACAAAAGTCAAAGTAGCAGAGCCTGAGCTTGCACCTGGGGCTAGGCCTAAACTCTGCTCCCCTGTGTACCCGTCTGGTCCAATGGACATTGCACAGGAGCTAGGGGAGGACTCTCCATGCAGTCCATGGCCTGGGTTTCAGAATGTAGTGGAGACTGAACCACGAGAAGGGAGGGCACTTCACTCCCGTCAGGGTCACACAAGGATCCTCTGTGGGCGATGTCTGAGAGGGGTTCTTTGTGCCTCCCAATGGCCAATTGTGCATTTTGTCATATTCTGTGGAAGGAGCAGAGAGAGACTGCACTGGGGGTGCAGAATAATAGTTTGACTGTTCCTGGCTCCTACTCTCCCTGCAGGCCCAATCTCCCCACCCCAGGGACTGGGGGAGGGACTGAGAGGACAGTTATGCACAAGGGTTCCAGGGACTCCAGGACAGGAGCACCACAAGGGTCCTGAGAGGGTGTAGAGTGAGTTCTCCCTGGAAGGCCAAGCTTGAGAAGTATCTAAACAATCTGCCTGGCACGCTAGCCCTGATTGACAGCTGGGCTCCAGGACTCGACTGGCAGCTCTGGAACCAGCTGGAACTCGTGACCAGTCTCCCCAGGCAGGGACAGGCCTAGGCAGGGGTTAAGGCAAGGCAGATGCAGGACATTTGGATGGCAGCATTAGGTCCCGGGCTGTCTGCTAGCCTCTCACCTACCAGAAGTTTATATTCTCAGGCAGAAGGTGTGTTGCCTCCAGGGAGGAGTCTAGGGCAGAAGGAGCACCTAGGGCAGAGAGAGTACCCAGGGCAGAGGGAGCATCTAAGGCAGAGGGAGCAGCTGTTCTGATTTTCCAGAGCACATACAGCTTTATAGATAGCAGCAAACCTTAAACTCGAGAGAGTCTATAGCAATGAACTCATGAGCCCCAACCTCCACTACTGCAGCTCTGCTCCTAGGATGAGCCATTCATGACTGTGACAGTAAGAAAAGAGATAGTGCTCATGATGGACTCTCTGGTTGAATAAAATGCACCCAGTCACTCAGTTCTAAGCCTATTAGGAACACCAGGCACCCCAGGAAAGCCACACCCCTTACTCAGTGGCATAGGAATACCCTAAAGGCACACAGTGGGGAAGAGGGGCTGCTGAACAGACACTTCCAGGCAGTCTCCATTTCTGGGCCAACCAGGCTCCTGAACCTCCCTGATTTTGGCACATCTAGCATTATGTTGATCAATCCCTGCCAGCCCTCCTCCATCCTTTATCAGAAGCACCCAAGGCAAGAAGAGAGTCGGGACCGAGCCAACCCGACCCTTGTGCCCCCTATAGGGCTGCCTCACTCCCGCCACCTAGTGGCAGGCCTGTGTTTCTCACCTGGAACAGCCACCGCAGCAGAGGCAGAGGGCAATCAGCGGCATGCAGGTAGAGGTTGCTCAGGAGACCATTGTGTAGGAAGGAGAGCTGCTCTGGCAGTGAGGACCTGTGGGGCCAGGGCAATTAGGTTAGGGTAGCCTCCCTCAGCAGGGGCCTTCTTGGCCAGCCGGTCTCAACAGCCTTGCTGGAGTCATCTCTGCTTTGAGAGGAAGCCATGAAGCACACAGAGTTAACATTAAGGACAAAGGTACTTTTAGAATTCTTGGCATGAAGTATCATGAGAAAGGGAAAACTAGTTGTAACATCATCAGAGTAGTCTGTTGTCTCCAAAGCTGCACACGGACCACTTCATGGGGCTTTAAATCCATAACTGACTAGTATTTTTGCCCTTGTTATATGACGAAGAGAAACCAAGGTAAGGATCCTGGCCAGGTAAGAGAAGCTAGGTGTCAGGCACCTGTGCCTGAGGCTCCTTCTGGGGCTCCAGC
The DNA here is from genome assembly GCA_019843965.1 of Rhynchomys soricoides. Taxonomy (NCBI): domain Eukaryota; kingdom Metazoa; phylum Chordata; class Mammalia; order Rodentia; family Muridae; genus Rhynchomys; species Rhynchomys soricoides. Next base: position 13,383,588 of record JADRCH010000031.1, read on the forward strand.
TTCTAGGGGTAGACAGGATTACCCATGGGCACCTGCGTCTTTGGGTCCAGTTACACAGCGTTTCCGCCTCATCTTGTGTTTTTCTGACAGAGGGGACACCTGAGAGGATGGGAAAAGAGAAAGAGGCCCAGAACTGGGGGTCTCTGAAGGAAATACCCAGGAAGGGTCCCATGAAGGTTCTCCACTGTGCTGGCTGCACCCTTCCCAGGAGTGCATGCCTGTGCCCAGGCCAGTAACATGGCTTTAAACAGAACCTGTGTGTGCAGTCCTGCGTCCTGTCAGAACAGGCTGCTGGCAGGGACATAAGCTCTACAGGACCCCCTGTCTCCGTCTTGTCTCTTGGAGTTAGCTACATGCTGTAGTGTGTGCAGCTGCAGGGTTTTGGGAGGCTACATTAGACTCTGTCACCTTCTGAATTCCTGATCACTTGAAACTGGGTGTGGGGTAGGGTGCTCCACCCTCTTAGCATTTTGTGCTTTCTCTCTAGAGAATAGCCCAAAGATGGCCAACTTGGATTCCAGGAAATGAAACCATGAAGTGAATACTCAGACTGTATCCTATGTCCCAGTCCTCTTTGGCCAACCCTCTCTGTCCTACTCCTTTTCTGAAAAGGACATCATACTGCCATCTGCCAGGAACAGAATGCTCCAGAACAAAGATTTTCCCCGGAGCCAAGCTGCTGTCTCTCTGAGCCTGTCCAGGACACTTACAAATTTTATATATATATATATATATGTATATATATATATACTATATTTATAAATATAAATATATAAATCATATATATTATTATCTAGTTATAAATATATATTATAAATATAATATATATTATATATTATAATATATAATATATTAATATAAATATATAAATATAATATATTTATAAATATTATATATTTACATATTTATAAATATAATATATATTTATATATTTATAAATATAATATATATTTATATTTAAAGTCATTTAAATTTGGAAGAGAAAAAGACATTGTGCCTGTGCTCATGATGGGTTGACTATTGTGAAACAGACTTTCCTGTGTGTACAGGTCCCACCCATTCTGATCCAGGTGCCTGTCAAAGATGCTTTCTTGGCACAGGCAAAAGAACAGCACCTCCTAGCAAATGAAGTCTGAGTGCTTACACACTGACAGGACCTGCTAGAGGCATGTGTTGAGACCATTGGAAATCGGGGGATTGGTGGGGGGTCTGTGAGACTACTAGCTCTGGCATTCTGCTGAGGTGGGGCACCCTGCCAGTTGCTCAGTGGGGGAACCAACTGTACAGGCCCTGGCTGGCCTGCAGAAACACATTTTCAATTGCTGCTCTGAGGGAGTGTCACTGTGTCTCCTTCTGCTTCTCTGGCTTCCCAGTGCATTTCCTGCTGGAGAAATGAGAGCTGCCTGCAAGTTCATCTCTGTCGAGGTTGATTTCATCCATAAGTTGAGGAGCCAGGGAGCCAGAGGCCTTGATCCACAGTGCATTGCAGCAAATGGCTCTCTAGGCATTCTAGGTCTCCCGATAAATGAGCTGCAAGAAGCGAAATGTGACTGGGGAATGAGTGGGTGCGGGTCTCTGGATGTGAGAGGGCCTGCTGACCATAATGACACAAGGGTCCAGTACAGACACTGGCTCACCCTGAAGAGCAAGAACCCCATGACACTCCCGGGCATGGAGGCCTAGAACAAAAAGGAAGGAAGCTATGCCACGAACCCTCAAAAACCTTGGGTGGCACAGTCAGTTGTCAGATGCATAAGAGCCAGTGTCCAATCTCCACAGCAAGAGCACTGATTCCAGGCCAGAGACAGCTCAACTGGTAAAGACACCTGCTGCTAAGCCTGACAACCCAATCTGATCCCTGGGACCAATATGATAGGAAAGAACTGACTCCTGAAAGCTGTTCTTTAGTCTCCACTAGCTTTCTGTGGTACACACACACACACACACACACACACACACACTCACACACACACCCACACACATGCACGCACACAATACACATACAAATAAATGTAATAAAAATTTAAAAAACATTAACCAAAACCCAAAATAAGAACACTTGATGTTGGATCCAAGTTCATACCTTTGCCAATGCTGAGGTAAAAAAAAAAAAAAAAATAGCTTGAGAATGTCAGAGACTCTGGAGAAGGGAGGGACAGCAGATGCCACATAGTCCAGGCCGAGCATGAAGTACCCACTGTCATCCTCAGGATGCCAGTGAAGGAAAGGTTCAATGGAAGGCCCTCAGCTATGACTGGGAATGAGAGGGATGGGGCACAGCCACACTGCTAATCCCTAGTCACCACAGCTATGACAAAGGGTAGATATCTGTTTCATCACTGCTTGCTGCAACAGAAGGGAGGGAGGCAGAAAGTGAGCCAGAGAGAGAGAGAGAGAGAGAGAGAGACAGACAGACAGACAGACAGAGACAGACAGAGAGAGACAGAGAGAGAAAGAGAAAGAGACATGGTGGGCTTCTGAACAAAGCTGCAACCTCCTTGGAATGTCTGACACTGATACTGTCTAAGGGAAGAGTCTTGCAGCCTCTGCCTACAAGTCCACTGTATGGGCAGCAGTCCCACTGGGAAGAGTGTCTAAATGCCATGTGAATCCCAGGGACAGCAGAAGGATAAACACCAAGGGGAACTATTATACAGCATTGCTTTCTGGGCCCTGGCCAATTTTTCAGATGCAAAGTTTCAATAAAATGCCCAAAGAGACCAGAATGAAAAACGGTAGGCATGTCTGCCTGTGCCCTGCTTGTCTTCTCCTTTGTTTAAAGAGTGCAAACACCACCCATCAGAAGCCCAGGTCTGCCAGCAAAGTAGTCCAGCTTTGTTGCTTCCCCTTTTTTGGAGGGGCATCTGCCATGAGCAGGATGGTCTACATTCCATAGCTGGCTTCAATGTGACAACCCTCTTCTAGGGAAGGTGCACACAAGGCAAAACAGGAACTGGGGCCGTGGGGCGTCGGGATAATGCAGGTGCTACATGTTGAAGAATTCACTCATCTCCTGCTTCTTCCCAATCCTGTAATAGTCACAAAGGAACAGCCCAGTCTGCACCTGGCCTGCCCTCACACCAGGACAGACAGACAGACAGACACACACACACACACACACACACACACACACCCTACATCCTTGTGAACACTGCAGGGGCTGAGGCATCTGCCTTGGCACAGCATGTGGTCCTCTATCCTCTATCTAGTCTGATGCCTTCCAGAGTTCTCTATTTGAGAAGATCAAGATTCCTTTCAATTGCTGTCAACGAAGGAGGAAACAAGCTTTGGCTTCTGGGATCCTGGGAACTGATGCCTGTGGCTAAGACATGTAACTTTGGTCCCAGGGAGCTGATCTGAGGTCCTATGTCAGTCAGCTGGGTAAGAGAATGAGAGGCTGGTGGGGGCAGCTTCCTTTGCTTGGTGGGACCCAGGGCAGCACTCCCGCACAAGGCTGTCCAAACCTGGAGGCAGAGCCTGTGTCTTGCCCTGCTATTCCAGAAGGATGGCTTGCTTGACCTTCAATGACACTTCCACTTTCCTCAGAGGGAAAATTTTTTTCCCTTCATGGAAAGGTACAGAGGTAATTCTATTTAAGAGGTATTAAAACAAAACAAAACAAAACCAGCATTCGTTGAGCAGTGGTGATATATACTTTTAACCCCAGCGTTCATGAGGCAGAGGCAGGCAGATTGCTATGAGTTTGGGGCCACCCTGGGTTACACAGCAAGTTCCAGGATAGTCAGGGCTACTCAGAGAAACCCTGCTAAAAACTCCCAAAACCTGCTTCCCCTTCTCTAAGGGCTACCTTGATACCTGCTAACTATAAAAAAATGTATGAAAAATACAGGAAAGCAACTTGAAAAATTACTTGTTAGTTCACAAAACATTAACTTTAAATTATGTGTGTATGTATGTGTGTGCATGTGGATGTGTGATGTGTCAGTACAGGTACATGTATACTATAGTTCACGCTGGAGGTCAGAGACCAACTTTTGGGAATTGGTTCTCTCCTTCACTATGGGTTCTGGGGGTCAGACTTGGGTCATCAGGCTTAGCAGCAAGTGTCTTTATCTGGCCGAGCCATTCCAGGGGCCAGGATCGACTGTATGGAAAGACCTCAGAGTCCTCTACCTTTCTCTAAGGCAGCAGTTCTCAACCTGTGTGTTCTGACCCCCAGGGGCTCACATATCAGATATTTACATTATTATTAATCACAGTAGGAAAATTACAGTTATGAAGTAGTTATGAAATAATTTCATGGTGGGGGTCAGCACAGCATGAGGAACTGTGGCATTAGGAAGGCTGAGAACTGCTGCTCTAAGGTTATTTTCTTATGGCTGCTTTAAGGTTATGGCCTATGGTATTCATAGGGTCATGATTGAGTGCCTATTGTTTCCACTCTTCTATCCAGACTAGAAAACCTGGGTATAATCAGGAAATGAAACAACTAAGGAAGTGGCCCTTACCCAGTGTCTCACCCCTTACATTTGCACTGCGACATGGATCACTCCTTACATATGCACTGCGACATGGATCACCCCTTACATATGCACTGCGACATGGATCACCCCTTACATATGCATTGCAACATGGATATGTCACGGGAGGGCACTTTTCCAGAAAGCAAAGTAAGATTCAGCACCATTGGTCTGGGGCACCATGTCTACTGCTCATTAGCATATCTGAGGGAGGAGGGTCTAAATCCTTCCTCCAGGGACTCTGGGCAGACACCTGGCCCCCATTGGCAGAGCAGCTTTGATCCCAGGTAACTGCTCCACAGGCCATCTCATCTGTCAAATACTTCCTGCCTCCAGCCAGTCTGGTAGAGGTAGAAATCTGCTGGTGGTACCAACACTTCCCTACACCCCACTCCCTTTACCCCCCAGCCCTGTCTGTCTGTCTGTCTGTCTGTCTCTCTCTCTCTCTCTCACACACACACACACACACACACACACACACACACACACACACACACACGCACCTCCAGTGCTAAGGGAGCCTTCCTTTCTCTCCTGACACCCAGCCTTGCCTGCCCACTCCCAGCCAGCCACTGTCCCTGCTTTTCCTTCCTTCTTCCTGCCTTTCACCAGTTATTTGGACCTTTTTACTAGGGTAAGGTGACCTTTATCAGGGATCACATGCACACCTCATAATCTCATGCTGACTTCTAGATTTTAGACATTGGTGCACTATTTACAATAGAGAAGAGCTGGAAGGAATGTGCATTTCCAAAGGCTAAGAAAACGGTACCGAGGCATTGGAGCAACGTGGAATTTGTTATAGTGGCGTCACATGGTCAAACTGCAATTCTTGGGCCACTGTTCTAATGACCCATAAGCATGTATAGGCCAGCAAAATGGTTGAGATGGAAACACTGCTTGCTGCCATGCCTAATAACCTGAGTTCAATTCCCAAAACCCATGAGGAAGGCAAAATCCAACTCCTAGAAACTGTCCTCTGACCTCCGTACACACATCTAAGACATTCAAACTTTGAGCATTGATTTAAAAAAAAAAAAGCTACTAATTTTAGGGGCAATAGCATAGAAAAATAGAATGTTGTCAGGCAGGAACAGAGAGAGACTGGCTGACTCTGTTGAACAATGGGTTTGTGGAGGCAGGTGACATTATTAATTCAACCTTCAGATACGGCTACACGCATCCAGGACAGGAGAGAAGCCTTTAGAGAAGGCTGAAGAGATGGCTCAGTGGTTAAGAGCACTTGTTGCTCCTGCAGAGAACCTCAGTTAGATTCCCAGCACACACATGGTGGCTCACAACCATAGTGTTCTCTTCTGACTCTCCAGGGCACCAGGCACTGCATACATACATGCAGACAAAAGACTCATGTGTATGTATGTGTAGATGTATATATAATTAAATATATATTATGTAAATTTTAAAAAACTTTAAAAGAAACATCCAAACATTCCTGGTATTCTTTAAAGCCGAGATGACTCATGCTGTGGTTGGGGTGGGTGGGCGGTGGTGGCCTTTTCTCTATCTGTTTGGTCTCCACCAAAGTTACCAGCCTATAGGTATACCAGGCAGATAGCAACTGCTCTGAATTCTCCTTATCTTTTATTCTTGGAGATGAGCTTACAACTGCCAACTGCTGGGGCACGCAAGATTGTGGTAAGTGGTTTAAAAATCCCCTTGCTGAGTGATCTGTCAGTGGTTACATGGTAATGGGCATGAATTTACTCCCGGTAGAGGGGGAGCCAGGCAGCTGTCCCAATTGTTATCAAGCATGCTTCTGGCTGGGGATGGCTTTTCTGTATTGATGGCACACAGACCAAAGACACAGTATCCCAGCAAATAACACTAGCCCTTCTCTGTCTGTGGGGGATCTGATCCATTGACCCTCAGAGGATGGTCAAAACAGTGGCTGATACTGATTCCTACATGCCCTGTATCTGTGTGGGGTGTGTCCTGGAGAGGGTGCCACAGCCCCGGAGATGGCATTATAAATGCTTGTGAGCTGTACACATGGGTGCAGTGTACACTCAACCAGCTCTTCCATCCTAGCAACCCCAGCTTGATTCTTCTTTCCCCTTTTCACTGGGAGGAAGGAAGCACCATGACGTCCCTTTGGCCTGTGTGAAGTCCTAGTACCACTCTACTTGAGCAATGCGGTCACTAAGTACACCAGAGGTTCCTTAATGAAAGCCCTCCCACACTGCAAGGAGCAATCTGATAATGTTACTAGTTGATTAGAGCATGCTCAGTAGGAATACACCAAAGGCAGAGTTCATGCACATGCCAGGCTGACAGAATGGGATGGCACAAACTTCCACACTCCAAACAGTCCAGAAGGTAAAAACCTATAAACTATTTCTGGATTTGCCCATTTAATATTGTCCAGACGGTAGCTGGCCATGACATGAGATATAACTATGGGTAAAGGCCCTGCTGTAGGGAGGAGTGACTGTCATGGGCTCTAACGCCCCAGAGCTTGGCCCTGTGCTATTTGAGACAAGATCCCCAGGCCATGCATGATGAGTCTGGCTCAGGATGTTCTCTGAAACTGTGGTGTGGAGGAGGAGACGGCAGTATGAACACACAAACGTGTGGCCTCGTGTTTACTATAATGTAGGCTTTTACAAAGTTTATGCTTCCCGGGGCTGGAGAGAGGGCTCAGTGGTTAAGAGCGCATGCTTGTGAGCGAGGAAAAGGTTTATTCAACCTTCTGCTCCTCCAGAGGACTCAAGGTTGCTTCCCAGCACCTACAACTCCTGGGCCCAGGGGACCCAATACTCTCTCTTCTGGCTTCCTGAGGCACTGCACATACATAGCATACATATATAGACACACACACACATACACACACACACACACACACATAAATTTAAATCTTCTTTCAGTTAAAATGAGTTTGTGTAACTAAATTAGTAGATTTTCTACAAGACACGCATGACCACGTTACTGTGGCAGATAATCTTTGATGTCAACCTGACACACTCACAAAGAAGGACACTCAACTGAAGAACTGTCACCCTCAGATTGGCTGTGGGCATGTCTGTGGGACACTTTCTTTTTTTCCTGTTTCCTGCATGGTTTGTCTCCTCAGTCATTGTTCACGGGACTCTGAGAAGTCAGAGGAATATGCAGGTGCAGACTCAAGCCCAACTTCATCTCCAACGTTGTGGAAAGGAACTGTGTATGGGACACTTTCTTGATTACTAATTGATGTAAGAGGGCCCAGGCCACTGTGGGAGGCATCATTCCTAGGCATGTAAGCCTGGTCTCTATAGGAAGTGTGACTGAACATGATTGAGTCTGGGAGAAAACCAGTAAGCCTGGTTGTGGTCCTGCTTCAGTTCCTGTCTCCAGGTTCCTGCTTTAGCTTCTGCCCTGACTTCCCTTCATGATGGCCAATCTATTTTATTTTAGTTGCAGGGGACAGAAAAGTAATGAATACAACCACTTGTGCTCATAAAAGGTTACATATCCATGTTGTTCAGAACACTGCTTTGCATTTTCTTATCTGAGGTGGCCCCTGTCCCCTGTGTTCCCTGTGTCTCAGTCAGTTTCTCTTGCTGTGATAAAATGCTATAAGCATAAACAACTTGGGGAGGAAAATGTTTATTCCATCTTACGTTTCCAGGTAACAGTCCACCACTAAAGGAAGTCAGGGCAGAAACCTGGAGGCAGGAGCTAATGCAGATGCCATGGAAGAGTGCTGCTTGCTGGCTTGCTTCCCCATGGCTTGCTCAGCTTGCTGTCTTAGAGCCCTGAGGATCATCTGCCTAGGGGGTGGTACCACCCACAGTGGGCTGGGCCCTCCGACATCAATCATCAATCAAGAAAATGCACCACAGACTTGCCCGCAGGCCAATCTGGTGGGACTATTTTCTCAACTGAAGTTCCCTTTTCCAAAATCTCGTGCCAAGCTGACATAAACAGCACAGTATGCTTACCTGAGGAACAGGTCTTCCAATCGGCTGTGAGGCTTTAGACTGGAGGAGTCCAGGAAGCAAGGCAAAGGGTGACGCCTAGGCAAGAATACAGCTTCACCTGGATGCACTGGCGAAATGACCTGCAGGGACACGGAGAACTTCTCCACCAGCATCCTGGCAAGGCAAGGGGTAGGAAAGGGTTAGGGGTGTGCCCGGCTCTGTAGCAGCCTATACAGTGCTAAGAGGGAATAGGGACAGCAGCTGTGTAGCCAGGGCCAGGGTGGTGTCTGGGAAGGGGTGACGAGGCACCAGCTGACAGAGCACTGTGAATGTGGGTCTCCACACTAGCTGGGCCAGTGACCCTTGAGCTCCAGAACTTATGAGGACACCTGCCCACGAAGCCTGCTGAAATGCAGACCCTGACCTGTTAGCCCTGTGTACACAGACAGGGGTGGAGTATCAAGAAGAGGGGACTCTGCAATTCTGTCATGATCCATTGACTTGAGATGGGAAGGAAGACACAGGTCAGGCCTGAGACCCAGCTGAGTCTATACATAACTGACTGACACCAACAGCCAGTCACTGATGGGAGGAGCACCAAGTTGGAGACTAGGGTGTGCAAGTGTGCATGTGCATGTCATCTCTTAATAGATTCCAAGATCCTAAATGGATGCTTGTAATTGCAGCTAGTATTGAGTCATAGAACAGAATGCATTTTTCACAATCAAATTCTTGTCACACACCATGGCTGTAACACGCAGTTTGAACTGCTACAGGGAAACACACCCATTTCTCTTCCTTTTCCCCAGCTTTGCAGATGGAAGATCTGTTCTGTAGATTTTAATAGCAGCAGAAAATTTCCCCCTCCTTAACCGTTCACCTTTTTTTCTTAAAGGAAGTGCTTTATAGCCTTTTGCTGCATATCTGTGTTTTCTGCATCACTACTCAGTGCTTTGGGACTGCATTAAGTACAGCAGGCATGACCTGAACACATGCATTGATCCTGTGGCTGCTCATCTGTCAGTCCAGGTGAATAATGGGTGGGTTTCACATTCAGTGTGGACCCACAGGGCAAAGGGATAATCAGCGTCCTGAGCACGATGGCCCAGATCACAGGCTTTACTCACACTACTTCTGCATGCTTGTTTGGGAATTTTCCATTTAATATTTTCAGATGGCAGTTGACTATGGTCGCTAAAAGAACCACACGGGAAACCAGATAAGGGGTGACATCTCTACACACATGCAGTACATAACGTACCTGGACACAAGCTCCCCTGCCTCCACCCCCTACCCTGGTCACTGATATTCCCAGCTACAACCCTTCTGGACAGGAAGACAGACATTTCCTGCTTGCTTTAAAAAGCCATCTTCCACTTGGTGTTTTAGCAATATAAGAGACAATTGACAAGGATGAAGGAAACAGGCTACATATGTTACATTCCCTTCTCTACTTGGACAGAGGCCCCCGGGTTCCCAACCAGATGTGCTGTCTGAACATTAGGAGCCTATCAGGATCTGAGGCATGAGTGACTGGCCTTGGCCATGGGGTCACATACCCTGCCACCTGACAGCCAGCCTGGTAAACCTGACTCAGTTTCTGGCCTGGTTACCCAAGGTGAGATTCTGAGGGCTGTCCTGGGGACAAATGGCACAATGAGTGGGAAGGATGGGGGAGCCCAGAAGGCTCAGGCTTGGTGGGTTCACAAAGAGCCTGTTGGCTACCACACATACGGTAAGATGGCCTTGTTTGGCCTGTCCTTGCTATTACAATGTTCTATCATAGCCTATTTCAATGTTCTATCTATCACAGACTATTACAATGTTCTATCTATCACAGCCTATTACAATGTTCTATCTATCATAGCCTATTACAATGTTCTATCTATCACAGCCTATTTCAATGTTCTATCACAGCCTATTACAATGTTCTATCATAGCCTATTACAATGTTCTATCACAGCCTATTACAATGTTCTATCATAGCCTATTACAATGTTCTATCTATCATAGCCTATTACAATGTTCTATCACAGCCTATTACAATGTTCTATCTATCATAGCCTATTACAATGTTCTATCTATCATAGCCTATTACAATGTTCTATCATAGCCTATTACAATGTTCTATCACAGCCTATTACAATGTTCTATCATAGCCTATTACAATGTTCTATCATAGCCTATTACAATGTTCTATCTATCACAGCCTATTACAATGTTCTATCTATCACAGCCTATTACAATGTTCTATCTATCACAGCCTATTACAATGTTCTATCTATCACAGCCTATTACAATGTTCTATCTATCACAGCCTATTACAATGTTCTATCACAGCTTCTTTTGTTACTTTTGTAGCTAGAAAAAATGTGAAAATTATTAAGAAATCAATAATAAGTAGGCTTATCTATAAAGTGGGTCCTAGCCCTTTCCCCAAGCCATCATTCAAAGGGACTTTTGTAATGCTAACTGTAATGCATGTGTATCATTAGAGATTCCAAGACACTGTCACACGTCTAATTAGGGATTTCCTGTGTAGCCTAGAGCAGAGAATAAAGGGCCACGTTGTGGTTTAAATATCTGCCTCTCTCTTCCCCCACCCTCCCCAGTCTCAGCACACACATAAGGTCTTTTAAGTTTAAGAAAGAGATAATTTAAGATGTCATCCTGTCGAGATTCAAGCCAATTCTTAGTGTATGAGCACACACTCTGCTTGGGATGATCAGGGTCCTTTCTACCACAGACAGTTGTGGCAATCACATGACGTCTTGTCTGGCAGATGGTGCCTAGCCCCCACCCATATTGCCTTGCTGGCCCTCACCACTTCCTCTGGCCCCATTCAGAGATGGAACAGGTTGGTACTTTTCTACACCAGTGAGTCATTTTTAATTTTAAAGTGTAAGATTGAACCATCACACCACAGTGATCCTACATCAAAACCACCACCTCAAAGTGGCTGTTGTCAGAGAGCCTTTCTCAGAGCACCACTGGAGAATGTCATGTGCCCAGAAAATGAGCCACGATTCCAAAGCCACAGACACCTTCTGCTGTAAGCAGCTACACACACAGCTCCCTTTTTGTGTGGAATTTTCTGACCTTTAAGTCATGACTTCCACAATCCTGTGTGAGCTCAGTAGAAAGGTCAAAGGCAGCAAAATTATTCTTACAACTAATTTAAAAAAAAACTTTTTTTAAAAAATTTTGGGCCAGCAAGATGGCTCAGTGGGTTAAGGTACTTGTCATCAGACTTGACGACCTAAGTTCAATCCCTGAGACCCACATGGTGGAAGGAGAAAACCAACTCCTACAAATGTCTTCTGACCTTGACTCATGAGCTGTGGCACATGCACACCCCACTCCAAATAAATAAATGTAATATGAATTTTAAAAATGTAAATGTCTCTGTGTGTATTTTGTATGACATATGTGTTTTTATGCCCGTGTATTCATCTAGGGATCAGAGGACAACAACCTTGGATGTTGGTTCTTACTGACTACCTTCTTTGAAACAGAGTCTGCTTGTTTATCTGAGTTTTTTGTTTGTTCAGTTTTGTTTTTTGTTTTGAGACATAGCCTCACTATGCAGCTTGGCTTGTTAGCCTGGAATTCAATACATAGACCAGGCTGGCCTGGAATTCACAGAGATCTACATGCCTGTTTCCCTAGTGTTAGAAGAAAAGCTATGCACTACACCTATTTTTGTTTGTTTGTTTGTTTGTTTTTTTCCTCTGCCTTCCTTTTTGTGTCCCTGGAACTGTGCACTCTAGGACAGCTGGCCGGCCAGTTTCTAGGAAGTCTCCTGACTCTGCCTTCCATTTTGCTTTAAGATTCTCAGAAAATAATCTGTGCCCATCTTTCCATGGCTTCTGGGGATTTGAACTCAGGTCCACATTTGTCTAGCAAGTGCTTTGTCCATGGAGCTATCATTTCAGTTCACTTCAGAGACTTGACCAAAGGGTAAGAGGCTTTATTCCAAGGCTATGTGTCCAGTGAGTTGAGATTCCTGAAGCCAAATCCACAGCCTGTGACTGTTCCCAGTGTCACCACCACATTCCCAACACACTGATTGAGCTCAGTTTCCTGCTATCCCACTTTTGCAGAGAGGGTCCTGGGACACCAAGCAGGACCCAGCACTTGCCCTACAGGGATCTGGACAAAGTCTGACAACCTCCTAGCAACCCTGGGTCCCTAGGAAGCATGCAAAAGGAGCTTGCTGTGCCCATCTGGTGGCTGTCCCTGTCAAGACATGTTCTGAGACTTTGGCAGAGAAGAGGAAACAGTGGAAAAACAGAATACACAGACAGCTTCACCTACTTGTAATTACTGCTGCTACTTCTAATCCCAAGGGCAGCAGCTACAGTACGATGGCTCTGGTTCTTTATGGGGGAGGGGGTATCAGTCCACCTCAGATCAGCTGGAATCACCTGCTGTACACTGAGGGCTGCATACATGTCTAGTGGGTGACCTCTTGACACTAAACTCATCCATGGATCCATTTTCTGAACAAGAATCCTATGTTGCAGGATATTTGATCACATTGTGAACCCTGACATTGTGAACTGGAAAAATCTGTTTCTTGTTGTGAGGTGTCTCAGCCCTAGCACACATCTCTAACCCAAGAGCTTTCTATAAACAAGAGCTAAATAAGGTCAACAGTAGGTCAAGAGGCAGAGCAAGCAACCAGCTGACAGGGAGTGGACATAAGAGACCCAGGAAAGAGAAAGGAGGGGCTTTGAGTGGAAGGGTAGTATGCTGGGGAGGAGGAGGAGACGCCTTTTCTTCTGGGACTTTGGTGGAATAGGAAGGTCAGCTGGGTGCTTTCTCTGCCTCTCTGAGCTGGCAGGCTTTCACCATAGGGTCTGGCTCCTGAGTCTTTATTGGTAAAATCCAACATTTGTCATTTTGTTAAAATAACACTACGTAGAGCTATAAAGCTGACCGGGCATGCATCGACCATCAAGTCCTTCCCTCCTCTCTCCAGCCATCTCTCCCCACCCCTGCATCTTTATCCCTAAGCTCTGTCCTTAAGAGTGGCAGATTTACATTTTTTCTTTTTCTTTTTTTGAGTCAGGATCTCATGTAACCCAGGCTGACCCTGAACTCATTTTGTAGCAAAGGATGACCCTGAGCTCCTGACCCTGTCTCTAGCTCCCAAGTACCAGGCTTACAATTATGCTCTGCCGTGCCCTGCTTGGGGAGGTAGTATGTTAAAGACTTGGGACGCAATCCTTAGTATGGCTGCCTGGTGAACAAACTCTTTTGCAAGTTTTTTTGCTTCAGTGACTGGCACACTTCATGGGGAAAAGACAGCCCATTTCATTATAACCCAGCCTGATACCAGCCCCCTAAACTAAAGCCTGTCGGCTAGTCCCTGCCCAGGGTCCATTTCCACACCCAGGTATACCTGCTGTATAGTCAGGCTTTGCCACTGAACTCTTGCCTACAGAGGGCCTTTCTTTAGGAAACTTTAGTGAAACTGTAACTCCAGAGCCCAGTCTCTATGCTAGAGACAGGCCGGCTCCAAGCCTAAAGCTTACTGTCTGTTTACAGACTACCAAAAAAAAGTTTGTCTAGGAACAATCTGTAAAAAAGGTAAATGGCCAGCCAAATAGCCCCTAGAACCATCTTTGGGCAACTTAAAATGACCCCTTTGGGAATTCTAAAGACCCCAAGGATGTCAGTATGTTATCCCTGAGCAAACCCTGAGTATGGTCAAAGCTACAGCCATTATGCCAAGGTTGAGGCTAATCTGTGCAGTCAGACTCACAAAAAAACCACACCTGGACATTAAACAAGTAAGGCTGCCTGAGGCCATCTTCCTATTATGCTCCCCAGCCTCTTCCACCACAACAAAGACACCCATTCTGTCCTCCAACATCAGCTTCCCCATTTCTTGTAGTGTCCCCATGAAAGCAAAATAGAAATAAGTGATCAACAACCACAAACAGACCAACTGGTCAACCAAACCTCCTGCCCTGCCTGAAACCCTGCCCCCACTTTCCTCTTAAGCTCCTCCCCGACATTCTCTTTGGCCTGTCCACCTGCTCCCAGGCAGGCTTGTCCCCACACTGCTGCTCTTGACAAGGTCACAGTTACTGCTGTGCTGTTCCATGCTATTGCATTTCCTGATCCCCTGCTCTCTGTCCACTAACTGCCCAGATGTCCAGCTTTCCCCCAGCATTCTCAGCTGCCTTTTCTGTTTCCCTGCCTCAGCTATGGGGCTCAGCTCTTGGACACTGGCTTTTCATGTGCTACACTTGTCCCCCACACTGTCTCATCTTGCTTCAATGCTGTTTCTTTGTTTTTGAGCAGGGTCTTTTTTTTTTTTTTTTTTTTTTTTTTGGTTATTCGAAACAGGGTTTCTCTGTGTAGCCCTGGCTGTCCTGGAACTCACTCTGTAGACCAAGCAGGCCTTAAACTCAGAAATCCACCTGCCTCTGCCTCCTGAGTGCTGAGAATAAAGGCGTGCGCCACCATGGCCCAGCGAGCAGGGTCTTGCTTTGCAATCCTAGAAATACGCACTATGTAATCTAGGCTAGCCTTGAACTTTTGGTGACTTTCCTGCCTCTGCCTCCCAAATTCTGAGATAACAGGTATGTAATGTCATGTCTGGCTTCTTACAGGCTGTTAAACATCACCCGCCCATGGTGGTTCCTAACCTTGCCTCAACCAGACCTGAACTTGAACCTACAGTTCCCCAGGTAAACCCTACTTCTAAGATGGCCTCTGCTCACTGGATCTTTCTCCCTGTAATTACATTAAGATGACTCTCAATGCTACACATGATGGCACATGTCTTGTCTTAGTCAGTGTTCTATGTTTGTGAACAGACACAATAACCACAGCAGCTCTTATGAAGAACAGCATTTACGTGGGGCTGGCTTACAGTTTCAGAGGACCAGTCCATTATCATCATGCAGGAAGGGACTGCAGCCTCCAGGCAGGTATGGTGCTAGAGAGGTAGCTGAGAGTTCTACATCCTGATCCTCAGGCAGCAGGAAAAGAGACTGGGCCTGCCATGGGCTTTTGAGACCTCAAAGCCCACTCCCAGTGGCACACCTCCCCCAACAAGACCACATCTCTTAATTCTACTCAACCATTCCACCAACTAAGGGTTCACATATATTCAAATATATGAACCTATTGGGCCAGTCTCCTTCAAACCACCAACACACCTCCAATCCCCAAAAAACTGGGAGGCAGAGGTGGCGGATGAGGTTTGAGGCCAGCCTGGGAGACCTATTTCAAAAGATAAAAACAAAGCCTGCCCCAATCTTCCAGCTGCTCAGGCCCAAGACCTTGCTGTCTCCTGCTTTGATTCTCTTTTTCTCTTATTTTCTAGCAAGTTGTCACTCTCCCCGTAGCAGCCAGCACTTGCCTGCCCTACCACCTGCCTGTAGCTCTGACTAGCATAATTTTTCCTAGTTTACCTGCTAGGACTTCGTGTGATACCATAATATGAGTGTCTTGTGTTTTCCATGGTCTCTGGCTTGTGACTCCTTCCTTCAGGGGAACCATCAAGACTAAAGATCTCCCTTTCTCAAAGGGGGCCCTCATAGTCACAAAAACTCCCTGAATCTGCGTAATCTTACTCTGATCTACCTTACTTGACAGTCATAAGATGCCTCCCCACCCCCCAACCCCCATTGTAGAGGACTCATCACCAGAGGAAGGAATGCTGCAGACAGAAGCTAAGATCTTGACCAGGTGGGCACAGTGGGTGTTTCCCGTGCAGCCCATCATGCCTATGCAAGGAAATTTCCAGAAAAATCCAAAAGGGCAGATTTCAGAGAGTTTCCAGATAGTGGCATGCCCAGAGAGAATGGGGAAGCTCTGTGCTCCTTCTCAAAACTCACGTGTCTGTCTCTTCACAGGCTTCCTGGTATCTTTTATGAGAAGCAATGCAAATACTTTTGAGTCCTGTGAGCTATCCTAGCAAATTCACTGAACCAAAGGAATAGGTCGTGTGTCTGAATCCCCCAATTTATATTGAGTCAGTCGGAAGGACAAGTAAAACAACCTGGGCGTGTGACAGGCGTCTAGAGTGAGGACAGGGCACTGTCAGTGGGATGGAGTCTCCACTTTGGGATCTGATGGTCTCCAGGTAGACAGTATATAGACTTGAGGGAACACCACCTGGTTTGATCCCTGTTAGAGAGAAATCCCCCATCTTTAGGACTCAGAAGTCTTCTGTGTTATACAGTGAATCCAGGAAAAGGAACCATTTTAATTTTTATCACCACATGCTCTCCACCCTGTGGCTCCCTTCTTCTGCCCCTGTCCCACCAGTCTGCCCTTCTATAGGATGCCATTTGGGTGTGTATCAGATCAATGGCACACGCTCACTTGGAACAAAGACCTCCAAGACCTACTTCTAGTTCCCTGACCTATGTCCCAAGTCTGGCTCTTACTGCCTTCAGATTTGCTTAACAATCACCTTCTGAAAGCCTTTCCTAACCCCTCGCCCAGCTTTCCTTGCACTTCCTTCCCATATTATCCTCCCCCCCCCATCAGCCTTGTTTATTGTTTCTCTCTCTGAGCTGAGGGCAAATGATGCCATAGAGCTTGGTACAAGTTGACAATGAACAGTGATGGACAGATGAATGAGTCAATGAACAGATAGATAAAGGCATAGATGCCTCGTAGACTGAATAAGATCTTCTAAATTACCTACAGTGAATCCTAATCCCCAGTATGGCCAGGGTCTCATTTTTGTGTGGAACCTTCACAAATGAGATTATCATCATTGTAAGAGAACCCAGGCTGGGGATATAGCTTGGTGGAAGAATGTCTGCCTGGCATGCACAAAATCCTCCAATCATCTCTCTTCTATCTGAGGATATCTGAGCTCTCCACAGAACCTGGCACCATGACTTCAGATTCCCAGTCTCTGGAATCCACTGTGGAAAGCAGATTTCTAAGAGCTGGGTGTGGCAGAGTATGCCTTTTATCTCAACACTTGGGAGGCAGAGGCAGGCAGATCTCTAAATTCAAGGCTGGCCCGGTCTATAGCACAAGTTCTAGGATAGCCAGGGCTACACAGAAATCTTGAAAAAGGAAAAAGCAAAGCAAAACAAAAAAGAAAAGCAGATTTCTGCTGTTTATCCATACCTACCTCACAGCAGCCTTAAAGGGTTAAGATACATAATTTATCAGTCACTGTTCTATTGCTGTGAAGTGACACCATGACCAAGGCAACTCTTATGAAAGAAAGCATTTAATTAGGGGCTTCCTTTCAGAGTAATCCATCATTATGGCAGGGAGCATGGCAGCATGCAGGCAGGTGCTGGAGCAGTAGCTAAGAACTACATCCTGATCCATAGGCAAAGGTGGGGGGGGGGAGGGAGAGAGAGAGAGAGAGAGAGAGAGAGAGAGAGAGAAAGACAGACAGACACACACACATTCATTTTGGGTCTGCCACAGGCTTTTGAAACCTCAAAACCCACCTTTAATAACACACTTCCTCCAACAAGGCCATGCCTCCAAATCCTTCTAATTCTTTCAAAGAGTCTACCCCCTGGTGTCTAAGCATCAAATATCTGAGCCTGTGGGGCCATCTTATTCAAACTACTACATTCCACTCCCTGGCCCCTATGGATTTATATAGCCATATCAAAATGCAAAAATGTATTCAATTCAACCTCAAAAGTCCCCACAGTCTATCACAGTCTAATTAATAACCCTGTTTAAAAGTCCCAAGTCTCTTCTGAGACTCATGGCAATCTTTTAACTATAACCTTCAGTAATATCAAAATCAAAAAGCAGATCAAGCCAAGTAGTGGAGGTACATGCCTTTAACCCAGCACTTGGGAGGCAGAGAGAGGCAGGTGGATCTCTGTGAGTTTGAGGCCAGCCTGGCTCTACAGAGTGAGTTCCAAGACAGTCTCTCTGTTACTCAGAGAGAACCTGTCTTAAAAACCAACCAACCAAAACCAAAATCACATACTTCCAACATACAATGGCACAGAATATACATTACCATTCAAAAGGGGGGGGGGGAGTGTGACGGCTGTTTTTGTCAACTTGACTATATCTGGAATGAACTACAATCCAGAAAGGAAGGGCACACCTGTAAGAGGCTTTCTGCTTAGACTGAAGTGGGTGAATCGGGACCTTTGAGGTAGAAAGACACACACCTTTGATCTTGAGGCAGGAAGACACACTTCTTTGGTCTGTATCTTAAGGCTAGAAGACGTACCTTTAACAAGGGCTATACCTTCTGCTGGAAGTCTACATAGGACACAGAAGGAAACTTTTGCTCTTCACCTACTTGCCCTTGCCTTGCTAGCACATCCATGTCTTCACTGATATTAGAGCCTAGTTCTTTGGGAGTATACAAAGGAGCAGCTGAGACATCCAGCCTGTGGGACTGAGCAACCACTAGACTCTTGGACTTTCCATTCACAGCTGACCATTGTTAGATTAGATTAGTCATTAAAATATATATATTTGAGAGAGAGAGAGAGAGAGAGAGTTGTTTCATAAGTTTAGTGACTCTAGAGAACCCTGACTAATACAGAAGCATAGTGAGGAAACCATGGACCAAAGCAAGACCAAAGGCCAGCTGGGCAAACTCCAAATTCTGCATCTCCATGTCTGATGTCAAAATGCTCTTCCTATCTCCAACCCCTCAGCTTTGCTGACTGCAGCATACTTCTTTCTCTTGGATTGTTCCACACCTGACCTGCAGCTCTTCTAGGCATGGGGCCCATGATTATGCCATCTCTAACACCTTAAGGTCTCCAAGGCAATCCAGGCTTCACCTTCACAGCTTCACACAATGGCCTCTCTGGGCCTTGATGCAGGACAACCCTGTCACACACCTGGCCTCAGTGGCTTTCCTAAGTCTTGGAGGGAGATTCCATAATGCCTCTCTTGTATCCTTGACTCTCAAGCCAGAACCACGTGGCCGAAGCTGCCAGGTTCTGCTCCTTGCCGGGGTGACACTTGGCCCCTTGTTCAATTACATCTGCATCATCTGTCTGCCATAATTTTCCTCACTGATTAGGTTTTTCTTCCATTCCTTCTCACCAGGGGGAAGCTCAGGGGGGGTCTCCCCTGAGGTCTCCACTTTCTCTATTCCATTCAGCATCAGGCTTGCTTTTATCTCCTTGAGCACTGGACTCAGCTCCATTACACTTCCTGGTACACCTTTTCTCCTCAAATGATACATTTTTTATTTTTCCTTGCTCAGCTTGCTCTGTTTCGTTATAGATCAGCATAAGAGTGGCCACTAATAACAAAGCAACACAGTTAACACTTGGCTGCCTTGAAATCTCAGTTGCCGACGCCGTTAATCCAAAACTTTTCAATTTAGTCTCAGGCAGATTGTTCTGACAAGGACAAAAAGCAGCTACATTCTTTGCCAAGAATGGTGTCGACATCTCTTACTAATATTCTTCCTATCTGAAGCCTCTTGAGCTGGATCTCCACAGTTCTAATCATACCCCGGCACCACTGTCTTCCATGTTCTACTAGGATGGCCCATTAGCCCCACTTAAAAGTGTCCAACCACTTTTCTAGTCCCGAATCCCAGTCTTCCATATTCCTCCCATGAACAGCATGGCCAGGCCTGCCTCAGTAAAATCTCATTCCTGGTACCAACATCTGGTCACTGTTCTAGTGCAGTGAAGGACACCATACCCAAGTCTGCTCTTATAAAATAAAGCAGTTAATTAGGGGCTTGCTTACAGTTTCAGAATCCATCATGGGTAGAGCATCGTGGTATGTAGGTAAACAACTGAGAGGTCAGCTCAGGAACTTTGGCATATTCCACCAAGACCCTTCAACAGTGGATGCCCCCTCAGGCACCATCGACTGACCAGGCTGTTGTCAACAGCGGGCTTTCCCTGACTATGGCAGAAGGTAAGGGGCACCTAAAGGTCCACCACCAGACTCCACTGGCAGGTCTCAAAGGGGGCCACATGACGACCCACAAATCTGACCAAGGTGTGTGAGGATAAGCAGGGATGAGTCACCCGCAGCCTTTCTAGAGCGGCTCATGGAGGCATTCCGCCAATATACACCCTATGACCCCAGCAGCAAGGAGGATAAAGCTACTGTGACAGTGGCTTTATAGACCAGGCTAGTACAGATAACAGGGAAAAGCTTCAGAGGCTAGAAAGACAGGATAGGTTGTTGAGGGAGTTAGTGCAGGTTGCTGAGAAAGTCTACCATAACAGGGAGACAGAGGAGGAGGAGGAGCAGAGAAAGAGAAAAGAAGAAAAGCGACAGGGAAGGAATCTACAGAGAGTCCTGACTCTCAGGTTAGAGGATGAATACAAGTTGTTGGAGACCTCGGCAGCCCAGGACCTAGACTGGTTGCTCGAGGCCTTTCCACAGGCCTGGGCTGAGATGGCAGGGATGGGAAGGGCCACCAACCAGCTCCTCATCCATGTGAAGCTCAGAGCCCAAGCCTCCCCAGTGTCTGTGTGCCAATATCCGATGTCGAGGGAGGCCCGGGATGGAATCAGGCCCCACATTACCAGGCTCCTAGAATCCTGCAGAAAAGCCAATCAGCTTGGAATACTCCCCTCCTGCCTGTGAAGAATCCTGGGACCCAAGACTAAGGAGGACTGTCTAGAGGGGACTAAACGCCTCTTGGAGGAGCTGGGAGGATTGAGATACAGAGCCTCAGCCAAGAAGGCCCAAATCTGCCAGAGAAGAGTAAGTTATTTGGGCTACCTACTAAAAGATGGCCAGTGCTGGCTCACCAGTGCTCTAAAGGAGACCATCCTGCACATCCCTCCTCCACAGAGCCCCAAGCAGGTACGGGAATTCCTGGGCACGGCTGGTTTCTGCAGGCTATGGATCCCACGGTTTGTTAAATTGGCTGCCCCCCTGTACCTCCTGACTAAAAACGAACAGCCTTCCTTCCATTGGAAGGAAGAAGAGCAACAGGCTTTTGACACAATTAAGCAGGCTCTGCTCAAGGCCCCTGCTCTAGGACTGCCTGAGGCCAGTAGACCTTTCCTCCTTTATGTGGCTGAGAATAGGGGGATGGCCAAGGGGGTGCTCACCCAGTGGCTGGGCCCCTAGAAGCGTCCAGTTGCCTATCTGTCAAAGAAATTAGACTGTGTCACTGCTGTGTGGCCGGCTTGCTATGGATAGTGGTGGTGGCGGTGATTCTAGTTAAAGATGGATAAATTGACTCTGGGGCAGAACCTGACTGTGATGACATATCTAGAGGCCATTCTTTGCCAGCCCCTGGATTGATGGCTGACTGATGCCTGCATGACTCATTACCAGACTCTGCTGCTGAATTCAGATTGGGTGACCTTTACATCACCAGTGGCCCTCAACCTGGCCACTCTGCTACCTGACCCCAACCTCGATCCACCAGCTCATGATTGCCAACAGATTCTAGCTGAGGACCAAGGACGGCGAAAGGACCTATGGGATCAGCCGCTCCCCGATGCTGAGGTGACCTGGTTCACTGACTGCAGCAGCTACCTGGTGGAGGGACAACGCAAGGTGGGGGCCACATTGTGAATGGGCGCCACGTGGTCTGGCCACAACTGCTTCCTCCCAGAATGTCAGCCCAAAAGGCAGAGCTGATATCTCTGACCAAAGCCTTGGACCTGGGGGCAGGCAAAAAGATCAACATCTATACGGATAGCAGGTATGCCTTTGCCACAGCCCATGTCCACAGGACTATATGCCAAGAGAGAGGACTGCTCACACCAGAGGAAACAAACAGGAAAACCTGGACCTCTTGGATGCCCTAATGAAGCCGGTAACCATGAGTATTATTCACGCCCAGGACATCAGAAAAGAAGAAAGTCAGTGGCCCAGGGCAATAACCAGGCAGATCAAGTGGCTCAAGAAGTGGCTAGGCAGGAGCCTATCCTGGTTATGGGCCTGCAAGAAACACCTGCTGGGAAATGGGACTGTACTAAGGGATGGCCTCACTTAGAATACACTGAAGAAGAAAGTACTCAGATTGCTAGCCACCCTACCAACTATCACCTAGAGAAGAAAGGGAAATGGCGCCCACAAGAAAGAAAACTATGCTCCCAGAAAGCAAGCAAAAGACTTACTAGGCCAAATGCACAGATGGACTCATTTATGGGATAAAAAGCTTGTCCAAGCAGTTAAGGGACCTAGAGTATATATAATAGGACCTCAGGTTCTGGGCCAGAAAGATAGTAGAACAGTGTAAGGTATGCCAGCAAGTGAGTGCTTATGCAGCCAAGAATAAACAGGGCAAAAGACCTAGGGGAGAACAGCCTAGAGTATATTGAGAGGTCGATTTTACAGAAGTTAAGCCAGAAAAATATGGTTACAAATACCTTCTAGTGTTTGTAAATTCTTTCTCTGGATGGGTTGAGGCTTTCCCCACCAAGCAGGAAACTGCTACCATGGTATCCAAGAAGATATTAGAGAAAAATTTCCTGAAGTTTAGAGTGTCCAAGGCAAGTGGATCAGACAATGGTCCTGCTTTTGTCTCTTAGGTAAGCCAGGAGTTGGCAAAGGTATTGGGGACAGATTGGAAACTTCATTGTGAGTACCGTCCCCAAAGCTCAGGGCAGGTAGAGAGAATGAACAGACTCCCCTCCCCCCAAAAAAGAGACCTTAGAGGCTGGCTCAGACTGGGTGGTGCCCCTCCCCTTGGCCCTGTTCCGAACCCGGAACACTTCCTACCATTTTAATCTGACCCCTTTTGAGATCCTGTGTGGTGCCCCAACTCCCTTGGTGTCCACTGGGCCCTCCCAGCATGAGATTTGGTCCAAACTGTCTGCCTTAAATGCTCCAGGGATGCCAGAGACCCCCTCACCACTTTGAGATTGGTAACTGGATCAATGTAAAGAGGTATCGGGCACATTCACTGGAACCCCAATGAAAGGGACTTTTCCTGGAGCTGCTAGCTACTCCCACAGTCCTAGACGGTGAGGCCTGGGTGCACGCTTCCCATGTGAAACCTGTAGATCCCCTGTTCCCCCAGAGACCCCCGCTGGACAGTACAGAAGATGGACAACATGCTCAAGCTCAAGATCCCTCAACCTTGATCATGACTGCTTGCGGTACCTTTAGACAGCACTCACTGTCTCCCTTCTGTTGTGGTTGGGGGTGGCTGGGGCAGCCACCAGGACCTCTGCCTTGGTCTTACAAAGGAAAAAAAATATGAGTCCGAGGGCAGTCATTGACTTAAATATAGAGAGAATGGAAACTTCCACCAGTCATCGTAAAGAATCACTGACTTCATTATCAGAAATAGTACTACAGAATAGGAGGGGATTAGACTTAACTTGTCCTGCAGCAAGGAGGGCTATGTGCTGCCTTAGCTGAGGAGTGCTGCTCTTATGTAGACCATTCTGGGGTTGGTAAAGATTCAATGGCCAAGGGGAGAGTAGGGTTAGCCAAGCGGAAGAGAGCGAGAGAACAGAGTCAGGGCTGGTTCGAGTCTTGGTTTAACCTCTTAGTTAACCGCCCTCATATCTACCTTGTTAAGACCTTAATTGTTCTCCTGCTACTGTTGACTTTTGGCCCCTACCTTTTGAACCACTCAGCTGCTTTTGTTAAAGAACGCATAGGTGCAGTACAGCTAATGATCTTAAAGCAGAAATACAAAGAGCTAGATACAGAAGACCAGGAGTATGAGCTGCATAGCTATCAACAATAGCTTCAGGACTGAAGTATGCACAGGAAAAAGGGGGGAATGAGAAGTCAGCTCAGGAACCTTGGGATATTCCACCAGGGTCCCCTCCCCCCTGAGCACATGGGCACCCCTCCCCTCCTGGAAGAAATAGCTAGGGAGCACATAGGCTGGAAGGGAGGGGCTGATTAAGCCCCTACTAACTCATTCCCTAAAGACCTTAAAAACAGCTTAAAAGTCACACTGTTCTGCCATTGTGCCTAATGGCTGCTGCTCTAAAACAGTATAAAAGGTCCCTGAACAGGCTATGCAGGGTCATTCTCCAGTCGTGGTGTGCAGGACAACCTCAGCATGCTGGATCAATAAATTCCTCTTGCATTTTGCATCAATCCCAACTCCATGTGTTCACTGGGGGGTGGGGGGTGTCTCTGGTAAGTTAAGGCTCCCCAGAGTCTTACACAGTAGCTGAGAACTACATTCTGATTCATAGGCAGAGAGAGACTGGGCCTGCCATCAGCTTTTGAAACCTCAAAGCCCATGCCTAATGACATACTTCCTCCAACAAGACCAGGCCTCCAAATCCTTCTAATCCTTTCAAAGAGTCCACTCCCTTGTGACCAAGCATCAAATATCTGAGCCTTGGGGGGCGGGAGGATCTTACTCACACTATCATACATGGAAAACAGAATATCATAAAGATGGATTCCATTGAGGTCCCCAGGCATCTTAGACCTTGTGGTACAGACAAATTCAGCCTTTCCTCACACCATAGCCCAATGAAATCAGAGCCAGCAAAACTGAGGAAAGCACTGATGGCCATCTTCCTTCCCCTAGTCAGGGGAAGATGAACAATTTCCTGTGGTCACAATCTCCTTCTAGGCAGTTTTCAGTTAAGAAAACTGGTTTTTGTGTACCTATTCTCCATGAGACAGAGCTCTGTGAACTTGGCTGATAACTGGGCTGCTTTATCATCTCTCTCCTAGAAGGCCTTTGGCCCTCTGAAGGCCAGCAGAGGTGGCTGGTTATCTGTGACTGTGGCCATAAGAGGAGGTGGCACACACTGCTGGGTGAAACTGCCCATCCCCACAGGGCCCGGCTCCCACCTGTGCTCGGGCATGAGCACTGCTTCTCTGTCATCGTCATCATCGTTGCCTTCGTTGTCAATGTCATGCACAGAGGACTCCAGCCTGGGATGTTCCTGCTGCAGCAGCTGCTCCCATTCCTGCTCCAGGGCCTGCTCCCTTTGGGGGAAATGAGAGTCTGAGACAGCCACTGGCACTGCTACCTGATGTCTACCTGTCACCCCCCAACCCCAGAACACAGCATGCCTAGGGAGTGCAACGCCACATGCTGGAGCAGGCTCTGACACTTACTCCTGGAGGACAGAGCTCTGCCTGCTTTGTTTCCAGAGGCAATGATGAAAGTGCCGGCCACACAGTGTCGAGTGTGTCTTTATTTGTGGATCTCGTTTTGACATTCCTTCATTCGCTAACTTCCCCACAACTGGGTCTGCTCTTCTATTACCCCAGGGCTCAGCACATAATGAGAGGAGGCTTGTACCTCAGGTCCTTGGCAGCCCCACCTCACCACTTGCATCTCCATCCTCCAGAGGCCAGAGCCTCCCTCCCATCCCCATGTACCCTTCTTTCCCTCACCCTTTGGTCCCCGCCCTGCAGCAGGTAGGAGTGCCTTATTTCCTTTCCTCACCCAGTGAGCCTCACTGCCAGCTCTGGCTAGCTTTTCCTAAGGCCAGCTGTACCTACTATTATCCTGCTGGAGCCACAGATCCCTGCTATGCCTTGCATGTGGTCAGTCCTCCCCAAATTCATGTGGAAATATAGATTTCAGAGAATCATTACTGACAGACAGGTAGAAGGCTATCAAGAGGAACTGGGCTCTGAGATGAAGCTCTCAATGATGGGTGGACACCTTTTTTTAAAAAAATGCTATTTGTTTCCCTGTATTCCCTTCCATCTGCCATCAGGGAAAAAGCATAAAGCTCTCACTAGAAACTGTACAGGCAACAGCACCATGCTTTTGCACTCCTGGAATCATGAACCAAATGACCTCTTTTCTTTATAAACCTCATGGTCTCAGGTAGTCTGTTATAGCAACAGAAAATAACCTGAAGGATTCTTTCACTTCCTTCCACCCTAACAGCCCTGCCCACTCCTACAGAGCACGAAGCATCCTTTAGCTCTCACTGTCCTTGCTTCTCAAGGCTGTTGAAAAAATTTGGAGCATCCCCACCCTCTAGCCCCTGGCCCTTCTAGGGGCTCCCTACAGTTTACATAGCTCAAGATGAAAAATTCCATCTCCTGCCAAGGTCTCCACCGTGTGTTCAGACCTCCTCCTACCTGTCAGCACCCAGATTTCCTGTCCCCAGCCCTCCAAGAGCAGCATGGCCAGTGCAATCAGCCTTTACAAGACAGCACCCCTCCCTCTCCAAGGTTCAAGGGCAAGCCCTTCTCAGCAACTTGACAGTATGGAAGATGCCGGAGTCAAGATAAATTTCCAGGCAAGTAGAGTGGCACCATCGACTCCCCACATCAAGTTGCAAACAATAGCTTTGAGATGTTAAAAGCCAAAGTCCCTGTATAGAAGAAGGTAGATTGACTCTGGGGTGGGCAGAATGCAAAAAACCAGAGAAAACAACTGTCCATCCATGTGTGTACCCAACTACACTCTGTGGGCAAGAATGCAGGGCTGTGAGTTCAGAGAAAAGATCCTGAGAAGGGAGGCATGGATGTTTCCAGCAGGCGTCGGAGGCAGGAACTCCACCTGCACTCAACATGAGTGTACACATACCCGCATTTAGTCTCTGTGCACACATGCACACAGGAAAAGGGACAGAGGAAAGAGTTAGGTCATGAGAATAATCTGCTTACAGTCCATCAAACAGCCAGTCAGCAAATAGGCTCCCCAGGTGAGCAGCTGTTCTTGGCCATCTTACAGTGAGACATCTACTATGCACAGGAGGAGCCTACAGTTCCACTCCAGAGGGCCCCTCCACACAAGCCAGCCTCCTCCCTGAGAGGTCACTCCAAAAGAGACTGACAGTTGCTGGTGTCTGACACCAGCTCCACCCCACTAAGACATGTCTACTTCTGACCAACATGACTTTTGCCTTCAGAAACTGCAGAACAGCCATGCTGAGCCTGGCTTCTTTATGAGACGTGATGTGCTGTGAGGCAGGAAGATGAGCGGGACCAGATAACATGAGAAGGAAAATCTGCCAAAAGTGCACTGGGACAGGCCAGTGGCCATGCTCCTCTGATGGGGCACCCTTGTGGCATGAACTGGGCAGGGGTGGAGGCTGGGAGGAAGAAAGACCTAGGACAAGGCTCCTGATGTGGGTGGGGGTCCAGAACCTCCATTTTGGACCTGCCTATAAGCCTATGAGCACACAGGGCATACCACACCTGCTGGGAAAGCTGCCCCATCCCCACACGGGGTTGCCCAGTCCTCAGTCTACCAGTCTTTCACAGAAACAGCTCTGCCCCCATGATGGACCTCACCCCATACTCACCTCTTCTCTTGCAGTAAGTAATCTAAGTTATTGACATAGCACTCCGAGCCCCCAGAAGAAATCTGGAAAGACAGGACACAGGCATGGGAAGGGAGGGAAAAACACAGGAGGATTGATGTTAATATATTCTGCTCACTTTTCTGAACAGATATACTATTTTTAAAAATCATATTTTTTTTTTTTTAATTTAAAAGTATGAAGGTTCTCTCCCAGCGCCCGCCTACAGGAAACCGCAGGTGAAAAGTGCTTGCGTGCTTTCAGATGTTGCTACACAAGCAGAAGCAAGCAGTAATTCAGTCCCTGTAACTCAGGAGACACAGACATATGCCTCACACCTCATCCTGCACTTTGCTCTTTCCAAGCAGAAATACATCTTGATTGTCATTTCATATTAATGCCAAAGAGACTGCATATGTGTGCATGTGTATTTGTGTGAATGTGTGGACATGTGTGAATACAGTGTGTGCATGTGTGTATGTGTGTGTGTATATATGTGTGTGGATCTCTCTGTGTGTTATGTGCTCAATTAACATTATCAGGGTATTCTAATACATGGCTAGAACATAGTTCCTTAGTTCCCCAGTGTCAGGCATTTAGGCTACTCACAATCTTGGGCTATGGCAAATAATGAAACACTATGCTTAGAATAAATTTCCTGAGTCTATGGCCCTAAAAAGTGACCCACACTCTACTCCCCACAAGGTATCTCTGAAGTCTTATTTAGGATCTCTATTATTGAACCGCAGTCATAGATTTTGTGTGCTCCCAAGACTGGATCCTGACACTGAGGTTCCTCTATGCTCCAAGGCCAACCCCTAACCTTAGTCGGGAAAGCCTTGAGGGGCCACATGCAGAAACATATTCAATCTGCTGTTACCCCCCGACTTTCATGAGCAAGAGCAAGGAGTGGAAACACGGGGAGGAGTGGAATCTGGCCTGATGTCTGAACTCTCAGTTATGAGAGCCCTAGTGCTAGGGAGAGGTAAGGTATCCATCCTATCAGCAAGAATTGGGACAGGAAGGGGCAGCTGGGTACAGAGTGGGAGCTGGAGCATGGCTGTAGAAGGGGTCATCAGGAAGGGTTGGCTGTGAGCAACTAAGAGGTCACGGGAAGAAGAGGCCAATAAGGGGAAGCCAAGATGGCCACTGGCCACTTGCTTACCTCTGGGGTCCCAGCCTGTTGGCTTGGACCTGCCATGTTCCAGAAGAGCTCCTCCAGCGAGGCCAGCTCCACCTTCTGGTCGGAATCTGAAGGGTCCTTCTCCAAGTCCTCAAGGGGTCTCCTTCTGGCTGGAGGGCCTTTCTTGCTCTTGTTTAGGAATTCTATAGGTGGTGGGCTCCAGTCAGTGGGGAACGAGTCCCGGGGCATCTGCATCTTGGGCCTCTTCAGTGGTTTGGGAGTTAGGGCCACGGTGGGGCTGCGGAGCTGTGGTGCTGAGTGGAGGAGGTGGTCCAGGAGGCTGTGCTTCAGGCTGGGTGAAAGGGTAGGCAAATAAGTGGCTGCCCGGACCCCATGGGTATGTAAAGAGTCCACCCCATTAGTGCGCCAGACACCAAGCCACACTGGGGAAGGAGAGGCACCGCCTAGCATTGTTATGTATGGGGTGGCATATGGCAGCCTTTGGCCCTGCCCTCATCATGTCTCTGCCTGTGCAGGTGATGTGGCCTCTCCAAAAGGAAGGGCTAGTAAAGTCATCTGTGGCCACACCTGAAGCCCATGGGATGCTCTGTCCTCATGGGGTACTCCTTACAGGTGAGGTGACTGCTAGAAGAAACCTAGAGATTCTAAATCCCTGTGTTTCCAGGATGGGTCTGGTACCCAGGAGGACTTCCTTCTCTGGGCCTATGACAAGGACTTGGCACTGTGTCTGAGGTCAGGTAGCTGAGATGAAGGGGCCACCTGACTTCATTTCAGCAGCATAATAGGCAAGCAGCAGCAGGACTCTGACTCTCCCCCCCCCCCCGTGTGTGTGTGTGTGTGTGTGTGTGTGTGTGTGTGTTGGTCTCTACCATGTCCCCCAAACCTGCCCAGGCCTGGCACATGGTTAAGGGTCCATACCTTTGTGTTGAACTAAAGAACAATTTAAAGGGATATTAGGACTGGCAGGATGGTTTGTTCTCATACATAGACTTGATATCGACTCAGGACCAGGCTTGGAAGAACAGGATATAGTAAAGATGGACGGCCAGCAGCTCATGAAAGCCTGGAGCCCAGTGATCTAAGGAAATGAATTTGTAGAAGTCTGCTCTAAACCAACTAGGTTCACACTCAAAAACAGTGGAAAAAATTCAAATCATCTGCGCATGGTGGTGTACACCTGTGATTCTAGCACTCAGGAGGTAGAGGCAGGCAGATCTCTGTGAGTTTGAGGTCAACCTGGTCTACAGAGTGAGTTCCAGGGCAGCCACAGGTACACAGAGAACCCTGTCTTGAAAAAAAAAAAATCAAATCTATATAACTGCAATATATCACCAAAAAATTAATTTTGATAACTAATCAAAAAATTGAAAATGATTACAATAAATATTTACATGTGAGAAACGATTACGGCTTGTTTGGGGCCAGCAAGGAGCCTCAGCTGGTCAGTGCTTGCTGTGTAAATGTGGGGACCTGAGTCCAACCTTTAGAACCCACGTAAAGGTGGAAGAAGAGAATCAACTTCACAAAAATGTTTTCTGACCTCTATACATGAATCTGAGTATGAAACATATACATAAGTTCATGTACACAACACACACAATAATAATAATTTTAAGAGGACTAGCCATTTATTTATTTATTTAATGTATGTGGGCATACTGTCACTGTCTTCAGACACACCAGAAGAGGGCATCAGATCCCATTACAGATGGCCGTGAGCCACTGTGTGGCTGCTGGGAACTGAACTCAGGACCTGTGGAAGAGCAGTCAGTGCTCTTAACCGCTGAGCCATCTCTCTAGACCCAATAATACATTTTAAATGGCTTATTTCTTTTGTTCATTTGTTTTTTTGAGACAGGGTCTCACTATGTAGCTCTCTGGCTATACTGGAACTCACTCTGTAGACCAGGCTGGCCTTGAACTCACAGAGATCCACCTGCCTCTGCATCCCAAGTGCTGTGTTAAGGCATGCATTACTGTCTAAATGGCTTGTTTCTTTTCGGGACCAACCTATCAAGGAAATGTAGCCATAAAAAATGCCTGTATCCTGTAACAACATCAACAACAACAACAAAATGATACAAGAAAGCCCTAGGATATGACCTGTCACAGGCCTATAAGCTGGTAAAAGTCTCAGAACCAACACTTTATGAACTATAAAGTTTAATAAAACAAAACAAAACACCTAAAACCCAGCTGGCTGTTGTAGTGGTGGCCACAGACAGACATTCTACTCAGGAGTCTGGGGTAGAAGGATCACCTGAATTCTGGAGATCCTGGCCATTCTAGGCAACAAAGCAAGACTATCTCAGAATAGGATAGGATAGGATAGGATAGGTCTGGAGAGACAGCTCAATGGTTAAGAACTCTCACTGCTCTTGCAAGGGACCTGGACTTCATTTCTAACACCCTTACAGGTGCTCACAACTGCCTGAAACTCTAGTTCAAGGGAGTCTGATGCCCTCTTCTGGTGTCCACAGGCACCTGTGTACAAGTCCTGCACTTACTTGCACTCACATACACATAAATAAAATTTAAAATAAAATAATCTTAAAAAACAAAACCAAACAACTAGGCATGATGGCAGGCCTCTAATCCTAGCACTCAAGAGGACAGAGCAGGCAGATCTCTTGTATTTAAGGCCAGCCTGGTCTACACAAAGTTCCAGGCCAGCCTGGAATACCTTGTCTCCAAACAAACAAACAAACAAACAAACACAACAATTAAAAAGCCCAGAAAACAAAAAATGAATCCAAAGCAAGTAAGAATGTCACTAGTCACCTGGTTGGATCTCTTTGCTCCAGCTGGATAGAATACAGGAATATAAGTGAAGATACTCTTCAGGGTTGGAAGTCCCAAGTCCCCAAATGCCCAAGGCCCATGGACTAGACTAGAGACCAGAGGCTTATGGCTCGAAACCAGAGGAGCTAAGAGCCTTTAGTTCCAGGCTATAGAGACTTAATAGTTCTAGGCATCAGGTTAGGGGTTTACAAAAAAGTAAAGTTTAACTACCAGCAGCCCCAGCACTTGGAGGCCACTGTAATCCTCAGCTTCCAGCAGCAGTGTGTAGCAGCAGCAGCAGCAGCAGCGGCAACACCAACAGTGGCATCCTAGTAGGCCTCTGGGGCTGGAACCCTCAGCCCTATAGTGGTCAGTGCCACAACTCAGGTATTAGCATCCTCAGACCTTGTCAGAAGCTGGTGATACAGCTCTTGGGATCAGAATGTCACAGACTCTGGCCTTTGAGGCTTAGCAGCTCCCTGGACTTTTCCAGTGACGGGGCTGGCAGATCTTTATGGCCCTGCTTGTCCTCATCTTTACCTCTTTGTTTCTGCCCTCCCCCACCCCCACCCCCATCACTTCTGGAACTCTTTAGCTGCCCTCTTGTGGCTGCTATTGCTGTCTTCAAGGTTGCTCTACTGCCACACCCACCCTCTAGTGTTATCAGCTCATCGAACTCTTGTGATAATGAATATCAAAATTGCTCAGTGGGGAAAGGCTTTATTTGCCCAGGGAGACGAGCAAGTTCAATTCCTGGAATCCCTGATGGAAGAAGAGAACCAACGCCCAAAGCCATGCATGTATGTGTACTCAGTCCAGAGGCATTGGCTCCCCAGTAGCTGTAGTTATAGGTGGTTGTGAGCCAACTAACATGGGTGCTGAGAACCGAACGATACTGTGGAAGAACTCTTAACCACTGAAGTCATCTCTCTAGCAGCCCTCCCCCCCATTACACCCCCATGGCAGTGAACTCCTGAATCCTATCCCTTGGGAGGTGGAAGCAAGGAGGATATGAACTTTGTCATTTTTGGCTACACATTGAGTACAAGGCCAGCCTGAGTTATTCTGAGACCCTGTCACACAAAACCAGAGCAACAATTATGCCAAAAGAACAACCTCTCAAACAATAATAACAACAAAATTTTAAAAATAGATGAATTAAAAAGACCACTGAGAGAAACCTGGGCTTAATGCTGTAACACCTGGGAACCAGGAGAGTGTCTCCCGGCTGACTCAGAACAGGAGGGGAACAGCCTGCTCATCCCAGTAGAGGGGTTGGCAAATGTGTCTGCATCAGTCACAGCATCCCCTCATGCAAATGAAGGACCGCCGTGAACCATCACACAGATTTTCTGCTGGGCCACCTGGAGAAGTGCTCCTCCTCTGGGCGGGGTGAGAGCTTGGCTACAGGGTCACTGAGAGTTCACAGAGGCGTTGATGGCAACCAGTCAAGTAAAGGTTGTTTTGAAACAGTCACGGCTGAGTTAGCATTCTGGAGTTGGGACTACGTCAGCAGCAACCAGCTATGGCTGCACTGAGGCTTACTAAAAATGTGTGTGGAATATTCAATGGTGGGCTGGCATGTGGGCACTCAGCTGGGTGCTTGGCTCATAGTCCTTGTGCAAGGCGGCAGTGCACCAGCGAAGAATCGAATGCTGCCCATGTGTCATACTTTCTACTCCCTAACACTGTGCCCAAAGGAAAAACAAACGTTAAAAGGGGTTGTTGGTGGTTTGACTAGGAATGTCCCCATAGACCCCAGTATTTGAATGCTTGGCCCATGAGGAGTGGCACTATTAGGTGTGGCCTTGTTGGAGGAAGTGTGTCACTGTGGGGGTGGGCTTTCAGGTTTCCTATGCTCAGGCTCCCCAGTGTGGAATGGGAGCCTCTTTCTTGCTGCCTTCTGATCAAGATGAAGAATTCTTGGCTCTTTTAGCATCATGTCTGCCTGGAGGCTGCCATGCTTCCCTGATATGATGATAATGGACTAAACCTCTGAACTGTAAGCCAATTAAATATTTTCCATTATGAGTTGCTGGAGCCATGGTGTCTCTTCACAGCAGTAAAACCCTAAGAAGTGGTGGCTAGGGCCTACAAATACGGCTCAGTGGGTCAAGTGCTTGCTGCACAAGCACGAGAGGCAGAGTTCAGATCCATGGCGTGCATTTAGAAATCTAGCTGTGGGCCAGGCAGTGGTGGTGCATGCCTTTAATCCCAGCACTCCGGAGGCGGAGGCAGAGGCAGGCAGATTTCTGAGTTCGAGGCCAGCCTGGTCTACAGAGTGAATTCTAGGATACTCTGTCTTGAAAAGCCAAAAAAAAAAAAAAAAGAAAGAAAGAAATCCAGCTGTGGTGGCACACATCTGGGGACTTGGGGCCAGGCAGTCTAAACAAAATGGTCAGCTTCTGGATCAGTGAAGAGACCTGGTCTCAAAAAATAAGGCAAGGTTCGGAGGTGGCTCAGCAGTTAACTTGCTGGCTGCTGGCACATAGAGAGTACAGAGCCCCAGAACCCATTTAAATGCTGAGGGGGTGTGGCTACCCATCGGTAATTACAGTGCTTAGAAGGTGGAGACAAGGGCCCCTTGACATTTTCGCATGCATGCATGCACTCACTCAGAAAACAAAACAAAATGTGGAAAGAGACCGAGGAAGACCTGCTGATGTCACATTCTAGCCTCCTTATGCACCTGCACAGGTGAGCACACTCCTGCACACGTACACACAGGTACACCTACACACAAGCAAAATAAAATAAAGGCACACCTATAATAAATATTTTATTAGCATCAACAATTTTTGTATCTAATAGCATCTATGGAACAATCAGCCCATAACCCCATGCTCCAGGAGAAGTGGGTTGTGCTAAGTTGAGGTTTCAAAAGTCCACACTAAGCCCAGTCTCTCCTCTCCTCCTCCTCCTCCTCCTCCTCCTCCTCCCCCTCCCCCCCCCCCCCCTCCCTCTCTCTCTCTCTCTCTCTCTCTCTCTCTCTCTCTCTCTCTCTCTCTCCCCCCACCCTTCCCTCCTTCTCTCTGCCTGTGGATCAGGATGTAATCCTCTCAGCTTTGGCTCCAGCATCATGCCTGCTAGCATGCTGCCATGATTCCTGCCATGATAATATGCTAACCCTGTAATATGAAACTGTAAACAACATCAAATTAATTCTCTAAGAGCTGTGGCTGTGGTGCCTGGGATGCAGCCTGGGGCCTCCCACTTGTTACTCTACCATTGAGGTAATTACCAGGCCTCCGTTCTATTTTCTGACCCCAGCCACCGTCTGGTGACTGTCTGGTCCCAAAAATACTCTCTTGGGCCTTTGCTTCACCTACCCCTCACTTAGAATGTCTTCAGAGCTGGAGTGGTCTTTGAGGAAGTGTTTGTTAAAAGCATTAAGGGAGAGAGCAGTGGAGGCAACAAAGAGCTGGGGAAGGAAGACACATGGAAGAACAGAGCTGATGAGGATCTCCCTGAGGAAGCACTAGAGAAGATCCCCAGTTTTAACTACTGGATTATCTTTGAGTAGCTCGTAGTGAGAAAGCCACGGTTTGGCAGTGGCAGAGACCTGGCTAAGAGCTGAAGGAGCATCCAAGGGAACCAACAAGCAAGGCCAGTACCTCTCCTGCAGGTCACTTCCTTCCCCCTTTTTTCTTTTGCTTTAAACTCTGGCTGTTTAAGGCAATCTCTATTAAATCTCGAAAGAAAGGAAGGAAGGAAGGAAAGAAGGAAGGGGAGGGAGGGAAAGAAGGAGGGAGGGAAGTGAGAGAGAGTGTATGTAAGAGAGAGGGAGGGAGGAAAAGAGACAGACAGGCAGCTGGACAGGGTCTTGGTTTACAGCTCTGGCTGGTCTCAAATTCATACCTGCCTCAGCTCCCCACCACTCCTGGCTTCTAAATAATGTAATAATCTCTTAACTAAAGCAACAAAAGTGATCATAACCCATGAGAATTAGTCTTTAGAGAACTCACTACACACATACATATGAGCCATAGGAACAGCAAATCCTGGAGTGTAGGAAGAAGCCAACTACAAGCCATGTGTTATCATAATGTCCAGTTGTGCCTTTTTTAAATGACCCGTAGTCTCTCCTGTAGTTCTGGCTGTTCTGGAACTTGCTATGTAGACCAGCTGGCCTCAACTCACAGAGATTCTCCTGCCTCTGACTCCCAAGTGCAAGCACATCATGTCCAGTTTTCTACATAAAATTACAATGTATGCAAAAAGCAAAATAAACCACAACATTATGATCTGTTCATAGGACAGGTGGGGGGCAACAGACAGACACTATTCCCGAGGAAGCTGGGACAGTGGACCTTTTAGACAATTGGTCTAGAGTATGTTCAAGGAATTCAGAGTGACCATGACAAGAAGCCAAGAGAAATCAAGAGAATGATACGACACCAAGCTACATGTCAGCAGAGAGGTAGAGGGGAAAGTGCCAAGCAGAACTCTGGAGTTCAAAAAGTATAAAAACAGAAATGAAAATTCTATAGCAAATGAAATTATTTTCCAACAAAGGTAGAGATAGTGAGACCTTGAAAAATGAAGAGAGACAAATAAACTGCTAGCAAACTTGTCTTAGCAAATATACCAAACTCAAAATATAGGTTGGGGACTGCTTGCTGGCAAAGGAAAACTCAATTTCTCCAATGGAGTCTCACTGGGTGTACCAGCCACACCTTAGGTGTGGCCTCATGCCCAGGAGTAGTCAAGTGACATGAAACCAACTCAGTAGAACTGCAGGCTTTTGTCTCATTTTGCTTTGTTTGGACATTTTTATCTTACTGGTATTTTGTTTATTCTGATTTCCATTTTTGTGGATGTGTGTGTGTGTGTTTCCTGGGTTCTTTTCCTTTGTTCATTTGTTGGTTTTATTAAGAGAAAGATAAAGAACATAAACTCAGGAGGAGAAAACATGATTAAAATTATTTTCTGAAAACATTTTTCAATTAAAAGAAAAAAGAGAGAGAAAGCCATGTCTAAACTGAAACAAACAAAATAATGGGGTGTCCGGGCTGGAGAGATAGCTCACTGGTTAAGATCACCGGCTGCTCTTCCAGAAGACCCAGGTTCAGTTCCCAGCACCCATGTGGTCATAAATCCCTTCTGACAGACACAACATATAAGTTCTTATTTATATAATAATATCAACATAACGGACGGAGACTGTAGCTGTATCAGCATACAGGGGTTTTGTGCATTTGAATTTAAGGCCTCTAGTCTAGGCTGCCTCATACTCTCTATGTAGCCAAGGATGGTCTGACCTTTCTGAGCCTCCTTTCTCCCTCTCTTACAAGTTGAGGTTACAGGCAAGTGTTACCATGTTTTGTTTATATAAAATGTTAGACTGAGATTGAACCTAGGTTGGTGGTTTGAATGTCCCCATGTGTCTCAGGCATGTGAATGCTTGACCCTCAGCTGGCAGCTCTTTGGGGGGGGGGAGGATCAGGAGGTGTGGCCTTGCTGGGGGAAGTATGTCACTGGAGTCAGGCTTTGAGGTTTCAAAAGACTCTGACCATTTTGAAGCTAGTTCTGTTCCCCGCTCCTGTTTCAGGATGTGAGCTCTTGGCTTCTCCTGCCACCTGTCACCTCCACTTCAGCACCATGGACTTGAACCCTCTGCAACCATAAGCTCCAAATAGACACTTCCTTCTATATATAGGCCACCATGGTCTTATCACACCACGGAGAGTATCTTATACACCAGGGCCTTTTGCATTGAAGCAAACAGTCCTGTCCTCACTCCTGGAGCCTCATTCTCAGCTCCACATTTGTAAGAATGGATGAATGAATACATGAATAAATTCTAGATTTATTTTATGTATATGGCTGTTTTGCCCCCATGTATCTGTGTGTACTTCCTGTATGTCTGGTCCCCTTGGAGGTCAGAAGGGGGCATTGAATTCCCTGGGACTGAAATTATAGACAACTGTGAGCCACCATGTAGTTGCTAGAAACTGAACTTGGGTCTTCTGAAAGAGCAATAAGTGTTCTTAACCTTTGAGCCAACTCTCCAGACCCTCAGACTTTATTTAAGGGGACCATGGTATGTAAAGAGACCACTGAAGCACAGTCTTACAGTGGGACTGAGGAACTAGACATGATTCCCTAAAACAGCATTAATCAAAATAAGACTGTGTAAACTACATGTCATCTATAGGTAAATAAGTTTTGTATTTTTGGTTTGCATAATTTAAGACAATTATACAAACTAATAATTATATAACTATGCAGATGATCATGTAATATATGAAGATATAATTTATGACAATGAAAACATAAAAGAGAGTGGTAAAGGGGCCAAGTTTGGTTTTTTTGAAAACCGAAAATAAAAAGTTTAATTTCAGACCCCAAGTCCATCATTTATAAATACACTAAAGCACAGTCCACGCAAACTCAGACTGGGCCTACGGACAGTATTTCAACAAAAGTTTTTTCTAAAAGGCCAGAGGCAAATGAGTGATTTGTTCCACTCATAATATTTAATTGATTTGAAATGAGAAAATGAAAAACTTTTTTTTAGACATTAAAAGCAAACTTTGGAGTCTGGTAAGGAATCTGATAGCTGATACTTCATTTTGATATCCTTGGGATTCTAGTGGCCAGGTTTTTGTATACCATTAAATTGTTGTTTTCCAAATTAGCTTTATAAATTGAGATATAAATGATAATTTCCAAGATAACTACTATGAAAACATCTTGTTTAAAAAATAAAGAATTATTTTGTGTGTTCGATTATTTTGCCTACATGTAATTCTGTGCACCACACTTGTCCCTGTGGAAGTCACACAGGGTGTCAGGTTCCAAATTCTGGTCCTCTCAACAGCAGCAAGTGCCCTTAGCCACACAGCTGTATCTCCAGCCCCTGCAAGACTATCTTAAAAGGGGTGGAAATAAAGCTCAGTGTTACAGTGCCTGCTTTAACATGCCTGAGGACTGAGGTTCAATCCTACATACTGGGGGAATAAAAGAACCTAAAATACACAGAAAAGGAGCTGAGCATGAGGTACATGCATGCAATACCAATTCCAGATACTTGGGAAGATAAAGATAGAGAATCATGAGTTCAAAGCCATTCTGCACAATGTAGCAAGAACCTGTCTCAATGTTTAAAAGAGCTGTCAATGTACTTTAGTAGTAGAACGCTTGCCTAACAATGTAGGAGGCCTTGGGTTCAGTCCCCAATATCCACTAAATGTGTGTGTGTGTGTGTGTGTGAGAGAGAGAGAGAGAGAGAGAGAGAGCATAAATGAGGCAATCCAAACAGAATACTATAAAAGCAAGCTAGTAAGCAGAACAAATAGGGATGAAAGAATAGAGACGATCTACAAGGTAAAGTTGCGGGCACCCTTCCTTTCCAACAATTAAATTTTTAAAATGATTGATTTATTTATATAGAGTGTATTTTGTTTTAAGTATCCATTTATTTGTTTGTTTATTTGTAGAGTACACTGTCACTGTCTCCAGACACACCAGAAGAGGGCATCAGATCCCATTACAGATGGTTGTGAGCCACCATGTGGTTGCTGGGAATTGAACTCAGGACCTCTGGAAGAGCAGTCAGTGCTCTTAACCGCTGAGCCATCTCTCCAGCCCTAGCCAGCAACTAATTTAAATGTAAATAAAATCTTTAAACAATGACAGTTACTTGCTGAGTAGTCATCTGTCTGCAGATGAGTGTGTGCCACAGCACACAGATGGTGGTCAGAGGACAACGTGTAGCACTTCTCCCTCTAGCACTGTGTGTATCCCAGGAATCAATCTCAGGTCTCAGGCCTGGCAGCAAGTATCCTTGCCCGCTGAGCCATCTTGACAGCAAAGGTAAAGACTGGCAGCCATGCTTGATGATACATGCTTGTAATCCCAGCATGCCAGAGGCAGAGGCAGGAGGATTGTCACAACTTCAAGGCTACTTGGCTTACATAGTGTGTGCCAGACCAGACAGGGCTATGAGAATGCTTAACTAACAACAAAACCCAAACAAAAGGTAGAGCTTAGTAAAGTCAACTCACTAACTGTGGTCAAGGCTGAGAATGCAGCCCATGTTAGAGCACTTGCCCAGCGTGCCTCACATCCTAGATTCAATCCCTATACTGAAAAAATAAATTAAAAAACCCTACAATCCAAAAGCAAAAACAGGCTGAAAAGTTAAGGATGGGAAAAGATCTCCCATACAAACAGTAACTGGCTGGGAGCTCTATAGGCATCAGATAGGATGCACTTGACGTCTAAATTTAGTATGAGAGACAAAACAGACTTCACATGCAGTATCAGAGCCTGTCATCAAGAAACTGTAGCAGAGATGCTGGGCAGAAGGACATAGAGCTCCAGCTCCAGTGAGTACTTTAAGAAATCTATTACGGGGCCAGGGATCTGCAGGAAGGGTGCTTGCCGCCACTCCTAATTGACCTGAGTTCAAACTCAAGACAAGAAAAAACTGACTCCCATAAGCTGTCCTCCGACTTTGAGGTCGTCACAAACACTAAATACATATAAAAATGGAAAAGAAGTGTATGCTATGGCAAGGACTATAGTTAGTAACAATGTATATGGCATTCTTTACAATTGCTGAAAACAGACAAGTGCTCTCAGCCAGGTGATGCTGGCACACACCTCTAACCTCAGCACTAGGAAAGCAGAAGTAGAGGGACCTCTGAGTTCAAGGCCAATGTGGTCCAAGTGTTCTCACTAGAAAATATAAGTATGTGTTT
The DNA here is from genome assembly GCA_019843965.1 of Rhynchomys soricoides. Taxonomy (NCBI): domain Eukaryota; kingdom Metazoa; phylum Chordata; class Mammalia; order Rodentia; family Muridae; genus Rhynchomys; species Rhynchomys soricoides. The sequence goes on from JADRCH010000031.1 coordinate 13,423,746, forward strand.
TAGTCTCTTTTCTGCTATTGTGATAAACACCACGACCAAAAACAACTTGGGGAGGGAAGGGTTTGTTTGGCTCCCACTTGCCCTTCACTGTCCATGTCAAATGAAGTCAAGTGGGGCAGGAATCTAGAGGGAGGAGCTGGGACAGAGGCCACAGACCAAGATAATGACCTACAGGCTTGCCTACAGCTCAATCTTATGGAGCAGATGAGGCTCCCTCTTTTTGGATGACTGTAGCTTGTTTAAAAAGTTGATTAAAACCAAACCAAACCAACCAACAAACAAAAACCAAACTGCACAATGATCAAAAGCAACTTGAGGAGGAAAGGATTTATTTCAGCTTCCACTTCCAAGTCACAATCATTAAAGGAAATCAGGGCAGGAACTGAAGTAGAAACCATGCAGGGACACTGCTTGCTGGCTTGTTCCCAAGCTTCTGCTCACCTAGCTTTCTTATACACCTCAGGACCACCAGCCCCACAGACACACCCACAGGCCAATCTGATGGAGACAAGCCTCCAGTTGAGGTTCCTTCAGATAACTTCAGACTCAGGTCTGAGTCAAATTAATAACTGCAGCCACCTAGGAGTGTGTAAACCAGAGCTTAAGCTTGTTATCACATTGAGCCATTGCATAATACAGTCCTTCAAAGTGACAGATTGTGCATAATGAGGACAGATAGTTTCTGCCAGCTAAAATTAAGGATCTATAACAACTGTAAATATTAATTATAGTTATCTAAAAACAGAGCTCTAGAATATATGAAGTAAGCTGACAGGATTGAAGGAAAAAAAGGCAGGCAATGCTAGTTGGGGTTTTTATATACTCCTACTACAGCTGAGAGTGTGTTCTACCATAGAGCACTGCTGAGCATGACAGAGGCCCTGGGTTCCATGCCTACCAGCACAAAAGGAGGAAAACCATAAGAAAATCAACTATAGACATGAATCAAAAGAAAACAAAGGCTTCCAGAGCCTCATGTCTATAATCTCAGCACTCAGGAGGTGCAGCCTTGCTGGAAGGCTGACTCTCAAAGTTCCTATCTTCTACTTCTGTGCTCTCTCAGCTCTGTGTCTCCTGTAACATGTGATCTCTCTGCTTCTTGCTCTTACCACCATGTCTGCTGCCTGCTGCCATGCCTGCCATATTGCCAGTCATGATGGACTCCTTTTATTTTTTTTGAGATGGAGTCTATTTTTGTACTCTGACTGTCGTCCTGTAACTTGCTAGATAGCCCCTTCTATTATGTTGCCTTGCTTGTGGAGTTTTAGCTCAACTGCAGGGAAGGAACACTGCATACCTAGTTTAAAATTTTGACGTAAAGTGTGGGATCTGAACAATATTATAAAGCTAGGTCTAACAAGCACTTCCACCTTGTATCAGCTGGATACATAACCCTGAAAAACCCAGGGAGTGGGGCATTGTCCACCAACGAACCATACAAGTCCTTGGATACAGACACCTAGGACAGCATTATTCCTAACGGCTAAAAGCAGGAACAGCGAACGCTCATGAGTGGTTGGGTGGATAAATACGGTATCAGCGACATAATGAAGTACTGCTCTTCAATAGGAAAGGGAGAAACACAGACAAACGCTACAACACAGATGAACCTGTGAAAGAGCCCATTCATAACAGAGTACAGATTGGATGAATGACATGTCTACCAGAGGCCAATCCTCAGAAGAGAAAGTAGGTTAATAACTGTCTCTAGCTAGAGAAAGGAGGGGTGCTGGGCGTGGCGGCAAAGGCATGCATGTTCCTTTTTGGGCAGCAATGAAAATGCTTGACAACAGTGGGAAAGCAGCACAGTCCCACAGACTACACACCCCGAGCAGTTGGGAGTGTGCTGCAGGAACCACACACCTCAGTGAAGCTGTGGGAAAGCACAGGGATAGCCTTGTGCAGCGGTGGTATTTGCCCGGCTACTGGACAGGCTGAGGCAGGAAGGTCCCTCGAATCCAGGAGTTTGGGGTTATCCTTGGCAACACAGTGAGGAGGAAGAAAGAAGAGAGGAGAGAAGGAAGAGGAGGAGGGAGGAGGCAGGAGGGAGGTAAAGGAGGAGGGAGAAGAAACCCAGAAAGCAAAAATGTCACTGTTGCTACTCAAGCTGGACTCTTGAAAGGACAAAAGAGGACAAGGATGGAGGAACACGGCAAACATAAGTTACATCCGGGCTGGAGAGATGGCTCAGTGGTTAAGAGCACAGCTTTCTGCTCTTACAGAGTACTAGGGTTCCAATCCCAACACCCACATGGTGGCAACTGACCACCTGTAAGTACGGTTGCAGGACTCCGTCCGACATCTTCTGACCTCCACGAGCACTCACACATGTGGTACACTGACAGAGAGGTGAAGCCTCGGAAGCTCCTTGTGAGTGGCCATGCCTCTAGGTCTTCCAAGTGTGGCACAGAAGTCATAAAACTTCTCTTTAAAAAGACAGTTTATTTTATTTGAAGATTTTAAAGTAGCAAGCGAATCTGCACCATCTGCTGAAGACAGAGAGCGGCGACCGATGATAAATCAAATAAAAAAGGGAATGGTTGATGTAGGGATGAGAGGAAGTCCATGTCATCGGCGGCGGCCGCATGCGCATGCGGTGGGGAGGGAGGGAGGAAGGGCATTCTCTCCTTTTTAGATCCGTTTCTTTTCTGAGCACAAGTGCTGTCTGTGTCATTTTGACAATGCAAGCCGCTAAGTTTAGGCGACATAATACCAGTCTTTGTTCTGTCCACTCATTTCGGCTGCTCCTCAAGATCACCCAGGGGTTCTGCAAGTTCAGCAGTGCTCTACCCCCGGAACTGGTGGCCGGCTGGGGTTGGGGATTAGGGATGGGGGTGATCCCAAATGTGGATCAGAGGAGAAAATGTGTCACCAATGACTGAAAAAATGACATGACACCCAGCCCCTCTCCACCCTCACAAAGAGGCCTGTGTGTTTCAACCACATTGATGAGCTTGAGTCACTCAGCGCGCAGATGAAGAGTCTGTGCCAGGCACCCGGCCGAGAGCCTGGCTCAGAAAGGATTTGCAGAAAGTTAGGGGCCATTGTTTGCTAGCATGAAATGCACTAAACACAGAGCACAGATGCAGACCCAGTTATTACTGGAAGATGTATACACAGACAAGTATACTCAAGTGAGAATAGAACAAAGACACTGTTAATTAAAATATTACTGTACGTGCGCATGTGCTTGTGTATGTGTGTGCGTGTGTGTGCGTGTGTACCATGGCACACACATGAAGTAAGATGAAAACTTGCAAGAGTCTTTCCTTCCACCATGTAGGCCCCAGGTATCTGTTTTACTTAGGGTTCTCTAGATGAACAAAACTTATAGAATGAATATACAGATAAAGAAGATTTATTAGAATGGCTTACAGGCTGTGTTCCGGCTAATCCAACACGGGTTGTCTCTATCAACAGAAGGTCCAAGAATCCAGTAGTTTTAATCCATTCTTGACAAACTACGACAGAAATGCTCATGTTAACTACAATCTTCATCTTGCTTGTCACATGATCTTAGCTGGTATTTATAACTATCTTCCTCTATTACCCAGTTTATATTCCCTTCACCCCCAGCGAGCACCTTGGCAGGTCTTAGCCCTTTTCCTAGAGGACTGACCCACACCTTCATCCATGGTGGGTCTGTGCCCTTTGTCATCCGGCCTGGATTAGGCTATTGTAGTTTCCTATGGACTTTGCTCTCAGGCCATGGAAGCACCCAGAGACACCCTAAAGGACCCCCTGCACTCCAGACAACCTTTCTTACCTACATGCAGAGAAGCAATCCAATTCCCCTCGGTGACCTGCATCAATCACCCCTTCTACGCGATTACTCCTTTTGGCATCAAAAGTCTAAAGTGGTGGGGGGAGGGGAGGTCGGGATTTACGCCTTTAATCCCAGCACTTGGAAAGCAGAGACAGGCAGATCTCTGAGTTTAGGGCCAGACAGCAAAGGCTACAAAGAGAAATGTCTTGGAAAAAACAAGTCCATAGTGGCCAACAGAATGTTTGTTATGGCTCCTAACAGGAGCACTCTCCACTCTGGGACTAAAACTACTAGGCCAGCAGAACTTAAGGTCACAGGAAAAGAAAACAAAATTTTTCCTAGTGGGTCACTAGGGTGACAGTGAGTGGAACTATTCCCTTTCCACCCCTTGACTCCTGGCTTCATGAGAAACCACACCATACATCCGATATATGGACAATGATTGAAAGCATATACTGACTTCTGGAGAACCCTGCCTACCCTTCCAGGCTGCTGCCACCTAATTGTCCCTGTAACTTTGTCTTCAAAAGGCTTTTCCATCTTTCTGTCAGGCCATCTGATGCAGATGGCGGGGAACATGGTGAGACCAGTGGAAGCCATGATCGTTGGTCACTCTCACACTTTCTTGGGTAGAAGCGATGCAATGTGGAATGCCAAGATGGTGGATAAGGCATTCTGTAATCCATGGGTGGTGGCTTTGGCAGAAGCATTACGCTCAGGAAAGGCAAACCCATAACCAGAGCAAGTAACTAAGAAAAAAAATCCCTCACAAGTGTACACAGTAGCTTGGCTTTTAGTTAATTCCAGATGTAGGAAAGTTGACAGCCAGAAATAGCCATTGCAATAACTAACTCAGATCCTCCGGCTTGGTGGCAAGTACCTTTACCCACTGAGCCGTCTCACCAGCCCAACATAGTCAACAATTTATACTCGAGAAAGACTTCTTCTTCTGAAGTCAATAGTCCCCTACTAAGGAAGCACCCCTTAGCTTAAATACTGACTTTTTTTTTTTTTTTTTTTTTGCCTATTCTGGAACTTGACATAAATATACAATCATACATTTTTCTTTTCTATTTATTTACTTACTATATATAAATATTACATATTATATTTTGTATACAAATATATATTATACATATATAAATATCATATCACATATTATATATAAATATTATACACATATATGTGTATATATATATATATATTTTTTTTTTTTTTGAGACAGGGTTTCTCTGTGTAGCCCTGGCTGTCCTGGAACTCACTCTGTAGACCAGGCTGGCCTCCAATTCAGAGATCCTCCTGCCCCTGCTCATCCTGGCATGCACCACCACACACAGCTTCAACATACACTTCATCTTCTTCATTCCCAACTGCATTTCCCCCAACATCCTACATGGAACTCGCCCATGCTGTTGCGTGAGGCGCTGGCCCACTTGCTTTTGCCACATGGCATTTTATCACAGGAATACCTCACATCTCACTGAATCACCTCAGTGCCCTTCCTCCAGAGCACCAAAGGCCCCTCTCTCTACTGCTGAAATTCTCAAAATGTCTCTCTCTTTTAAGATTTATTTATTTTATATATATGATAAGTACACTGTCGTCTTCAGACACACCAGAAGAGGGCATCGGATCCCATTACAGATGGTTGTGAGCCACCATGTGGTTGCTGGGAATTGAACTCAGGGCCTCTGGAAGAGCAGTCAGTGTTCTTAACCATCAGTCCTTCCAGGAAGAAGCCCCGAGGCGAGATAAACACCCCATTTCCTGCCATACTTGCTTTCCCCAGTTTCAGCACCCACTGATGATCCTTGCCGGGAAAGATTTTCATTTTGGTGCTTGAAAACTAGTTTTGTTTACTTTTTAAAAAGAACTTTTAGTACTTCGAACAAATCAAACTCAAATACAGAAGATCAAGTAAAATCTACAAGTAAAACATACCCAGGAGCCGGGCAGTGGTGGCGCACGCCTTTAATCCCAGCACTCGGGAGGCAGAGGCAGGTGGATTTCTGAGTTCAAGGCTAGCCTGGTCTACAGAGTGAGTTCCAGGACAGCCAGGACTACACAGAGAAACCCTGTCTCGAAAAACCAAAAAAAAAAAAACACAAAAAACAAAACAAAAAAACATACCCAGGGCTGGCAAAATGGCTCAGGAGGTAAGAAATGCTTGCTGCCAAGCATGAGTTCAGTTGGATCGGGGGAATCTACCTGTGGAAGGAAGGAGAGAACTTTGTTCCCTGACCCCACATACACATTTGTGTACATACATACACATGCAAAATAAATAACTGTAAAGCAGAATAAAATTAAAATGACATCCCAAGGGCATTCTCAGAGATGAAAGCAAAGCTGGCCCTGGTGCCACACGCCTTAACCCAGTACTCAGGAGGCAGAGGCAAATGGATCTCTGTGAGTTTGAGGCCAGCCTGGTCTACACATCTACCCATCGAGTTCTAGGACAGCAGAGGCTACATAAAAAAGACCCTGTTTAAACAAAATAAAGCAAAAAGAGATGAAAAGCAAAGCCAGCCACCAGGTGTGGGGGTGGTGTAGGTGTGACATCATCTGAGAGCCTGGGAGAGTCCAAAGGTAAGAAAGGTATACACACCATTGACATGTTAGCTATGTTTTACATGCTGGAAGACTCTAATTTTAGAAGGAGCTAAAAAATCATCCAGGAGTGGGCCCAGCAGGGGTCAAATCCACAGAACACAAGGCCTCCTGGGGTCTAGCTTCTGTCTTCTCTCACAAGGACAGAGGCCAGGGTGATGATCCTTGGCTTTGGGTCACCAGGAGATTCTTACTCAGCCTTGCAGGCTTGGCACATGTCCACCTGTTTAGACCTACAACCTGCCACAGACAACCTGTGGTGCTGACTGGTAACTCTAATATCCTGCAGCTTAATTAGTGAACCTCACTGGGAGCACAATCATTAAGCTGGCTTAAAATACAGAGTAAGTAGACTGAATCCCCAAAGCTCATCTGGCAAGCTAACTTAGAAACAAAAGAAATAGGGCTGGAGAGATGGCTCAGTAGTAAAGAGTTTGGACTGCTCCTTCAGATGCCCTGAGTTCCATTCCTATCACCCATATCAGACAGCTCACAGCTGCTTGTAACACTGGGTATAGGGGTCCTCCACCCTCTTCTGGCTTCTGTGAGTACCTTCGAGTATATATACATACCCCCAGAGCCCCCCCCCATACACACACACAAAAGGATGGGTAGGCGGGGAATGACCATCTCCAGGTGAGCTCCGAGTACTAGTGACTCATAAAGCAGCTGCAGCAGGGGAAGTTTAAGACCCAAGGACAGGGCCTGTTGCTTACTGGGCAGCTAAATCTGGCTGCTTTAAACGCCTTTCACTCAAGGCATTTTTCTATCCACAAAAGAATGCACGCACACACACACACACACACACACCACACTATACATGCCTATTTTCAGAGCCCACTCTTTGGCTCACATTTCTTGACTACATAAACATTTTCAAAGAAGGCAATCCAAGGATCTCAGAATCCAGTCTGGCAGCAGCTCTTTCTCCCTGAGTCTCCAAATCCAAAACCTGAAATCACTCCATCAACAAAGCAGCTGACAGAGATACTAATGATTTCAAGGACACTGGTGACTTTCACACCACTAAGACATGATGACAAAGGGAAGACCCTATCCTAGCAATTAGGGGGCCCAAGTTCAGAGATGTCTGCATGTGAATAAACACACATCTTAGAATGAGAAAGAGGTGAGTGCTAGGTGTCCAGGCTGGAACAGGAGGAGGCAAAGGCCTCCTATGGTCAAACAGAGAGGCAGAATTATGGCCCAGCCGCTACTTTTTCCTCCTTCCCTCCCTCAAATCCCTCATTACGCAGCCAGCCAGGACCTAGCCTTCTGTTTTACTCACAGTGACCTCAGGCCCCCTGGTTGGTGTGGCACCATGCCCAGCAAGGAGGGCCACCACGCCCCCCTGAGTTAGCGCTTCCCCTAAACCATGCACAGCCAGGGCTCTCTCCACTCTCCATCTGGTGTCACGGTGTGATTTCAACACGGGACCACCCAGCTTTTTATCTTTACTATACTTCTGGCTTTATAGAAACAAAAATAAGAACAGATACTCAGAAAATAAGAATATACTATTTTCTATACTAAATATAGAAAATCCAAAGCGCTTTGAGCATCAATGTCAAAACAGTCAAGATGAACGCCGAAAACTGCAGCTGCCTTGAGTGCCCGAATATTGCTGCAGCCGAATGCCTTTCTCCCAGCATCATGTTTTATGTCTTCTTTTAAACAAATATTTACTGGCTAGGAATGCTAGCGAGGGCAGTGGCTCTGGTCAGGGAGGACTCAGCTCTCAAGCTGAAAGACTTGAAGATAGAAGTGTCACCCTTAAAGAAAAGTAAAGCAGACCCCAGCATTGTAAACTCTTACATCCATCAAACTAAGCAGGGCCTGGGAACAGCCAATGTTTCCAGAAAGACAGACAACAACTCAATTTTATGCCCTGGGAAACATTAAAAAAAAAAAAAAAAAAAAAAATCCACGACAGGCCACCCCACCCCAAAGAGAAACCATCAATCACACCAGGCCTTGGCGTACAGCACAATCGGTAGAACAGGGTTGTAGTATCCGTTAATGTGGGCTGACCTGACAGCATGGGGGGTTGGGTGGGGCTTGGCCTACCAGTGAGGGCTAACCCTGAGCCAAATCCAGGGAAACTTAAGACCCCAAGCAGCTGTGCTAGCACGGACTCCCAGGCCCAGGTTTGTGGTAGACATGAGCCCTGGGTGAGTAAGCCGTGTTCCCGGAGTTACCCACCGGTAAAATGAAGCTTTTGGTCCTACCCTGCGGGTTGTGATGGAGGCCTACTCCTGGGAGCCCTGGACTCAAGAACCTGAAGAGCAGGAACAGGAAGCCGTGGAGCGTGAAGGATGCTCCGAGGCAGCCGCAGAAGATGGGGCACGAGAAGTTGAAACAGGATACGACGGTGGTGGGGGGCCAGGTCAACAGGGACAGTCGAGAGGAGGGACCTTCAGTGGAGGCCACTGCGCCTGCCACGCCTCCGCAGGCACCGTTAGGGCAGGTCGCGGCCTCTCACGTGTCCCCCCCCAATCACGTGACAGCTCCGGGCAAACCTCCACGTGCGCGCGGGTCACGTGGCGGGCGTCTCTCAGCTTCGGGATTTCAGTCAGACTTCGCTTTTACAGATGCGGAAGTGGAGGGCCTGGGCTTGTGGCCCAGGAGAGCAGGGAAGGTGCGAGGTTTGACCTCACTGGAGCGCACACAGTTAACATTCAGTGGTCTAATGAGGTGACTTTTCCAAAGTCGAGGCGCTGCAGTTGTGTGTAGCTCGACGCCTTTCACCGGTTAACATCGGCCGTGTTCTGCTTCGAGAACCCAGCTGTTCTGGGTGTACATCTGGCAAGCGTGAATGAATGAGAGGAGGCTTAAGGGATGTCAACCCTTCAGATTGACATTCAGCCAACACTGGTTGAGGCCTGTCTCAGTAGCTAACATTGAGCGAGGCCATTAACATGCGTTATTTCGGTTTAGCCTCAGCCAGACCTGTCTTCAGTGAAAATCTGTGCCTTACACTCTGAGGAACCACTTCTTAATTAGGCATTACTTGTAGCTAATTAATGATCTGCCTGTTTTCCAGGCAGGAGGGCAGTAGAGCTGAGGTTTGCCAGCCTGTCTCTGGGATTTTAGCAAATTCTGTCTCCCAAGGGAATCCTTCTTTGGTGACCAGGATGGTATGGGCAGGATCTCAGCTGCCCTAGTGTGCTGGGGGAGTCTTCCTCTTTAACCTTTATTTCTTGTAATGGTCCGGTTAATTCATCCAACTTCCATTGCAACAAGCATTTTTACTTTTAATTTCATTAATTGTTTTTGAGACAGGTAGTCCCTGTGTACAACATGCTGACTTCAAACTCCTATTAAAATACCTGATTCTCCTCCTGCCTTAGCCTCATGAGTGCTGGGTTTACTCAAGGAATAAGCCCTGTCCTCTCTGAACGCCTTACTGTTTTTTGGAAAGCGCGGGCCATCTTAAATGTTTAGGCGGGTTCCTATTAATGAGCACCATTTGAAAGTTTAATAGAAAGACACAGAGCCAAGCCCAGCAAAATGAGACTACAAAGAGTAACTCAGTGGACAAGCTGTTTCCAGAAACAGCGCCGCCTTTCCTCTCTGCAGCCCCCTAGAGGGTGCTGGTAACCTAACCAGTTTCCAGATAAAAAAACAGGTTCTAGGGCCACCTACTGGACCCAGAGTTACTGTAGGCTTCTGAGAGCCCAGCTTGACCCTGGGGCTGTCATTCCAACTGGCCTGTCTTTCCCTTTTTATTTAGGGACTCCCCACGTTCCAGTTTTGTGTCTTTACACATTTGCATTCATCCAGGGGATTCTGGAAAGAGTGGAGACTGTGGTTTGGTACCTGGACTGCTTCAAACCCTGTAGGCCTGCCTGCCCTCTCCTGCTGACCCACCAGCTGATGACTCTTTCTCCTCTTAGGATCTGCTTCCGTTGATCTTGTTCCGGGGAACCACATGTATGTGTGCCCACACCTGCCTGGTGAGACTACCGAGTCAAAATCAATCAATCCCTCTCTCTGCTCTCTTCCTCCTCTTCCTCTTCCTCCCCCACCCCTCTCTCTGCCCAGGCTGATCTGGAACTCACTCCATAGCCTTGAACTCACTGCAAGTCTCCTTCCCCAGCCTCCCAAATGCTGGGTTAAGGAAGTTAGCTACCACCCACGACTGTGAAATGTTCTCTTTTAAAGATTTATTTCATGTATGTTAGTACACTGTCACTGTCTTCAATCACCCAGAAGAGGGCATCAGATCTCATTACAGATGGTTGTGAGCCACCCTGTGGTTGCTGGGAATTGAACTCAGGACCTCTGGAAGAGCAGTCAGTGCTCTTAACCGCTGAGCCATCTCTCCAGCTCAGAATTGTTCTCTTAACACAGTAAAATAGGTAGCTTTAGGGCTTAAAATTTAGGCTGAAGCAGGGACTGTCCAGACAGAGCAATGCTGAGCACTCCCCATTTGCCTTCCCAGAACCTCCCTGTACTGTCCCCCCTGCTTCCTGTGCTGGAGGGGGGAGGGGAGAGGTGTTTTCCTCCACATGTGGATATTGAAGGATGTTTCCTGGGGTCTAGGCTGTCCCTCTGGTTGCCAGTGGAGCTCAATGGTAGAAACGGGGTAGGGGTGGGGAAGAGGTGTGGGCTTTTGTCTCACACCTGAATCCCTCCTACTGCCCTGGTACAACCCTTGCCAGTGACAATCCCAGGTGCCCAGTGGGTCTCCTAGAAAACTCAGTGAGGCACCTGAAAATAGGTAGGGGCTGACTGGGCTGCCCAGCTGCCACGCTAGACTCCATTCCATAAAATAACAGATGCTTTCAATAAGCATCTTAGTCTAACCCCCTGAGCCCTGAGGTAACCAGGCTCCATGCTGGCAGCAATTACACATGACCCATTTTGGATCTGTGGTGTCTGCATCAAAACATTTCACTCTGATCTGAAAGGGTTTTGGCTCCCAGCAGCTGACCAGAGGTTCAGCCTTGGGTCTCATCCTCCTCAGGCCACCAGAGGGTGCTTAGGGTTAGGCCTAGCATGCCTGAGGAGCGTTTACCTCCTCACCGCTACTAAAAGACTTGCCCAGGATGCATCTTCCAATGGAGTCCAGAGCCTCTGGGGTCACTAGAGATCAGAGTTGTATCATAAACAGCAGAACTGAACCTGAAGAGCCTTTTGTTGTTGTTGTTAGATTTATTTCTTTTATGTATGTGAATACACTGTCGCTGTCTTCAGACACACCAGAAGAGGGCATCGGATCCCATTACAGATGGTTGTGAGCCACCATGTGGTTGCTGGGAATTGAACTCAGGACCTCTGGAAGAGCAGTCAGCGCTCTTAACTGCTGAGCCATCTCTTCAGCTCACTGAAGAGTCTTTGGACCCCACCATTTCAGCTTTGGTGATTCTGACCATATTAAGGACACAGATCCACAGACAGACAGACAGACAGGCAGGTAGCCAGGCATGCGCGCGCATGCACACACCACCACCACCACCACCACCACCACCACCATTAGATTTATGTGACTTAAGAACCAGCCTTGGCTTTGGTCCTGAAGACTGTATATAATTGCCTTAATATTCAATAAGAGTCAGAAAAACAAACAGTCCCCCAAATAAGAATATCATAATTTCTGAACAGGTGACTGTCTTAGTGAGGGTTCTCTAGAGTCACAGAACTTATGGAATGTCTCTATATAGTAAGGGAATTTGTTGTGATGACCTACAGTCTGTGGTCCAACTCCCTAGCAATGGTCAGCTGTGAATGGGAAGTCCAAGAATCTAGTTGTTGCTCAGTCCCATGTGGCTAGTTGTTTCAGCTGGTCTTCTGTAGAAGTAGATTCCAGCAGATGTGCTGGCAAGTAGATGCAAGCAGGCGAAGAAGAGTGAATCTTCCTTCTTCCAATGTCCCTATGTAAGTCTCCAGCAGAAGGTTTGACCCAGATTAAAGGTGTGTACCACCACGCCTGGATCTTCGACTTGCTTTGTCCTAGGCTGACCTTGAACTCAGAGATCTCCTTGCCTTAGTCTCCTGGGATTCATAGCCACTGTGCCTCAAGATCTCCATGCCAAGATCCAGGTCAGAAACTTGTGTCTTCCAGCCTCAAGATCTGGATCACAGGTGAGCCTTCTAATTGTGGATTGTAGTTCATTCCAGATATAGCCAAGTTGACAAACAGGAATAACCATTACAGTAACACAGTGACAGAGTTAAACACAAACTCAAAACAGTCAAAATAGAAGTGAGAAGTGTTCTTTGCACCCCCACCTCCTCTCACGGCCCAGCTCCCTTCAACTTCATGCTCACAAAGGTAACAGCTTTTTTTTTTTTCATGTCTAGAATACCCCTCTCTCTTTTAAATTTCATTCATTCATTCATCCATTCAGTGTATAGTCTGTGGGCACATGCATGCCGTAGCATGTGTGGAGATCAGATGACAACTTTTGAGAGTTAGTTCTCTCCTTCCCTGGGGGTTCCAAGTATCAAAATCCTTCTGCTCTTGGCCATTTTCCTGGCCCCAGAATTCCTTTTGTAAAAGGATGAAACTATGAACATACCGAGTAGAAGACCTTTAGGCTAACATTTACCGCTAGCTTATGTTCGCTGTGTTTTAGGTACTTGCTTTGTCATCTCCAGCAAAATGTGGAAATGTGAAAGGCACTGTGCCACGTGGAAGAGACTGTCAACTGAGAGAAGAGACACACAGAGCGACCAGCACCACAAGTTTCTTCTTACACGTGGAAGCTGAACAAGATTGTCCTGACTGTAGAATAGGTTTGAATATGCTTGGCCCAGAGAGTGGCACTATTAGAAGGTGTGGCCTTGTTGGAGTGGGTGTGTCACTGTGGGCGTGGGCTTTAAGATCCTCGTCCTAGCTGCCTGGAAGCCGCCTTCTGTCTGCCTTTGGAGCAAGATGTAGAACTCTCAGCTCCTCCCACACCATGCCTGCCTGGATGCCGCCATGCTCCCACCTTGATGATAATGGACTGACCCTCTGAACCTGTAAGCCAGCCCCAATTAAATGTTGTCCTTGTAAGAGTTGCCTTGGTCACGGTGTCTGTTCACAGCAATGAAACCCTAACTAAAACAGATAGTAATTGCTAGAAGCTGGAAAGGCTGAGGAAGGGACATAAAAGAAAGCTAGATTTGATTAGTGACCGCCATATACATGTGTGGGAATATCACCCAGCAGAAAACTCCATTCAAGGTCTCGCTGTGTAGCCCTAGCTCACTGGGAACTCACTACATAGACCAGAATGACCTCAAATTCACCAAGATCTGCTGGCATCTGCCTCCTAAGTCTTGGGATTAAAGGATGACGCCACCACTCTTTAATACATTTTAATAAAAAATAAAATAATAAGAAAAGAACTATGGCAGAGGGTTAGTGTAAGGTAGTTTGCCAGAGTGGCAGCTCACAGAAAACGCAAAAGATCAAGACAATCTGAAAAGATGTGCTGCCGGAAGCCTTGGAGTTCAGGTAGCTGAACGTGTCGGCAGCAGTGACAGCTCTGCACTGTTCTCTCAGCTAGAGGCAAACTGTGAAGACCTGGTAGGGGGCTGGAATTACTCCACATTTCTGGACAAACAGCTTAGCAGAATGTACCAAAATGTTTCACACACACTCTCCTTTGATCCCAGCTATAAGATTGTCACCCTCCACTGGGGGAAGCGGGACTCCAGAAGTCTGACCAGCTGCTAGGCGGGTGTTGGGTTGTGAGAAGCCTCAGGACAATGCCCAGGGGCGGGGGAGCACGGCCTGGGGTCTTGGGGACTGCACAGAGCTGGCTCAGTGGTCTCCAGGCCTGCCACAAGACCAGGACCTTCTGGTTCTCAGGCTCTTGGGCATCCCAGATGCCACTGGATGCTGCAGAAGAGCTGAGAATGGAGTGCTCCCCCCCACACCCCCAGTCTGGATCTCGCTCCAGGACCAGGAGGAACCTGAATCCTGCCAGGGACTGAGTCCTTGGCTTGTCGGTGGGTGGCTTGGCTTGGTGGATGCTGTGGCTGGGAGTGCTGAGAGGCCTTCTGCAGGAGACTAGACAGGGCTCTTTAGACGAAGGCCTGTTCCGTTGCTCCCCACAGTAGATCCTGATGAAAAGAGACAGTCCATGGTTTTAAGGCGTATATTCTCATGGCAGAGAGTATCGATGAGTAAAACTCTACCCTACTTTCTCAGGGTGGGCCTGAGGTTAAATACCTTTTGCAGGGAGGAGTGTCTGAGAAGGGGAGTTTATTGGCTAAGCCTCCAGGCCTTAGATACCTCATTAAAATGGAGATCTGTCTTGAGGCTAGTGACCACACGTCCTCTACCTGTGGAGGGCTTGGGGGCATTACTCTTACATGACTGATGGCCACAGACCTATGGAGAGCTGCGGCCTAGTGTCAGGAGCCTGGGGTCCAGGAGCATGGCAAAATACCTGCTCTCCCTCCTGCTGAGTCACTGGGGTTTCAAACCTTAGCTCAACCAGAAACCAGGCTGCCTTTCACAGTCCTACACATGATGCATTGCCACAGCATAGGAGACAAAAAACTGGAAATCTGGCCTGCTGTGGTGACACATTCCCGTGTTCCCAGCACTCAGAAGTGGAAGGTAGGAGGGTTAAGAGTTCAAGGCCAATCTGAGGTACAAAGTGAGACTGTCTAAAACAATGGTTCTCAACCTTCCTGGGACCCTTTAATCCATTTCCTCCTGTTGTGGTGACCCCCCCCCAACCATAAATTTATTTCACAGCTACTGTGATTTTGCTACTGTTATGAATCACAATGTAAATATCTGGTACATGAACTCCTAAGGGGTCGTGACCCACAGGTTGAGAACCACTGGTCTAAACCAGAAAGGGCTGGGATGCAGTTCAGTGGTAGAACAGCAGCCTGGCATGAACGTGTTGTCCAGGATAGTCCTCTACTGTGATGGCTCAACCACATGGTCTCTATTGTGCTTCTGACTGAACTCATGATGAGTCTTAAAAGAAAAATCCTCAAAAACAAAGTCTCAGAAATCTCAGTATCCACCAGGGGGATAGTTGGAGCCATTCCAACACATCTATAAAGAATATTATGCAGCAATTATATATTATATGTTTTGACCTGGAGGGATGTCCACAGAATATTCTGTTAAATTAGAAAAGCAACTTCTCAATCATTTATATTTTTATCTCACAAGCAAATACATCTCATGTGTATGCATTTCTTTGTACTCAAGATACTTCTGTTGCCACCCTGGAGAATCCAGGAGGTAGAGATTTGAAGTCCCACAATACACAAAGGAAACCCTCAACCCCTCCTTGCTTCAAATCATTTCCAGACTCAAAGTGTTAATTGTGCTGAGGTTGAGAAAATCTGGCCTAGAATGGGTGGGGAGCAGAAAGAATAAACACAAAATTGCCAACTTGTGTTATTTGTGTTATATGATATATGATATATGATATATGATATATATATATATAAAATGTGCTTTTGACGGCTGTGGTGGTTTGAATAAAAATGGCCCCCATGGGCTCATATATGTGAAGGCTTAGTCATTAGGGAGCCGCATTACTTGACAGGGGTTAAGAACTATGGCTTTGTTGGAGGAAGTGTGTCACTGGAGGTGGGCTTTGAGGTTTTGAAGGTCCAAGCCAGGCCCAGTCTCTCTCTGCTCTTCTTGCTGCCCGTGGGTCCTGAGGTAGAATTCTCCAGCTCCTTCTCCAGCACCTTGTCTACCTATGTGCTGCCATGCTTCCCTCCATGTTGAGAATGGACTAAACCTCTGAACTGCAAACCAGCCCCAATGAAACGTTTTCTTTCATAAGTATCGGTCATAGTGTCTCTTCACCCTAACGAAGACATCTAGTCTTAGTTTTCCTGAGCGTTATCTAAAGGAGAAAAGATGGTGGAGCTAGCTGATGGGGCTGGCTGGTTTCTTCCTCTTAATGCAGGTACAAATCAATAATGGGTCCATTGCGGGAAAGAATTAAGCAATTATTTTTCCAATTTAGTTCAGATGATTGTCGTGGAGATAAAGAAGTAACAATGAAAACCGTGCAAAGTGTAAGCCCAGCTTCAATCAGAGTCAAGAAATTTGGAGCCTCAGTATAGGCTATTTTCTTTTTTCTTGGTGAAAGAAGTCATGAAGACCAGGTTAGTTCCTCTAAAGAAAAGTTTCACCAGACCCTTTTGAAAATAATCTCAAGGGGTAGGTGGCAATACCCAGGAATTTAGTCCTCAAATTGACCTTTTGGGGTCACAAGCCCTATAAACTATATATTTGGTCCAAGCGGCAGGATTTACTAAAACTCATTTGATATTATTATGTCAGGCCTCTGCAAGGTATTGAAGATTCCATCACTGGGACGAAATTAGGGAAGCATAGATGCTGTATGCCGCCATAGTGTTTCAGAAATAGTCTATGAGAATAAAATGAAGAAGCCAGTGTTTGGAAGTCCACTAGTAAAAGCTCGGCCACGAGTTGTCATGCTTTACTTGTGTGCAGTGGGGAGAAATGGAGGGTGTTTTCTGTCTAAATTAGAGACCTCTGGCCACAGTGCCTATTGTGATTTCCACTTGCATTATTAACTTTCCTCCCTTCCCTCCTTCTCCTGGTATCCTCATTCGTTCATAACTTCATGGAGTGGCTACCCGGAGGTATCCTACATCCACGCCTCCAAAGCCTCTTCTCTCCCCCTCCCCATCCCTGGGGCCAACACCATCACCTCCCATGACACTACTGTAGGAAAATTGAAGGCAGTGCAACACCTTTGATCCCAGCAGAGGTAACCGGATCTGTGAGCTTGAGATCATCCTCATCTACATAGGGAGTTCCAGGTCAGACAGGGCTACGTAGTGATACGGTGCTTAAAAAAACAAAACTAAACTAAACAAAACGGAGAGTGGAGGCGGGGATTGAGACTAAGACTTGTGTGTGCTGTACCTGTTAGCTGCGGGTTCGTGTTTGCAGAGTTTTAGCCATTACCAACTTGCTGCAATGGCAAACTCTTGTCAGAATTTGACAGGACCTCCCCACAAGTCTTCCTGAGCTCACATCCAAGGTTGTAGCATTCGTGGTGCAAGTCCCTGGCTTCCACAGCACCTCCACTATAAGAACTACTATGTGGCTGGGACACTGGGGCGCGAGCACGCAAGGGGAACGGCCATGAACCCGAAAGCCGGTAGCTGTCACGGTGACTGACGCCACGCCCCCGAGGCGGCGGGAGTCTGCGCGGCCGGAGAAGAGGTAGAGCTGCGCATGTGCAGCGTCTACTTTTAGCGCTGCTTCGGCGGGCGGAGGACAGGAAGCGGAAGGCTGAGTGGGCGTTGTTAGACGCCCATCACCGGAAGACCCTCCTGTTTTGCTCTGCCTGTTCCCGGAAGTGCATCTGCTTGTGTCGGACGAGATGGCTTCAAGGTTACTTCGCGGAGTTGGCGCTTTGGCGGCGCAGGCCGTGAAGGTCCATGGGCCCCGTGGCGCGGCCGCGACCCGCTCCATGGCTTCTGGAGGTACGTGGCCAGCTTGGCGCGCCAGACCGGTGTCCTTGGCCTCCGGGGTGGTTGGTGATGGGCGGTCTAACGGGGTCGGCCATTAGAGCTCTCTCGAGCCCTGCTGACCACCTTAGTCTCCGGGAGCCGGCGTTCCTCCCGGTCTTGCTGTAGTTTCGGCCGCCCACCCCGATTTACCCAGCTTTCAAAGTACCCTAACTGGAAGGTGCCGGGTGACCTTGGGAGACAGGGACTTGGAGGGATGAGAAAGCGCTGGACCGACATTCAAATCCCTTGCCCGCCTCCAGTCAGTATATTCTCATTGACTTGATTTTTAGGGAAAGTCGAAAACCAAACCTCCGCGGTGGGAAGGGAAAACCAGTTCGGCTTGGGAGTCATGACTCAGTGGGCTTAGGGGACTGTGGAAATGGGTAGCTTGGGAGCCCACCAAAGAAGCGTGTAAGGTCACCTTTCCTTGTTGATCTTTTTAGAGTGTATTCATCTAGGTCATATCAGTAGCCGTAATTCATTTTTCTTCTAGGTGGTGTCCCTACTGATGAGGAGCAGGCTACCGGGCTGGAGAGGGAGATCATGATTGCAGCACAGAAGGGACTGGTGAGGAGAAGCTCTGTGTCCTCTGGAGCTCTTGGGGTTGGATGGGATCAGAGGAGTCTCCTGTCAGCCAGCGTTTGGTCCTGACAACCCAGCTTGTAGGAACAGCCCCCTTTGCAGTGCAGTGGCAGGGGTACAGTTAACTCTTGTCTCTTTCAGGACCCATACAATATGCTACCTCCAAAGGCAGCTTCGGGCACCAAGGAAGACCCTAATTTAGTCCCATCCATCACCAACAAGAGAATAGTGGGCTGTATCTGTAAGTACCTTGTTTTTATTTTCTGGCCCATTTTTTTTTTCTTTAATAACCTGCTACACAGAACGTCTATAAATTGCTTCAGGTGTGTGTAACGAACTAATTGTGCATACAAATATGTGTATAAATTGTTACAAGGGTTCTGTCTGTTTCAAGTCTCAGTATGCATGAGAATCCACAGGAGTCAGATGTTCCTGGGGCTGTAGTTACAGGCAAGGTTATGAGCCACTTGATGTGGGTACTGGGAATTGAACTCAGGTCACCTGAAGAGCAGTCCGTGCCCTTAATGGCTGAGCCATCTTTCCAGCCCAGATTTTATATAATACATACTTTATATTTTTATTATATAAAAACTTGTATGCCAGGCACAGTTTCAGGCACTAGGGATACAAATGAATACAGATCCTGCTTTGGAAGTCCACGTAGGGACTGGAATTGTTAGAACCTATAGTGACCCCATACAAGGTTGTCTTACGGGCAAACTCAGCCCCATTTTTTTCATTTGAAGGAGCAGAGCTTGATCTCTTAGTCAGTGGCAGTTTTGTTGCTGTGTGGCAAGTGTCTGTAGGAAAGAGATGACTGTTGAAAGCCTCCTTGTACACGGGCGCTGGGTGATGTTCAACGGTCTTTCCCTTTCAGGTGAAGAGGACAACTGTACTGTCATCTGGTTTTGGCTGCACAAAGGAGAGAGTCAGCGATGCCCAAACTGTGGAACCCATTACAAGCTGGTGCCCCACCCACTGGCCCACTGAGCCCCTGTGTTAACTTTTCAGAATGTAAAGGAAAACTTCTCTCTAATAAAGACTTAGCCTTTGCCTGGCTCCTCCCATAGCTGGCTAGTCTTATTTGTATAGATTTTTTTTTTAAAAAAAATATTGAGACCACCTATCTCTTGATACTGGTTTGACATCCACTTAGAATGTAAAACCAGTATAGAGTTGTTAGATTTTTATTTTAAAAATGTTTTAAACTTTTCATCATCAGTCGTCATTGTTGTTTGTTTGTTTTTTGAGACAGGGTTTCTCTTTTCTCTGTATAGTCCTGGCTGTCCTGGAACTCACTCTGTAGACCAGGCTGGCCTTGAACTCAGATCCTGAGTGCTAGGATTAAAAAGCATGTGCCACCATGGTCTGGCTAAAATTTTTTTAAAATTAACTTTTATATAATGATAGAGGGGGCAAAACCCAAGGGGTTTGTAAAGGGCAGGTATGCTGATCTCTCTCAGGTCTTGATGGTTGTGTTTTGCTCTGCCAGTGACCGAATCACCAGGCCATATATGCTACTGGGCCACTCTAACCCAGAAGCTGGACTTAGGGGACGGACATTGTGGGGCTCCAGTCCACTCTGTCCTCAGTGAGTGCTGTCACTGTGATCTCTGTACCTGTCTGTGGTTCCCTTTAAAGGAGAGAGAGAAGTAAGGAAGAGAGACACAGTGAGCTGGACACAGTGTGTCCCTTGAGAGTCGGCCGTGAGAGGGTAGCTGAGCCTGGGCAACATAGACCTTACTCTATAAAATAATAGCAATACTTTGAACTTTATCCAGGTATTTACTAATCTTTTAAGTGTGAGTTTTTCTTTGAACTACTCATGGAAATATAAATTGGGGAGCACAGCAACAGCTCATCTCAGCCAGCAAGTGAAAGTCTCAAAGCAGATATCTATGAAATGGAAATATCTTCTCATTCTGTGTTGAAATTTGCCAGAGGTGACCTTGGTTACTAGCTATTAAATTGGTTCACCATACATAGTTTCAGGGATGGAAAGCCGAGTGGCCCACCATCTTGGTGATCTTTTTGGAAGGTATGTCTAATCCTTTGCTTCTACTCTGTGCTGTGAGTGATCATCTCTGCTTCCAACCACTCAGGCATCGATTGGCCACTTGAGGCCTTTCCTGTGGGAAGGGAATCTCACAGAGCTATTAAATGTTACTCTGACAATCCCACTTTATATGCTGTTCCTCACTAGCTGTTCCCTGAAGACTCTGTGTACTGATGGGAAGCGATCCTGTCTGCCGCGGGGTGCACTGCACTGCTCTCACACACTCCTTCACGCTGTATAGAAAGATCTAGATCCTTATGTCAGTCTGTGCTCTCCCAGGCTTCTCACTGCCAAGTCCCCCTTGCTGCTGTTTTTTAACAGTTGTTACCGGTACAGAAAGAAAAATCTCCAGGACCTTTCCAGGCTGTGGTATGCAGAACAATCCTCTCAAGGTGTCCACATCCTGACCGCCCCGAACCTGTATGTACATACAGCAAATAGGACTTAAGGTTGTGGATAGAATTGAGGTTGCTGACCTTAGGGCCGTGGACAGCTGGCTAGCTGGCCGCCTCTTGCTCAGCAGGTAAACATACCAGCTGCCCAGCCTGATGAGTTCAATCCTTGGGACCCTCGTGGTGGAAGGAGGGGACCAACTCCCGTTAGTTCTCTGCCCTCCACACGTGCTACGGCATACATGCACACTAATAAATGAGCCAAGAAATGCAAATGTTCTCTGGAAGGCAGGCGAGATGATTATCTAGTCTCCAGGTATGAAGGCCTGTCGAGGCTCTGATTTTAGCTCAGTGAGACCCATGTTGAGCTGGTATGGAAGATAACAAAAATTTTATATCATAAGTCACTATGTTTATGATTAACTTTTTATAGCAGCAATAAGAAACTCAAACAGACTAGTGAATTCTTGAGTCCATAGGCCTTTAACTTAGCTGCGCTTTGGAATCACCAAGTTCTACAAGTCTTAGGACCCAGGCCACCCATCCCACTGACAGTCTCTGGGGGTGGGACTTGGGTAGCAGAGCTTTGGTTCCCCAGGTGCTTCTAGTCTACAGCTAGGCTGAGAACACTTGGCTAGCCACATGGGCTTGAGGAGCTCCTGCACCTCTTAGGAGCATTTGGGCTCTGAAGGAAACGCAATGTTTTGTACAGAAGTGGCTTTATCTGAGCCTTCGGTTCTGTCTCCTGTCACCAAGGAAAATACTCATTAAATTATCTGCAAGTTCAAGAATAAACATTCCAGGGCCACTTGTAAATTGCCAATTTGATGCTTTATCATATATGTCTATATGGTTTTTTTGTTTTTATTTCAATGTAACTGGCTGGTGTGGAACTCCCTGTGTAAACCAGGCTGGCTCAAACCTGCCTTCCTCTGCCTGCTGAGGCAGGCTTTTGTTTTGGTTTTAATTTTATTCTGTGTGCACGCATGTACGTGCATTGTTTGTAGCCAGATGGTCCACAGCACACATAGAAGTCAGGACAACTTTGTGAAGTCGGCTCTGTCCTTCCATTGTGTATGGGTTTGGGAGGTTGACTCGTGACACCAGGCTTGTGTGCTAAGTGCCTTTACCCTCTGAGCTGCATCTTTAGCTCTTGTACTACATCTTACAGACTCTAACTTCTCCAGTGTGACTATCAAGTTAGGGAAGTACAGTTTATATAGTTAAGTCACCTAACCCTTAGGCTTCAAGTTTTCCTAAATGTTCATTAGTTTTAGAGTGCATGTGTGAGTGAACAGTGTTGCTGTGTAGCCCAGGCTGGCTACAAACTCAAGGTCCTTCTGCCTCAGCCTGCTAGTTGCTGGAATTACAGGTATGTGTCACTAGCAAGAGGGTCCCATCCAGGGTCACATGTCCTTCCATTGTGATAGCCGGGGCAGTTCCTGTCTTATTCTTTTGACCTTATCTGTAGTTTTTAAATCTTGATTACCCATCTTCCACTTGTGCTGTTTATATACTTGTGGGTGTGGGGTCGTCTACTGGAATGAGAGTCAATTTAGCCCCAACTGAAACACTAAAAGAACAGACTTTCCCACCGAAGCAATCAACTGCCCATAGTCCCTGAGTTAGGGGTGGGAGTTCATGAACCTGTTTCCACGCCATGCTAGAAGGCTGACTGGCTTGATCTTGTGCAGGTGGCCAGAGCTGCTGTGAATTCCAGAGTGCACTGGTCCTATCACAGCCAGAAGACAGTTTCAGTCCAGTCCTTCCCAACCTCTGGCTCTTACAAACTTTCTGCCTCTTCAGTGATGGTCTGAGTCTTGGGGAGGGGGAGGAGGAGTACCAACAGGCTGAGCTCTCTACGGGGTCACGGAGTCTTTGCGCTTTGACTAGTTGGGAGTTTGCGGTAACCATCATCCACTGTAAAACTAAATTCTCTGTTAAGGTCTGAGAGCTGCACTAATTAAAAGAGAATTTAAAGGGGAGTTTAATACTGTCTTTTTAGCAGAATAATGGTCGTAGGTTCACCCTGGGGCACTAAGCCTCCCCAGCCACACGTTCTTGGACAGATTTTCTGTGCCCAGGCATGTGTTTCTTCAGTCAGCGGTTGGTTGCTCCCCAGACTTTGGTGTCACAATCGTACCTGTGGGCATCTCTTGCTGGGCCAGTCATTTCAGTTCACCACTGGGTAAGACTTAACCTCTTCCCCCACACCAGCCTGCATACTACCTTGCAGTGCTGAGAGTGAGCTACCAGGGAGGAAGCTTCCCAGTCAGTTCCAGTTTGATCTTTATATGCTGTCACCAATGTGTGGGTGCCCTCAGCAATAAAGTCTTTCCATCAAGTACTGGGGGCAGCCAGAAGCAAGCAACAGCCTGTATTGAGAGTCCCCAGACATGGCAACAACACAAGGGGCGGAAGTCTATACATGAAGGCAGGCTTTCAAGGGCATGGTAAGCACTTTATCAACTGAGCCATCCCTCCAGCCTTCCTCAGTCACGGATCACTAAGGACTCACAACTGTTTTATTGTATCACTTGTATTACAGACTGGAGTATGGGGGGCTGCTTCAAGCTGGCCCATGTGTTGCTTAGACACCTGAGTTCTTTACAATGCCGTAAAACATAGTGGATCTTGTGTTTCCCCTTAGGGAACTGAAGGATAGCACCTAGAAGCTATGGCCTGGACACTGTACTGTTTCTGGGGTGCTACTAATTCTAGGCCCTTGAAGAAGACAGAGAACCCATGTACATATTCTAACCTGGTGTTCTTGCACAGAGAGAAGTGTTCTTGTCAGCATTAGAAGAGTAAAACCGGCTCATAGCTGTAACTAAGTCAGTACTACATGTGACGTAGCCTGCTGCTTTCCCCAGCTATTTCCATTACAGCAGGCTCCCTCTTACCAGGCCATCCCTGCCAGAGGTGTACTGTGGCTATGCAGGGCATTATCGTAAAGAATGAGTTGGTTTTTTTTTTGACAGATATAAGGGGCCATTTCTATGGAGAAAACAGTAGCGGAGCTAGCAAGCAAAACAGCACAGGATGGGTATACTTAAGGTAGGGACATTAAAGACCCCAAATGTGGCAGCCTGTGATTCCTAGAAGTGATTTGGCTAGCATCACACCGCTGGTTTATGTTCCCAGGAACTGGAATTCTATTCAACAGAGAACTGCTGTCTCCCCCCCCCCCCCACGGTTATATTTACTCATAAGGACTCATGAATATTTTATTGTATGGCTTATAACTCATTACAGGTTTGAGGTGGTTACCCGCGCAGTAGATTATGAACACACACACTGGGTGGGCAAGATGGAGCAGGGTCATGAGCTAGGATGGGGCCTAATAGGATGGGTAGCAGAGGTACTGTAGGAGACCAGAGACTTGGAGACTGACAAAATGTGGGCACAAGGGGGGGGGGGGTGAGGAGCTCAGCAGTAAGGTTCCAAACACAGGTGGCTGGGAGCCAGTGGTGCCAACAGAACCCTGCACACAAGCTGGCTTGCAGGGTCCCTTAGCAAAGTTTCTGTGTAAACTTTGATGCTGTGCCATGACCACACGGCCGCACAGAATCTGCGGCACACATTCCTGATCAGTACTTTGGCCTATAGCTTTCAACACTTGGCTCTGGTCACTGCTCTTCTATGGTGAAAACTTGTCACGCAGCACACAGCTAACATCCTTCCTTCTTCAGACCCTCCATATACTAGCTCAACTGACTTCTTTGGTTTATGTCACTGTGCCACAGACCAATTTACTTACCCTTCCTTGCCAACTTTCCCTCCCCAGCTTCACTGTCAAAGGACGTTCCCTAACCACTGACTGACCAAGCTCTTACAAGCCAGGGTGCCTCATCTGTTGGTACAGCATTAACTCTGTCAGCCCAACACTGTCCCAAAATGGCTGGCATCTTTGTCCTGTAAGATGAACGCTTTTGGGGGCAAAGCTGTATGTTGTTCTCCATCAGCCTCAAACACGTGTCACACAGTATGCATCAACATACTAACAAACCTACTTCTCTACTTGCTGAGCTCTTGCTGCCTGCAGGACTCCTGCAGACGGTTCTGCTTCTCCCTGGGGAGCCTGCTCCTAGGCTGCCCTTCTCATCCTGCAGTAAGCTGGTAAGCCTGCATCACTGCCAGCACCTGCACACCTCAGCAGGCTCCCAACACACATGTGAGGCACATACGGCAGCCCTAGCAGGTCACAGCAGGAGGACATGAGGCTGCTCTCACCTGTTCTGTTACCTCAAGCTCCTGAGCTCTGCCAGTCTCCTTTCTCTCAACACTCCTAGGGATGGGTGAGCAAACGAGAGCACAGAGCCACAAGAATCAGAGCCATACACTGGGCCTTGTCCATAATTATTACTATAATGATTTATAAAAACAAGTATTTTTCAGGCAACTGTGTTAAATTACTGTTCAGATCTGGAGGGGGAGGTGAGGCCCTGGTCATGGTGAAGACCTTTCTTGAGGGAGGTGAGAACAAGCCTACCATTTGGGTCTGAGTCCTGATTAAATGGCTTCCCCTCAGCAAATAAAGACCATTAACCCCATCCTGTCCAGGGCACTGAGGGAAAGAGGAGGGAGTAGCAAATCAGTGTAGTGCTCTGAAAGGGAGTGGAGCAAACCACGAGCTGTGGCTGCCCATGGCTCTGATGCTCTGACTCTTGGCTACATTCCCTCAGTGGGAATGGAGGACTGTTCTAGTCAGTCCTATGTAGGACATTTGCCCTGTCAGGCCAGAAAGAGGAGGCAGCATGAAACATACCAATGTGCCTCACCACCCTGAAGGGAGCTCCTGGCTGTCCCTCCCTTCAGCCTCCTCCAGAGATCCAGGGAGTCTAGCTCCATTGGGAGCCTGTCAGAGCAAATGGAGCCAGAGTCTGGTCTTAGAGGCCGGAGCAAGAAACCACAGGCCAAAGTGGCCCTGCTGAGAGGGTCACCCACACCAACTCAACGTTGGGTTCCTCAGTTCCTATGCTCCATGCCATCCATGCAGCTAAACATTACTTTCTGTGTGTCTGTGTGTATGTTGCGCACAGGGGGAGGGGAGGGCTACAGGTGACCATGACTGCACCACCTGCTCCAGGGTCAGGGCATGCAGGGGACCCTAATCTTAGAACACGAACCCAGACCAAAAGGGGTCAAGGGCTCTGGCTCCCCTTTCCTCCCTCTCTCCCAGTATATCCACCCTTCTTGGGCTTTAGAAGGTCTTTCGATGAATCGCACGGGAGCCATCTTCTTCATATTCCTTTTTGGATACCCACATCTTCTTGAAGGTGTCCAGTGAGGCGAGGATGGAGCCGCTGTGAGGGTGGAGAGTCAACATTCATTAGTTCCTGTGGGCTTGGCCAACTGCCACCCCTGGGTCTTCTGATCTCACATGCTTTTACTTGGAAAAGAAGTCCATCCATTTTCCCTGGCCAGTCTCTCCCCAAGCCCTTCTCCTTGAGCCCAATCTCACCCGATCCATGTGGAGTACAGCCGTTCCTGAGGAGCAGAGATCTAGAGGAGGAAAGGGTGTGTAAACACACAGCTGCCACCCTCAAACCCACAGCAGTGAGGCCATGAATGGTCAGACACAGTGCAGAACGGGACAGGCTCAGCAGGGGTTCCATCTCTCCACCCAGCACCTGCTGCCCCAGAGGTTTTGTCTTACCTTGATTTTAACATCCTTTGGGGCAAGCTTCTTTACTTCACTTAGTAACCTGTCACCAAAGCCTGTGGATACAAGGATGGCCAAGCCTGGACCACAGCCAACTTCCTGGCCACCGGCCTCTAGGCCTAGCTGTTGCTGTCCCTCTTCCTGGATGTCTTCCCAGGACCAAGTGGCCATGATGTAGCATCCTGGCTGTGGGTGGGCAGAGCTTGCTCAGAGACCGACATAAGGATGTAATCTAAGGCCACGAAACTCCACCTGACCCCATGTCCTCTGCATGGGGTCATAAGTACTGCAAAGTCGTGGCTAAGGAAAACTTACTTCACTTTAGTGCCTGATTATTGTTTTGGTTTCTTTCTTTTCTTTTTTCTTTTTTTGGTTTTTCGAGACAGGGTTTCTCTGTGTAGCCCTGGCTGTCCTGGAACTCACTCTGTAGACCAGGCTGGCCTCGAACTCAGAAATCCACCTGCCTCTGCCTCCCGAGTGCTGGGATTAAAGGCGTGCGCCACCACTGCCCGGCTTCTTTTCATTTTTTAAAAAGGAGCGTCTCATCCTATGTAATCCAGGCTTGGCACTCAATTCATGATCTTCCTGCCTTAGCCTCCTGAGTACCAAAATGGCAGGTGTAAGCCCTCAGGCCTGGCATGCAACAAGCTAAAAGCATCTCCTATCAGAAAACTCAGCTCACTGAGAACACCAAAGAGGTAATGGAACCGGCACATAGCTGGCTCCAGAGAGTGCTCTGAGGTGCTAGACACACTGCGCCTGTGGTCTTGCCTCCATTTCCCCAACAGTACCTTTAAAGAGTGTTGAGCCCCCTGACAGCACGATATTCGAGAAGAGCGTCCGGCGGAGGTCCATGTCGGACTTGTGGATGGCGAAGGCCAGAACTTCATGGAGTCCCTCACTTTCATCCCCCACCAGGTCTGGCTGGAACAGCAGTTCAGGGGCTCGGAAGCGCGCAGGTCCCACCTGTGGAGAAGATGGCTGAGGCACCGGTTCTCCAGAGAAGCCAATCCTTAACCACCATGGTTGGCATTAGCTACTGCCCTAGAGTCAGGCCTGGCTACTTACATCAAGCGTGCTGCCATCTGGTAGGGTGTACTGCACCTTCTCAGTCTCTAGAGCCTCGTCCTTTTGTGGGTTGATGGACAAGTAGCAGGCTCGCTGTATGGGCAGGGGCAGACTCTTAGGCAGGCTGTAGCAGGGACACTTGTAAACAGCTTGCTTTCACATCTTGGCCTCCCCAGCCCCAGCCACGCCCCATGCTCTTTAACCCCAGCCCTGGCAACGCCCAAGACCCATGCTCTTTATTCCCCAGCCCCGCCCACATCCCTATGCTCTTTATCACCTCTTTGATGGTCCGGACAACCTCAAACTCAGCTGAGGTGTGGAAGTCAGCCCCTTCCTTGCGCAGCAGCAACCTCAGATATCGAGAGACGTCCCGGCCCGCAATGTCTACCCGCATGATGGAGTGTGGCATGGCAAAGCCCTCATAGATGGGGACAGCGTGAGTGACCCCGTCCCCCGAGTCTAAAACCACTCCTGTGGTGCGTCCTGTTGCGTACCTGCCACCAGGTCAGTATTCTTTTACTTCAGCCACTGAAGTGAGAGGATCTCCTCAACCCCGCAAGGGACCCTGGGATATTATTTTTACTAGTGTAGAAGGCATGGAGGGGATCAGGAGGCTGTGCCTCCTGGGACATCAGGGCTTAGGGCACTCACAGGCTGAGCACGGCCTGCATGGAGATAAACAGTGCAGGAACATTGAAGGTTTCAAAGAACACCTCTGCTGCCTTCTCCCGGTTCTTACTGGGGTTCAGTGGGGCCTCCGTTAGAAGAACAGGATGCTGTGAGAGATGAGGGAGTCACACACACAAAACAGGCTAGGCCCTAGAAGAGCTTTCCTGAGCTAAAAGCACCACACCTGTCCCTCCCAAGGACTCCATCTGAATCAGCTCAAAATTTCGACCCTGGACATTTCCCCCTGGCTGTCACTAGGTGCGCGCGCGCGCGCGCGCGTGCGCGCACACACACACACACACACACACGTGAGCGCGAGCGCAGGAGGCCCTACAGATAGGCCGTCAGAAAGCTGGGGGTGTGAGGGAAGGGTGGGTACCACACCTCCTCGGAGAAGGTCTGCAGCTGGTCCTTAGAGTAGACGTACTGCCAGATGCGCTCCATGTCGTTCCAGTCCCGTACCACACCGTGTTCCATAGGGTATCGGATGGTCAGCAGACCCCGGTGCTCCTGGAGGACAGGGAGAAAGCCAGACATAGCACCTGATCCTCACATGTTGCCTCCTGCCTCTGCCTGCTGGGTATCTCCCTGTTGTGTACAGAGGCTCCCAGAGCTCAGCTCTCTCAGGACCAGGGAAGAAGACAACATGCCTTATTGAATAGTCTTTAGAGCCAAACAGCAGCCATTTTCATCAGATCAGCTGTGCCTGCTGGCAAGACACCATCACAAGCAGGTGAAGGCCACTCACAATGGGTGGAAACTTTCCAGGTGCTTCAGTCTTCCCTATACTCCTGGTAAGTAGCCCCTCATCCACACACTGAGTAAGCCCAATTACCTCACTGTCTGCTGTAGTTAAGAGTTTGGGTTTTGTAAAAACGTATGAATATAGTTTTGTTTTAATCCCAGGTGTGGGACGAGAGGCTGCTTCCCAGCAGGTGATTATGATTTGCCTCGTGCACTAGCAGGAGTATGATTTTTGCCAACTGCAGATAGTTTAATTCTGGGAACTCTGGAGAGGGTATAAAATGCCAGAGCCCCGAGAGGGGTGGGGTCACTCTGAAGACGGTGCTCCCCCCATCCCTGGTTGGTGTTGTTTGAAGCTGACAATGAACTCGCCCTAGGAACTCAATGTCCCTAATCAGCAGGAAGTAGCTTAAAGAAGTCTACACTCCCTCAAACCTTGTTCTGCCCTACCCGGTGTTGAGGGGCCTGTCCCTGAAGCCCTGAGGGACGTTGCTTATGTGAGGGAGGCACTGCAGTGCATATGCACATGGCTAGAACCCTCCACATTAGCCTGGGATTTAGAAAGGTGGAAAAAAGGAGCCGGTGGCATTGGCTTGATTTTCCTTATAGGTGGGGGAACACAAAGCACACAACTCACATCTGTGTTAAGGCCCTTGCTGAGGTCCAGGTTTTGGAACCAGTGGGAAGCACTGGGTTAATGAGAATGGGCTAAAGAACTGAGAAGTGGCATTTGGCACTCCAGTCACTGGACAAGACAGGATGGTGTTTACCTGCAGTTAGGAGACTGATTCAGCTGGGACCTTGGGACAGGGATGGAGCTTCAGTGGTGGTCATGGCTCATTATGCTGCTGGTGGAAGCAGCTTTTGGGAGGGGGTAAAGATCACAACAGCCACTTCCCTAATGAGGTAGCCAGGGATACCTGTAGGTGTGGATCAGGTAAATACCATCTGGTCCTGTCCAGGGGACAGGAAGCCTCATGCTGTATTGCCTCTCCAACTATATGGACTAGGTGTGGTGGTACATACCTTTAATCCCACCACTCAGAAGGCAGAGACAAGTCGATCCCCTGTGTGTTTGAGGCCAGCCTGGTCTACAGAGCCAGTTCCAGGACAGTCAGAGTTACAGAGAAAGAAAGACCCTCTTTCAACACACACACACACACAAGCAAAATAAAACAAAACAACCCAAAACTACTTGGGTTTGGGTAGGTGCTGGAAGTAGGTGTTCCTTGGTTCCTGGTAGCCCCCCAGAATATCAAAGGCAATGAATCTCAGGTGATGGAAATGGGCTAGAACAGTGCAGGTGAAAAGGATAAAGTCTGACCAGAGTTGGGCAATCTTGCTCCCCTGAGCGTGCTCTCCAGTCCCTTTAAAAGCCTGGTGTGGCAAACGGAGAGGCACCGACTGGCTGAAGTGGTACTCTAATGCCAACCAAGGATGTACCAGTATCAAGAAGGTGCAGCCCTGACTGCGAGGTGGGCGGGCCTAACACATCAGTTCCCCTGGCCTTAGGTCTGGTTAGCTTGAGCCACCTGAGCCACACTGAGTTCATCAAGAACAGGAAAATGCATCAAGGACCCATGACAGTGCCCCAGGATGAGGAAGCCAGACAACTAGTACACACAGGTGGAGTCTCTTAATGCCATGCTGGACCTCGCTGATGTTTTATGTTAGTATCTCCTCTGCCTGGAATGGACATTCAAAGCACTTCAAGGCTATCTTCACTTAACAACAGTATTTACAATGGGATGGAGACCTGTGCTCTTGCTTTGTTGTCCTGAGCATCCCCGGTAAAAGGTTTAATTATACAGATGACATACATGCTGGCCGTCGTGCTTTGCAGTTTGGAAGCCCACCTGAAAGACTTCATAGCACATCTAGAAGAAGCATAGATGGGAAGGAAGTTGGTTCAGAGGGCTCAGGGGCCTGGTATGACTATGGAATTCTCAGGGGCTGTATGGTTGGATGAAACACAGATGATACCCACAGTGCTGGCTAGTCCTGTGTCTTCTTGACACAAGTTAGAGTTATTTGAAAGGAGGGAGCCTCAAATGCTGGCATGAGATCAGCTAGGAGCAAGCCATGTGAAACAAGGTAGTAAGCAGCACTCCTCTATGGCCTCTGCATCAGCTTCTGCCTCCAGGTTCCTGACCTGACTTCCTCTGATGAACAGCAATGTGGAAGTGTGAGCTGAATAACCTTTTCCTCCCTAGCTTGCTTCTCGTCATGGTGTTTTGTCACAGCAATAGAAACCCTAAAGGTAACTGAGAATTCTGCACTGACCTTTGGTCGTAAGGAGTGAATGCAGGATACCCTCTGAGAGTGGAGATCGACGTCTGGAGGCTCTGAGGCTATTCACTGAGAATCCCAGTGCTAGGGGTGGGCTGACCGAGGAGTCCCTACAAGCCCCTAACAATAACTCTGCTGGTTGTCACACTGCTGGTTGTGTACCAAAACTAGATAAGGCCTTACTGACTCAAGTCATTGTGCGCTTCAGTTGCAGGACTTGGAAAACTCCAGCTGAGACTAAAGTGAAGTGTTCCCCTGCCACTGGTTAGCTTTTACAGCCTTGGAGGGTTGCTAAGAAAGCTGCTGGAAGAATTATAGCCCAAAGGACTACCTGGTGGCAGCCCTTGCATGCTACACCGTGGAAGTGCCCATTAGTGAGATATTGGCAGGAAGTGTTACAGATACAACCAGCCTTCTGATTAGACTTAAGGCCAGCCCCACAAATGGGCATTTCATCTGCTACTGTGAGCTCAGACAGAAATGCTCCCTGGATGGGGAAAGTCACAGGCCCTAACCGGGAAACAACTGGGATCACTAAATGAATGTGATGTGCCTGGCTAAGGTGCTTCCAGATATCTGTGTTTACACACTTGGGTTCTTACTGCTGTTAGTTTCCACTGGTTGTCTTTATTTCCCCCCCCCCTTTCTTGTTTCTCAGAAGGATACCAGCAAGACTACAGACATGGAGAGAGAGATGGTCAAGATGAGATGAGGGCTTGGTACCCTGCTGAAGAGCCTGATAGCTATGTTCCCCTCCAAGGCCCGGGGAACATTGCTGAAGGGAGTGCGTGAGTGTGTAAAGCCTATTAAGAGCTGAAAGAAGGGGTACAGTGTTACAGAAGGCAATACTCCAAAGGAGGAGCCATTTTCATCAGGTCAGCTGGACCTGCTTGCAAGAATCCTTTTGAGCAGCCCTGCTGAGGGTCCCTTAGGAGAGGTGTGGAGGGTCACTGGACCTCCCAGACACTGACAGGCAGTTCTACCCAATCTGAGTATGGTCTCAGGGTCTTGAGAAGTGGTAGTGTACACAGGCTGGGGAAGGCCAGCAGAGAGTTAAGGCTGCCATGCGTTTCCCTGGATCTTACACTAGTCTCTCACCCACGCTCTGTCAGTAAAGTCTCTGGATGCCCAGGGTGAACTCTGGTGGAATCCTAGTCTGGTTTCTCACTGGGGCCTTAGAAAGAACCACTGTTTACACCTACCCATGGAAAGAATTCTTGAAACATGCCCACCCCACAGTCCCTCTTTCCCCACAGATGTTCCTCACTCACTGCCTAGGCTCTCTCCAGTGTCCCCATCTGCAGCACGGCAGCCAATGTTCCTTCAGCACTGTCCCTCCTAGGCCACCTGAGCCCGTCATTCCTCCAGAGTACAGCTAGAGCTCTGACATCTTGGCCTAGCTCTCCGACTGCCCTCGGGTGTCCGTCCAGGGGACACTTAGCTTCTTGTGCAACAGTGGCTGGCTTTCATCTCCCACAGCCTCTTGGGTGCCTTTCTATTCAGGCCTCCGCTTCCTAGGTGCCTGCCTGGCACCTGCCCATGCTCGGTTGGCTCTTCCCCCACACCCTATACTGGCTCCCTCAGAGTCTGACCTGGTGTGCAGTCCCTAGGTAGGCCATCGCAGCCAGAAGAAGAAGTGGCCCCCAGCCTTCCTCAGAGCAGGTATCAGGTCTTTCAAACTTAGGCAATTCTATTTCTTAACTCACTTTTGGGGGTGGCTGAAGATGACTTTGAACTTCTGATCTTCCTGCCTCCACCCCTCCCAAGTCCTGTGACCCCAGAAGGCTTGTAATCTTAACTCTTTCTCCTGTAGTTTCCAATTTCTGAAAGCAGACATGAGGTCGAACCAGGAGTTCCTCAGGACCGTCAGTTCATTGGCATCACACAGATGTGTGTAGAGTTGCCTACACAGGCGCGCACACATACACATTCATACTCTCTCTCTCTCTCTTTCTCACACACACACACACACACACACAGGTGAGATGCCCAAAAGAGCACAGACATCCTGAACAGTTTGCTCTGATCACCAACCAGCTCTCCTGTGACTGACGAACTCAACTTAGGGACAGTTACCTCTGCTTTCGGTCCAATGAACAGGTCCCCCTCCAGGGCTCCAGCCATAACCCGCATGTGCTTTGGCCGCCCGACACTGCAAGGTCACAGAGGGTCAGTGAGTTGGGCAGGAGCATAGCCAAACCTGTGTCCAGGAAAACTGTAGTCCAACCACAGAGCTCTAGTGGATGGCCATGCTAAACACTGGGAAGTGGCTCAGGGCAAAGGTCAGAGCCTAGACCTATGGGAAGTAGGACAGCAGCCTGGGTCTTAGAAGCACAAGCAGTTTGGAGTCTGAAGGAACAAGTCTCTCCCCAGGGAGGGCTGGGTGTGAATGACAGGATCCCGTTATGGCCTGGCTCTAGCAAGGCCACACTTTTGTAGCCACACTGACTGAGCCCACCCGCCCTCTTGTCTGCTGATGGATGGAGGACAGCCTAGAACTCTGTGGTGGCTTCCTGGTATATCCCTCCCATGGTGGCCACTCTTCCCCCTGACTGCCAGGGCTTCCAGAATGGAGATTCAGTTCTTGGCAAGCATGTATCTGATGAGCTACCATTCTAAATCGTGACCCACATCCCCCATGGACCGCCAATTCCCCAACACCCACCTAGGGTTTGGGATGGAAAGCTGAAGCCCTCTGTGAGCCCAGACTGGCCTTTTCCTCAGACAGGCCTGTAGCTCTTAAAGCCACTCCAGGGTCCAGCTCTGATCTGCAGGCCACTGACAAATCCTCCAAGCTCTGAGAGGTGCTTCAAGGGGAACCTTCCCAGTGGGCAGGTAGGGCCCAGGTGCTCCATGCTCTTTG
This sequence comes from Rhynchomys soricoides, assembly GCA_019843965.1. Taxonomy (NCBI): domain Eukaryota; kingdom Metazoa; phylum Chordata; class Mammalia; order Rodentia; family Muridae; genus Rhynchomys; species Rhynchomys soricoides. The sequence continues at coordinate 13,457,922 of JADRCH010000031.1, forward strand.
GGACAGAACCACTCTACTCTGTATTCCTGTTACCACTGGCACTACCTGGGGTTTGTGGGGAGGGCTGGACAGGAAGTTCCTATAGATAACTGAGTCCTGATGAAAACATTCTGGGGGTGGGGAGTATAGTGTAGAATGTATGCTTAGTTTCCTGGACACTAGGGGTTCACCTAAACTCCACAATAATCAGAAAAAACTTTCCAGGGAGGAAGGGGTGTCTGTGTGCCCTCCCCCGACTCTCTGTGGGAGTTTGGGAGTTTCGCTCTTTCCCTGGAGAGAGGTCCCTCTAATTCCTGCTCCCGCCTTCACCACACCCCATCCCCAGGGCAATGCTGGCTGCTTCTCCAACAGGCTCGGCCAGAAACAAAGGCAAGAGAGGCTCTGAAGAGGAAACCCAGCAGTTACTCTCTCAGGGTCACCTCTACCAATCTGGTGTTTCCTCTTCCAGGTAGAGGAAGGACTTGCCTTCCAAGAAGGGAGCTGTAACACCACAGGGGCCACATTCTTCCCCAAAGCAAATAAGGAGCTGGAGGAGTTGGTGACCCGGGGACACTTACTAGTTTGGGAAACAGTACTTGGGAATCTGGTCTCCTGCAAAGCCAGCCTTGATCACCCCTGAACCCTGCAAGGAAAAGCAATTGTTTAGCTCCCGCCAATGACTCCAGATGCAGTTAGTGTCCCCAAGCAGAGAGAGCTGGCAGTTCCACCAAGGCTGGCCAGGGAGGAAGGCAGAGACCTGACCTAGAGAAGGAGATCACTTGTAAGCACTAGTAGATCAAAACCAGGTGTGATGCTGCATTTCCTGTCCTGGGGATTTTTATTTGGCAGGGGGATATGAAGACTCAAGGGGGAGATAAGAGCCGTTAGGGGCACCTGGTGGGTGGTTATCAACAATCACCGGCCCCAGACGGGCATCAGTGAGGAGAAACCACACACCTCCTCTGTGACTGCCATGGCTAGTACCTGTTGGGAGGAGGAATACAGCTACCCTCTAAAGATAGCTAGATGCTATGTCTCAACCTTACACTATTCAAGAATCCTTGTCTTCACCAGCAGACAGAGACCACATACTGGGTCCATGAAGGGGTACCACTTGGTGGTCTCCAAATACTTCCTTGGGTGGTAAAAGGAACAGTCCTGTTCCTGCTGGAAGCTGGACCTAGGCTTAACATGAACTCAGCACACCTTCCACTAAGTAAATGAATCACCCGCTCACACCCTTTTCCCACCAGTCTCTATTGGGGCCGAAATAAACAGGTCCAAGTTACAAGGGCGGGGTTCCAAGCCCAAACGGGGCCAGGCAGGTTCCTCTGAGCTCATAAGCTTGTTGGCCACCAGACAGGTAGGTAGCCTGAAGTACACCCCCAAGTCCAGGACTGGCCTCCCAGATAAACAAGTTATGATTTAAGTGAGCCCACATGGGTAGTCCAAAAAAAGGCAGCTGTAAAGGGATTCCATCAGGGGCTCACGTGGGAAGGAGTCAGTTCCCAAAAAGAGAAGTATGTCACTGTCAAAAGCTCCAAGGCCTACACGCCAGAGGCATCTGCTCTGGGTACAGCCACAGAAAAACCCTAGCCACGTCAAGGCCTCTGAGCTAGACAGCATCTAGGGCCACTGAAGGCCTGCTTGCCTGGAAGACAAAAATCCCGGGAAGAAGGACCTCTCTTCTTTCAGGGTTGCAAACAACTACCCCAAACTGCTCCGACCCGGGGAAAGTGGCCCTGCACTCCGAAAAGATCATTTAGACTGAGGGGTTAGTTAAAGCAGCAAAGAGGCCACCAGGTGGTGGCTGGAAGAAATTAACGTGCAGTGTTTGCCTCTGGGTGCAGCCCCTTGGGAAGTGTTGTAAAGATCATCAGGCCCTCTAAGAGATAAAGCTAGGAGTGTGCAAGAGGTCAAATGTCAGCCGACCTCCATCAGGCGACCAGAACTGACCATCAAGCAAAGGGCCAGAGGTCTTAACTTGCCCAGTGCTTCCACCCAAGACAGACGAGTTCATCGGCCTACAGCACCAAGGACCGCCTGGCTGTGTCCTGCTGTCCGGCACATCCCGGACTCCGAGGGAGGTGCTCCCGAGGCCCAGCCCTGGCCCCACCAACGTGGGCCACCGCCAGCGACCCCGCGGCGAGTCACAGCCCTCCCCCCGCTACCCAGCCTCACATTGTCGATGACCACGGGCTGGTTAGCGATGATGTCGTAGGACTCCATGGCCCGGCCAAGCCGGCCCTGCCCAGCAGGCGGGCTGCAGGAGGACCGGCGGGCTACAAGGCTCGCGGAGAGTCCTGGACCAACGCGACTCGAGACAACGCGCCGCTCCCCTCCCCCAGTGCGCTGCCTACGCGAACGCGGCCCCGCAGCCAATCACAGGTGCCAACTGACCTGATTGACGGCGGGCACCGGGGTGGGTTGCCGGGGGAAGTGGGAGGGGCCTCTTGGAGCCCGCTAACCAATTGAAGCTTTCCGGAAGGACAGCCGGGCGTTGCCAAGGTAGGCTGCGCAGCGTCCGTAAGATGATGTCATGGCTGGTTTCTTAAAAGGTGCAGGAGTTAAAAAGGAGATGGTGGGTCTATTGAAACTGGGAAGTCCTTTGAGTTCACCTACTGGAAGGTCGTCTTTGGATGAGACATCTGTGAGCACTCCTCCTCTTAGGAAGCCAGCTCTGATAATGTCAACGGGAGAATCAGTTTAGTTAGATTTATTCATCTTTTTGGTTTTTAGAGGTAGGGTCTCTGTGAAACCCAGGCTGTCCTTTGAATTTGTGATCCTCCTGCCTCACAAATGCTGGAATTACAGGCATGCGCTACCATACCAATCAACAGTTTTGGATTTAAAAAAATTCAAACCGTAGGTGAATAATAAATAGCTCTTTTATTTTAGAAGTATCAGATTTGCATTTAGGCGTGTGTTTAATTTGAGTTTTTGTACATGTATCAAGTAAGCATTGGGGCATTTATCACTCACTAAGGCTACCTACCTGGGGTTTGATCCCAGAGACTCACATGGTAGAAGAAGAGAACCGGCTTCCACAAGATGTCTGATTGTACCATGGAATATGTACAATTACACAAACGTACAAAATTATGTAAAAAGAAATAGTAGGGGTTGGCATGCCTTTATTACTAGTAATTGGGAGGTAGAGGCAGGCCAATCTCTGAGTTCCAGAGGTTGACAGAGGCTACATAGTGGGATCCTGCCTCAAAAATTATAATGTATAATTTATGTTTATATAAATTTATAATGTGGTGTGTGTGTGTATGTGTATATATATATATATATATATATATATATATGTATAATCTTTGTCAAATTGCCTTGGTGCCTATGTCAATAGTTGATATTTTCTGTCTACATTCTATTCTGTTTCACTGATCCATCAGCCAATAACACATAGACTTGTGGTGTCAGTTTTATTTTGCTGGGCCCAACATTGGAGAAAATCATCTTAAGAGAGGTCATATCTCTTAACTGTTGATAGAGTTCACTCATGAAGTTACCTAGATCTTGAGTTTTCTTTTGGGGAAGATTATAATATACAATTTAAGTTTCTTTAAAAGTGATGCAGACTGGTTCTGGTGATGGTGGCAGCTTCTTCTTCCTCTCCCTCCTTTTGGGTGCTGAACATGGAACCTGCACCTAGGCAAGTTCTCTGCTACAGAGCCACACTTATGGTCTTGCTGTGTCTTCTTGAGTTACATTGTTTTGTTACTTTGTATCTGTCATGGAATTTGTCAGCTTTGGATAAATTCAATGGGCAAAAAAGTTGTCCATAATGAACCCAGGTTTTGTTTCAGTGTCTGTAGAGATGTTTCCCTTCTCATTGGACACCTGAGGTGCCCTTCATTTTTTCTTTTACCCTGATCAGGAAGGCTAGAGCAGTGGTTCTCAATCTGTGGGTTGCAACCCCTTAGGGGTCACCTAAGACCATTGGAAGATAGATATTCACATTATGAGTCATAACGGTAGCAAAATTACAGTTATGAAGAAGCAATGAAAATAGTCTTATGGTTGGGGTCACCACAGCAGGAGGTGTATTAAAGGGTCACAGCATTTCCTCAAAACACTGGCTTTCGATTTCATTGACTAGTCTTCCCCATGGTGTTTGCATTTTTAGTGGGCTGTAGCACTGACTATAAAGAAGAATGTACTGTAGAGAAGTCTGTGGCTCACAGACACTAAAGTGTTTTCTGCTTACCCTTCAGCAGGACAAGTTTGCTGACTCCTAATCTATGCCTAGGCAACTTGGGTAAAAGATTTTTTTTTTTTAACCTAGGTGTAGTGGCCACACAATTGAGCCAACAAGATGGTTTGGTGTGTAGTGGTGCTTGTCGCCAAGTCTGACAGCTAGAGTTCAATCCTTGGGTGCTACATGGTGGAGGGTGAGAAATGACTCCCAGCTGCTTAAGGGAGCTGAGGAGGAGGATCAGTTGAGCCCAAGGATGGAGATGTAGCGGGGGTGGGGGGGAATAGGAAGGAGGCATGTAAGATGTTGACCAGAGCCTGGGCAACAAAACAAGACTCTGTCTCAAACCAAGCCAAACACACAGGTCCAAAAGAAATTCTATGCTATCACTTTTTCTTAATAATAATTGATATTTATCTCTGATTAAAACTACAATACATCAAGTATGCATCTTTCTGATACCATAAGGACACTTGTATGTGTAATTTTCTGTATTAAGAAATGTGTTGCCAGGCAGTGGTGGCGCACACCTTTAATCCCAGCACTTTGGAGGCAGAGGCAGGCGAATTTCTGAGTTCGAGGCCAGCCTGGTCTACAGAGTGAGTTCCAGGACAGCCAGGGCTACACAGAGGAACCCTGTCTCGAAAAAACAAAAACAAAACCAAAAAAAGAAATGTGTTAATGTGATATATATGCTGAGATTTGTTAATGTAAATATCTCCTTACTTACAAATATATTTTATACTGTAGTTTTCAAGATTGTAAAATCATACAGCTTTCTTCAGGAAAGACTGAAGTTAAAAAATGGTAGTATGTCATAATAAATTTATATAATTAAAAAAATAAAGAAAAGAAAAAGTAGATGCTTCCTCCTGGTGCCTAGAAGAAACAAACCTGCTTGGAAATAAGAGCAATCAGGCAGGAGTCTGAGGAGTAGCCAAAGGTGACAGGAAAGTTACACAAGCACTCATGTCTGGCAGCACAACGGCCTCATTCTCTTCCTCTGGTGACTCAAGGAGGCAGGAGAGAAGTGAAGATACGGGAGGGGCTGGGGAACAGAGGGGGACTAGAACTTGTTGGGGCTGTATGCTGATGAAGCCCTGGTGGGCTTCAGGGGTTCCACCTGTCACCAAGAGAAAGATGGCGTTGGGCAGGCCCGTTTTGCACTGGGGATGTTGACAAAGATGACAGATTTTAGGACGTGTGTGAAAAATGTAACCGAGATTTTCTTAGACCTTGGGTTGGGATGGGTATGGGAGAAGTATGTAGAGTGGGATCTCGGATGTTGGATGGAGATAGTTACGGAAGTGCCTGCTGGGTAGCAAAGGCTGGAGCTGAGGGGCAGGGAGGGACGCGTCTAGACTTTTCAGCCCGCCCACATCCCCTTGTTTTGGTTTCTAACCGGCCACACACAATTGGGCCAGAGAGATGGCTTGGTGTGTAGTGGTGCTTGCCACCAAGTCTGACAGCTAGAGTTCAATCCTTGGGCGATATACAGTGGAGGGTGAGAAATGACTCCGGCAAGTCGGCTTCTGACCTCCACATATGCACTGTGATATGAAATACACACACTTGTGCGCACCCACCCACACACCAAATAAACAAATACATAGAAAAAGCATGGGATTGCATGAATCTCTTTTTTTTGTTTTTGTTTTTTTTGGTTTTTCGAGACAGGGTTTCTCTGTGTAGCCCTGGCTGTCCTGGAACTCACTCTGTAGACCAGGCTGGCCTCGAACTCAGAAATCCGCCTGCCTCTGCCTCCCAAGTGCTGGGATTAAAGGCGTGCGCCACCACTGCCCGGCCAATTGCATAAAATCTGAAGGCAAATGAGTCTCCACCATGCTCAGCCCCTGCCTGGGCTGCAATTCTATCCTAATTCATCCCCAGTTCTTTCTCATGAATAAGTGTTTGTTCTGTCTGGACTCACCTTTTGCATTTCTAATGTAGGGTAAGAGTGTTTTTTGTTTTAATTTGCCCAAGCTGGGGAGATGGGGCACAAGTGTTTGGTGCACAAGCTCGAGGACCAGAATTCTGATCCTTAGAGGCCATGTAAAAGCCAACAGGCATGTGGGAGTCCCAACCTATAGTCAGGAGCCAGAGTGGGGATACCCCAAGGCAAACTGGCTAGCAAGATTAGCCAGATTCTGCCGGCTCTGGGCTCAAGAAGAGACCTTGTCTCTATAAATAAATCAGAAAATGTTCAAAGAAGATATCTTGTCAAGTTTGGGTTCCCGTACCCATGATGTTCACTAATTTGCCCCTACACATGAACATGCATAGAAATATACACTCTACATATGCATGCCCCAGATTTACATAATAAGTTTAATTAAAAATCTCCAATATAAGCCAGGCTGTGGTAGGGCACGCCTTTAATCTCAGCACTTGGGAGGCAGAGGCAAGTGGATCACTGTGAGTTCAAGGCTAGCCTGGTCTGTAGAGTGAGTCTGCAGAGGACAGCCAAAGCTACACAGAGAAACCCTGTCTCAAAAAGAAGAAATCAAAAAACAAATGAAAAACAACTCCCCAAAACAAAACAAAATCCCAAACCCCTCCAATATATAATTGAATTATTTTTAAATAATTACTGAAACTATTCAAAATGTAAGACAGCCTGATGCTGAACTCAACAGAAACAATGAAACAATATGTATTACACCAAAAATCAGTCAGCTGGGCATCGTGGCCCACATCTTTGATCCCAGCACTTGGGAGGCGGAAGCGGCAGGTCTCTGAGATTGAAGCCAGCCTGGTCTATAGAGTAAGAACTGGGACATCCAGGGCTACACGGACAAACTCTGTCAGAACATGGTCCAAAGATGGAGTCTTTCAAGGGGAATTCTGAGTGCTTGAGAGAAAACTCCAAGAAAATAAGACAAGAGTCTTGGTTTCTTCAAAAACACAGACTTGTTCTTGGAATATGCTTTATGTTCCTCCCAGGTGTATCGGTTAGGAGTGAGTTAACTTCAGATTGTTCATTACAACTGGCTATTATTTGTGTTTATGCCTCTATGGAAAAACATGGTTTTTTTCCATATGCGATTTGTTCGTCATGCATGGCTTCCTTGTGTGGTTGGATAATTTACTCTCATGTCTCTTCTTAACTTGCAGAGTATAAATTGTCTGATGCTCTGAAGAATGCTGGCTATTGCATTAGACTTTAGTTCACCTCCTTTTTTAGGCTCTGCTCTCCCAGGGTCACACAGCTGATTAGAGCAGTAAACAAAAAACCCTGTCTCAGAGCTGGAGAGATGGCTCAGTGGTTAAGAGCACTGACTGCTCTTCCGGAGGTCCTGAGTTCAATTCCCAGCAACCACATGGTGACTCACAACCATCTGTAATGGGATCCGATGCCCTCTTCTGGTGTGCATGAAGACAGTGTACTTATACATAAAATAAATCTTTTTTAAAAAGCCTCTTAAAGAAACAAAACACTTCATATGAAGGCTGGAGATTGGCTCAGATGCGAGGAACACTTGCTGTATCCAGGTGGCACCCCTTACAGCATGTTGTAACTTCAGTTTCAGGGGATCCCACATCTTCTGGCCTCCGAGGGTGCCCACACACATGGTATTCACTCACATAGATATATACACATTTAAAATTTACTTTATGTGATAAAAGGGAAATATTAGAAGAAAAACTAGTAGGCGCTTGTGGAGTGTATTGTTTCTTTAGTATGTATAGGCTATTAAAATCATTTAATATGCCTAATATTTAAAATAAGTATTATTGCATTAAATTTTACATTTCATTTAAATATGAATATTCAACCCCCCCATATATAGGAAATAGAATTTTAAAATAATTTTCTTTTTAAAAAGTTTTAATTTCATGTTTTGAGAATTTCATGTGAGTACTGTATATCAATCTCCTTCCCTCTCTTTGCGCATTTCCCTCCCCTCCTGAAGCCCATAGTCGATTATTCTTTAACTATAATTGATGTATGTATGTATAAGTACAGTCTGCTGAGATAATTTAGTGTTGCTCATATGTATTTAGGACTGACCTCTTGGGACCGGATAGCCTATCAGGGGCCTGACCCGGAGAAGACAGAGTCTCTCTCAGTGACCGTTAATTGCTTATAGAGATGGTCTTGTTAAACACTAGTTTCTAATTTAAACTCAAACTAGCATTCTGTAATTATGCCTCACATAGACCAAGATTACTCTACTTTTGTAAATATTTCTCCTATTAAAAATTATTCTCAACCAGGCAGTTGTGGTGCACGCCTTTAGTTCCAGCACTAGGGAGGCAGAGGCAGGCAGGTCTCTGAGTTCGAGGCTAGCCTGGTCTACTTTGGTTTACTTTGACTCCTTGTTTCAGAGGTTTCAGTAAGTGAACCCAGTGAGGCTAGGCATCATGGTGGGAGTAGGGGTGCTTGGCAGAGCAAGCTGCTTCCCTTACAGTGGCCAAGAAGCAAGATGGGGCAAGGTCCCAGTATTCCCTTGTTTGGTCACTGTTCTATTGCTGTGAAGAGACACCATGACCATGGCAACTCTTACTTTTAAAAGCATTTAATTGGGGCTGGTTTGCAGTTCAGAGGTTTAGTCCATTCTCATCATGGAGGGAAGCATGGCAGCACATAGGTAGACAAGGTGCTGGAGAAGGAGCTGGAGAATTCTACCTCAGGACCCACGGGCAGCAAGAAGAGCAGAGAGAGACTGGGCCTGGCTTGGACCTTCAAAACCTCAAAGCCCACCTCCAGTGACACACTTCCTCCAACCAGGCCACACCTCCTCAGTCCTTTTCAAGTAGTGCCACTCCCTGAAGACTAAGCATTCACATAGATGAGACTATGGAGGCCATTTTTATTCAGACCACCACATCCCTGGAACAGCCCACCTCTGGTGATCTTCTGGTTAAGTCTTGCCTCCGAAAGGGTCTGTTGTCTCCAATACCATGGACTGGTGACCAGATCTTTAATATCTGGCTCTTCCGGATCCAACCTATAGTGAGAACACTTCACGAATGTGATCCCTTTTTGTTTTCTTGGTGCAAAGGCTCCACCTCAGGACCTCCTATGTGCCATGCAAGCCCTTTACCACCAAGGTACATCCCCTTCTGTTAATGTGCTATGTTGACCAATACAGTGTTCCTGGTGGCTCTGGCTGCTCAGTTGGCTTAAGTGGCCACAGTTAAGTTTTGTTCTATATATCCTAAGGGTTCTATTGACACATTCCCATCTTTAGGTTTCAGAGTTTGCAGGACTGACCAGATCTCAGAGAGCTGAGACAGTGAACAGACTGTTTAAGGGTCATGAGTGTCCCTCTAGGTCCCTGACTACAGACTCGCTCCTTTCCCAGTATGACCTCACAGAGCACGGGTTCCACAGCATCCTGGAACTCAGGGCTGTTGTGTCTGCGAGAAATCCAGGAGAATGGCTCCTCCCTGATGGCATGCTGGTGGTGGCAAAAATGAGCGAAACTGTGTTCTTCTCTTTTGTTATCTTCCTGGGCAGCCATTGGGGCACAGAACCCCTGTCAATCCCTGTGACTGAAGGTATCATCACAAGTATATTGTCATGGCAACGAGAGGGATGGAAGACCCCCAGGGGTCAGCCAGGCTGGCTGGTGGGCCCCTCCTGCCGAGGCTGGGATGGTGAACCCTCCTCCTGTCCTACTTCCTTTACCAGAGCTTGCCTACATGTGAAGCTCCCTCAAATTCTAGAGTTTCGTAAAACTATTCCATATTTAGAAACGCCAACCTTCATTTAAAAAAAAAATATTTTCAAACATCTCATAAGTAGAAAGATCAATAGAAAAGCTACCCACAAAACCTCTTAATCTTAGCCACACAGACATATTTTTAAATTAGTATATACTAAGGCAGGCGGAGGTGGCACGCACCTTTGATCCCAGCTGTCTGGTGGGAGGCAGAGGCAGTCAGACCTCTGTGAGTTCGAGGCCAGCCTGGTCTACATAGTGAGCTTCAGGACAGCCAGGGCTACATAGAGCATATACTGGTTATATACAACAGGTTATGACATTTTCGTACTTGTGTGTAGCGTATTTGTCTACATTCACCTGTCGCCGTCTCTTGTCCCCACACCACTCTCCCTGGTCCCCTTCCTCACTGCAGCCCAGTGAGTTGCATTACGTCTCTTACAGCAGGACGGGGGAGTTGTCTGTAGAAGCGTTGTGCAAGTGGCCACACCACTGAAGAACGTCCACCCCCCACCCAGAATCATTAACTGCATGTAAATCCTCAGGGAGTAGGGGAGACCTTGTGAGCCCATTCCCCCTCTGTGACAGGGTGTTGGCTGGTGTAAAGTGGAGGTTTTGTGCAGATAGCCATGGCTGCTGTGTGTACACGTGTGTGATGGCTGAGTCATACCTGGGGGTCAGTATCCACACACTCCACGTCTTTCTCTGCCACTTACATTCATGTCTCCTTTCTGCAATGTTCCCTGCAGCTTGGAAGGTATGGTCTAGATGTCCCATGGACGGCTGGAGATTCCAACCTCACTCTCATCTCTTTGATCAGCTGTGAGTCTCTGTAGTTACCACTGCCCGCTGCAAGAGGAAGCTTCTCTGGCTGAAGCATTCAGCAGTGCTAGTCTATAGACACAGTTACTTGACGGGTATGTCCTGACTGTTGAGCAGGGCAGTAAGTTGTAGCTTCTTTACTAGTGCCTATGACCTCCCAACCATGGGCTTTTGACCAGGCTTAAGGTACCAGACATGAATTCTCTCTTAAAATGGGCCTCAAATCCAATTAGAATCTGGTTGGTTGTCTCCTATAGCAGACTTGCCATGGTGGTACTGGTGGGTATATTTTTGCCTGGCTAATTGGTAGTGTAACTCGCAGGATCCATGTCTTAGTAAAACTTGGTGACGGGACCTGGAGAGATGGCTCATTGGTTTAGAAGTCTTGTTGCTTGTGCATGGAACCCAGGTTTTGGTGGCTCACAATAATCCATAACTTCAGTTCCAAGGGATCTGACACATGTACACGGCATACTTACATACATGCAGGCAAAACATTCATATACATAAAATAAAGAGAAGGACAATTTCTCCTCAGCAGCCTGAATGGTGCTTCTAACACATCGAGGGCCACGGGCAGTGGGGGGACTTCCAGTCTAGCTCAGCTTGACTTCTCTGCCTTACTATCAAATCACGTGATATCTTCAGTGGTAAGATCTTACCATCAATGCCGGGCAGTTTCATTACGGTAATGACAACTTTCCGTACTGTTTATTATTTTTGTGTCTCAAAAATAATGTTCATCTCTATGTATCACCCCCACTGTGCAGGATACATTCCAAGACCCCAGTGGACACCTGAGCCTGCGCACAGTACCAAAGCCCATGTGTGTTTTCTCTCATAGGCATGAATTCTGTCTCTCCTATTTAACTATTTATCACTCATAGTGGCCATAACTTTTGCTGTCTGGGGTATAATATCAAACAGGCACTAAATTTATCTGCCTTTCTCACAGTTTTGTGGATAGAAGATTCGTTTTAAATTTGTATACTGTTCTCTGTAGCCTTGATGAGGTTTGGGGACCTCTTGCTCCGCCCTGCCTACAATGGGAGCCATTGCTCTGTCCAGTGTATCTACATTGTGTATTATGCTGCCTTACCTTGGTCACAAAGCCATCCATGACACCATGCTGCAGATGCTGTGGTGTCACAGGGCTTGTGTTCAAGCAGTCCCTGTTCTCCTGATGATGATGGTGGTGATGATGATGATGATGATGGTGGTGGTGATGGTGGTGGTGATGATGATGATGATGGTGATGGTGATGCTGCTGCTGCTGCTGATGGTGATGATGAGTTGTGTGCACGTGTGTGGAGGTCAGGGACAACCGAATGGAGGTCAGTTCTTTCCTGTGGGTCCCAGGGATCAAACTCAGGTCATCAGGCTTGAAGACAAGTTTCATCTTTACCCATGACAATGCAGCAGGAAGGAGCACCTTAGAGTCCAGCCAACGTGTCCCCCTGAATAGTCAAGCCATGTGACAAACCTAGTATGAAGGAAGTTTATTGGCAGGAAGGGAAGGGGAGCTGGAAAAGAGGTAGAGGCAGAGAATTGGGTACAGGGAAGGGCAGAAAGAGAAAAGAGGAAGAGGCAGGCTGGAACAGGTCAAGGGGGAGGGAGAGAAATGGGGAGAGAGGGGGAGCGGGAGGGGGAGTAGCTGGGTAGCTGAGTAGATTTTTGTTTGTTTGTTTTTGTTTTTTTGTGTGTGTGGGGGGAAGTTCTTCCGTGCCAGGTTGCCTTGCACCTGGCAGGCTGGGATGCAAGCTGTTGCTAGGTAGCTGTTGGGTAGAGCCTAGAGGAATTGCCAATACCCGCTTGAGCCATCTTTTAAGCCTGCTTGCTTTTTTAATAAAGGCCCAAAGCTGGGGTTGTGGTGCAGTCCATTTAAACAGGCCAGAGAAAAGAGATAGAGCACAAGTGAATAGGAAGAGAATTGAACATTGTGATTGATAAGATGTATCGTTGGGATGGACTGAACTCAGGCCTTGAACACAGGTTTTATTACCAACCCTCGGGCTCAGCCCCAGAGTGAATTTTCTATTCATGCAACTGAAGAAGGCAAACTGTCTGAATGGCTCACAAATGGTGTATTTACTAGCTACGAAAGAGCGTGTTCGTGTGTTCTCAGTTGTTAATTGCTGGGTGGTGTAAAGCTAGCAGGATATGTAAGTGTTAGCTCCCTCACCTGCCCCAAAAGAAAGGCAAGCTGCAATGGGGAAGGTCTTGTAGCCCTCAAAGCCTACTGAGTAAGAAGTGTGGGTTTTTGTATAGCAAAAGCTGGTGGCTGGAACTGGGGCAGAAGGATGGACAGAATGAGAATGACCAGGCGGGAACAGACACAGGAGGACAGAAGGGAGACTCGACTGAACAGGGAGGAGAGCAGAGTCATGTGGAGACAGGCAACTTCAGAGAAATCGGTTTAAGTTACATGAGCTAAGAGACCGCTCCAGCAAACAGGCCAACAGCCTGTAGTATACAGACGTCTCCATGTCTTTATCATTAAACCACAATCAAGATCCTCAAAGTCCAACAATAGCAAACAAAACTATTGTCTGTTTGGTATTATACCACAGACAGCAAAAGTTATGGCCACTGAGCATAAGTAACAGTTAAAATGGAAAAAACAGTACATGTGCCTATGATGAGTTGTGTGCATGTGTGTGGAGGTCAGGGGACAACCGAATGGAGGTCAGTTCTTTCCTGTGGGTCCCAGGGATCAAACTCAGGTCATCAGGCTTGAAGACAAGTTTCACCAAGAAAACACACATGGGCTTTGGTACTGTGTGCAGGCTCAGGTGTCCGCTGGAGTCTTAGAGTGCATCCTGCATGTAGAGGTGATACATAGAGATGAAAGTCACTTATTTATGTATTTTTGACACAGGGTTGTGCAGTCCAAGCTGGCCTTGAGCTTGCTCTATAGGCAAGGTTAGCCAAGAACTCCTGGACCTGGCCCCATTTATCCCAAAAATACTAGGATCACAGGTGTGCACTGTCATGCTTGCCTGACCATCGAAAGATATAATCACACAGAGACTCTTGTTTCTCCTGCAGGTGTGGAGAACAATTTTTCCTCAAGTTCAAAGCCACTTGAAGAAGATATGGCTAAATTATTTGGTAAGTAGTCTCCTGTGGAACCTGAGGCTGGATTTGAGGAAGTCACCTCTTCCTAGCGGTTTGGGTAGGCGGGAAGGAGAGTATTCTGCCTTGTGGTTAAGAATCAGTACCTATAAGCATTCAAGTACCCCAAAATTAAGGACGATAAACCAAACCTTGGTAAGATCTCTGCTTCTCAAAATGGGGGCAGGTGGTGGGGTCAGTACCTCCATCCAGAAGTTCACTGAAACCATGACCCATCTCAGCCCACCATATCACTCCAGCCTAGATGATTTCAGCTTAGCAGACAGCATGAGACTCCAGGCTGAGCTGGGACCCACCAGGGGGACATTAAAAGACACGTCTCCATACCCCCAGTATTAGATTCAGTGGAGGAGAATTTTTATTCGCTTTAGGTCAAATCCAGAACCTTGTGCTTGCTAAGCAAGTACCCTACCGTTGAGCTGCAATCTCAGTCCTGAAAAGTTTATGTGTTTGTTGTTTTTGTTTTGAGACAGGGTCTCATTGTGTAGCCTTGGCTGACCTCCGGCTCAGAGACCCACTTGCCTCTGCCTCCTGGTTGCTAACATTAAAGGTGTGCATCATCAGACCCAGGTTGAGAATTGCTGATCCCTCTACAAGTCAGGGGAGCAGAGGAGGAGGGAACAGTTCTGACTCACAGTGGTCTGCAGAGGAAGCACTGGATGACAGAGACACACACCTTCCGCAGAGAGGAGGCTTTTCATGCCTTGTGTGGGCGGCCCTTCCAGGCAGGACTTATTTATTCCCCCTGAGGTCTGCTCAGCCTTGGGCTGGAGTCCTGCCTCCTTGGACACCAGATTTTCCCTTCTCTCCTTAACCCAACCCTGGCTTTGCTGCTCTTTATAGACATGCTACTCACTGCCTGCTGACATGATACAAAGAGTAGTTTCCCCTGTTAAAGCATCTCAAGTTAGAGCCAGTTGCTTAGAGATCATCTGGTCCTTCTCTGATGGTTGTGTCTATGCAGAATGGCTGATGCAGCTCAAGACATTGCACCCAGACATCCTGCTTCCCAGAAATGGAAGTGCAAGCTCAGCATTTGAAATTTTAAAACTTAAATTTTTACATCTAAGCTGGGCATGGTGGCACACAGTCCTATTATCTCCTCCGAAGAGCACCACTAACTGAGGACCAAATGTTCAGACACACAAGCCCATGGGAGGCATTGCTCACTTAAACCACTGCAGAAGGATAGCTTAAAATGAGAGAAAGATAGTCATCACGACAGGTTGGGGGAGGTTCAGACAAGAGTCTTCAGAGAAATCCTTTCCATAAGGGAATCTGCCTTTCACATCACTTTACGTGTGTGTGGATGTGAGTGCGCACTTGTGTGCATGTGTGTGTGCATGTGTGTGGTAGGAAGCCCCACCCAAGTCCTTTAGTCTGCTCTAGCCTGCCTCAGGAGCATGGAGGAGGCAGGTCTTAGGTAGAACTATTCATTAGGTGCTATAAAAACTATACACAGCATGTGACAGACAGCTTAACTCTCTGTCACAGGGCAGGGCTGGAGGGGCTGGGGCTTGAGGGCATTGGAAAGGCTTGACCTGTTTCTTCAGCCTGTGGGCTTTGGCCTGTTAGGGTAACTAGCATCTTAAGGGAACAGGCCCTTGCCCTAACACTGGGAAAGCCAACATCTCAAATGAAGAAAGGACATGAGTCTTGTAGACATAAGGAAGAGATTTTGCTTGTATGTGGGACCGCTTGGGAACGGACTCAGGCCAGAATGACTCCAGGAACTAGACCAATAATTCTCAACCTTCCTCACACTGCAACCATTTGATATAGTCAGTTCCTCATGCTGTGGTGCTCCCCCCACCATGAAATTATTTCCATTGCTACTTCATAACTGTCATTTTGCTACTGTTATGAATCACAATGCAAATATCTGCGTTTTCTAATGGTCTTAGGTGACCCCTGTGAAAGGGTCGTTTGATCCCAGAGGGGTTGAGACCCACAGGCTGAGAAGCTGAGATGTCGGGCAGAGTTCCTTCCCTCTGTGCTTGGTGGATAGTGTCCTCTGCCTGAGATATCTGGTGCAATCATGATTCTGTAGTTATGATGGCATCTTAGAGCAGAGCATCCTGCATCTGCTGAGTTTGACTCATTCATTCACAAATCCGTGCATGTGCTAGATAGGTACCAACAAGATAGACCGAGCTTACGTCCGGTGCTAAGGATCTTTCATGCTTCTCTTCAGATGAGATCATGCTGCAGGTGTTTCCCAGCAATCTAGATGGTGCAAGAACAGCTGGCAGACTGATCACGGGGAGAGACATGAATGAAAGCAAGTATATGTCAATGTGCACGTGTGATTTCAGGCTGTGTGGTAGTGGGTGCGCTGTCCTGCGACTTGGGCAGCCTTGAAGCCAGCTATCGGTGGGGCACTGCTAAACTGAGATGCGGAGAAAGTAGATGGGAGACTCTCATTCTAACCTCCATCCTCCTGTGATTAAAGAATGGCTGTGCCTATTTTATTTGGGGAGTGGGGAATCCCTATTGTGCGGGCTCAGGCAGCTTCTGTCACTATGTCCAGAGGGTGGCATTGCTGTTCCCTGTAACAAGCTTGGGGTAGGGTTAGATCCTTCTTCTCACTCACCCTTTATAGTTTATTGCCCAGGAGTTGCTAGTCTTGGGGTTCACATCACTACTTCCTCATTACCTGCTCCTGCCTCGGTCTTTGTAAACTATTTGCCCAGGGCCACACAGCTGATTTCTCCATTCACACCCATGCTCAAGTGCTTATGCTAAGAGAAAACATCTGGCCGCATGCACAAACCAAAGCAACATAAGACACCCCATGCCTGTGAGCCCTAACTCATGCAACTAGCAGAGAAGACCATCTCCATTAAGAAAGATTCAGAGCTGGTCATTACCTAGCAAAACAAAGCAGAAATATTTCCTGTGCTAAAATTACACTATAAGTAAAGCAGTTTTGTAACTAATGATCCTGCCGACACATTTCATAGGCCACTCAATAAAGGCACAAACGCGAATACTTTCGCTGCAGAACACTTTCGCTGCACAATCCTTTAAGCTTGCTCTGTGTCCCCTTAGTTGATACAATAGGGCATGCTTTCATCAAAGTGCTTAAGGATTAGATGCATTCTGTCCTAATGACTCCCTCACCATCTCATTAATAGAGAACTGTGCCTTTGTCATTTTGATATTTATTGGTTCAAAGCAGCTCTGCTTGGCGTCTTTTGGCACCCACCACCCAGGCCCTTCTACCAGTTTTCTTGTCGAGTTAGAGCCCATATGTGCACACATATCACTCAGTGGCTTGTGCCTATTGTCTGCAAAGAAACCGTGGGAAGTGGCCTGTGCCAGGCCGTGTGCTGGAGCTTCAGGCTCTGTTTAAAATATTTGTGCACGCATTTGTTTGTTTCGTGTGTAGGCACATGCATTTGCTATGGCACCCATGTGGAAGTCTGGAGTTGGTCTTCTCTTCCCACCATGTGGGTCCCTGGGATTGAACTCATCAAGCTGGCCACAAGTGCCCTGACTTGCTGAACCACCTTATACACTCAAACTTTAGACACTTGCAGATACTTCATAGTTGTTGTCTTAGTTAGGGTTTCTATTGCTGTGAACAGACACCACGACCAAGGCAACTCTTATAAGGACAACATTTAATTGGGGCTGGCTTACAGGTTCAGAGGTTCAGTCCATTATCATCATGGCAGGAAGCATGACAGCATCCAGGCAGGCATGGTGCAGGCAGAGCTGAGAGTTCTACATCTTCATCTGAAGGCTGCTAGCAGAAGACTGGCTTCCAGGCAGCCAGCTAGGAGGAGGGTTTTATAGGATACACCTATTCCAACAGGGCCACACCTTCCAATACTGCCACTTCCTGAGCTGAGCATATGCAAACCATCACAGATGCCCTGTACCGGTCAGCTCTCTTTGTCTGATTGGCACGGGCCATAGTGATGGTTACTTCTCCACTTTGCAGAATTAACTTTGCGTGGGCCTCTGGGCATGCCTATGAGGGATTATCTTAATTTTATTAATTGGTGTGGGTGGGACCATTTTCTGGGCTGGGGATGCTGGGCTGTATGAGGTGGGGAAAGTGAGTGTAGTATACAAAGCATGCATGCATCTCTCGTTGCTTGCTGAGCATAGGATGTGACATCACCAGCCAACCTCCTGCTCTTGTGTTCGTGTCCTCTACACCGTAATAGGCTGTATCCTTTTGGAAGCACAAGCCAACATAAACCCTTTCTCCCTAAGGTTGCTTTTGCCAGAGTAATTTTTTCACAGCAATAAGAGGAGGGAGGGACGGAGGGAAAGAGAGGGAGGGGGAGAGGGAGGGGGAGGGGGAGAGGGACTAAGACACCAGTTGTGTGCTGTTCCTATGGAAGTACCTTGCAGAGGAGTGGGGCTTTAGGGAGATGAGGTGTAGACTTGAGAAGAGATTTAACCACAGCTCAAGTTTGTTTTCCCACAGCCCATCTCCACCATAATGGCAGCACCAATTCTGAGTTTGTATCAAGTTCACATGAGGAAGATGAATACTTGGCTAAGATATTTGGTAAGTGACCTCCTGTGAAAGCTTTAGGTCATATTTGAAGAAGTCTCCTTCTTGTCCTTGTCTCTGAGGTAGCTCCTTGGCTGTCTCTGAGGTAACTCCTTGGCTGTCTCTGAGGTAGCTCCTTGGCTGTCTCTGAGGTAGCTCCTTGGCTGTCTCTGGGATAACTTGTTCTGCTCCTTCAAAGGGAAGTTATGCATGTTGTCTTGTGGCTAGAATCTGTTCCTCTAAGTATTGGAGTCCCAAGAAAGTGGAACACAAACACCGAGAAAGGACCCTGCTTCTCCAAGCAGGTGAGAATAGCCTGGATGACTGGAACGGGCTGATCTGCCTAAATGCTCACACCGGGGGCGTGTGGGCAGACCTTTGCTTTAGGACTTCTGACAGCTCTCCAGAACTGTTTCTTCATTCTCTCTGAAACTCTTACTCAGCTTTTGAGAAAGATGAAGACCCAGATGTAAACTTGACAGGGTAGGAGAGCTCCAGGAATCTGCTTCTTTGCCAAAACATCAGCAGAGCTGTCTTTTTTTTTTTCTTTTCTTGTTTTTGGAAGCTCTTATTTTTTTAAGCTTATACGTCTTTTCTCTGAAGGGTATAAAGCTTGACATATAAAAATAAACCTCACTTCAATTCTTCAAACCTACTTAGTCTTTAACACTTATATAAACTAGAGATGCTAACCGAGTGTTATTACGTGGGTGTTATTTTTTATTTTTTCATATTTTAATCATATTCTCTCCCCTTTCCTAATTGTTCCTACATACCAACTCTCTCCCCACCCAGCTTCATGTCACACACACGCACACACGCACACACACACACGCACACGCACACACGCACACACACACGCACACACGCACACACGCACACGCACACACGCACGCACACGCACACGCACACACGCACACGCGCACACGCACACGCACACACGCACACACGCACACGCACACGCACACGCGCACGCACACGCACACGCACACACACGCACACACACGCACACACGCACACACATGCACACGCGCACGCGCACACGCACACACGCAC
>JADRCH010000031.1:13485013-13500013 GCA_019843965.1 Rhynchomys soricoides
CAAACTATTGTATGAAAAATTTAAATAAAAATCTAAAAAGCCAAACTTTGAAAATCTTTAAGGGTTAATACAAAGGAGGCACACACACACACACACACACACACACACACCCTTGGGAATGATCTCAGAGCCTGTGGGGGAGTGGATGGGATTTTTGATGACTGTTTTCTGTGGCTTAACAAAGAAAGCCTAGGAAAGGGGTAAAATGACCCCATGCCAGAGATCTAGGTAATCCCAAAACGTTAGTAACAGTTTTTGAAAAGATTTATTTTTATTTCATGTGTATGAGTGTTTGCTTGCATGTCTGTGTGTCATATGCATGCAGTGCCCAAGGAGTCCAGAAGAGGGTGTCATGTCTTTTGGAACTGGAGTTACAACAGGTTGTGATCGACCACGTGGGTGCTGAGAATCTAACCTCGGGCCTCTGGAAGAGCAGCCAGTGTTTTTAACCGCTGAGCCATCTCTCCAGTCCTACTCGTAAGAGTTTTATGAATAAAACTCCTAACGACCTTTTAACATGTTTTGCCTTGTTTCTGACTCATACCCTCAGCCTGTCTTTATGTGTTAATCCTGAAGTGTTATGTGGTGAAGGAGGAGTCCCAGTGAGAGGAACAAGAAGGAAAGCTGTATCTCCCCATATCAGGCAGGGGACAGAGTTTCTAGTCATCTGTGCTTGGTGGGTAGTACTCTCTGCCCAGGATATCTGGTGCAATCATGAGTCTGTAGTTACGATGGCATCTTAGAGTACAGCATCCTGCATCCACTGAGTTCAAGTCATTCCTTCATGCATCCATGATGTGCTGGATGTGTATAGTGCAAAATATGCCCATGTATGTTGCCATATGTTGATGTACTTTTGCTTGTTTCTCTTCAGATGAGATTCTGTGGCAGGTGCTTTCCAACGATTCAAAATATTTATCAAAAGAAGAGGCAAGAACAAGTGCTGAGCCACTCATGCAGAAAGACTCGAATGAAAGCAAGTATTTTGGCACTGGATTTGATGTTCGTGCGTTCTTATGGGCTATGTTGTGTTGGGTGTTCTATGCTGTGATCTGAATGCTCTGGAAAAACAGCTACTGATGGGTTACTGCCAAAGTGAAAACTGAAGAAAATGCCTAAACCCCTTGCTGTAATTTCTATCAACTATGGAGTCTATGGTTTGCAGAGTCAGGCATGTTCTGCCGTTCTAGATGCTGTTCAGTGGAAAGTAACACATTTGCGAGTTGAGTTCACTGTTCCTGGTGGCCCAAACCCTGAGTGGCATTAATAGCATCCACTAAATACACTTTATAATTTCACGTACCTGAATAACTTGAGAGAGAAAATGTGTTATTGCGTCCTTCCTTGACTACATGGTGAGTCTGAGGCCTGGCTAGGCCACATGAGATCTTGTCTCAAAAAACAAGAGAAAGGGCTGGAGAGATGGTCTGTGGGTAAGCTCACTGGCTACTCTCCAGAAGTCCTTGAGTTTAGTTCCCAGATCCCACACCAGGCAGCTCACAACTACAATTGTAACTTTTAGTTCCTGGGGATCTGACACCCTCTTCTGGCCTCTACTGATACCATATAAATGGCATAACTTACACACACACACACACACACACACATACACACACACACAAACTATTAAAAATCCCCAAATCAACCAACAGTAATAACAAGCAAAAATTCCTGTCTTAGAATTCTGTTGCTGTGAGGAGACACCATGACCATGGCAACTCTTGTAAAAGGAAACATTTAATTGAGCCTGGCTTACAGTTCAGAGGTTTATTAATCCATCATCATCATGACAGGGAGCATGGAGACACACAGGTAGATGTGGTGCTGGAGAAGTAGCTCAGAGTTCTACATCTGAGTCTGCAGGCAGCAGGAAGAGCAAAGAGACACTGGGCCTGGTTTGGGCTTTTGAAACAACAAAGCCCACTCCCTGTGACACACTTCCTCCAACAAGGCCACACCTCTAATCTTTCTCAAATAGTGCCACTCCCTGATGACAAAGCATTCAAATATATGAGTCTATGGGGGTTTTCCCCCCTCCCCACCTACCCTTTAAAATCTTTCTCTTCTCTTCTCCTTCTTGCCCTGGCTGTTCTGGAATTCACTCTGGCTGTCCTCAAAGTCGGAGATTCCCCTGTCTCCGTCTCCCAAGTACTGGGATAAAAGGTGTGCACCACTGCCCAGCTAAAATGAGTATTTCTAATATCCTTGACTTTGTTTCCTATAAATATCATGTCAAGGATACCTTAAATATAATTGGGCATCTCTTCGGTAGATAGCTATACCTTGAGCAAGACCTGGAGACAATGGCCTGCCTGCTAAGGAGTGGTGGAGGGCCAGAATGGCTACTTTTCCCTTGTTGCCTTGTTTACCGTGTTTGTGATGCCATGTCCAAGAAAAGATGATCAAATCTGACACATGAAGCTTTCCGTTAAACATACAATCAGCCCATCTTTCCATGACGTGGCTACCACTTGCCTCAGTGCCATTTGTTAGAAAGTCCATCTTAACGGCAGTGCTCTGGGATGTCTCCTTTATCACGGACTAACACCCCCCCCCCCCGTCCCCATGCACACACACTCTGGGGCTCTGTCTGAGCTTCCTATTCATCTCGTTGTGCAACATCAACACATAGTTTTAATGGGAGGCTGAACTATTTTGCTGAACATCCTGTAGCACCGGCTCCCTTTACAGTTGTGGCTTTCTGGCTATTCTGTATAGTAGTTTTTCTGTATGAGCTTTACCACCAACCTGTCTAACTTTATTAAGAGCTTGTTTGTATTTTTATCCATCATTTTGGAAAAACCAGTGTTGAATCACCCCAGGCTAGAAATGGGGATATCATGGACAAATTTTCAAGCACATCTTTGCCTTCTTCAGTGTGTTCCCTATTTATATCTATGTATGTGCATGCATGCATGTATGTATCTATATCTGTGTGTATGTATATCTATATGTATGTATGTAATACATGTATCTATGTGTGTATATTATATCTAATGTGTATATATATCTTTATGTGTGTATATGCATGTTTATTTGCTAAATTATACTTTTATGTGTTGTGATTGTAAGTGACCATTTCCCTATTATTCTATATGCTGCTAAGTTAAAATTTTGGTAGGAAGAAAACTGGTTTATGCATGGTCATTTCCTGTTCTTAGTACATGTGTGCTGGTTGGTTGTGTCATCCTGACACAAACTTGAGTCACCTGGGAAGAGGGAACTTCAACTGAGGGATTGCCTCCATCAGATTGGATCATGGGCGTGTCTGGTGGGGGGACATTTTCTTTATTATAACCAATGCAGCAGGGTGTAGAGGGCTGTGCCAGCCTTGGGCAGGTGGTCCTGGGCTGGGTGAAAAGGCAAGTGAGTAAGTAGCATGCCTCTGTGGTCTCTGCCTCAGTTCCTTCCTCCAGGTTCCTGCCTTGGATCCCCGTGATGGTGAACCATCGTGAAACCTTTTGTTCTCCAAGTTGCTCTCAGCCATGATGTTTATCCCAGCACCAGAAAAGCAAACCAAGACCTGACCTTACTTGATTCTTGTATATTAATAGATGTGTGTATGACGTGGCATCTGCAGATATAGTTTTACTTTACAAATTACTGAGTCTCTCACCCACGCTAGTTAATTACATTGTTATCTCTCCAAGACAATCTTTATGAACAGTGGAAATACAGTCAGTTACACTCTGTCTAGGACCTCTCTCAGAGGGAAATGCTTGTAATGTTTCCTGAATAAGATAGAAGTTATGGAACTAATATAAAAAAGATTATCTGTCTGTCTGTCTATCATCTATCTATACATCTGTCATCTATCTATGTATCTATCTATGTAACTCCCATCGATCTATCTCTGTACCCTCTCTACCCAAACACATACAGACATATACACATATCTAGATATTAAGAATGAATTCTTTAATTTCTATTTGCTGTGGTAGGTTTGTTTTTCCAGATTTATGTATTTTTATGGGTATGTTGAGTATCTGCACACTTGTCATCTCTCTGATCCTGGTAGTCATCATTTCTGTAGTCCATGCTTCGAAAAGACAGTAAGGCAGATCATAGCACTGTTTGGTTCAGGCTAGACTCTGCCCCCTAGAGGCATTAGGATGTAGGAAGTGCTGATCTGAGTGTTATTTTATAAATGGATCTGGGGGGAACTGGCACAATAGTCATCGCTACTGTCAGCTGTTGGAGTTTTCTTCTGCACTTACCCTTTAAGTCTCCACAGCAGTCTGTCCTGGCAGTATTGTAACTGGTGTGGCCACCAGTTACTCCACTCGTGGGTTTTCCGTCTAGGGCATAGTTAAATAACCTGGTGCAAGCCCAGCGTCCAGCAGAGGGCAGTGCTGGTCCACAGATTGTGGATGTCACTGATCCCAGTTCAGTGTAGTTTGTGTTTTGTTTTGCAGACATCATCAGCCAGAGTAACATTCTCCACTCTCCACGTGTTTTGACACTTACCCCAGTGTCCCTGGGGTGAGGAGCTCTGTCTCCAGTCATCCTGCCTTTAGCTAAATAGGCCAGTGATGTACTCAAAATATTTACCATTGAACAGCCACAAAGACAGTGTCTCCCCTTCTAAAGCATTCAGAGTATGAGATAGTTCTTAACACGGCAGTTTGCTTCTTGCCCCCCATTGTTACACTAGAGGGGGGCCAGGTGCCCTGTTGGGCTCAGCTCCCTTGGAACAAACTTGATATCACACCTCAAACCTTAGGAATGTTCCTAACCTCCCTTCTTAATAGATTTCTCTAGAATATTTGCCCAGTAGCAAAGAAGACATCTCTTCAGTATCACTTCAATAAGCATATTGATATTTTCCTCCCTTGACTCAGCACATGGCCACAATATTAAGTCCAAACTGACCTTTCCTCCTCTGTCTTTCTTCCCAGAACTTAAGGTATGTAGTGGGCTTACCTATATTAGGTTTGAAGTCAAGTCTGTGTTATTTGTTTTTATAAGGAACGAATTCCACTATAAATTGATCGACACCAAACTGATTATTACATTATAAACTGCTGGTAAAATGCTTGCTGCACAATAGAAGGATCTGAGTTCGGATCCCCAGTAGCCATGTAAGAAGCTGGGCACTGTGGCACAGACCTCCAATCCAGTACTAGGGAGACGGAGATGGGGATCCTTGAAGTCTACTGGCTAGTGATATTAGTAGCCAATTTATGAGTTGCGGTGAGAAACCCTGTCTCAAAAAACGTGGAGTTCGGGAGAGATGGTGTAGTAATTAAAATAGCTTATTGCTCTTTCAGAGAACCTGAGTTTCATTCTGAGCACGTACCACAGAAATATATTTATGTTGTGAGTGTGACTGTTTTGTCTGTACATGTCTGTGCACTGTGGGAGTGCCTGGGGCCTGAGGAGACCAGAAAAGGGTGTTGGATTTCCCCTGGGGCTGGAGTGACAGATGGTTGTTGGGGTGCTGGGAATTGAACCCGGCTCCTCTGGAAGAGCAGCCAGTGCTCTTAGCCACTGAGCCATCTCGGCACCCCACACCTTTAAAGATTGTTTTAATTTTAAATTAGTTTGTATTTGATGTACATGGGTGTTTTGACTGTATGCAAGCCTGTGCATCACATGCATGTCTGGTGCCCATGGAAGCCAGAAGAAGGTGTCAGATCCCCTGGAACTGGAGTTACAAATGGTTGTGAGCTGCCACATAGGTGCTGGAACCGAATTCAGGTCCTCTGCAAGGATACCAAGTGCTCCTAACTGTTGAGCCATCTTTCTGGTATTCACCTTGAAGAAAATTAAATTATGTTATTTATTTATTTATTTATTTGTGTGTGTGTGTGTGTGTGTTTGAGAGAGAGAGAGAGAGCCCAGCATACATACAGAGGTCTCGGGAGCCTGTTCTTTCTTTGTATTATGGGATGTTGTAGCTTGAATTCAGGTCATCAGGCTTGGTGGCAGACACCTTTATCCACTGAACCATCCCATTGGCCTCCCCTTGATTTTGAGATGGGTCTTTCAATAGCCTGGAACTCAGAAAGTAGGCTAGGCTGACTGGCTGGCAAGCCCCAGGGATCCCTTGGTCTCTGTCTCCCCAGAACACTAGGCTTATAAATAAATGCCACCATGCCTGCCCTTTCTTTCATGGGTCCTGAGGAGCAAGCTCGGATCCTCATGCTTACATGCCAAGCAAATTCTCTTGCTTAGCTTATCTCCCCATCCAGAAGTACACTCTTTATGCAGCCCTCTGAAAGACTAGGCAATGTTGCCCTCAGGACTGACACCATGTTAGTCACACTCCGTCTCTGGTTGCTGATCCCTTTAATGAGTTGCTATGTTCAAAGTCAACTAACTGACCACCAGGCATATTAAGTTGAACGGTCCTAAGCCAACTTGCAAAATGAATGGATCCCTTTCTTTTCTAAGAACGACAAGAACTTCAGGGATCTCTTACCACACACTTAATACCTTTCATCCCATGGAAACGAGTCTTGTTTTCTTTGTGAACTTGCCCAATGATTCGAGAAGCTCACTCCCATTTCCTCTCGAGGTCTCGGGTGTCTCCCTGTGGCTGGAGCCGCAGCCTGGCTTGAGGTTGTCTGGGCGTGTGGGGTCGAGTTCTCACCTGCCCGTTTGCTTGCTGGTACTTTTCCTTTCGAACTCACACAGACCATGAAGATCTCTTCAGGGCTCCTGCCTATGGGTTCCAGACTGTTCCATGGAACAGCTCAGACCACATAGAACACTGTCTCTGGGGTCTTCCCAAGCCTGCCAAAGACAGCTCTTGGCCTCCCATTTCTCTGGACCAAATGCCCCCAGGTATTTTGCCGTCCTCCTATTCAGATGGGCCACAGATTGGCAGAGCTGGAATGCAACCCTCTCTCTTTTCCAAACCTGTCTTCCTTCTTCTAAGGGCGTTATGTACTTTGGAGATGCCAATAGCTATCTCGGTGTGGTTCATTTTATTTTGTTTAAGTCTTTGTGATTTGCACAAACATTCTGCAACCTGTAGGGCAAGTCATAGCATCTGTATTTTATGCAAGTGGAGACAGAAACCAGAGCTCAGAGAGGCTCAAGTGCAGGCTAGATGCCCTGTGTCCCTACAGGCGGCAGCGCTATCTGTGAGCCATGCATACTCTCAAATCTACTTAGACTTGTAGAGTCAGAGATTCTCAAGTGGGGCCCAGCAGTGGTGTTTAACAAGCCTTCCTCATGAGAATCATTGTCTCAGCCATGAGCAAGTGAACATGCTGGGTTAGAAATAAAACCAAAATACTCATGTACCTTAGAACACCTAGACCCTCCTCCCAAGTCCCCCTTCCTCTTTTCTCAGACTCCGGAAGGAGCTGCTTGAGGGATAGGGCAAAAGTGTTTGCCACACAATATAAGGTCCCAGGTTAGAATCCCTGGAACTCACCGAAAGCTGTATGTGGGAGCATGCGTGTGTGAGCCAGTGCCACAGGGGTGAGATGGGAGGCGAGGGCAGGAGAACCCCTGGAAACTTCAGGGCCAGCTCGCCTGGTATACACAATGGTTGAAAACAGACCCCGCCTCAAACAATATGAAAGGTAAAGTCTGTCCTCTGGCTCCTACACATGTGTTGTGACATGCACACACCCAAGTGTGCACATCACACACACACACACACACACATGACACACATGCATGCACACACTTGCATACATGTGCCCATGCATGCATGAGCATGCACACACACACACACACACCACATAAGCTTCTTTATTATAAAAACAGAATTGGTCAATGAGTGTAGGTAAAGCTGTTAACGTTAGCTTTCCATCCCTATAATAAAATACCTGAGATGATCAGCTTAGAGGATGCTGACCGACACCTTTAGAAATTCTAGCCTATGGCTGCCCATGTTTCCATGTTTGGGGCCCATGGGGAGGTAGAGTAACATGATGAGATTGAGAGAGATCAAATCTGCCTACTCCCATGTCCAAGGAGAGAATGGAGAGACAGAGAGGGAGAGGTGGGGAGAGAAAGAGAGAGAAGGAGGAGGAGAAGGAGAAAGAGGAGGAGGAGGAGGAGGAAGAGAAGGAGGAGGAAGAGGAAGAGGAGGAGGAGGAGGAGGAAGAGAAGGAGGAGGAAGAGGAGGAGGAGGAGGAAGAAGAGAAGGAGGAGGAAGAGGAGGAGGAGGAGGAAGAGGAGGAGGAGGAAGAGGAGGAGGAGGAGGAAGAGAAGGAGGAGGAGGAGGAAGAGAAGGAGGAGGAGGAGGAGGAAGAGAAGGAGGAGGAGGAGGAGGAGGAGGAAGAGAAGGAGGAGGAGGAAGAAGAAGAAGAGAAGGAGGAGGAAGAGGAAGAAGAGGAAGAAGAGGAGGAGGAAGGATTCCAGACTCCTCTAGGGCACAGCCCCAGTGAGCTAAAAACCTTCTATAGGCCCCACCCCCTAAAGGTTCTGGTACCTTCTAAGAGCACCCCTGACTGAGCCTTTAGTACTTGGACCTTTGGGCGGCATTCAATCTAGACTTCTCTTTTGTCTTTTGTAGCTCATATTGCTGAGAAGACTAAAGAAGCATCTCTGTTCAACAGGGATATAAGCTATCAACTGGCTGCTGATGACAAAGAAACACTCCAAAAAACCACTCAAGGTATCACCCTTAAAATTAGATCTCAGTAAGAGTCTCGAGTATGGAAGGTTCCAGAATATGTCTTTTTATTTCATGGTATTTTAGCTGAATCGAGTCCGTGTACCTTGAATTCACCTGCAGAAATGTGCAGTCAGCTTGTGTGGGTCACATACCTATAGGCTGAGGCAGGAGGACCACATAGTGAGACTTTCTGAAAATCAAGACAGAAAACAGACAATTCATATGGTGAATTCACATTATGAATTAAATAACTTTCAAAAAGTTGATCATCTTTTCTAAAGGATTTTCATGTTTTTTTGTTTTTTGTTTTCTGTTTTTTCTTAAATAGCCAGGGTCATTTAGAATGTGGGATCCTCTTCTGAGCCCTTACCCCTGCTGGGTCCTGAGGCTGTCCTAGGTTAACTAGTTTCCTGTGGGTCTGGCTTCTTCCTTCTTGTTGGGTTGGCTGAGCTAGCTCACACTTGTTGCTAGTGAGGAGAGGCTGAGCCCTGCTGGTACGGTGCTCACTGCATCTCTCCATACAGCCACTTCGTCAAAATGATACCCTGTTATTTCATCCTCACCTTCAGAAATTAAACACCAAGCCTGACAGCTGGAGTTCAATCCTCCAGATCCTCGTGGTAGAAAAGGAGAACTGACTCCCACAGATGGGCTACACGCATGCATGGCGAGTGTATGCACACACATGAACACACACAATAAAGAATCTGTAAATTTAAACCTGCTAGTGCTGAATTATCTCAGCACAGCCCTCAGAAATGCTTCTCATGGACCTGGGAGGAAGGTCTGGGCTCCGGCTTCCCCCATAACCCAGGAAAGCCCTGGGGCAGTACTCTCTGCCTGTGTTGCTTACTCTCTCTAGCATTTCTCACACGAAGGCTTCTTCCTCTCAGTGTATCTTTTCCCCTAGCCCTCAGTCCCTTCTCTTCCTCTGGCCAGATTACAAATGGAATAACAGACGCCCCTCCCCCAGCCCCCAAATGTCAGCTGGGGTCTCCTTCCTTTGAGATCTAATGATGACTTTTTGTTTGCACCCCAAACCCATGCTCAGTAGCATTCCAAAGCCACCCTTGTGATTTCTCAAAGTCCCCAGAGAGTTGTCAGAAGTCAGGGCCATCTCTGGCACCATCCACACAGGATGACAGGAATCTCTCAAACCACAATCTCAGTCAGTTTTCCCTCACCGTGGCAAATATCTGAGAGGAATAAATTCAAGGAGAAAGGGTTTATCTTGGCTCCAGGTTTCAGAGGTTCCAGCCTATGGTCAGATGTCCCCCTTGTTTTGAGGCTCTGATGAGGCAGAAAAGCATGGTGGAGAACAGCCAGTGACTGCACACTGGCCAGGAAGCAGAGGACAATACCTGCCCTCACTGGCTGGCTCCCAACTTTTCCTATTTTTATTCTATGTGGGCCTTTAGCCTTTCAGAGGGTGCCACCCAAATTCAAGATGGATCTCTGCCTTATGTCACAGTCTCACATGTCAGCCATGTGAACACCCCCCGCCCCCTCAATCACACACACGAGCACTCATTCTAATCTCCTATATGTGTCCCTGTTGAATCAAGATCCTAGTCAAGATGTCCAATCACGCTTACACACACAAGGCAGACTGAATCTACCGCAGAACTTCTAAAAGCTGATGGGGCAGGAAAGAGGGGGAAGTAAAGAGAAGTTTTGGCCACTGCCAGGTGCGTAGCTGTAACTCAGATCACTTGACCCTTTGCTGTTCAGTTTCCCATGCTGGAGATTTAATCTGGCGCCTCCTGCATGGTAAACAAGTGGGTCACCTCTGAGCTACACTATCAGCCCCACGTCCGTGATTCTCAAAGCCTTTGGAGTAAGATGTTCCTGCCTTCTTTCCACCCTCTTCATGCTCTGCTTCCCCATGGACCTCACCTCCTGTCTTCTTGCTTCCTGCACTCTATGGTTTGCTCATCCTTCTTCATGAATGTGTTGCTGCTTGTCGGCCCATACCCTCTGAATCTCAGCTTGTCACTGGTGACCAGGCCTGTAACTTCCCCAGCTGGACTTCTGAAGCCAGTGGCTAGTATGTGTACTTCTGCTCTGAGCAAGGCCACCCACCAGGTTGTCCTGGTTGCGGGTCACCTCTAGCTTCTGCTCTTGTGTCTTCCTATTTAGGTGACTCCAGGGAAGGTCTACTGTGCAGACAGCTGCTGAGCTTCCTGCAGAAGAACATCATCTCTGCTACCGCTGCCATAGCGGCAATCCTCCTGGCGGCAGTGCTGGTGGTGCTCACGCTGGTCACGTGTATAAGGCGGAGACAGCCAAAGTGAGTGGCTCTTGGCGTCTGTCTGCTAAGAGTTCAGGAAGTGTGGTGGAGAGATGGCTCAGGTTCCATCCACTCTCTGCTCAGGAGGGTCAGAACCACCTTCAGCTCCAGTTCTCAGGGAATCTAGCGCCCTCTTCTGGCCTTCCAAGGAACTGCATGCATTTGGTACATGCTGGCAAAACACCCAGACTTGCGAGTTAAAATAAGTATTTTGTTGGTGTTGTTTTGTTTTTTAAAAACCAAACAAATGACTCAGGGAGTTTGAAGTATAGTTGCTTCTTACAGATCCCAGATGTTAGGAAGGCAGGAATGTCTTTCTGTTGTGTTTCAACATCTTCTAGCATACTCGATAAAAGTTCCCAGGTGAGGGTTTCAGGCACTATTTGGCAATTATGAGGTATTTTGAAGCTCTGGAGTTCCTGACTTGGGCTATGCTTATTTCTCAAGCCCACACGGATTAGCCTGGTTTCCCCATACCAAGAGGAAACTGGAGGGGAGATGGCAAAGCCTCTGGTTAGAAGACTAGGACTCTATTTCCATCCCCCTCCCCCTGACACAGGGTTTCTCTGTATAGCTCTGGCTGTCCCGGAACTCACTTTCTAGACCAGGCTGGCCTTGAACTCAGAGATCTACCTGCCTCTGCCTCTGGAATGCTGGGAGTAAAGGTGTGCACCGTCACCCCTGGCTAGAAGCTAGGATTCTAGATGCAGAAAAGCCAAAGCACGGCTAGAAGAAGGTGCAGAGGGGGAGACTTGAGGGGAGAGAGAACCAGGCTGAATTCAGTCTGTGTACACTGGCTCACCTGTGCTGAGTGAGCAGACGAGGGATCTAGTAGCTACCAAGCAGCCACTCTTGCTAGAGTCTCTCATGGTCCTGTAAGTGCTGGCACAGCAGGAGCCTCCAGGGGCAAAGACAGGGTTTAGGCACAGACATGAACCTTAGGCAGACACCAGAAGCAAATAACTTGAAAGAACAGCATATGCACCGTCACTTTCAAAATTATGAGCGCCCCTCTGCATCCTCTGAGACACACATTCCTGATGGCCGAGGAAAAGCAGCCAGTTATAGGTCACCTTCTGCGGGGACACTCATCTTGTCACCCTTTATTTTGGGTCTGAGGCTATGGTAGTTAAATTTCTCCTTGAAAGCTTATCACTACCTTCTCTAAGTGCCAAGCCTCTGGATGTAAAGCCCAAGCAGACTCGCCAACAGCTACCTCACGTCCAGCTTACTCTTCTGAGTCAGGCATGGGGCTCCTGAAGCAAAAGAGGAGCCTGGATTTAAGGAGCTTCTGAAATGAAGCTTGGCTCACTTCACAACTCTGACCGGGGCCCATCCTTGGACTAGTTATTTTCTCTTGGAAAAGAACTGGTTAGGATAAGCTGGGGATGTGTGAGAAAAGCAAGCAGTGGAGGAGTTTCTGAGTGGCACCTTGTGACCCTGGGTCAGAGGGCATGTCATTCAGGACAGACCTACCCTGAGGTAACAGAATTCAGATCCATCAGAAACTGCTCCGTCCCAACCCAACAGGCAGACAGTGGCCTTCCCGTGTGTTTAGTGAGCGGTGTGCTTTGTTTTCTTCGTTTTAGGTATCCTCCAGCGAGCATGACGTACAATATTTTTATAATGAACGGGAAGTCTTTGTGGCAAAATTCCCAAGATAAGCACCTCAAAAAATTCATGGGTAAACAGAAGCACCTGAAGTACAATTCCTTTGTCTAAGCCGGTGGAGGGGCCAGCAAACTGCCACCCAGCCACTGCACTACCTGAACTGAAGTCAAGGGTAGGCAAGAAGCTCTTCTAAAGCTGGCCTCTAGAAATGTGAGCTTCACGGCAGTGCGGGTGGGTGGAAGCAGTGGCAGGTGGCGCCCTCTAGCGGTAAGTCTCGTGCTTGTCTCTCGTGTTGGCATGCCTGGAATCCACTTCCCTTCTTCTTTCTGCTCAGCCACTGGGAACTCTTCAGCCGTCCATTCGGTTGTCAGTGCTGTCACCAGGATGACTTGGGGGTACTTACCTCCATTGGGGCAGCATTTGGGAGATGGGGCTGCAGTTTCTGGGTGGGTTCTGGGAGCGGCTGGGGACATTAAGGCATGGGTCTTCTTTCACTAAGAGCAGAATCCTGATGGGCTGGTGGATTCCCAGCCTGGATCCTTAGCGGGTCCTGGGCAGTAGCACCTTGCTTGCAGAGCTAGGTTGGCTCAGGCCTGTGGGCACTGCTGGAGAATGGGTCTAGGCGGGCAGCTACTTTACCTGTTGAATGGCACACAAAGGCCTCTACCATGTCACTTCTTCAGTGGACCAGTGATGGGTCCAACACCAGCTACTGGGACTGCTTTGAGAACGCTTGGGCCTCTTCAACTGTTGACCAGTTGTTACAGGATCTTTGAGTTGGGGCCCCCAATCTTGGGAATGCAGACTTCACATTGGGCGGTTTGGAAACCCAGTGTTGGCACTATTGGGTTTGAGAACACACTGGGCTGGGCTGTGTTTGGGTAGCACATGTTGGTGACCCTGAATGATGTTGGGTTCACCTACCTGCCAGGATCATCTTTGATCAAGCATTTCACTCGCTCAGCTGTCACACGCAGGGCTGCCTTCTGCTCATGGCTTCATTTTAGCAGACCACACTACTGAGAGTCAGCGAAGCAAGATCATGCAGAAGACCTTATTGGATCTAACACTGTAACAGTAGGAAATGTAGCACAGGAGACTGCCCCACAGCCAACTCTGAGGGAGCAAAGCATCCTGCTTAAGTAATCTTGGAGTGCTGATTTGGGACCAATCACAGCAATTTGTTCGGGCCAATCCTCATTTCCCCAGTTTATGTTCTGGACCAATCACAGACTTGCCCCGGGGCCATAATAGTCACTCCGCCAGGGGAAAGGCTTCCTAGTTAGCTAAAGTGGAACTAATTCACTAAGACTGTCACTGCAGAAAGTGTGGCACAAACTGTTTCAAACAGCCATGCCTAAGGCTGGGGCCTCAGCAAGCCTAGGCAATCCGCTATGATCTGCATTGTTATCTCAAGGCGTCAGCGGGGTATTTAAGATGGCCAGTGCTGGCATACATGAAGCTGTTAAGATAGATCCACAGTCCTTTTGCTCACAAGCGGCTTGGACGACGAGGTGCCAATGATGAGAATTAGGGGGTCAAATTGTCCCATCCCAGTGTCTGCTCGTTTGCAGGAAACGAACATCAGAAGTATTGCTTGCTAGAAACATGTAGAACTCAGCGTTAACAGTGACGGTGACTTTAGCAGATTTGAACTGAGCTTTCCACCTGCCCTGTGCCCAGGGAGGGGCGGGCCTCTCATCTCTGTCTCAACCAGGACTTGGAATCACCACGCAAGGAAAGTCTTGTCATGGAGAGGCGTCTAGAGGTGGAACTGTGAGGTGTATCCTACCAAAAATGTTTCCCTCTGCCCACCTAGCTTGACTGGACCACTGGATGCTTATGCTGACAGAGTCTGAGGGACCAGGGCAGGGTACTTGGCATGTGTTTGAGCACACTTCCCAGTGGACAGTGCTTCTTTTGGAAGATTGTAGCACCTTTAAGAGGTCACGCCATAGTGGAGGGGTGGGGGTCGCTGGGGTCAAGCTGTGAGGTTTTATTTATATATTTGTTTTTAAAGATTTGTGATTTTATGTGTGTGTGGGGTATGGACATATTTGGGTGTCCTGTGAGATTAGAGGCAATGGAGCTGGAGTTTCGGATAGCTGCCAGCTAGCTGGCATGGGTACTGGGAAACCAAACCTGGAGCCTCTCTACAAGAGGCAGGAAGCCCTCTTAAGCCAAGTCTGCTTTGTCTTCTTGTGTCACTGTGACCAATAATAACCCAGGAAAACAACCTGAAGGTGGGAAATCTTACTTACTCATAGGTTCAGTCACTGGTTGGTTGGTCCCATGTGTCTGAGCAGAATATGGTCAGTGGGGGAAGAGAGCTATTCGCATTGTGGCTGACATGGAAGCAAAGAGGAGGAGGGTGCGGAGCCCCAGCTGGTGTTTCCTCTCCTTTCCTTTGTAGGGAGAGCATTGAGGACGTGTCTTAACTTCTCAAGTAATCTCTGGAAACACCCTCCCAGACACATTCAACAGTACACTTCAGCAGTCTCGCAGGGGGATTCTAAGT
>JADRCH010000031.1:13505013-13507974 GCA_019843965.1 Rhynchomys soricoides
GCTGTTATTTATGGAGTTGGTCCCCTCTCAGGCAAGCATTAAGTGAACAATCTATGCTAGACACAGTGGCCGGTGCCCCTCACTATGGCAGTCTTCCCTGACAGCTGACTTGTATAGGCCTGGTCTCTCCATAAGACAGTTGAAGAAGCCAGAGACCAGGAGGTGGGGAATAGCCCATGAGAGCCGACACATTTATCCTATATCTCTGCTGCCCGACGGTGCCCTGTGAGCTTGGTTATCACAGGACCAAAAGGAAGAGGTGGCAGCTGTAGGGTGTCCAGCCTTACGGGGACTGCCTGTTTGAGACCTCCAGATTTTAGCTGTTTCTCCAACCTAGAGCTGGACCCAGCCTTATTCCACTACTGGTCGTTCCTAGGCCTGCTCTGAGCTTCGGCTTCCTCATTCTGACAACACCTACTGTGTGCAAGACTGTAGACACTGTAGAAAGTAGGGACCGGACAGAGTCCTTTGGAGCTCAGATGAGAGGCACCAGTCTGGGCATGTATACCGTCATGGCTTTCAGTCCTGCCTCTGGGCTCCCAATTCTGAACTGCAGCCCACCCCGACCTCCTGTCCCTTTCCCAGGCTTCTCCTCCTGTAGGTGTGCACCCCTTGCCTGTGGGCCCACGGCTCTCTCCTTCATCTTCACCTTTACCAAGAGGGGGACCTCTTTGTCTTATCATTTTCCCTCTACTTGGTGGCCTTCCTGTCCCCTTGTCCTTCTCTGGGTGAGCCAACAGATGGCATTGAGTTTTAGAGTCCAGCTGGGCGGTGGCTGTGTTCCCTCTCTCTCTCTCTCTGTTCTACCATGTCCTAGGGAACTCTCAAATCTGTGTACTCTTGGCCACTTCCTCCTTGGTGGGGTTGTATCAAATCTACCCTCACGGCAGGCACAGAGTACTGCTCAGTATAATTTTATTTTTTTAGCTGTGATTTTATTTCTGCAATATATTGGTTTTCTGTCTTCCCAGCATCCTTTGCATTCCTTCCTTCCACCCATGGCTGACATGGCCACACCAATATCCATCCACTGGCTTTAGAGACTGGTTGGGACTCACTATTTAGAGATAGGACCCACTCCACCGATGTGCTGTGTTGGGGGCATTCTCTGGGAATACTGAGAAAAAAAATTCTTGCTCTTTGACAGGATTTGAAGTTAACTCCCTACCTTGAAGCCCGGGAAGAAAATTCGGCTGATAGAAGAGCCAACAGGTGGTAGGCAACAACCCTGGGGCCGTTGTTTGAGCCCAGAGCTGGTTGTCCTGAAGCCTGTCTCTGGAAGCTTCATCTCCTCATACAATATATAAAACGCTTTGTCTGCTTCATTCGTTTGTTTTTCTGAGACAGTCTTATGTATCCCAAGCTGAACTCAGACCCCCTATGTAGGATTACTTTGAACATCTAGAATCTTTTTTCTTATGTGTGTGTGACTATGTGTAGGTATGTAAGGGTCCATGGATGGACAAAGAAAGATACCCCAGACTCAAATAGTATATAAATGCAAAAAGTGTTTCATTCTGCAGAAGTCCAGTGTGCTGGGGTCTCCATTACCAAGATAGAGAGACAACCAAGTGAACTCGAAGGCTTGTTTTAAAGCACATTGGAACCCCGGGGTAGATGAGCTTTCTCTTACTCTATCTCTAGAGCTATTGTGGGGCATGAAGGCTGGAGCCTGGGTTTTTTTCTGTTAGTAATTGACTTTCCTGGGCTTGCCTGGACTTACCCAGTTCCTAGGTCCAGTCTTCTTAACTGTCAATTTGAAGTCTGTCATGGAATCAGCCTAGCCTTCTCAGGTATATATGCACAGGAGTACAGGTGTCCACATTGGCCAGAAGAGGGAGTTAGATTCCCTGCAGCTGGAGTTTCTTGGAGGTTGGGAGCTGCCTTAAGTGGGTTCTGGGAACCGAATGCAGATCCTCTGCGAGAGTAGCATCCACTCCAAACGTTCCACACCAGTAGAGCTTCCATTTTCCAGTGTTCCCCTCCTCAGTAATGGCATACTGTACAGAACACTTCCTCATCTTCCCAAGTCCAGTTTTCCACCGCTGGACCGTTACCTCCATGGGGAATAGGTCAGCATCTGCACTGTCCACCTTGCACAGGGGTAAGCTGACTGTCAGCGACCCAGTGTTGGACTCTGAGGTACTAGCAACTGCCACAGTGGTATGAAAATTGCAGAAGGAGCCAGCCATTTGAGAAGCACTCAAGAAGGGCACTTAGCAAAGGGCTGCTGTGAGCAATTGAGCAATCGGTTCTTCTTAGATTCAGCTTGGGTTCTTTTGCAAGGATGATGGTCACATTCAATCTTCCCAGCCTCCTACATGGTGCTTGGCAGCTTTCAGTACCCCAGAGATTCCCCTAGAGGGTGCAAGGGAATGCTGGGGCTGCACAGCATTAATCAGAATGACTTACAGGCTGCAGTTCAGCTAATCCCACAATGGCTGGCTGTGAATGGAAAGTCCAAGATTCCAGTAGTTGCTCAGTCCACAAGGTGGGGTGTCTCTGCTGGTCTTCAGTTTAAGTAAGCTCTAATGTCAGCGAAGGAACAGACATGCTAGCAGGCTGAAGGCAAGCAGACAAAGAGCAAAAGCTTCCTTCTTCTATGTCCTTATACAGACTTCCAACAGAAGGTATGGTCCAGATTAAAGATTTGTCTTCCTGTCTCAAGATCTGGATCAGAGGTGTGTGTGTCTTCCCTCTTCAAAGGTCCAGACTAGAAGTAGATCTGCCCACTTCAATCCAAGCAAAAAAAAATATCACAGCTGTGCCTCCATTTCTGGATTGTAGTTCATTCCAGATGTAGTCCAGTCGACAAGGACAGCCATGACAGTAGAGCTTGTTTTCAAGTCTGTTTTAATATTCACAACAGCCCCAAGAGGTAGAGACAGAAGCGGGGGGGGGGGGGGATTCTGAGTAATGCTGTGCAGCCCCAGCATTCCCTTGCACCCTCTAGGGGAATCT
>JADRCH010000031.1:13508074-13525458 GCA_019843965.1 Rhynchomys soricoides
GGGGGGGAGGTGGTGGTATTGGTGACAGGGTTAAGTGTGGCTTCTCTGGAAGGCTGAGGCTCCACCCCCTGCCCTCCCAGGTCACCTGCCAGATGTTTCCCTGCTGAGGCCTGATGTTTCTTTAGCTATGGAGCCAAACCTGGCCTGCCCAGCTCCAGCTGCCTGCACACTCAAGCCTCTCTGGCCAGTGTGAGGCAGGGGGAGGCTTCCTGGGGGAAGTCATGTTGTCTCTCCTGGAGGCACACCTGGAGGTGTGGGGGCGTGGGTTCAATTTCTTCCCAGGCTCCGAGTCCACAGGGAGTGTCTACTGGGACCCCCTAGATGTGCTGCACACAACTTACCAGGCCAGTTCCCAACCCCTTCTGAAGTTCAAAGGACGCACCTCCCTCCTGCCACCTCACAGGACACATGCACTTATCTGTGGTGATCTGCATCCTCTCCTTAGTGATGTAAACTCCCTGGGGGCTGCAGCCACCACAGTGTTTCCAGTCACAAGCTTCTGGGACAGGAAGGGGCACAGAGGGCAGGGCTTGTGGCTTGCGGAGGCCAGGATTCCCCTTCTCTGAGCACCACCAGAGACTCCAGCCTAGGTGGGGAATGCTGCCCATCCCCATCCCGCTTCACCTCTTACCTCTCGAAAGTGGTGCGGCTCCCAGAGACCTTGGGGCACTGTGCTCTAGATATGGGAAGTGGCCAAGATGGGAGACCTGTGTGGGGCTAGACTAGAGTGTGTGAGCATTGGGGGACCCCTGTCTGCATGTCCCGACTCCAGAGCCAATTCTTCCCAGAGCCCCTCTAGAACAGCCCTGCCATCTTGGCTTTTTCTAGGTGAACACCAGCCTAGCTCTGGAGTCCCAGTGAACTCACCCTCCCCAACCCCAGCTTTAGGGCTTTAGCCTGCCTCTAGGGTTCCAGCAGAGGCCTGTCCCAGTATGCTTCCAAGAAATTGGGCACTGTGCTGGCTAGATTTATATCAACTTGACATGTATTATACTTATCTGAGAGGAAACCTCAATTGAGAAAATGCTTCTATACGGTTGCTGTGTGGGCCCATCTGATGGCGGGGCCCATCCCTAGGCTAGGATGGTGGTCCTGGGTTCTGTAAGAAAGCAGGCTGAGCAAGCCAGTAAGCAGCACCCTCCATGACCTCCGCATCAGCTCTTGCCTCCAGGTTCTTGCCTTGACTTTCTTCGATGATTAGCTGTGGACATATAAGCCAGATAAACCTTTTCCTCCCCAACTTGCTTAGGTCACAGTGTTTAATCACAGCAATAGTAACCTAAACTAGGACAGGAACACTGGGGACCCCTCCTTTCTAAAACTTGTCCTTCCCCCAACAGTCCAGGTCCCCTGTCCTTAGGTGGGGGCTCGCCATGGGCAGCAGCCTTTGCCCAGGTGCCCTGGCTACTGCAGTCCCCACCTTCCTCTTGCGGCTGATGCTGCATGACCCCAGAAATGTGCTCCGCCCGCCAGGAGCATGCGGCCTGTGATTTCCACACAGCATTTTGTTGCTTTGATGTCAACTTCAAACACAGCTCTCCTTCCTGTCTTCGCATCAAGGAAATAGGCTGAGCTGCAGAGAAGTGAGAAAAAGAGCTTCTGGGACACCAGGCCTTCCGGCTGTGCCCTGCTGTGCCCTGTGAGCTGTGGTAACCGCCAGGGTGTCCAGGTGAGTGGCTGCCCTTTGGCCTTTGGGGACTGGAGCCCCAAGTGATGGGAGAGTGAGTGGGTGTCACTCCCTTACTCTTATCTCTGTGTAAGGAGGATGGGGTTCACAGGGGCCTAAGGCTGGGCTTGGGTAGGCCCAAGTGGTGGGGACCAGAGACTTCGCAAGTGGTGGAGCTGATGGGTGCCCCTGGGGAAACAGGTCACCGAGGGGTGCTGGCACTACGGTGTGTTTGGACAAAAGATTCTTTCTGGGTTCCTAGACTCCTGCTGGAGCAGAACCTTGGCTTCAGGAAGCAGCATAAGCAGGCTGGTACAACAGGCCTGTGAGCTTGGACAACAAAATGTCAGTGGCTCTGGTGAGGAGCTCAAGTCAGGTTCCACTCGTAGTCAGGTCATCTTAAAGCAGGGGCAAAGGAACCAATCACTAGATTTCTGCTCAGTAGCTGTGTGTCCTTGACAATTTTCTTGGCCTCTCTGAACCTGGGTTTTCGCACCTGTTAAAAGCAGATACAGATTTGGCTGCCTGTTAAGTGCTTGCCTTGTTTATTAGGTAAGAGGCTGGAGGAGATATCTCAGATAGCAGGGTCCGTGTGGTGAATGGTCACGGCGACATTCATTGCTCTTGCCTTAGCTAGGGCATCAAGCACACAGTAGGTGCTTACTGAGGGGTCACCAAGTCCTAGGTTGGAAGATGTAAGGTGCCACCTGCTGACAAACTGGAAACTTCATTTCCCACCTGACCGTCCATCTTACCTGTGCGACCCTGGCAGGTACCCTGGTGGGCCAGCAGCCTGGATGGGGTTGAAGTTTACACTTGTAGGGCCAGGGGCCTGGGTTCATCTAGATCTGCCTGCTACTTATTGCTGTGTGACCTTGGGCAAGTCACTCCACCTCTCTGTGCTTTCACAGTTTCTCTAAGGGACATATCATTCACGGAGTCCTCATGGGGCTCGAGGGAACACACCAGTGTTCAGGGACACAGTAGGTGCCATATAATTAATTGGTTGTTAGGGTGCTAATTGTTATCATTAGCTCTTGAGGGTCTCAGGCTCTGATCACAGATTCTGGGAACTTCCATGGGGCCTTCAACATCTGGACCACACCATACTGACCACCCCTGCTCAGGCCCAAGGACCACAGGAGCGGGGTCATGCTGATCTAGAGCCAGCTGACAACGCCTGTCCCCACGTGATG
Source organism: Rhynchomys soricoides (assembly GCA_019843965.1). NCBI lineage: Eukaryota > Metazoa > Chordata > Mammalia > Rodentia > Muridae > Rhynchomys > Rhynchomys soricoides. The sequence goes on from JADRCH010000031.1 coordinate 13,510,937, forward strand.
CTAGTGTCTGGAGATGTTTTGGGTATTAACTTGGGCAATCCAGGCATGCAATGGGTAAATGCCAAGAATGCTGTCCCCAGTCCCTCGACTCTATGGGGCCCTGTCCCGGGTCACCCCAATTTTTCCTTTCTTTTACTGTCCTATTAGCTTGAGATGCAGAGAACAGAGGCTGCCTTGCTTAGGGGTCACGTAGTTCCTAGCATCCAGTCAGTGGAGGCTGGGCTGGGGTTCTGACCATACTGCAGGGATATTGTCCCAACAGTTCACAGATGCCCAGCAAGCTGGATTTGAGACCGTCTCTGGCTCCCAGCACTCGAGGCCTTGACAGTCCAAGTAGTACAGCTGCAGTGCTGGGGTCTGCGGGGACGTGGAGTCCCCGGTTACTTGGCTCAGAGCTCTGTGTTCTGTCCTGCATGGTATTAGTTGGAAACATCAGTGCCAGTTTCTGTTGGGCCTGGATGACTGTGGGTCAGGTTTCGAGCCTGGCATCAGCTTCTCCGAGCCTCAGTTTTCCAAGCTGAGGAATGGGACTATCGGCTCCCAGGTGGCAATTGTGCTGAGGAGTAGGTTAAGTGGAGTAGAGCCTAAAGGGTGCCACACAGCCTTGTGAGGAATCTCTGGCCTTGTTCTCTGTGTGGGAGAAAACAAAGGCTATGACAGAAAGGGGGCTGCTGTGGGGTGTGCCTGGAGGAGCCAGCCTCAGACGGTCACAGAGAGAGCGACAGTGACCATTAGGGCTGGGATGTGGGAGGAAGGAGCTGTGGAAGGCTCCCCCTCCTAGGTACCTGGTGCATCCTGGGAAGGATGGTGGGAACATGGAAACATGAACTTTCTAGCAGAGAGGGGCAGCTGGAATCCTGAAGTATATAACCAGGACAAGGGCATGGCTGGCTTAGTCCCCTGAGCAGGTCTTCTCAGCCCTGTGTGCTAGAGGGTGAAGTTCCCCCCCACCCCCCACCTCCCAGCCCTTCTTGTGACCATCATGCTTGCCAGGCTCTTGAAGGGGTGTCCCTCTTATAGTCGTTCTTGGCTCCTGGCTGTTTAGCGTCAGTGAAAAGGTAACATGCCAGGGACCAAGATGTCACATATTGATACATGTGCACCATATTTAGTGGTAAAACACAAGGGGATGATGGGCTTGGCTTGGAGAGCCACGGAGAGGCTGTGCTAGAGGGAGGTCAGGGGTCAGACCTGAATGGAGCCCGAGCTTGGACCATAATTGTTGCGCCCCCATGGAGGGGCTTGAGCAAATGGACTGAGCAGGCTCCTGTGACTGGAGGGAGGGCAGAGTGGGTGTGTCAGCAAGGAAGGAACCAGGCCCTGTGCTTGGCAGCTTGGCAGCTCTGAGCATCATCCTTGGCTCTGTCTCAGAGCAGTGGGGAGCCCAGCTTTATGGCCAGGTCCATACCACCATCTCTAGGAGATCTGAGACCCTGGGATGCAAATCTATCCTGGAAAACCAGGAAGCAGCCCGTTGTCCTCCATGGTGTGCTTAGTACAGGTAACTGCAGACTCTGGTGCTTATATAATCTAGATAGGACCCTGCTGAGCGACAAATACCAGCTCTGTGTCTGTCATGAGGAGCTCGATGTGGCCTGGGAATAAGCAATCATGGCTTCAGAGGGACTCTCGGTGAAGGCTATGGGGTCTGAAGGGGACACAGAGAGTGGGGGAGAGCACAGGGGGCTAGAACAGAGACACAGTGATCCTGGATAAGTAAGAGGAAGTCCGCAGACCAAGTGTGATAGCAGCACTTGGTGTGTAGAGGCAGGAGGGTTGGTATATAGAAAGGCCTTGTTTCAAGAAAGTAAAGTCTGTGTGTGGTGGGGGGCTGGGAGTATAGCTCAGTGGTTAAAGCTTGCCACACCAGGAAATGAGCTTGACATGGTAGCTGCTGAAGCCAATACCAGCCTCATTGTTGAAGGCCGAGGAATATGTATCTCTGTCTTCAGAGATAGCTCAGGATGCCTTTCAGGAGGCCCTCTAATCTCTACTTCACCAGCTACTCGATGTCCTTGAATTTGGCAACGTTCTCCAGGTTGGGCGGGTCAGATTCACAGCAACAGACATACTGAAGGTAGGAACAAGGAAGGCCAGTGAACTTCCTGCTCAGTTCTGGGATGACTTACCGTCTTCATAGTGCCACTGGATGCAGGGATGATGCTCTGGACATGGCTGTCATGCTCACAGTTTCCCAGAGGGATCCTCCATAGTCTTCTGGGTGCTGGTGATAGCGTGGAATGTGGTCGTGAGGCCTGAATAATGTCAAGGTTGTTGTGGGTGACATTGGCCAGGGAGCTGAGTGGTTGGTGCTCGAAGACAGTAATGTTGACAATCCTGAGTGGGTCGTGCTTCCTGTGGTTCACATAGGTCCAGAGATGATGGCTGTCTTGGCTCCTTGACCTTCTTTGTGGAGCTGAAGACACCAGTAGAATCCATGTTGGCAAGCTCTCCTTCCTGGAAGATGGAGGCAACCTTCCTGTTGATGATAGTCCCCCATTCTTGGCCTTGACTGTGCAGTGAATTTGCCGTGGGTAGAGTCATATGGGAGCATATAGACCATGTAGTTAAGGTCACTGATGGAGCAATAACCACTTTGCAGAGTTGACCGCGGCCATGGCGAGTAGGTGCCCAATCTGGACATGTCTGTTTACTCTGGCTTCATTGTCATGTCTCAGGACACTGAAGGAGAAGGTGTGGCAGTAATGGAGAGGAGCAAAGACCATTGTGGGCTTCTTAACCCAAGCCCTGCCTGCTTCCTCCCCTGATGAGGCCCTTGGGTCAGCCCAGACAGGGTCCAGGGTCCTGGTGGGCTTGAAAGACACACTCAGGACAGATAGGTGGTCTGAACGAGAGGTGATGCGCTGGCTCTGAGTCTAGGTTTGCACTGGGAGGCTGTGGGTGAGCCGGCTCCTGGGAGCCATACTGGTCTGGCCTGGTTGCAGGCGGGGGCGAAGACTTGTGCTAACATCTTGCTCCAGCCCTTCATCTTCTGCCTTTTTTTGTCATCTTCCTCTGCTCTCAGCATCTCTGGCTACAGTATCCCTAAAGACTTGGTCACCATGTTGTATGAATGAACCCGAAAAGCCAGGGAGATGGATGCAGACCCATGCCTAGATGAGGGCAGCCCTGGGCTGGCTGGCTGCCTGTCGGAGGGTGTGATTGTCATAATGGCTGTCACCAGTAGTGGGACAGTGAATAGAGGAGAAACAGAGTGAACTTCTACCTCTGGGCCACCTTGGCCTTTGGTCTGAGATGCCAGTCTTGGCTTATAGCCTTGTTTTTTTGTTTTTTTGAGACAGGGTTTCTCTGTGTAGCCCTGGCTGTCCTGGAACTCACTCTGTAGACCAGGCTGGCCTCAAACTCAGAAATCCACCTGCCTCTGCCTCCCAAGTGCTGGGATTTAAGGCGTGCGCCACCACTGCCCAGCGGCTTATAGCCTTGGACTGGACCCTGAGAGCCAACCAACTTCCCCGGCTATAACCAACATCCGACTACCCGGGCTGCACCTGTGGCAAAGGTGGAGCAAAGCTGCTCACACCACGTGACTGACAGTTTCCTGCCACAGCTTCCTGCTCCAGAGACCATCCTTGTTACCCACCCCCTCCCCAGAACGCGTCCCTACTCCCTGCTGTGTCCCTGCTGCGTTATGCTGCAGCTTCATACTCCGTAAAGCAGCCTTAGGAGTCTCCGGGAAGGGCTGGCTGGGTCTGGAGAGAGAGAGAGATAAATAAGGTCAGGGAGGGCACACTCGGTAAAAAGTCCTGCATGGATAGACATCTGGAAGTGGGTCTGAAGGAACACAAGTAACCCAGCCTGGCTGGAACAGAGGGAGGAGGAGTTTTGATCCAATGAGGAAGCCATAATGGATTCTTCAGCAATGGAGGCCATGCTGATGAATCACCTAGGAGCAGCTTGCAGGCCTCAGAGCTCAGCTCAAGTGGAAACAGACAGTGGAGGAGTCAGCTAACCACAGGCATTCTGCGGCTGAGATCTGGGTCTGTTTGCATTAATAGAAACGTTTGGTGGAGATCAAAGGAGGTGGTGGTGACACAAGCCAACATTAGGCTAGAGATCTGGCCTGGGGGAGATGCCTGTACAGCTTTTTTAGCTATGGCGGGATGACCAAGTAAGGGGACAAGACTGGGAAAGGGGAGAAAAAGGGAGAGAGGAGGAGGAAGAGGAGGAGACAGGTGGCGAGACAGAGAGCACGCACGGGAAGTATAAGGACCACGGGGTCAAGCCAGGGATTTTGTGAGGACCAGAGAGATCTGAGACCAAACCGAAGGGAGGGGACATGGCACCCATTACCCAGAGGACCTGGCGTGTAGCAGCAGGTGCTTGCCTAGTACCTCCCTAGCCAGGGGTGGAGCAGGACACCAGGCTGGATAAGAGCTGGGATGAGGGTCACTTAGATGGACACGGGAGGGAAGCCAACCTGACCGTTAGAAATTTTCCTGCTTCTGTTCTTACTGAGGGTGTAAACATGCCTAAACTTCCCAGCTGCTCTTCTTACCCTTTGTTTAAAAATGGAGGTAGTTTACATCCAGTGATGTCTTCAGACGGCCCCATGGAAGAGGTCTGATCTGACAGATGTGTGCAGGCGAGAAACTGCTACTTTTGTCAAACTATAGGCTATTCTCCAGTTCCTTCAGGGTCCTGTAGTTGCCCCCACTCACTGCCACTGACAGGCTTTCCATGCCACAGTTCTGACAGGAACCTGGTTGGCAGCCATTCTTTGCTTTGGTCGCTCGGCACACTGCTGCGCAGTCTGCACTGGAAGCACCTGCTTCTCTTTACCTGCTGAGAAGTATTTACACCGCTTCCAACGTTTGACAAATTGGAATAGAAATTGCTGTAAAACTCCCATGGCTTTTCTATCAGGTACCATTTTTTTTTTTTTTTTTAAATAAGGAGCCTGTAACTTGGTGGCTTATTTCAAGTTGTCTCATAAATGGTCTCCTAAAAGACTCCTAAAAAAGGTTCTCTTGGGGCTGAAGAGATGGCTCAGCGGTGAAGAGCACTGGCTGCTCTTCCAAAGGACCTGGGTTTTATTCCCATCATGCACATGGGCTCATAACTGTCTATAACCCCTACCCTCTTCTGATCTCTGTGGCTACCACACACACATATGATCTACAGACATACATGCACACAAAACACTCATATACATAAAACTAACTGAAAACATTAAAGGATCCTCCCTCTCTCCCTTTCATTTTTGGTTTTCTGAGACAGGGTCTCACTATCTCAGCTGGCCTTAACTCTATCCCAGGCTGGCCCGGAACTCGGTCTTTCTGGCTCAGCTTCCCGAGTACTGGGATCACAAGTGTGTATCACCAGGCTGGTTTGGAAACAACCCTTCTCCCAGTAGAAAGACAAAGACTGCACCTTTGATTGTGTGGGTTTCTGATCACCGCTTGTGGGGCGGGGCAGTCCATGGCTTCCCACCCTGCATCTGTGTCATGTGATCACCAGCCCCAGCTGCCAAGATCAAGACCTCAGCCTGCTCCCATCCAAGTTTCTTCTTCAGCCTCAGCCTCTATCCCTGCTCATCCCTGGACATTCCTAGCAGACACAGCCTTCTCAGTTCCCAAACCTGTCCTTACACCCCCTTGCCTTCATTTGCACAAGGAGGCCACCGAGTCCCTTCCAAGTCTTCCAGGGTCAGCTCAGTAGGTAACAGGTAATTGTTATGATGAGCTAATTTTTTTCAACATTGCAGAAAAGCAAGAATACTGAGAATGGAAAGAGTGAATGGTCGTCTCATATTCAACCCTAGATTCTGTAGCTCACATTCCGCTCCACTTATCAGAGAGATCGGCCCTCATTATTCACAGATTCCATATTTGAGAATTCACCTGCTGGCTAAACTTTGCAATTCTCAAAATAATATGGTGTTTTTCCCCACAATTGCAGATATACATTGAATGGAAAGAATTATTGAGTCACAGATGATAACATCACGGAGCATAAGCAGTATAGGACTCTGCTTCTTGTTCCTGTAGGGTGGCACATTTCTTGGGCCTTCCCATATGAGGCAGAGGCTCTGTGACAGATCCAGATTCAGCCCAACAGTGTGTATTTAATCAGATGTTGTGAAATACACAACACACACACACACACACACACACACACACACACACACACACAGAGTACCGCTGGCTCTGATGAGAACCTGATGCTGTTAGGCAAATGGTGAAGACAATGAAACAGGAGGATCACAGGTTCAAGGCCTGCGTAGGCCATACCTTTAAGCCTCGTGTATTGGTGCAGGTTGATATTCCCAGTACACGGGAAGTGGAGGCAGGAGGATCAAGAGTTCAAACAAGCTCAACAACTTAGTGAGTTTGAGGCCAACCTGGGCTACATGAGACCCCCATCTCAAGCTCCCTCCCTAATAGTTACATATTGGCCACATGGCCTGGGGATCTAAGTGTGCATTTGCCCTTCAGAAGTCATAAATCCGTGTTTGCAGAGATTTTTCTAGAACTACTGTGCATAGCAAGAGTTGACAACCTTATCCATCCCTTTCCTTCCCTTGTGTGTACTTTAGATGTTTACCAGTGCTATAGTCACAGTGCCCATCATGGCCTGAACATTCTGCATGCAGATCTGCAGTTGGGGCTCAGCATGGTGTGGTTCTTCTTGATGGAGCGATACAATAAATCTTAATACACACTGAGTTTTGATTAATTCAGACACTGGTATAGCACAAGCACGAACAAGATACAGGTTACTAGTAGCTCTTCAGGGAGTTCAGGGTAGACAATTTAAAATTACTCGCCTATCAGATTATCTTTCTATCTGTCCATCCGTCCATCCATCTATCTACCTCAGATCTGTCTAGTATGTATGTATGTATCTACCAATCTATCTACCATCTATATATCTCAAATCTATCATCTATGTATGTGTGTATGTATATATGTATGTATCTATCCCAGATCCGTCTTTCTGTGTATCTATCTCAGATCTATCATCTATGTATCTGTCCATCTGTCTGTCTGTCTACCCACCCACCCACCCACTCATCCACCCACTCATCCATCCACCCACCCATCCATCCACCCATCCACCCACCCACCCACCCACCCACCCATCCACCCACTCATCCACCCACCCATCCACCCACCCACCCATCCACCCACCCATCCACCCACCCATCCACCCATCCATCCACTCATTCACCCACCCACTCATCCATCCATTCATCCCAGGCTGACCTTAAATTCATGTGACTACCCTGCCTCAGTCTCCTAAACACCGGAGTAACAGACCCTAGCCCCCAAGCTTGTCTCCCCCTCCTTCCCTCCCTCCCCTCCTCCTCTCCCTCTCCCAACCACAGACCCATTTTGTCCTCATGATTGCATCAGAATTAACATCTCTCTCTGAATGGATAGTCAGATTAGTTTCTGAAGCTGCTTCAGGCGGCAGAGGGGCGGGGCAAAGGGAATTATAGAAGGGTATCTGCTGTGAAGCCTGGAAGGCTGGGGCGGGTTCCCTGATGAGCTTGGTTAGCCTTGCTCTGCCTTACACTCTCCCCTCATGTTTTTGTTTTGTTTTTTCAAGACTGGGTTTCTCTGTGTAGCCTTGGTTATCCTGGATCTTGCTCCGTAGACCAGGCTGGCCTTCAACTCACAGATCCACTTACCTCTGCCTGCCGAGGGATTAAAGACGTGCACCAACAGCACCCCGCTTCTCTTGTAAGTTTTTTTGTTTTTGTTTTGAGGAGATGGTTTCTTCTTACCCTCACGCTTTGGGCTAGAGGAGGAGGCCTTTCTAGCCATGGTAACCTCTTTTCTCTCTTACATCATTCTTAAAATTCCAGACTTCAATCTGTAACCGTAATGGTCACTCCTATCACACTACTGACCTCCACCTCCTGAGCATGTGTGGCCTTCGAAAGGGAAGGGAAAGACACTCTTTCATGTATAATATCTTCAGCCTGAAATGTAAAAAGCAAGCAAGCAAGCAAGCAAGCAACATGTGTTTGGAAAATGAAGGGGACAGGTCAGGCCTGGGGACCTTCGGGATGTCCGGATGCTGTGCACAGTTCCCGAAAAGTCAGAAGTGGGTTTCAGTCTCGGATGGGTGCCAGGACAGGACAGCTTCAGTCTGACACTGACTCCCGTGCAAATACGAGGCGCCCTGACGGCCGTGCAACGCCTTTGCACCCACAGGGCCCAGCGATGCCCGACCCCGCGGCGCACCTGCCATTCTTCTACGGCAGCATCTCGAGGGCCGAGGCCGAGGAGCACCTGAAGCTGGCAGGTATGGCCGATGGGCTGTTCCTGCTGCGCCAGTGCCTGCGCTCGCTGGGCGGCTATGTGCTGTCGCTGGTGCACGACGTGCGCTTCCACCATTTCCCCATCGAGCGCCAACTCAATGGCACGTATGCCATCGCGGGCGGGAAGGCGCACTGCGGCCCGGCCGAGCTCTGCCAGTTCTACTCGCAGGACCCCGACGGGCTGCCCTGCAACCTGCGTAAGCCGTGCAACCGGCCGCCCGGCCTCGAGCCGCAGCCCGGGGTCTTCGACTGCTTGCGCGATGCTATGGTGCGCGACTACGTGCGCCAGACGTGGAAGCTGGAGGTAAGGGTGTGGCTGGAGGGGCGTGGCCGGAGCATGGGTGGGGCATAGCGGCTAGAGATGACGATTGCCGCGTCTTCACTGGCTTGCAAGATGCTTCAAGGCCTGGGATTTGGAAGCGACCAAGTGCTGAGGCTGTAGTTGAGCCCATGATCTGGAAGGAGGACGTGTAGGTCCAGGCTTGGTGGCAGCTTGTCTTGCATAGCCTGAGTGATGCTTTGGTCCTTCACCATCAATGATGGGCCTGAAGGGGCCAGAGAGGACCACGAAGGACAGGTCTGATGGCAGACAGGGACTATGGGCTGTAGCATATAGGATGCTTGAGCCAGAAATTGTGTAGAATCTTGAAGCTGATGAGCTTCAAGCTGGGCTAGAAGGTGAAGCCTGGCCAAGTGTCTCCCTGTTTGGATTAGGAAGGAGGTCTTAGAGCTGGCAGAAGTTCCCCCAACAGCTTGTGGAGAGTAAGCGAGTGGGTTCTGCTGGCTGGCCACTCCCGTGACACTCCTCTCTCCTCCTTCTCAGGGCGATGCACTAGAGCAGGCCATCATCAGCCAGGCTCCGCAGGTGGAGAAGCTCATTGCTACCACAGCCCACGAGCGAATGCCCTGGTACCACAGCAGCCTGACTCGCGAGGAGGCCGAGCGCAAACTGTATTCTGGCCAGCAGACTGACGGCAAGTTCCTGTATGTGGGCCATGGGGGTGCAGTTGATGAGGGGCCAGGGCTTGGTTGAAATCCTGGGGGCCAGGTGGGCAGACATGAATGTGCATGTGGGCATGCAGGGCAAATGTGTCTGTGTGCACATGCACAGAGGTACTTTGATATAGTAAAGTCCTCACAGTGAACTGGAAGAACTCCGGAGCTGGTGCACCTGCATTGAGCCAACCTTTGGCCCCTGAAGGCTATGGGACTTGGTCTGGGTAGCAGGCAATGATATGGACTAGACAGGGAGGATGTTGAAGCAATCTATTCTATAGATGTCAGCAGTGTCTGCCCGAGACCTGTGTAAAGAATTATAGGAATTAACACAGTAGTGTGAGCAAGTTAGATATCAGCCCTTGTTCCTTGTGTGACCGTGTGTGTGTGTGTGTGTGTGTGTGTCACACACGGCTGGGGTCATGCAGCTATTCATGAGCTTGTTATGGTTAGAGACTCTCTGAAGCTCTTTTGAGAAGCCTTCTGGGCATTTGAAAGCCTGGCCAGGTGCTATTTTCTTGCTTGGGTGTGTGTTTTGTGTATAAATGTCATTCAGCTATCAGCTAGGCATTCATATAGGAGAAAGTTGGCTCCTGCTTCTCTCTGTGCCCCCAGAAAGCCCAGTGTTTACATCAAATAGCCGGAGGGAGAGACAGTTCCTAAGGCCTCTCTTCTCTTGGGAGTCCTGCTGGGATGAATCATTGCTCCACCTCCTCCCCCAGGGCTGTTCCTTTCCCAGGATCCACTTGGAAGAACTGATCCTTGACCCTTGATTTCCACCACACATGAGATCTGTGCTGAGAGCCTGCAGGTCTCCCCATAGATACCTTCTTCTCTCCTGGACTTTGCTGTCAGTGCATAGGGAAGAGTGTGTATACCCGGCTGGAAAGATGGATCAGCGATTCCCAGCACCCGTGGGGGTGGCTGACATTCACTTGTAACGGCAGCTCTGGGGGGTCCAGCACCTCTGGCCTCCACAGGCGCCTGCACTCACAGGCACATACCCCACCTCCCATACATATAATTAAAGATAATAATAAAGTTGATCCAGGGAGAGAGGAGTTAGAGTGGAATGGAAATGGGAGGAATGAAGGGGAACTGTGGATGGGATGTATTGAAAACAAAAATCAAAGTAAATAATGAAATAATAATAAGAAATATTTAAGAATATATCTCCACATACATATACATACATACGTGCATATATGATACTTTATTCTATCTGACAGTTGGAATATAAATTGGAGGGATATTTCTAATGCTTTTGAGGGAGGTGTTTTTCCACCTTTCTTTCTTCACGATGTGGGGATTGAACCCATGACTTTGCCTACTGTAGGCAAGCACTCTACCACTGAGATGTATTCCCAGTCTCTTAAATTCTGACTAATGAAAATTTGCTGGACTGGGGATATATCCAGTGTTAGAATGTGTGCTCAGTGTGCACACAGCCCAGAGTCCAGGCCCCAGCACCACAGTTTAAGAAAAGAGATGAGGTTCAACTTAGATCACAGTGTGTGTGTTTTTAATTTAAAAAATATTATTTTTTAATTATGCAAATACACGGGTATCTGTGTGTCGTGATGCTCACATGTATGCAGGTGACTGAGGAGGTGAGAGGCATCAGATCTGCCTGACACTAGTGTTAGAGGCAGTTGTGATACTGAGAACCAAACTTGGGTGCTTTGCAAGAGTGATATGTACTCTAACTGCTGAGCCATCTCTTCAACCAGAGAAGACAATAAGTATCCGCCTCCCCCACCCCACCTAAGAGGAAACCTTTGCATTTGTATCAGTTAGCTTTCGCTGTGTAACAAACTGTCCCCAAGTTTATTAACTCTAGCCCCATCACATGTTTACAATTTTGTGAGCCCTCTGAGAAATTCTATGTAGGTCATCTCAGCTGGAATTCAGTAGGTTGGAAGGGTGTACTAGTCGGGTTGACTTGGGGAAGAAAGGGTTTATTTGGATTACACTTCTAAATCACTGTTGACCATCAAAGGGAGTCAGGCGGGAACTCAGACAGGGCAGGAACTGGGAGGTAGGAGCCATGGAGGAGTGCTGCCTACTGTCTTGCTTCCCATGGCTTACTCAGCCTGGTTTCTTATAGAGCACAGGACCGCCAGCCCAGGCATGGCCCCACCCACAATGGGGCCCTCCTTCCTCAATCATTAATAAAGAAAATGCCCTACAGATTTGTCTACAGCCCCATCTTATGGGAGGCATTTTGCTAATTGAGGTTCTCTCCTCTCAGATGGAAGAGGGATTTGGAGCCTCCAATGGTAGAGGCTGGCAATGACTGGTTGCTCTGTAGCAAAACTGTACTGCTTAAAGGAGAAGCTCGCAAGCACTGTACACAACAAAAAGTTGTTTAGGACAGGCTCGGAGCTAGTAGTCAACTGAGATAAGAGAAATCTCAGAAAAACCAGAGCAAACCGATGAATCAAAGAGGACCAAGACATGGTGGGGTGTGGCATGGGCAGTACTAGGGCTGGCAGAGAGACAAACACAATTAAACAGTGGTATCATGAGGGACAGTGACTCATTTTGGGGACAGTCAAGAGACCAAGAAAAACTATGAGGAGCCAGATTCCTGGACAATTAGTTTAGGCTGGTTTTGGCTGGAGACCCTGGCAGGTTCTCCTCGTGAACCTTTATCATTAGTTCTGAGTATAGAAATGTCTGCTTGCTCCCTGGTCCCATTTGGTTGGAGTACTTCTGTCCATCCTTTATCGCTAAGGCAGTGCCTAGCTTTAAAACTAAGATGTGTTTCTTGCAGGTAACAGAGAGATGGATTTCCATTTCTTTTTTCTTTTTTTTTTTTTGGTTTTTGGATTTCCATTTCTTGATCCATTCAGTCAGTCTGTGTCTTTTGATTGGAGGATTGAGGGTATTGATATTTAAAATTATTACTGGAATGTGTTCATTGTGCACCTGTGTGCCAGAAGAAGGCATCAAATGCCCTTACAGGTGGTCGTGAGCCACTATGTAGTTGCTGGGAACTGAACTCAGGACCTCTGGAAGAGCAGCCAGTGGTCTTAACTGCTGAACCATCTCACCAGCCTTTAGCTATACAAATTTTAAGGCTGTTTATGTTATAGAAAATTTTTCTCTCTCCTTCCATCATGGCAGATAGTTCTGCTGGGTATGATATTTTAGGTTGTGTCTTAGAGTTTCTTTGCTGTGAACAGACACCATGACCAAGGCAACTCTTATAAGGACAACATTGGGGCTGGCTTACAGGTTCAGAGGTTCAGTCCATTATCATCAAGGCGGGAACATGGCAGCATCCAGGCAGGCATGGTGCAGGAGGAGCTGAGAGTTCTACATCTTCATCTGAAGGCTGCTAGCAGAATACTGACTTCCAGGCAGCTAGGGTGAGGGTCTTAAAGCCCACACCCACAGTGACACACTTCCTCCACCATGGCCACACCTACTCTAACAAGGCCACACCCACTCCAACAAGGCCATACCTCCTAATAGTGCCACTCCCTGGGCCAAGCATATTCAAACCATCACAGGTTGGCAGTCAGTCTTTAGGACGCTACAAGCATTGCTCTAGGGTCTTCTAGCTTTCAAAGTTCTCATTGTGAAATCTGATGTTTTCTGATGTTTGTATGGCACTCATGTTTTTCCTTTGGCCCCTCTACACTTTCTTTGGTGCATATACTTAATGTTTTAATGATATGCTCTGGCGACTTTCTTTTCTGGTCTCGTCTATTAGGCGTTCTATGAGTTCCTCTATCCGTGCGGTGTGTCTTTCCTTAGTTTGGGGAAGTTTTCTTCTATGATCTTGGTGAAGAACTTATCTATGCCGATAACTTGAGATTTTTCTCCCCTGCCTGCCCCCATCTATGCCTCCAGTTCTAGGGCTTGGTTTTTATCTTGGTGTCTTAAAGTTACTATTTTAAAAGTTTTTGTGTGTTCCTTGGGTATGTGGCCTAGAGCCTCTACTTTATCTTTGAGGTCTGATAGTCTATCTTCTGCTTGATATATTCTATGTACATTCCTTTGAGTTTTCTAGTTGGGCTTTTCAGTTCCGTCTTCGTGTCGGCTTGCATCCCCTTCAGTGTTTCTGTCTCCCGACTGAATCCCGTTCTCACACCCTGATTGCCTTCATCCTTCCTTCAGCCCATGCTTGTGTCTTCCTGGGCATCACTCCGGCAGTTATCCTCCTCAAGTTCTCTCTCCTCAACGTCACTGACCTGTTTCTTCGTGTCTTCTTTAAGCTCCTTGAATTCTAAGAAGAGGTTTATGATTGGCTAAATTCTGTATCCTGGAGTTCATCCATGGCAGAGATGCTCAACCTTTCTGATGCTGTGACTCTTTAATACAGTTCCTCATGCTGTGTGACCACCAACCATAAGATTATTTCTGTTGCTTCTTTATAACTGTAATTTGGCTACTGTTATGAATTGTGATGTAAATATCTGTGTTTTCTAATGATCTTAGGCGACCCTCATGAAAGGGTCTTTCTTATCCCCACAGGGGTTGAAGCCCACAGGTTGAGAACTGCTGATGTAGGCAATCCTCGTTAGCAAACATTTCTACAGGATTGATAGGTTTTGGGGAAAAGATAATGGCTTGATCTTTCATTGGTATTCTTGTGATGAAATCTGGGCATGTGAACTTCCTTTGTTCTGAATTTGTTATGCACAGAGCAGGTTGGGGAGAAGCGAAGGAGTGTGGGAAGGTTGGGTCTGGAGGTTGGAAATAGCCTGGATGGACAGAAGGCAGTGGACTTGGGTAAGTCCTGTTTGGGGTTTGGGGGCTAGGCAGGGACGATCCTGGGCCAAGCCTAGAATCCGCTACAGTGAAGCTTAGACTGTGAAGGTCGTCTGCTGGTTGTAGGACCCAGGCTACATCTAGTGGCCCTGGAGGAGGACCGAGGAAGTCTGGGTAGCTAGAGGGTAGTGAAGGTGGTTCAGAAGGACCCTGTGGGTGGTTGCAGGTAGAATAGGTCCTTGAGGAGGCCTTGGCTGCAGTGCAGGCACAGGTGGCCAGAATAGGCTGGGGTGCTGGTTGTGGGACCCAGGCTGTGGACAAATAAGGACAGGGCATTTGAGGGTACCACCAGGCTAAAGCCTCTAGGACATGGAAAGTCTGAGTATGGAATGAGTATGCAAACAGTGCCCAAATGAAGGACCTCTGACCTAGCATATATAGTTCTTATTTAGTACAGTGACATGGCTCCTCCAACAAGGCCACCCTCCTCCAACAAGGCCATACCCCCTCCAAC
>JADRCH010000031.1:13525468-13555835 GCA_019843965.1 Rhynchomys soricoides
AAGGCCACCCTCCTCCAACAAGGCCATACCCCCTCCAACAAGGCCACACCTCCTCCAACAAGGCCACACCTCCTAATCCTTCCCAAGCAGTTCCACTATCTGGGGGCCAAACATAGATGATCTTTTGGGGGGGGGGAATTCTCATTCAAACCATCACAGTGGCTGAGTGTCCATAACTGGTGGTCAAGCAGTCCTCACATGATACTGTGTTGTTTGAGGTGATGAATGATTTTGTCATGGGGTTTCATGTAGGGCTGCCACTGTATGATTCTCAGTATGTGTTTGGTGTGTGTGTGTGTGTGTGTGTGTGTGTGTGTGTGTGTAAGTACACAGCATGTGAGCGAGCACAGGGATGGTGGCCATTGTGTGTATGTGTGTTCTTCATGGATTATGGGTCCCTATGTCCTTCATGGCTGAATGTACCCCTCATGATTAGGTACCCCTGAGGATAACTTCCTCTCAGTGGGTAGCAAGTATCTCACCACTGTGGAAAAACAGGTAGCTCCTGTGGATGGGTGACATACCTCCACGGCTCCATATTCACTGTGGGGCATCAGTATTCCCCTGGGAAGGAATTCAAGTGTGCCTTTGGATTACCTCATGTTTTCTGTCCACTCAGCTTTCCCTTCTCTGTCTCTCTCCCCCATGATCACCAAAAGGTGCAGAAGCTTGCTGACACCCAGTAGTGGCTTTTCCCACTCTCTGCTGTTGCTTCAGGAGGTTCTGGGTATGGAGCCTATAGCATGAGGCACAGGAAGTCCTCCTGTGTTGCTGTAGCAGTGACAGCCTTCCCCCCCTTCAGGCTGAGGCCCCGGAAGGAGCAGGGCACATATGCGCTGTCCCTGGTCTATGGGAAAACTGTGTACCACTATCTCATCAGCCAGGACAAGGCTGGCAAATACTGCATCCCCGAAGGCACCAAGTTTGACACGCTCTGGCAGGTAGGCTGTCCACGTTCTGAGGAGGACCCTGTGATGGTGTGTACAGCTTGGGGTGGGAGGAGGCCCCACCTGACACCCCTTTCCACAGCTGGTGGAGTACCTGAAGCTGAAGGCAGATGGACTCATTTACCGCTTGAAGGAGGTCTGTCCCAACAGCAATGCCAGCACCTCAGGTGAGGGGGGCAGGGACAGGAGGCAGACAGGCATGTTGGAGGTCTGTCTCCCATACTTAGCTTTCCTTTTGCTCCCCAACAGCTGCCGCACCCACCCTCCCAGCCCACCCATCCACCTTTGCTCAGGTGAGCCCATGGCACCTCAGCACTGGGACTTGACATTGGGGGGATGTGTGGAGGGAGGTTGGGATGGAGGAAAGATTGCCATGCGGGGGACTGTCCCTGGGGTATCCTCAGCAGGCATGGGTCTCATGAAAGGGCTGGGTCTTGCTGACTGCTGCTGACCCTGTGACCTTTAGCCTCAGAGACGGGTCGACACCCTGAACTCAGATGGATACACCCCTGAACCAGGTGAGTTGGAGAGGTGGAGCTGAGCTTGCACTTATGCCCAGATGAAAGCAGGGTCCCTGGCTGGCCTGTGGGGCTTAGCAAGAGATGACAAAGCCAGAGCCATTGCCAGAGGTCTGTCCCATCCACAGTGATGCTCATAGTCACCATGCCTGCCCATATGCCTGTGTCTCATGGTGCATGCTGACATATGAGGGTGGGTAAATCATGGCCTATGGCCGTGTGTCTGGTGTGTCTGAGCTTCCCGTGTCTTCTGTGTGCCCCTCCCTCTCCTCTGTTCCCATCCCTTTCTAACCTGGGAGTGCACGACTGTATGTATACCCAGCATGCTTAGCGTTGACAGACAAGCCACGGCCGATGCCCATGGACACAAGTGTGTACGAGAGTCCCTACAGCGACCCCGAGGAACTCAAGGACAAGAAGCTCTTCCTGAAGCGAGAGAACCTCCTCGTGGCTGACATCGAACTTGGCTGTGGCAACTTTGGATCAGTGCGCCAGGGAGTCTACCGCATGCGCAAGTACGGACAGGCCCTTCTGCCCTGGTGTGGGCATCAGAGCAGAGGAACTGGAGGAGCTGGGTATCTGTCACATGACAATTTGCCTGAGAAGCAGACTGCAGAGCAGGATGTGACATGCTGGATGGGTTACCTGGAAAGCCTGGGGACCCCTGAGAGGGAGGCACTGCCCATGCTAGGAGGGCATGGTTAAACTGAAGTTATGCAGAGGGGGAACCCCTGTTTCCTGCACTGACAGGCCATGTAGGGACTCACTGGGAAGATGTCTTTGGCTGAGGAAGTCCAGGCATCTCTGGGAACCGATGCCTTGGCAGTGAGCCAGAGGGTGCACTGTAGAACTTGGGGGACAAGAGAGCCAGGTGTGGACTGTGCTTGCCCAGTTCTCACCTGTGCTGTGTCTGTGGCCACGCGCCTGGGCAGGAAGCAGATCGACGTGGCCATCAAGGTGCTGAAGCAGGGCACAGAGAAAGCTGACAAGGATGAGATGATGCGAGAGGCACAGATCATGCACCAGCTCGACAACCCCTACATTGTGAGGCTCATCGGCGTGTGCCAGGCGGAGGCGCTCATGCTGGTCATGGAGATGGCGGGAGGTGGCCCACTGCACAAGTTCCTGCTTGGAAAGAAGTGAGCCTGGGGGGCCGTTCACAGGGTGGGGGTCTAGGAGTGGAGGGGGAGAAAGAGAGAAACAGAGAGAGACAGACATATAGACACACACAGAGAGACAGACACACAGAGACACACACATAGAGAGACAGACACATACACAGAGACACACATAGACAGAGACAGACAGACAGAGACACACACACAGAGAGGCAGACAGACACTCATAGACAGACACATAGATACACAAAAACATACATACAGAGACACAAACACAGATGCACACCCAGACAAAGACAGATAGACACAGAGAGACAGACAGACACAGACAGACACACACACATAGAGGAGAGAGAGACACACACATAGATACAGACAGACACACACACCGAAACACACTCAGAGAGACAGACAGACACAGAGAAACATAGACACACTGAGACACATACAGAGACACACACAGAAAGACAGACACAGACAGATAGACACACATAGACACACACAAAGACACAGACAGACACACAGACACACAACAAAATACACACACAGACAGACACAGAGACACAGACAGACACACATACAGAGACAGACAGGCACACACAGAGACACACACCCAGATAAAGAGACAGATAGACACAGAGGCACACACAGAAAGACAGACACACACAGACAAAGAAAGACCAGACAGACCCAGAGACACAGAGAGACAGACAGACATACACACAGAGTCTCAGACACAGAGACAGACAGACACACACAGAGACACAGACAGACAGACTCAGAGACACACACAGGGAGACAGACAGACAGACACAATGCACACCACCCGCCTTTACTTCTTCATGGACATGCCTGCCCTATGTGTACTCTGATGCCCACACTCACACTGCAAAGAAGAGCTACTGACTCTGTTTCCCCACATGCACCATGGCGGTGATAGCATGATCTGTGCCCAGGGCCTCTGTAAACACTGAACACTTACTGAAGCTCTTAGCATCTGGCACTGCCAACAAGGACGTTCTACATGCCAGGCGCCTCACCGCTGCCCAGGTTTTCTGTGCTACACCCATGCCCGTGGGAAATTAGGCTGACTCCACCATCCTCTCTACCCCAGGGAAGAGATCCCAGTGAGCAATGTGGCTGAACTGCTGCACCAGGTGGCCATGGGGATGAAGTATCTGGAGAAGAAGAACTTTGTGCACCGCGACCTGGCAGCCCGGAATGTTCTACTGGTCAATCGGCACTACGCCAAGATCAGCGACTTTGGCCTGTCCAAAGCACTGGGTGCTGATGACAGCTATTACACGGTGAATGCCACCCCAGTGGTGCCCAGGTGGAGGTGGCTGATGGGTGAGGGGTCCCGGCCTCCAGTCCTAGCAGCTCCTCCCCTTCTCAGGCCCGTTCTGCAGGGAAGTGGCCTCTGAAGTGGTACGCACCGGAGTGCATCAACTTCCGGAAGTTTTCCAGCCGCAGCGATGTCTGGAGCTACGGGGTCACCATGTGGGAGGCCTTCTCCTATGGCCAGAAGCCCTACAAGGTAGGCTGGGCAGTTTGATAGTGGTGGGCTGTGGAGGTGGACCAGCGTGAGGGAGCCAGGCTCCTCATACACGCCTTTGTCCCTGGCCTGAGCAGAAAATGAAGGGTCCCGAGGTCCTGGACTTTATCAAGCAGGGAAAGAGAATGGAATGCCCACCGGAGTGTCCACCTGAGATGTATGCGCTTATGAGTGACTGCTGGATATACAAGTGAGTTCCCGGTGGGCGGGGATGTGGCCGGAGAAGTCCCCACGCCCAGTCAATGCTACCTTTACCCTTAGGATTTCACTCAAAAGTCACACCTGTGTCACAGCCTTTCCAAGTTCTGGAGCCTTTAATCCGTTCCCATTTGTG
This sequence comes from Rhynchomys soricoides, assembly GCA_019843965.1. Classification (NCBI taxonomy): domain Eukaryota; kingdom Metazoa; phylum Chordata; class Mammalia; order Rodentia; family Muridae; genus Rhynchomys; species Rhynchomys soricoides. The sequence continues at coordinate 13,529,941 of JADRCH010000031.1, forward strand.
CTTGGCTCCCCAACACACTGGTCCTGCAACACAGCCATGGCTACCACCAGCACATGGGTCCCGGAATACTAGACCATCACAGTCACACTGTCACCTAGAGTGTTGTTAGTGTCCCACGCCTGGGATGACTTTCCAGTACTCTATCGTCAACCTCTACCAGCCAACACTCAACATCCAATGACTTGGGGAAGCTGGAGCTAAATCCTTAACAGATTTAACTCTCAGTCACCCGACCCCACTTTGGAACTGTCCAACAGAGATGGGTCCGTGCATCCCATTTCAACTCAGGTTAACTCAGCCTCTCTCACACCCGAGCCAGATCCCATCCCAGCACCACCAACCAGCTCACACTGGTCAAACTTGCTCGCGCTTTGATACCCCCATCCCAAGCCACATACCTGCCCCTGTGTAAGCTTGGGCCTGGCTCACGTACCCAGCATGGCTGTATTTGGCATCCTTGCTCCCTGTGGGCAGTACTGTTCACTCTGAGCTTCAATGCACTGTTTCTGTACCTCCTGGACAACACTCAATACATACGATTGTCTGTGTTCTTTCTGTAAGGCGGCAGCTCTGCTTGTTAAGGCTGGGCACCCCAGAATTCCATCCATCTTACACCAAAGAGGCCTCATCCAACAGCTCCCCTCCTCTGAGCCCCAAAAGTCTGCCCCAGCTCCCCACCCCTTGGTACCTTTCTGCCCTCTGGCTCACACTGGGTTCTGGGTCTTCCCGACAGGTGGGAGGATCGCCCCGACTTCCTGACTGTGGAACAACGGATACGGAATTATTACTACAGTCTGGCCAGCCGGGCCGAGGGAACCCCACCGTGTGAACAGGTGGCTGAGGCTGCATGTGGCTGAGCCCCAAGCCTCCCACGCCTTCTGCACAGGATGGGCTGGGTTCAGGGACAGCCGACACCTCAGGCCCACAAGCCGGCTCAACTGTCCCACGTGATTCTCCCTGCCTTCTGGGCTGGGGCTGATGGGGCATGGGTAAACATCACCAGAGGGCTGAGAGGATGTGGGCTTCCAAAGTCTACTTCCTCTGTTTCTGAATGGGAGTTGGGAGTCCTCCAGGGGTCACTGTCAACATCAGAATAAACTCCACTTCCCTTTGCTCCAGTATTGTCATCTTCTCTGGGCCAAGGTCAGGAGCTTGAGAAGGGCTGGGTAATTGAAAGGAACCGGTAAGGAAAAAAACAAACCAAAAACCCATAGCAATCTCCTCTGTAGGTCCAGCCCCATAGGGACTCCATGGAAGACAGGGCTGGCATCCCCACCTCTCTGTGGTAGAGTTATCTTCAGGTGAACGAGGTGTCAGGGCAAACTGAGAAAATGGAGGTCAAGGTGGGTGTTACGGTTGAGGGTATGTGTCAGGGGACTCAGCATCCCTGAGTAGATTGGACACCACGGGCACATCTGTAACAACTACACACCAGGATCACTTGGAGAGGTTTTTATAGACTACCTGCCTCCCTCCCCAGCCAGCTGAAACAGGTTTCCAGGCGTCTTTAGGGGGTCCCCACATCCAGTCCTTACACCCAGTCCTGACTTGGTTGTTAGCAGTCTGCTCCCCAGCCCCTCTTGCCCGCCCCTCCCGGCAGTCACAGTGTTGGACCTAGGTGGCCCACCCCACAAAGACACAGAGACTGAGAACGATGCAATAAGCTTGAGGTCTATTGAATCCAGTGCACTGGGGCCGCCCTACCAACAGGGCAATGGCTGCCCCAGGTTAGCAAGGTACACACTTTTTAGACACTTTTTTTAGGGGGCAGAGCTTGGCAACAGCATGGAAGGGAGCCCCCTCCCCCCACCCCCCCACCCCCGCATTGGTGGTTAAACATGATTGGAGGCCCATGGCAATGACGTCAGCTTGTTACCACCCACCTGTAGCTCAGGCCTGGCCTTGGCAACAGAGAATTCTGCCTATTGTGTCGGGCCTGAGGCGTATCTGCATTCTCATTTCATAACGGTTATCTTTGGTCCATTCGACTGTCTGGAATGTTTCCTGGCCTAGCTCATCCGCTGCCTTTTGTCTCTCAAGGCCTCACAACAGCTAGGGTCCAGTTTATCACTTCATAAACAGAGTGCCAGTTCAAGTCCAGTCCCACTCAGAACTCCCCAAGTCTTACTGCCTCAGTTTTCCCACCCAAGAAATGGAGGGCGTAACCTCCAACAGGTGAGGTAGGATTGAGTCAGGATTCTAAGGGTTCTTCGACCTGTGCCACCTGTGCCCTCAGCAGCAAACCAATGCCTCCTTCCCTTGGCCAGAGGGGGAGGGAGTAGCGAGGAGGCGGAGGGAGGGGCGAGGGGCGTGTCACACTTAGAGCCAATGAGAGGTGGGATTTGCTGGGGATTCTGGGAAAGTAAAGTTTTATGTTGTTAGTGGTGTGGAGCCAGCCGCTCTGGAAAGGCTGTGGAAGTTTTAAGGGGGTCACAGGAGAATTGCTGAATGGACTTGAGGGTAGCGAGGAGCCCCGGAGCCTTGATGACACGTGCGTAGGGTCAAACCAAGGCAATGCTGAGACAATGAGGTTGGTTCTGGTACAGAGCTTATTTTGATTTAACTGTTTTCATTCTGTGTGTGTGTGGGTGAGTGCGTGCGTGGGTGCGTGCGTGCCTGCCTGTCTGTCTATCTGTGTCTTGGGGGTGGGTTGTACATACTTTGAGGTGTCTGGGAAGTCCAGAGGAGCTGGAATTTCCGGTTGTTGTGAAGCCTGACACTGGTGCTGGGAATCCAACTCGGTTCCTATAGAAAGGCAGTAAGCAACCTTAACCACTGAGCACTTCCCTATCCCCAGCCCATTTTGTGTTGAAGAGTTACTTACAGGGCTGAGGTAAGAAGGTCACAAGTTGCATGTGAGCCTGGGATCTATAATGAGACCCTATGTCAACAATACACACTCCAAACAGACAAAAAACCAAAAACCAAGCGAAAATCCCTTAGTGCCTTGAGAATAGTGAGATAAGAGTTTTTCATTAGAAGATGACTTTATTACTGCATATATAAGCTGTATTAATAATTCGTAAACAATATTAAAACGTAAACAGTCTTTTTAAATTTCTTTAAAGCTAATAAGTTAATCAAGAAGAAAATTTCCTCAGTGGTTGGATTTAGTGGCTGCAGGAAAATGATTCCTTTTGGAAATATTTCCGTTGCATTAAAATTCACTTGTTATTGGATAGTGATACATATTATTGCACGAAAGTTTAATAAACTAAATACATTTTTATTTTTATTCATTTTATGGTCAGCATTAGTATTTGGTTTGGTACTAAAACATCGTCCACATGAATCTAGTACACTGGGAACGATCTGGCAGATGGCAGACTCTTCTAAAGAGGTAGCAGTTCTAAAAGAATACCACAAAGTGGCGCCACTGTCAAAGCGAAGGTGAGCTCAGTTCCGGCACTGGGTGCTCTCAACTGTCCTTACTCTGTTAGCTTCTCTGTAAGGGAACAGAATCCAGTCTCCTCTCTGATCTTCAGGTCCTCGGTCCCGCCGCCTGCAGAGTGTTCACTCCAGGCCCATTTGCAGGATGCTTCTTGCCAGTCTCTGAGACCTGGGCTCCGCACCGTTTCGCAGAACACATCCTGGCTCTTGCGCCTTTGTATTTAGTGTTGCCTCTGCTTCAGTGTGGCATGCTTTTCCGCTGCTTACCCCTAGGAAAACTCATACTATGCGTATAGATTTAGTCCCAGTTGGCCTGGGAGCAAGTCGTTTAGCCCTCCCGTGCCTCAGTTTCTTTGGGTGCATTGGTTGAAAAGAAAAAGTAACTGTAGAACTAGGAATGGGAAGATCTCAAAGGTACTGGGGACCTTGAGCGGGATGCTTAAAGCCGGGACATTTGAACCTGGCTTTAGAGAGAAAAACCTCCAGTTTTCTCTGCTACCAGCAGCCAGGAGGAGGGGGAGGGGCAGTTTTTGTTTGTTTGTTTGTTTGTTTTTGAGACAGGGTCTTCTGAAGTCCAGGGTAGCCTCAAGGTCACTGAGTAGGTAGAGATGACCTTGAACTTCTGATCCTCTTGCCTTTGCTTCCTGTGCTGGGATTGCAGGCAGGGGCCAGCATTCTCAGTTTTATGGGGTGCCGGGGAACGAATCCAGAGTTGTGTGCATGTTAGGTAAGCTGCCCACCAGCTCAGTTCCTGGCTCAAGCTGGCCTTAAACTCAGCCTCTTGAGTGGGCCCAGGGATTTCACAGCCTATAGAGACGGGAGAGGACCTCAGACCAAGTGGGTTTGGAGGTGGTGTGGCTTTAGGGACAGCTATTTTGGACTTGGGCTCTGGGGGAGACTGAGGACCCATGTCTATAGCACCTGTTAAGCTGAGGGTCTGAACTGGGTAGATCCGGCTGATGAACAGATACAGTAGATGTTCTGCAGGCCCCACTGCTCAGGACTCTGGTGGTTGATTTGTGGGGAGTGCAGGGCAGTGGGGAGTGCAGAGCAGTGGGCTACCCTTGGGCTGGATGGTGACATGTCTCACCACAGGAGCCTGTGGCATGAGGCCAGCATCTCCTCCTCCACTGGGTCTCCATAAGCACACAAAGGTGAACATGCATACACCACACATGCACCACACACGTGAGAAATGTGTTTATTTTTATTTTATTTTTATTATTATTTTTTTGCCTGTTTTTCGAGACAGGGTTTCTCTGTATAACCCTGGCTGTCCTGGAACTCACTCTGTAGACCAGGCTGGCCTCGAACTCAGAAATCCACTTGCCTCTGCCTCCCAAGTTTTGGGATTAAAGGTGTGTGCCACCACTGCCCTGCCTGAAATGCGTTTATTTTTAATGTATATGCATGTTATGTCAGAGTGTGGGTTTGCACACTTGAATGCACTCCTTGAGTGCCCAAGGAGGCCAGAGGAAGGAGTCAGAGCCCCTGGGGCTGAAATTAAAGGTGGTTGTGAGCCACCAGATATGGGTGCCAGGAATTGAACTCAAGTCCTCTGCAAGAACATGCAATGCTCCTCAGCCCCTCAGAATTTTACAGAGAGCAGGGTGAGCAGATTGTAATTGCATGGTGATAAAGACTAGAGAGAGAAAGTGCACGTGCCTATTTCACCAGCTGATAAGTAAGCCAAATTCACCATGAACATCTAGGGAGCATTACTTGGCCATAAAAGGAATAACATCCGAGCACGCGCTGTTAGGATGCTAAACCTTGAAGCATCATTTGAAGTGAAGTAACCGGACCTTACCAGACAAAGCCTGTATTCCACTCACATGGGTTGTCTGGGCCAGGGTAATTTGTAGTCATAAAGTGGACTAGATAGAGCAGGGTAACAAATACTGAATTTCTGAGGAGCCGATGGAGGGCTTCTGAAGACAGACAATGCCTCGTGCGTTCCTGTGCCCACACACAATAATAATAAGGCTGAAAAAATTTAAAGATCCATTTATTTTCAAACATACCAGAAGAGGGCATCGGATCCCATTACAGATGGTTGTGAGCCACCATGTGGTTGCTGGGAATTGAACTCAGGACCTCTGGAAGAAGAGCTGTCAGTGCTCTTAACCATTGAGCCATCTCTCCAACCCCTAAAGCTGAAAAGAAAAAAAAAAAACTTTTGAATTTTCTCTTAGTTCTTTGTCCCCTTGGAAGTTTACAAGTATATTTGTTAAATTTTATATTTTATAGAATATTATATTGATTTTATTATAATACCTTAATATTTTATTAGAATATTTTCTTCCCTGTTATTTTTTGATAAATGCCCTTATAGCAGCACAATGCCAGATCTTATCAAATCAAAGCCAGAAATGACTTTTAAAGTATATTATTATTCTTTGGAAGTTTCATACATGCGTACAATAATTTTCTATCTATGCGCCCCTCCCCCTCCCACTCTCCTACCATCTCCTCACCCCACTTCACTCCCAATTTCATGTCGTCTTTGAAAAAGAAATTAACTTTACACCCAGAAATAAAAGAGAGGTTACCACCGTGAATTCTAGGAGAGTGCACGCAGAAAAGAAACAGAAAACCGTCAGGCAGCAGGTGTGGGTTGCTCACCTTAATTCCAGCTCCGGGGCAGAGGTGTAAGGCTCTTTTAAAAATCCCTGATGGGGCCGTCCATGGACTGTGGGTTCACCTCAGGTTTAACGGCCCCAGAAGCTTCCTATTATTCCTTCAAAGAGATAGTTTTTTTTTTTTTTTTTTTTTTTTGATGGTTACTTTCTTGCACCAGATCTCCTGGGAACTAGAGTTATAGAGGATTATAAACCACCATGTGGGTGGTGGGGACTGAACCCAGGTCCTCTGAAGGAGCAGGTAGTGCTCACGACCAGCCCCACAATGCCTTTTCTTAGACAGGGTCTCCCTGTGTAGCCTTGGTTGGTTGGAAACTCACAGAGATCCCCCTGCCTCTGCCTCTTGATTGCTGGGATAAAGGTGTGCCCTGCCACACCTGACACTCAGTTCTGTTTTCATTTGATCTGCTGAGCTCTTTGTTTCTAAGATTTCTGTTTGGGTTCATTTTTTTTTTTTTCAGAATATATAATTTTATTACTACTGTCTTTCCATTAAATGTATGCTTTTGGGGGCTGGACAAAGAGCCTCAGTGGTTAATAACACTTACTGTTCTTCCAGAGGACCCAAGTTCAATACCTAATGCCCACATCGGGAGACTCACAACTGTCTGTTACTTCAGGTCCAGTGATCAAACACTTTTGGCAGTGTACTAGTGTTTTAATGTGTTTTCTCTCTTCCTCTTTCCTCTCTCCTCTTTTCTCTCTCTCTCTCTCTCTTTCTCTCTCTCTCTCTCTCTCTCTCTCTCTCTCTCTCTCTCTTCCTCCCTTCCTCCCACTCCCTCCCTCCATCTTCCCCCCATACACACACACTAAATAAAAATAAATTCTAAAAAGTATGTTCAAGCTGGGCAGTGGTGGCACACACCTTTAAACCAAGCAGAGGCAGGCAGATCTCTCTGAGTTCGAGGCCAACCTGGTTTTCAGAGTGAGTTTCAGGACAGTCTGAAACAGGATAGTGAAACCCTGTCTTTATTCCGAGTCAAAAGAGTTACGCTTGTCAGGCTTGGAGCAGCATCTAGGATGTGTCACCAACAGCATGACTTTCTCAGCAGTCCACACAGCCGCCTTGATGGTCTCCATCGGTTTGACTCTGACATTTCCACATGGCAGAATTTGGCTGCTGGGTCTCAATGCCTCCTTCCCAAGCAGGATTCCTATGGGAAGCATTTCCAGAAGAGCTGAGCTTTGGGGGTTTGTCCAAATGGTTATTTTAGTATGGTCATGCTGCCTTCTGTCTGCTGGGAACCATGGACGTAAAAAGACTGGGACACTTGCCTGGATGAAATCTGTAAGCCAGCTGACTCTGAACACATCCTCACCAGGGGTCAGTTAACCTCTGTGTTGGTTAATTTTTGTCAAATTGATGCAAACTAGGGTCAGCTGGCAAGAGGAAGCTTTCACTGAAGGGATACCCCAAACAGATTACCTGTAGGCAAGTCTGTGGAGGCAGGGCATTCTCTTGATTGATGATTGACGTGAGGGGGATCCAGCCTGCTATGGGTGGTGTTTTCGCTGGGGAGGTGATCTTGGATTGTAGAAGCAGGCAGAGGCAGCCACAAGAGCAAGCCAGCGAGCAGTGCTCTTCCATGCTCTGCTTCCCTTCCTTGCTCTGACTTCCTTAAATGACGCCTGTGTTGTGATTGGTTTTAATGTCAACTTGACACTAATTGGACTTACCTGAGCGTCATCTGAAGGACTGTTCTGATTGACGTGGAAAGGTGCACCCCAATGGCAGGCTGCATCTTCAGGTGGAAAAGGGTATTTCAGAAAATACTTTAGTTTGCCTTTCTCCCACCGTGGTATCCCTTCTGGGCACTGGGTTGATTTACCATTGCTGCGGACAGCCGCACTGGAGTACAACTGGCGTTCCCACAAGCTGCCATCATGGGATAACCCACATTGGGTTTTAGAGGCAACCATTCCCTGGCCAGTGCAGGGTTCAGTGAGATGTGTCATTATGTAGGTTTCTGGCTCCCAGAGCCATCCAGATTCAGGCATTAGCACCCTTTGTGAGATGGTTCTGGAATGTGGCATACTTGGGGCCACTGAAAGGTGATGTGACATGAAACCCTCTTCCAAAGCAGATCTCAGGTTACCCTGGAAATGGCCGAAAGCCAGAGGGTAGAAATACCTGCATGCAGGAGCACCCCTCGCCCTTCCCCACCCCCGAGGTTGACACTCTCCTCCCCTAGCTATGGAGCTGGGTAGCAAATGCCAGGGTAGTTCACCTCTTTCTATACTGTTGACCTAAGTTTCTGTCTCTCTGAATTTCATTGTTCTCCTGCCTCAAAATCTAGTTATCAGCTTGCAAGCTTGTAGGCAAGCACTGAATGTTGGGCCTGTCCAGCACATTCCTCCAGGCAATGATTGGCAGGTGGCTAACAAGGCCCGGGGTACATCACTGCTTGGACCTCAGTGGCTCCGCTGCCCACGATCACTGTCTCACCCTGAGTGGTGCATTGTCATGCTGCGCTGGCGCTGGCACTGGTACAGGGAGGAAAGAGCTCCTGCTCCCCAGGGGATACTGATGGCCGCAGGGAATGCCTCCCCGGCACATGGACAGGGAGTGCTGTGCGCAGCCTGGGGAAGCCCTGGCTGTAGGGGTGGGGTGCAGGGGTCCCTGGTTTGCAGCGGCAACCACAGCAGCAAGAGCGGCTTTGGCAGCAATGCCCTGATATGATTCCTCACTGACTTGCTGGTCCACCCTCCTGCACTGGGTGCCATGTTGCTGAGCCAAGCTGGGGCTGCGGTAGCTCTGGGCTGGGGCTTGGAACCAGTCCCTGACAGCACGGTGCTGGGGGTGTTCTCTCCTTCCTGCTGTCCCGAAGGTGAGAGGTTGGGGTCCCGGGCAGTGGTAGTATTAGGTCCCATTTTGACCCTGGTTTGGGCCTTGAGGACAAACCCAAGCCTGGCTCGAGTTCTGAGACCTCTCTCAGTCACTTCCATATAGGAGTGACTTAGCAAGACCTGTTTGGCCCTCTCTCTACCCTGCCATCGCTGATGTGGATCTATGCCATTGGCCTGTCATTCACCCTTTCCCCTTCCCCGTCTCCTACATCATCTCTCCCCATACCTAAGTGCCCACCCCCTTTGCCTTCTCTATATAAGTGAGGGGCTGATACAATAAAGTTGAGTTTCTCCTTCAACAAGACTCCCAGCCTGGTATGTTTCTTTTGGGCCATAGACACTCACCATCCCGCTCAGCCCTGGACAGACTCAGCTGGACCGGGTTCTCTCCTCTCACCTGGACCTGCTGGCAAGGAGCCAACAGACTTTGAGCCCTAGCCCAGAGCTGCCACAGCCCCAGTCAGTGAGGAATCAGGGCCGATGCTGCCAAAGCCTCTCTTGTCCCAGGCTGCCTGCAGCACTCCCCGTCCATGCTGGGGAGATGTGTCTGTGATTGTCAGCATCCCCCATAGAACGTGGGATGTTCTAAAGAGGAAGCTGGAGCTCTCTCCTCCCTGTGCCAGTGCTGTGCTCGAGATCCAGGGCCTGTGGACAGGCCGCTTCGGGCCCTGATGCCCCCAGACATGGTGCGGAGGGCTGTCACCATGGAGGTGGCCTTGGCCCCAGGCCTGGACCTGAAGGGGAGCAGCAATGAAACCGCTACCAAGTTCCAGGTAGTGATGTGTTCCAGGCCCTGTTGGCTGTCTGCTAATCACTGCCTGGAGAGTGCATGGGACAGGCCCAACATCTCCCCCTTCTGTTTTTGTAATGAGCAGCTCCTGTCTTAGGTTGTCCCCCCACATGGGGAACTTACCCATCTCTGGATACCATGTGTCACTCTGGCTCAAGGGTGTGTGCGTGTGCTCCATGACCTGTCTTAGGTTGTCTCAGCACATCTGAGATCTTACCCGTCATTGGTCAGGTGGAGAGCTGAGGAGGGTGCTCATAGGCAGAGGGATATGTAGAGCCTGGTCGGAAGAGACAAGTCTTTGGTAATGGACCTCAACTTGGTGAAGCTGGACCGCCTATAGCCTCTGATAGATAAATTGAGTGAGCATATTGAGCACACATGACCCGACAGTCAAGATAAGGAGAAGGAGAAGAAAGGGGCCAAGGAGGGGGAGGAAATAGGGTTAATAGGCCATGAAATCCAGTCCACAACAGGTTGTCCTAGAACTCTCTTTGCCTCCTTTATCCCACTGGTTTTTGAGGATCTCTCGTACTCCTCTGGGGTCACCAAATACTCTCAGTCAAGATGGGGAGCAGCATCCATGTCAGCAGCAGGATCATTTTCTTGATCATCTTGGTCTCCTGAGGGAGAAGCATAGGAGGAAAATTCCCTGGAAAGGTTACTGTCAGCCTCCCCTTGTTGAGGAATATACTTTATGTCTCTGGTTAGTACCCAGATTGGTCTTTTTTCACTTTGTGGAAATATGCAGCCGAATCCCCTCCCAGCTGTCAGGAGCAGGTCTGGTCCTCTTCAGGCTCCCACCAGTGGGTCTTTCCATCTAAGTCATATCGAGTTATAGGAGATGGAAGAGGTCCAATGTCTTTGAAATGGGGACAACTGAGGATTTTCTTTTGAAAACTTTAAAATATTTGAAGTGAATAATGCCTTTTTTAGCTGATCATGTGGGGGTAAAGACTCCCTCTTTGTTTTTGTAACTGAGACTTTAAAGCTTGATTTTGTCTTTCGACAATTGCTTGTCCTCTCGGGTTGTAAGGGATGCCCTTAGTGTGGGAGATCTCCCATGTATGGAGAAACTCTGAAAAGGTTTGCTTGTAAAACATGGGCCATTATCTGTTTTAGTCTGATCTGAAAGTCCGAGAATGGTAAAGCATTGAAGCATATGGCTAAATAGCATGTTTAGATTTTTCTCTAGCATGGGCCGATGCCGAGCACGCATGGGAAAAGGTATCAACAGTCACAAATATATATTTTAGCTTCCCAAATGGGGAATAGTGAGTAACACTGAGCTGCCAAAGATTATTAGGGCAGAACCCCTGGGGATTTCTTCCCATTGTTTGGAGGGGAGGCACCTGTAGAAATGGCTGGCAAGATTTACAGGTACGTACTATCTTTTTAAGGTCTTCAATTGGAACATGTGGGGATTTATGTCTAAGGCCCCTCCAGTTGAGGTGGGTCAATGAGTAGAACTGTGTGGCCTCAGAGACAGTATGATACTGTAATGTAGAGGCTAGTTGGTCAGCCAGGCTATTCCCCTGGGATAAAAATCCAGGGAGGTTTTGGTGGCCTTGAAGATGTTGGATATAGATAGGGCTTGGTCTAATATTGACACATGGGGGGGGGGCTATTGGCCATGCCTTGGGGTAGGACTCTCCACTCAAATCTAGAATCAGGCCTGCCAAAATTAACAGAAGGAATAGAAAAGGCAAACTTTTCACAATCTTCGGGGTGTAGAGAAATAGAGAAAAAGCAATGTCTAATATCAATGGTTGTCAACTAGTAGGTGCTGGGGATCGCTGGGCTCCATGGGAGTCTCCTCTGAGGGGTCCCAGAGAGAACCATTCTTTCATTAATTTTCCTCAAATCATGTAGTATCCTCCACGATCCATTGGCTTTTTTAATCACAAAGATGGGAGAGTTCCAGGGGCTGGTAGAGGCCCTTAAATGTCCTAATTGTAATTGTTGTTGTACCAAAAGGTGCAATTGTTGTAATTTTGGAGGCTGGGATAGGCCACTGCTCAACCCATATGGGGTCTCCTGGTTTCCAGTGAATCTTAGGTACTGGGGGCCGAGCAGTGGCCTTTAGAATTGGGGGTGAGACAAAGGGCATTGTTGGTGCATCTTCTCAAAATGAGGATCGCCCCTATAATTTGGAAACATCATCTTTCCCTGCTCAAAAGACTGCTTAATGATCTGTGGTAATAAAGGCCTCAGCCTCCCTAAGTGTATCTTGGCCCAGAAGGTTAGCCGTAGGTCAGAAACCACGAGAGGGTGCACCTCACCTCGATGGCCATCATGGTCCTCCCAGGAGAGCCAGGAGGTAGTCTCCCATGAGATAGATTACTGGCCCCATGCCCAGTAAGGGTGGGCCCGGAACAAGCTGCCAAGAGTGGAGGACCTCTTTTTTCTAATCACTGTTCGATCTGCACTGGTGTGTCAATGAGGAACCAGAAATTTTTTCCGACTATGGCAAAGGTCATCTTAGGGCAGAGCCCAGAAACAAAAGGCACAGTCCAGTCAGCAGTAACTGGAGGCTTCCCCTTATTTGATGGGACTGGGGTCCTACCTGGGGGAGTTTAAAGGCTGACTATTTAGTATTTAGGTCAAACTTAGACTTACAATCCCTGGCCAAGTAAGCCCTTCTTACACCTGGGGGAAGGGTGCAGCCGCAGACTGCTGGTAGGGTGGGTGGCAGCTTTTGTCAGATTGGGACACTTTTTTTTTTGAGACAGGGTTTCTCTGTGTAGCCCTGGCTGTCCTGGAACTCCCTCTGTAGACTAGGCTGGCCTCGAACTCAGAAATCCACCTGCCTCTGCTTCCCAAAGGGACACTCTCTTTTAAAATGGCCCTCTTTACCAAACCCAAAACAAGTCTGGCCCCAGGCTGACCAGGGTTTGTTGGAGGGCATTAACAAGGACAGCCATATCTCCCATATGGGCCTCCTTTAAAGTGGTGGTCAAAGCCCTAGTCTGAAAAGAGGAGAAGCCAACATCTCTGGAGGCAATAATCCATTTGTCAATACCCTGGCTGTGTAACCCAGAACATGCAAGCATGTGATCTGCATTCATTCCATCCCAGACCAGTGAGCGGACGAACTGGTCTTGGAGTTCGCCTGCAGGGAATTTTCTCTGCAAACTTTTTTGAACCCTATCTATGAAGGAGGCAAGATCCTCAGTGGGCTTTTGGTTGATTCCCAGAATGGGAGACTCAGTAGGTCCCTTGTCAAGCTTCCTCCAGGTAGTAGGGCCAATGGCTCTAGCGTGGTCTTGGTGGGGGGAGAATGGCTGCCTGCTGGGAGCCTGTGTCAACTGTGTCAGCAAGCATGCCAGACTGGGGGCTGAGCACTTTGGTTCCACTTCCCTTGGACTCAACACTCTTCCTGAAAGTAAGTGGTCCATTTAAGGTAGGCTGGCCCGGAGAGGACAGCCTTGGCCAAATCCTTCCAGTCTCTGGCCACACATGTGTGGTGTGCCAGGCCCTCAAGGATAGTCTCAGCCCAGGGGGGAATTGGGGCTGTCCTCAGCCACCGCCTTCTTAAGTTCTTTAATCTCCTGGGGATCCCAGGAACACCAAGCAGTTGGCCGATTACCACCGGGGTTGACATACACTGGGTAAAGGCTGGTGTCATACTGGGTGCAGAGCCCCTCCCTATTATAAGGGGGCGGGGCCTTGGGTGGCACAGACGGACTCTGAGGAGTTGTTTGAGGGGTCCAAAGAGGGATAAAGAGGAATTACATGTGGTGGAAGGAGCCTCTGACGGAGCAGCGAGCACTCTAACTGCTGAGCCATCCCTCCGTCCATCCCTCAGTCTGTGGGAAAGCTTACTCATCTCTGCTCTTTCCTTGGTGTATGTAGAGCGTGTATGCTTATTTTTGTTTTCATTTCCTAAGTGAATAAAGCCTGCTAACCAACAAGACTATGAGACCAGAAAACCAGCTCTACAGGCCAACTCTAGCTGTCCAGGAAGCCCTAAGAGGAATCTCATAGTGACCCTGCTGGTTCTGATGAATGGTCATGAGAAGCAGAGAGGGCTAGATTTGAAACCACACCATAGGATGGTTCATATACACAGCACTGCCCATCGAAGGGTGCTTTGATTTCTTACCCATGTAACTGGCCTCAGAACATTTGTTCAGCAGCTTCCTTTACCTAGCAGAAGTTGTCTGTAAAATCCTGGAAATACGGACAAGAAAAGCTTGCCAGAGCAGGAAGGACCGCCAGGGAAATTAGAACCCAGATTGATGTACTGCGGTGTGCTGCTATTGTCATGGTGTAGACTGTGGGCTCTCTCTGGAGAAGCTGTAGGAAACATCGTTGTTGGGAAAGGGCCAACAGTTTGTTAAAAAGAGAAATGTCTTAGGTGTGTACAAATCTCTTTGCCTTCTAGACTCTCCTGCCTTTTACTGTTGGTCCTGAGGACTCAGTTTCCAGACTGTATCCCTACCTGCTGCTGCCTTCTCTGCCTGTGTGGTTCTATCCACCAGCTTCAGATCCATCCAGACAGATGGTGTGGCTGAAGTGTTAAAGATTCTCTCTTGGTGGATAAACAGCTTCTAACTGCCTCCTCTACCCTCCCCAGGTCTCAGGAATGCAACCCCGGGCATTCCTGCAGGTAACCTAAAGCCCTTCCTGTTCATCTGTCTCCCTTGGCACCTGCCTCTTTTGGTACACCCGTGTTTGTGTGGCATCCATGTGTCTGTGTAGGTACGGCAGACATCTTTATTCGTGGTCTACCTTATTTGCTAAGGCATGTTTCTCACTGAACCTGGAACTCATACCCCGGCTAGTGCAGCTAGCCAGCTGGTTCTGGGGTTTCTGTGGCTCAGTCTCCCAGCACAGGGATTCCAGGCTACCACACCTGGCTTAAAGTCGGTTGTGGGACCCTGGAGGTTTGAACTCAGCTTCAGTATGTCACCTACCCAGCCACCACAAGCCTCTCTGCTGCTTTCCTTATTCCCTCCAGCCACAGGATTTCCTGTCAGCCGACTCCTGTGTCAGGAAATCCTGCCTCACATAAGTTGGCAGAAGGCCCCTTTTTGAGGATGACTACAGAATGGACGTGTGGGTGGCCTCCCTGAGGGCTCTATGCCGTCACGGGTCACTCAGCTGGAAACTCCACAGCCGCTCAGAGGCTGAGTACAGATACCCAAGGTTTCAGGTTCGTGCTGACACAGCAAACGGCTAGATGTTAGCAGCTTTTCCCAAGGCTGTTCTGTTTAGGTCAGAGGTGGAGGAAAGCTGTTCTTGGTAGTTTCCGATTAGGCACCCTCTATGAGCACCAGAAAGGTTTTAGTAGCCCACAGCTGGCTGTACTGACAGGCCAGACACCTCTTTACCAATCAACTCCAGAGGGACACTCATTGACACCATGGTCCACCATTGTGGGAGATGCAGCTAGTGTAAAAAAGCAGAACAAAACAATTCAAGGCTTTTGAAAAAAGCATCATTTATTTCAAAGTACAACACAAAGTTGTATTTTAAGAAATACACAATCTTGTAATGTCAAGACTTGGCTATGTGCATTTCAGTTTATCTTTAAAATAAATTCAGGTATACAAATGGTACATACCTCAAGTACAAACAGCACAGAAAATGCATGTGGTTCCCACTGGGTGCTTTCCATTTGGCCACCGCTCTTATGCTGGCTTACATTTCTGTGATCTGCTTTTAAACCAAGATAGCCTTACTTAAAAAAATACTCTGTATTTTCAGCACAAAGTCCTCATACATTTTTAAAATTAGATCTTGGCGCATAATATTGTGAAATTATTAAAAACCAAATTTGGTAATTTCATAAAATTGTCACATGCCAGGACTTGTCAATCAATTGACTCCCTTAACTGTAATGCCAAATTTGTGTTCTTACAGATAAAGGCAGGAGAGAGAGGTGGGGAACTGGGTAAGTCAAGATTTCAGGTGGACAGGCTATAGTAGTTTGTGGCTGAGTCCAGACTTTTGTCTACAAGCACAACAGCAAATCTCAGAGAATCATAATTGCAAGAAAGATGTGAGAGAAGCAAGTGGGACAAGCCTGCCCTGCGAGGAGCGGAGGGCTCGAAGTGGCGAGGGCCTTCAGAGATGTCTTGGAAACGGGCATATCATGATCTAGATGAGGGGCCCCCACTTCGTTTTTTGCTTAATTTTAATTTTCATGAGGGAAGTGCGAATTAGACCAAGGGTCAGAGCTTCTTCTTCCGATTGTCGGACTCCATATCCGCCAGGGGTTGTAGGTCTGTCCCAAGTCATCAGCTGGACCAGAGGTGGAAGGGGCGTGGGCGGTGGTGGTGGTTTCGGTGCCCATGAGGCCGATGCCGGACAGTGTGTTTGTTGGAGTGGAGAAAGGAAGGTTGCTGTTGATGCTGCTGGACCAGATGGAGCTGCTGAACGGAGTGGTGGACCACAGGCCACTGGTGTTGCCGAGGATGGACTACGGCAGAACAGAAAGAACACTGAGCATGGGGTGAGCTGGGCAGGCAGGGGGATGGAGTGGCCCACAGACTAGTCTCATTTTTATTAATTTTAAAGAATCTCCCAGATAATTAGCCATAGCAGGGTCTGAGCAGGTGTTCTGATATTTTACTGAAGGCCGATGAAGCCTGGTCGGTGGACCTGGCACAGGCAGCCTGCTTTTGTGCATAGGTCTCACTGGGGCTCAGGCACCTGTGTGGGTCCTGGCTATCTTAACTTGTATCAAGACACAAAGCTAACCAAGTGGTGTGGAAAAGTAACTTGCAAGGCCCAAGGTCCGACAGACTACCTGATGTGTATAGAGAATTTGCTGGCCTACTTTTAAGATTGGTCACGGTGCTATGGATCAGAGTCAGGATTGTTACTAAGGAAGACAGGCTTCCTATGGCACCATCCTCACAGCACTGCCCACCAACCATGCACGTGTGATTTGGGGTTTTCTGAGGCAGTTTCTGCTATTGTTTTGTGAAGGATGAATGAATCCATTGTTTTTCTGGGCCAGAAGAGCTTCAGGGTGCATGATCTTTGCAGAAAGTTTAGAGTAGAAGCGAACACACTCATGAGCTAGGAGATAAGTGCTCTCAGAAATGAAGCACAAACAACTCTGCAGCTCGATGAGGGAGGAGTCAGGTGGCTAGGTTCATACCATGGAAGAGGCTGAGCATGATGGGCCTGTGAGGAGGAAGCCAGGGCCTGAACCACAGCCCCTCAGTTTCCTCAGTGTCCTGATTCTAATGGGTCTGAAGGGCACCTTGGGGAGCAGACAGTACATGAGACAAAGCAGGGTGGCCCTGACAGCAGAACTGGTCACGAGGAAGGACGGGGCTTAGACACTTACGGTGGCTGTGTGGGTTGGGGAGCTGGAACTGGCTGGCCAGGAAGGGCTGGGGTCTGTGGCTGGAGAGTCCCAAAGGTAGGAGGGGCCACTGCTGAAGTCATTCCAACTTCTCTGGGACGACTGACTGCAGGATCTCGACAGTTTGCTGAAAACTGCTGAAATATCAGACAGTGGTCAAGCCTCCTCGGCCACTGGGATGAGAGTCTCTCAGTGACACACGCCCCAGTGCCATGCATGTGAACTGACACATTCTGGAATGTTCCCAAGAACTCAGGCACATGGCCACAATGTAAGCATCTAACGCAGTCATCACTAGAAGGCACAGGACACAACCATCTGATCCTGATCTCTTGGCTAATGCATGCACACTGCCCTGCAGATGCAGGACTTCAGACCAGAGTTCCTCTCGGAAGCTCTTAAGCATGTGCTGAGGAGCACAAGCCAACCGCCATGCACTTCTGCACTGAGTCCTGCTGAGCCCAGGCAGGGTGTTAGGGAGGACTTCCACATGGCTGACTGGTTGTGTGCTGGGTTCCCAGAAGCCCTCCACAACAGAAGTACAACCTGTCCCTCCCCTAGACCTCTGCATAACCTATCACCAGCAGTTGCATTGAAAAAGATAACCCCTGCTCAGATGGCAGCCAGGTTTCCTGCACTAAGTGTCCCTAACATGTCACACACCTTTTTTTGTTACAGACTCCCACTTGCAGACCCAGGGCTGAATACTTACCACCTGTTAGATTAAAGGAATTTCCAAAGGCTGAGAATGAATTCAGGGGGGTGAAGTCAGGGCTGCTGGGGTTGCTGACAGGACTCCACAAACCCGAGCTGAACATTGCAAGGGAAGATACACAAAATGGTGGTTAGTGAACCAGCCCATGTACGGCTTCACATGGAGAGCTGCTTCAACTGGGGGCTCAGATACGAAAGCATAGAGAAGAGGACCTACCAAGTGGCTGCTGTAGGAGAGATGCCACCTGCCCTGGGGAGTCTCAACCACATACCTGTCAGAGCCATCACTGTCAACAGGAATGTGTGAAATGCCAAGGCTGCTGGAAAAATCTGATTTGTTTGAAGAAATTTTAGCAAATCCATTTCCACCTGCAACAAGGACTGTAAATCAGTGTGCGGCCCAGCTGGACAGAGCCCACAATCCATGCCCATTGTCCAGGTGTGGCAGGCCGTGGGCGCAGGCCACTCACCTGGGCTCTTGTCATAGCCTGCGGCGACGGCAGCGAAGGTGGGGTTGCCGTTCTTGCCTGGGAGAGAGGCTGCCTTTGTTAGCTTGCTCTTGCTGCCATTCGGTTGCTTTGCTTTTGTGTCACTAGAGCAAGAAGGAAAGAATTCCCCCTCACTGGTGGAGGAGTGTCAGGCACCCAGGGGTGACAGCCCAGGATGGCTCAGAGCACAGAGCAGCCCTGTGAAAGTGCTCTGGGGTCCAGAGAGCTTAACCATATGGAAAACGAGGGGCTTCTGGGAAAGTGAGGAAAGAGACCAAGGTGGAATCATGATTTAGGGGCTGGGAAAGGGTAGAGGTCACATGTTAAAGAACCCAAAGGAGGTCCCTTGGCAAAGAAACCTGTCAGAATATCAGCCAACTAGTGGGGCTGGCAGGACAGGTCCATTCATCAGGGTTCCTTCCCCTGGACATGGTTACAGTGGGGGCCCCCAGTAAGCCCCCTCCACCCTGTTGGTCACTGCTTCTGCTGACTATTCTGCAAGGAACCTGTCTGGAGGACATGATGCCTGTGTGATACTGAGCCTGTTGGCACAGAGGGAGATCTCGTGCTTCTGAGCATGTGTCACTCTACAGCATGCTACACGACAGTGACACCAAGCCAAAGTGCCCTGAGGTCACAGCCTGCTCATGCACTCCATGTCTACACTTTAGGTGATGTGCTGTCATGGGATGCTTGACACACACAGTTCAGAACATAGTAACAGACTTGTTCATGGACAGGATAAGGTCTCTGCTGGGGTCAGGTACCTGGAACACAGGAAGATTTCATCCCAGGTAAAGGACCTAACAACGAAAAGGGTTTGTATGCAGCAGGAGCAAGAGTGTGTGTGGTGTCCAAGTGTTGCCGTAACAACTGTGATGTCAGGTGAGCAGCCTACCTGCTGGAGCTGTTGACGACGCTGCTGTAGCTGCCACGGGATGTGAACGGGTAGGGAGCGGTGGGCAGAGAAGGAGAGGCTGGTGTTGGCGAGGTCTGGCGTTGTTTTAAGAAAATGTCTGCATTGAGGGTTTGCAGAGACAGTTTATAAAGACTGTCAGTAGCTGGGAATTAACAAAAGGTCTTATTAATGTGACAGTCTCATCTGCACTCTTCAAAATCAGTTATTTCTGATGTGAAATTCAAGTGCTTCTGTAAAGGAAACAAGGGAAGACTTATGCATTCCACTTAAAGGTTCTAAGAACAATGGGGAATTGAGTCTCTTGGTGCCCTGGCCTTCAGGGAATACAAGCACCTGCTCCATAAATGCAGGGCAGGGTAGGCGGCCTCTTCACTGCCACCCCATGAGCAGTCACTGGCTGAAGACCAGAGGAAGGCTATGCCTCCTTCCAGGGTTAAACTTGCAGCAAATGAAGCACACGTGCCGAATGCCCTCAAGTCCAAAAAGATTCCTTGTCTCAGCCTCATGTGCTGTGTGACTGTGGCCCTCATGTGCAGTATTCCTGGGCCTGTAAACATCTACATAACTGCTTTAAAAACTTTAGACTATTTCAGTGTCACATCTGCACTCAAACTGGAAGGAGGAGTAACAACAGATGTGTCACACAGCTGCTGTGTATTCCTGGGTGCTGCTCCTAACAGCGGCTGACGACAGGGCTCTGCCCAGCTGTGCATATACATCGCAGCCCTGGACTTCCTCCTAGTCTGCCCTGCTTCTGGACTGGTCTGCGCTGTGCTGATCTCATGCCTATGCTCAAGCTGCTGCGGCTCTCTAAACCCTCAGGGCATGTCAGGACCCCGGTGACATCATGCTAAGCATAGCTCCTTTCTCCTGAAGCTCATGGTCCCCATTCTCCATGGTCAGGGTCCCCTTCTCTTTTCTATGCCTCCCAATGGCACTGATAATCTTTATCCTTGCTTCAGTCTGCGCCTGCCCACTCTTGACCATAAAGGTGACCTCTCTATAGCTGCTCTGCTGTTGCTCATGCCCAGTGCTCATCACAAATGCTGTGCACGTGAAATTTCTTGCCTGAGTTGTTCATAAGCTTCTTGGAACTTCCAGAGCACAGTACGCTTGCTTATCCAGCACACTGATTTTGAAAGGTGACTTTCTGTACAAATGCCCAGATCCTTCCTTCCCTGTTCATTTCTTGTGTGGTACCTTCTCTGACCTGCCCCTGGTGACAGATGAAATTCTGGGAGCAGGCCACACTCTAGTACGGTTTGGATAGGAACTATACCCACAGGCTGGTGTGCTGAAGGCTTGCTCCAACAGCAGTGCTCACCGGTGACTGGCCTGTGAGTGCTGTCAGAAGATTAGCAGCTAAACAGACTATGAGGAAGTTGCCCTTCACGGGCACATCCCTCCCTGTACCCTCTTCTCTGCTTCCAAGCTGCCAAGTTGAGCAGCTTTGCTCTGCCACATCCTTCTGTCATGTTTTCTGCTTTGCTATAGACCTAAAAGCAACAGAGCCAGCTGGCCATGGGCTGACTCTGACACCTGTAAATGCATGCAGCTTTCTTTCCTGCTGGGTTGTTCACCACAGGTGTGTGTGTGGGGGAGGGGGGGAGCAAGGAGGAAGGGAGGGAGAGAGAGGGGGGAGAGAAAGGTGGCAGAACAGCTGGCTAGCACCCTCTGTTGGCTTGTTTCTCCTGAGAGCTGTGCGGGAGGCAGATGCACTTGACAAAGGCAGATGGAACAGATGTAACGAGGTCAAGCTTGGAGTAAGGCCTGAAGCCAGAAACCAGTGGAGGCCAAAACTCACATCACTTTGCAGAGTTAGAGAGCCTCTGGCTTCAGGTACTACCCCCTGGGGTAACCTTCCTTGGCTCTTGTCTTTTAAGCCATGAAGAACATCCTTGGCTTCCTTTATTGGTACAAGGTTTTTGCTGGCTAGTCTTGTGTCAACTTGACACAAGCTAGGGTCATCTGACAAAAGGGAACCACCCACCTAGAGCGGCGTATAGTAAGTCTATGATGTATTTTCTTGATGGACATGGGAGTGGCCAGCTCACTGTGGGCAATGCCACACCTGGTGGTCCTGGTGCAATGAAATTGGGCTGAGGGAACAAGCCAGTAGGCAGCACTGCACAGCCTCTGCATCATTCCTCCCTGTGTGAGTTCCTGCCATGACTGCTGTGAGGATAGACTGATGTGGAAGCAGAAGCTGACTAAACCCTTTCCTACTCAATGGTCGTGGTGTCTCATCACAGCAACAGAAACCCAAGCAGGGCAAACCTCCAGCTATGGACTGCTGAATGCATCCTGACCGTGCACACGGGATAGAGTTCCTCTGACTAATGCTTTGTCCTGACTCAGCCTCAGTGGACAAACCTAAGGCACGGAAGTCAGCAGTGTCCTGCAAATATGCACTTGAAGGTGGGATCTATGGAAGATGGAAGATCAAAGGGAGGAGCAGGAAAACTGTGGACTAAGGCAGTAGAGGTGTCCAAAGGGACAGTGACAGTGTGAACTGGACACTCACTGGCTTTCTCTGCCCATGCTGGAGACAGCAGAGCCCTGGCCGAGCTGTCCAGTGTGGCTGATGGTGAGAGCAGAGGTTATAGAGCATGGGGCCAGGCCAAGGCATTCTCTGAGCAGAAAAGCACAGAAGGGCTGTACAGACATGGGCCCTGGCCTCTATTCCCTTCTCTGGTGTAAGGAGCCCAGTCTCTAACACTGTTCCTTGACCCTGGCCAGACTGATGCCCTTTGGCTGATGTTGGCTACAGCAGGCCATTCACAATGGTCGCTTCTGGAAATAGCATCCCCACCCAGCAGCACCTGGGTCTGGGGGCGGCCATGGACCACAGTGGTTTCTAAACCCATACTTACAGCTGCTGGGCTTGTGGACTGGTACAGCATCCCACTCTGGTGGAGGAGAGTCTTTTTCACCCTCTGAGCTACTGGTATTGCCTAGCTCTTGACTGCTGGGGAGGAACTTTGAGAGGGCAACTGGCCTGTTTTCCACTAGCTTATTTGTACCTGCACAGGATCCAGAAAGGAGAGTTAATGTGGGAAGGCCCCCTCCTGAGCCTGCTTCAGCGAACCCTGAACCCTCGACACAGCCTTGATTCACAACTGGCAGCTACTGACCAACTCCCACTGTGCACTGGTAGTCATGAAAACAGTGAATCAAAAGTATCTGAGATCTACATGACAATACCTTTTGTTTTCTGGGGATTTCGTGATTTGGATCCACTAGTTAGTGTAGTTGGCAGAGGGATCTTGGTTGGGAGATTTCTCCGCTGTTTACTTTCCAGTGAGGGAGTATACGGCAGCTCAAAGGGACTGAAAGACAAAGGAGGATGTAGACAGCAGTTGGGCCTGATGTAGAGCAAGGCTGAGTGCCATCCAGAAGGTAATTATCCCGTGGTTCACCTGCATGCCTCATTGATAGGGTTTCCTAGGACATTACCTACCCAGCTCTAAACTTGGACTCTATTGCTCTAGACATTCTGAGTGGGAGTGTGTGTGTACACTTGAGGGTCTAACCTCTGCTTCCCTGAGTGGAGTGCAATGTCTGCTTCAGGAAATGTGTGCATGAACGTGCTGCATGGAGTCAGCAAGGGCAGTTGTGCTACGAGTGAGCCTTTCCAGGACTTGTGGCACACTGTGCTCCTGAATGGATTTTCCAGTGGAAATTCTGACGTGAATGGGAGCCAGGTTCTAGCCCCTGCAGAACATCAGCTCAAGTACTGTAGCATGAGGTATTCTTCACAAAGCTGCTTCAGTATGGCCCAAGGTCAGTAAGGTCTTGGGAAGGCTGGGGTCAGCGTTGGCTGCTGATGGCAGGAAAGCTGACAGATTGCTTGTTGGGACAGATCTGCAAAGTCTATACACATTATATTTTCTTCTTTTCCAGTGCTGGGTACTAAATCAGGGGCTTTGCATATGCCAGTCAGGTTCTTTCCCACTTTGAGACAGGCCTACTGAGTTGCACATGCTGGCTGTGAAGTTACTGTGCAGCTCATGCTAGCCTCTGAGTAACTACAATTACAAAACGCCCCCCACACCCTGCCCCACCCCGCCGTGGACAGGCATCCGGCCGTGCCTCTCACATGCCTTAAGTATGACCTTACTCGTGTGACGTCAGTATATCCCTCAGGAACCCCCCCCCCCTTGCTCGTGTTTAAGCTCCTTCTGAACCCCTCTATCCCCAAGTTCTCATCTCTAGGCTGCTGCTAATTTCTGCTAGGTTCAAGGTCAAAAATAAACCACTGGATTGATTCACAGCAGAGTTCAAACATCAAAATAATTCCAGCTTCTCAGACCCAGCAGCCCCCAAATGGCTCCGCATGGCTCTTCTACTCCCATTAGACCAAGAAAATAAAAAAGGCCAAGTGTGACTTCATGCAAGAGCACACCCTGCCAAGAAGCTTGTTTAGACCTGATAAGGCGGTGAGTCTGAAGGACACTTGTTTTTGCCTAGTTCACAAAAATTCCCAGTTTTTTCTTTTCCTTTTTGGAAACAGGGTCTAACTATGTAGTTTATGTAGACCAGGCTAGCCTCCAACTGGCCAAAACTGCCTGCCTCTGCCTCCCAAGTGCTTGGGATTAAAGGCGTGTGCCACTAGGCCAGGGTCCCTAAGTGTTTCTGAAATTAGGTAAAAGAAATAACCAAATGGTCTCTGTTATTCCAGGTAAGTTTTAAGTAGTATAACAAACTGGAACCAACCAACAACAACAACAAAAGAAAAGAAAAAACCCACACTGAAAACAAGCACAAACTCCAAGGATGCCATTATGGACAGTGTTACACAATCTCCTGTTCATCTACTTCGAGCTGGCAGGGCTAGTTTAAAATTCCATAATCTAAAAACGGCAGAAGAATCCCAACACAGACCCAGCCCCGGTAGAGGTGTGTGAGCTATTTTTAGGTAAGTCACCTGTAACTGTGGGGGTGTCTATTTTACAAAGCTTAACTTTGCCACTGTAAAATTAATCGGCTTTAAAGAAAGAATGGTGCCACACTATTTTATTTTTTGCTAATTCAACATTCCTAGATTAAGCCAGATGGTTTCCAAAAAAAAGGTTCAGAGCTTCTAAATAAAATGGACAACAGCCAACTGACTTGAGATGATCCCGTCATCAGGGTGAGAGAGGTGCAGACGCCAGCGTGGTCTTTGCTTATGTCTCACACACTGTGTGGCCCTTTCAGGGGCACAGGGTGGTAACTGAGGCAAGGGAGGCTAACAATGACAGAGAAGCCTCCGTCCTTCACCTCCACAATGCTAACTAACACTGACATCAGGTCATTAGGAAGATGCTAGCCCAGTTTATGAAAATATGAAGAAGTTTAGTCAACAACCCAGTAGCTCAACACTTCCATTTTCTTGGGAAGCAGTGCCCAGAAACCTCCTTCTGCGGCCTGAATCCCACCCTGCGGGTACCAGAGTTCTTCCATGGTAGACTTGTCTCCTACGGGGCACCACCCAGAACATGTTCAGGCAAGAACTCTTCCGAAGTTACAGCCTAGAATTCTAGAACACAACTGCAGCCCTGGGTTTGTGACTGCAGACTCCAAGCTCTTGAGAAGTTAGCTCCGTACCAGCGGGTGACCTGTCAAGGTTACCTCTGTCTACCTGGTGGTGCTGTGGGTAATAGCTCCCAGCCAAGGGAATGAGTTAAACCAAGCCTTCACAACAGACTGCTAACCCTGCCCTCCACATGCCTGGCATCAGAAGCAGGTGCATGTCCCTAAGCGTCCACCTGACCAGTAGATGATAGACATGAGAGGCCAAGAGGAACAGCAGTGTGTGGCTTCTGCTGCCCAACCCCTTAGAGGAGTGACTGAAGCAATGCCTGGCTCCCAGCAGCAACCCCACGACACTCACCTGCCTTTCACATCTGTTGGGATTTCTTTCTTAGCATTTAAGAGCTTTTTGCTCTTTGGCTTCACTTGAGACAGTTCACTTTCCTGTTTTTCTGGCAGGGCTGGTCTCCCCTTGTGCTTCTCTGTATCCTGTAAAGATGCAGATGCAGGTGGTCAGAAGGATCAGTAAGAACCCAAGGCACAGCTATACGTGGCAGACTGAGAAACGACAGCCCCCCCTTTTCAGACAGAGCCCCACTGAAGAGCTCCTTGCTGGCCTGGCATTTCCTATGCAGCTCAGGCTTGGCCTTGAAATCAAGGTTCGCGGTCTGGGCTTCCTGAACGCTGGGTTTGCAGGTGTACAGTGCGATGCCCCATAAGCTCCTTTTCTGAAATCCGTTGTACCTCTGTCAAAGTTTTAAACTTAGTGTAATCGTGTTCTGATGAGTCTGAAGTAGAAAGTCATTTAGTTTACTTTTATGTGCCAACAGGAGGGTGGGCAGTGGCAACACCAATTAGTAGTTTCTTACTAAAGTCCTGGGAGTAAAGCCTGGTCTCTACTTATAAGACACATCCAGCAGAGATTACAGTACAAAGCTAATGCTTGCAGTAGCACATGTGATCCTTAGGACAAAGCTCAGACTCAGCAGCAGGGAGACACTTGGCCTGCTCACTCCTAGGTGTTTCAACTGCCACAGTGCTGTGTGTATGTATGTCTCAGTACCCTCCCCATGGTGCTGTGTGTATGTATGTCTCAGTACTCTCCCCAGTGCTGTGGGTATGTATGTCTCAGTACCCTCCCCATGGTGCCGTGGGTATGTATGGCTCAGTAGTCTCCCCACGGTGCTGTGGGTATGTATGTCTCAGTACTCTCCCCAGTGCTATGTGTATGTATGTCTCAGTACCCTCCCCACGGTGCTGTGTGTATGTA
>JADRCH010000031.1:13555845-13600110 GCA_019843965.1 Rhynchomys soricoides
TGTATGTATGTCTCAGTACCCTCCCCACGGTGCTGTGTGTATGTATGGCTCAGTATCCCCACAGTGCTGTGGGTATGTATGGCTCAGTACCTTCTCCGCCAGCAGGTGCCCTGCTTCTCTGTCATTTGATAAAATGGGAACCAAGCCCAAGGCTCCAGCACAAGTTACAAATGAAATGAAAGTAGACAGGGCACCAGGCCAACTGCAAAGCAATGCAAAGGGGACAGGCAGACATGTGCATCTTGTGTGAACCATGAAATCACCCAGTGAACAGAGCAGGGGCTGTTTATGAACTGACTCCTCAGGCCATTAGGTGGAAACCAGAAGCCAGACTGATGCACAGCATTAACAGACCATCTTAGATTTGAACACACCTAAAATGAGAAATGCCAAAGGTGAGCCAGAGCCTGCCTTTCCACACAGCACTTAAAGTCCCGCTGCTGGACACATGCACAGGGTGGCACGCCAGGTGTTCTGCAGCAGTACTCTGAATGTTAAATCACCCACTGGCTGCTGACTCCACGTGCTGATGTGTTCTAGGCTGGGCTCTGGTTCCAGTGACCACTAATGGCATCTTGAACCTACTCTACAGTGACATTTTTGAGAATTCTTGAATTTTGGTTTCTTTAAGAAACCAAATAGAAACCAAGAAACAGAAATAAGGATGTGTTTTCGTTTTAATCCCAGATGTAGGGTTATAGGGCTGCTCTGGAGTGTCCATAGCAGCTGACCATGGTTTGCCTTGTGCCCCTAGCAGAAGTATGGTTTTGCCAGCTGCAAATAATTTCTGTGATTGTGTGAGGGTTGGAATTCCAGGAACTTTTCAGAGGGAACATAAATCCGTAGGCCCCAAGAGGGGGGTGGGTGGGTGCTTTAGTGAGGTTGGCTGTGGTTTGTTAGTGGCCATGCTCAAAGAAGAAACAAAAGGAAAGACATTATGTTGAGAGACCTCGTTCTTCTCTGTCCTTGTCTTTCTCTAGTGTTGGGGGTGAAATGGGGGGGAGGGTTGGGGAGGGGAAAGGGGGTGGGGAGGGGGGGTGAACGGTAGAAAAAGGAGAACACACAAAGCAACAAAGACCAACTACATTGCTCCCTCTGGGAGAGCCACCGCTGCCCTGCCTTGGGGGTGAGCGGCTCCTGAGCCCTGCCCCCAGCACTGCTAGCCGGTGGACAGGTTCAGTTCCTTCTTCTCTTTGATGTTTACAGCTATGAGCAAACTTCACGAAGTAGAATGTTCCCACTGATCCCTAACTTCAGCAGGCTTTCACTCTCTGACTAGTATTTCCAAATGCTCTTCTCCAGGGGAACCAAAGTCGCCTGACAGTAGAGCTGGGCTGGTTTCTGCAGGGGGAGAGCAGGCATGCTGAGCACACATGACACAGGCTCAGCAGGAGAGACATGAGACAAGCTAGGCGGTCTGAGGTCCCACTGCGAACACGAACACGCACATACCTCCCTGAGGAGCGGCTCTGTGTCAGGGTTGGAGGTCTCTGTGGTGGTGGAGGAGCTGTCATCGTCAGCCAGAGTGTCCTTCAGCTCATCCTCCTGGGGCTTCCCCTT
The DNA here is from genome assembly GCA_019843965.1 of Rhynchomys soricoides. NCBI lineage: Eukaryota > Metazoa > Chordata > Mammalia > Rodentia > Muridae > Rhynchomys > Rhynchomys soricoides. Next base: position 13,557,406 of record JADRCH010000031.1, read on the forward strand.
ACCCCTCTTCTCCTTCTCCTCCTGCTTCTTTGGAGGTTTGGCCTTGCGTTGTTGGAGAGACTTTCCTTTCCCTGGGGATGAAAAATTGGAGTGAAAACAGAGCTTGATCAAACAGCTTCAGACACAAAGCTGTTCCTCATTCTGTTAGGAGTGGCTGGGCTTTCTCTAGTTCTTCCTTCTTGATTTGCTGCTGCCGGACAGGTTGTCTCTGAGGAGGTGGTTTAAAGTTCAATTTGTTGAACCACAGCTGATGTGCAATGGACTACACTCCTCCTACAGGTACAGTTTGGCAAATGTGTCAGTAGATCTGGCAAACTAGCCTGAAAATGTTTGCCAGAAGGGGATGGGGCTTTAAAAGAGTCCCAACAGAGAGACAGAGCCTCTATTGTGCTGGGCGACAGAACGTTGGTGGTGCATCGCCTGGGGTACTAACACCCTGGTTAGGTCCAATCCTGGTTTATCATTTGCAGGGCTAAAGTGAAAGATTACAAAAAGCCCTTAGGACAGCAGTGGCCATACAGTGTCACTAAGGACAGAGTAAAACAGAAAGTTTAGTGATTTAAGACATGCAGATGGTCCCAGAACCAATTGCCACATAGCCTTAGCCATGTACCAAGAGCTGGGAATACAATACCCAACAAGTCAATCCTTTCGTCATGGAGCTGACAATCTACAAAGCCTAGAGAGAGGCATGGAAATCTCCAGATTCTAGCACCTCCAACTGAGCCCCCAGAAACAGCACCCAGACCTGCAGAGGCCACACTTGAAAGCGTCTGTGTGGCATCCTTTCTAAACACAGTGAAAATAGTGATTTCATACATGACTTAGATCCAGCCTTCTGATGCTTATCTCAAACAATGCCTTGCTAACTCCTCACCTGGGGATAGAAATCTTGGCATCTGTAATGGATTGGCAAAGCAGAGCTGGGGCTAAATCTGACCTATGCTTGTTTTGTATGGTTTGATGGTAGAGTAACAACATTTTTAAATAGTTAGAAAAACAAAAGTCTTGTAGTGCTTGGCAAGCACTTTCCCACTGAGCCGCACCCCAGTCTCATTGGCCTCTACAGTGCTGTGTTCAGCACCTCATGGTGTTGTAATGGTTTACAGCACTCTCCTAATTGCACAGACATGCTCTCTGGCTCCAGGACACTGCAGGAGTGCTCTTCCTCTCAACCATGCTGCAGCCTACCCATTACCTTGGTACTTCAGTCTTCTGGTTTCATGGGGAGGCTCAGAGCTGTGACAGGCCTGGCCATGCTGTTTTGGGAAGAAAGTGGAGAACTCTGGAGCTTTAGACTGAGAAAATGGTTGAATGCTATAGGTAGGGCTCAATGGGCCACCCTAGGAGCCTCATGGAAGACAGCAGTGCTGAGAACAAGGAGGATGATGGCCCAGCTGGAGAGATTTCAGAGGGAAATCTCAGAGATGCTCTGAGTTTGGGGCTAATTGTGTTGACAGGAGATTTCACATTGACTCTTTCTCATGGTTATTAGTGACCACTTTTATGCAGATTTACAATGAAAAAGAGCAAGCAGAGCAAAAAAACAAAACAAAACAAACAATCTGAGGAAAGAGAGAGTGCCAGCAGATTTAATGTCAGAGCCAAGTCCTGTACTCAAAAATAAAATAAAATAAAATTCCTGGTGCAAAATAAATAAGAATAAAGGAAGTGGTGCCCTTGAAGCAAGACCTTACCCAGCTAGTCTTGCAATGTGTTAAAGAAAAAGGTCTAAGGGGTTTTTCTGGTCCCCAGATCAGCAACAAACCCAAGCTCATGTAGATGTAATTCAAGGAAAGGACCAGGCTCCATCCCAAAGCACCACTCAACAGGAGGCTCTGGCTTAGGAAGGATTAGAGGAAAAGGTGTGACTCTTCCTTTGTGGTTATGGAAAGCTGCTGAGGCCGGGAGTGTGGCGGGAATCTCTGCATGGAGGTTCATAGAGGCCACTGCCTTCTTAGGTTTCCGGCTTGCTTTGGCCTGGTATTTCTCACTATGCCCCCTTCCTCCCTTTTGGAATGGCAATGTATATTCTGTACCACTGTCTGCTAGACATGTGTGATTTGCATTTTGACTTTATGGGGGTTACAGTCACCAGACTGCCGTGAGTCTTACAAGAGAATTGGAGTTCTCAACTGTACTGAAACTGAAAGACTGTAGGGACCTAGGAAGACGAACTCAATGCATTTTGCACTATGGGGCCAGGGAGTGGGATGTGGTGGTTTGAATAAGATGGCCCTGAGGCCTGGCCCCCAGTCGGTGGAACTATTTGGAAAAGGTTAGTGTGTCCTAGGAGAAGGCTTGGAGATTTCACATCAATCTCAGTCAGCAATGTTTTTCTGCCTCAAGATGTGAGCGCTCAGCTCCTGCTGCCGTCCATGTGTCCCCTCCTGATGACCATGGAACCACGAGCCCTCAAATCAAATGCTTCCTTTTATAAGCACTGCCTTGGTCATGGTGTTTTGTCACAGCAACAGAAAAGCAACCAAGACACCTGGCCTGGTCTTGCTGCAGCCCGAGTGCTCTCCTGGTCTCCACGAGGAGACACACACCACTCACAGGGAGTTTTCTTCCCTTCGTCTCCTGTGCCTAATCTGTAACTCTGAAATCCAAAAGCCCCTCAGGGCTGTTGTCCCCAACTTGCTTGAAATGAAATGTACCATGACTGAAGACTTGTGGTGGCACCACCTCAGCTGAACTGAGGGAAAGCCTGCTTGTAGTCTCAGGATCACATGGTCTATCTATGTGGCACAGTTCTTTACAAGGTTCCGAATCCCCAAACTCTTGCGGTTCTGGATGGCTCTAGTCTGAGGCCTTGCCACAGCCGACAGATAAGCTGTATTCTCTTCACTTTAGTACTTTACCCACAAGGCTGCACCCAAGCGCCTGTTCCCACCCCCACGACACTCTGAAGCCTCTGCTCATCTGTTAGATCTGCTGTCACTTCTGGCCTTGGACTTCCCATCCCTTGACTTGTTCACACTTCTCCTGTCTGTGAGGCTCCTTCTGGCAAAGTTCCTTCCCTAACCCACCAATCCCACAGATCTGGTACATCCCTCACTCCTCTGCTCACAAGACTGTGAAGTGTGCACGGCCATCATTTCCTGCCGTCCCTGTCCTGTTGGGCCAGCCTCTTTGGGCACCTAGCTAGTTTCACCAATTCTTTTCTCACTGGCTTCTTTTGCACTCCTTTTCCTATTTAGAAAACAGGAGTCAGTGTGTAGCCTCGCTGACCCCAAGCCTGTGACAGACTTCCTGTCTCTACCTCACCTGTACTAGAATTACAGATGTGTGTCACCACGTACAGATGTGTGTCACCACGTACAGCTAGAAACCCTATTTTCGAGTTAAGAGGTAGATGCGTTTGGTTTTAGCCCTGTTTTCAAAATCTTTTTGTCTGTTGGTTTTTCGAGACAAGGTCTCTCTCTGTAGCCCTGGCTGTCTTGGAACTTGCTCTGTAGACCAGGTAGGTCTTGAACTCAGAGATCCTCCTGCTTCTGCCTCCCAAGTGCTAGGATTAAAGGTGTGGGCCACCACTGTCTGGCCTCAAAATCATTTTTATCAATGACTGTAACACAGTTATCACTGGCATCCAAAAGAATAGCAGGAGGTGCCATCCAACAGATTTCTGACCTGGAGAAGCAAGTGAAGGACACAGCTCTGTCTCACGACAAGCAGTTGCTTCTGTTTGCACCGTAATACAGAGAGGCCGTTGCTTCACGCAGATGAGTCTGAGCTGCCGACCAACTGTCAAGCTGCTGCTTACCCTGCCTGTGACCCTGACAGCTCCGTGACCGTGCCTTCTCCCTCACAGGCCTTATTCTTCGGAAGGGGGAGGACATGGTTACCTTTGCTTTTTGACAGTGGTGATGGAGGCTGCTCTGTAAACACGTCTAGGGGCGGGGAGTCGTGGTGGTCGAAGTCTTTGTCCATGGCTTCCATGAGACTGGTGATGTCGGAGTCCTCTGAGCTGTGCCGTGTGGTGCTGGCTCGCTCGGGGTGGGAGGGGTGTGCAAGGGGGGCAGGAGACAGCCTTTCAGGTGGTGGCTCCTGGTGCTGAGGCACTGGTGGTGGAGGCTGTGAGCTCTGCTCTGGTGGGCTGTGGCTATGGTGCTGGTTGCTGTGCTGGCCCTGCTTTGCCCCTTTGGACTTCCTGCTTGCTGTGTGACTCTGGGTCGCTGCAGCTGTCTCTGAGACTAGGGGGCTTGTTTTGCTTGTAGACTGTGAGGCGGCAGCTTGTAGAGAAGTCCTGCTTGACATACTTGAACTGTTTCTGGCTCTGATGTTGTCTATGTCAGCTGAGTTTTTGCCGCCGTGGCTGCTGTGTGGGTGGACTGATGTGCCACACTGCCTGTGACCGCCTGTACCAGGCCGGGAAGATGAGTTACCATAGAAACCCCTACCATGACTGTGTTCGCAGCCGAGTGTGCTCAAGCTGAAAAATGGATCAATTGAAAATCAGTAAGCAGCAACTTCCAACCTAATACTAAGAAAAGAATTTCATTAGTAAACCCATCCCAAAGGGAACAGAAGAAGGAAGGGGTGAGGGCCACAACCTCCTATAGTTTATTACCCCTGACAGTTATAAATCAGATTAGGGCTCTAATAACTAAGCATATTTTGTCCCTGATAAGAAACCCCATGAGTTCTCAGTAACTGAGTGTCAGAATAGACTTTTAAAAAATCTCGAGTAAAGATAAATTTCATTCCCTGTAATTACGTCAGTCAAGTCTATGTGTACTAAAAAGTGGACTTTCAGTGTGCGGACATACTTTCCTTCAGATGAAATACCAACGATTCTCCTGAGATCAAATGGCCTTCCCACATCAAAGGGTGGGTTTGATGCTTCAAAGGAGAGTCGCCTTCGAAATGGCTCCCAAATTCCTTGAGCTTCCAAATAGGCCGTTCCAATGACCAGAAGAAACAGCGCACTGTGGAGCAGAGGGGCAAGTCAGCGTTCTTTGCCAAAATAAGAATAACATTTGGTTATGGCAGGTTTCTTGATAAGTACTATATGCTGTAAAAATCCCAAATTGTCTGTAACACATTTTAAAGGAAAGACAAAAATGAAGCATCACAGTTCAGAGTTTACAGACCCATTTTATGTGTACAGTGTTTAAGCTTCATGTATGCTGGTGCACTACATGCATGCAGTACCTACCAATGGAGGCCATAAAAGGGATCAGCTCTCCTGGGGCTGGAGTTACAGGTAGTTGTTAACTGCTATGCGGGTGCTGGGAATTGAACCTGGGTCCTCTGGAGGAGCGCCAGTGCCCTTTCTTAACCATTGAGCCATCTCTCTAGCCTCTGCATACCAACTTTAAGAGTTCACAACCCTATACAGAAGCTGTGTGTAAAGACAATAATGTGTGTCAGAGGAGACGCCTGCAGGCTAATTTTTCCTTAGTGAGAGGAAATGGGTGGAGGTTCACCTTTCTTTTCCTTAAGGACGTGTAAGCAGCTAAAAATAATCTATTGTAAGTATACTTGAGTCTCTAAAATACATAAGGAAATAAACAGATATAACAATAAAGATGCGAAGCCTTCAGAATATTTCTACTTTGTTTATGTTGCTTAGGCTTATGCCCAATAAGGCAACTATACCTGGTATTTTGTGCCTGCTTTCTTAGGAAATAGCATAGACCTCATTTGTTAAATAACTTTCAAAGGTAGTGAGACTTTATTATCTATGCCACCCAAGAAGGGTTCAGTTGTTAACTGCTCCCACTAGCACAGAAGCCCGACAGAGTCAGGGGTGTTTGCCGTGTCTGCTGGGATCCACCTTCCCTGAGGAGAGCAAGTGGCCCTCGGCGGTGAGTAAGAGCCAGCCCTGGTTGGTTGAGGAGCAGTGCACTGTACCTCATAACCCCTGAGATGATGATGTAGAGTGCCAGTTCCCAGTTGGGTCTAGGGAGAGCTTCTGCACAGGCTGCTAACATGTGGTATGGAAGAGATGCATTCAATACAAACACAAACTCGGAGCCGCTGCTTGTCACAAACTTCAGCTCCCGGATAACCCTGGAGGCTGTGAAATCCGGAGTAAACCTAAGACGCAAGAGTGGCAGTGAGGCTCATGTTCAAACAGACCACAAATTTCTTCTACCATTTTTCTTTGTTGAATCTAGGACTTATTCATATTGATATTGTTAAAACACAACACAATAAGTCACCTCCTGTGTACTTGTAGTCATTTGTGATTCCTTTTGTTATGAGTGTACACATTATGAGGAAAAGTGCCTCTTTCCTCCCTGGACATTCAGGTAGCACGTGTTATGCTGGGCATGGAGCAATATTTTACAACAGTGCTGATTAACAGCCACAGAAGGTCACAGAATTGTTGTTTAATCAAGGGGCAGAGGTCATATTCATTACTTTGTACAGCATCATCAATTACTCTCATAGCTGCACCTAACGTTGAGGGCACAGAGGCTGTCTCTGGGTAAAGCTTCCATCTTGGACACATGGCTAATGTGAGGCACAGGTCTCTGCTCTGTGGCAGAGACACCTCCAAGTCACACTAACTTATGCTTTACAACCTTAGAAGTAAAACTGAAATTGCTTTCTAAGATTATCTGACCCAGCTTATGGACAGAGGAAGTTTTACAACGCTGGAAACAAAAGCATGGAACAAACATTTTAGTTCAAGTTAGGCAGGGAAAAATAAATGCATTTGTGCTAGACTTTTAAAATTTTTTTCTTACTTTCACGTGTTTGGGTATTTTGCCCGCACGTCTGTCTGTATGCCACATTTAATCCCTGCAGTGACCAGAAGAGGCAGATTCCTTCAGGAACCAGAGTTACAGAAGGCTGTTGGCCACTGTGTGGGTACTGAGAGTCAAACCCAGCTCCTTTGGAAGAGCAGCCAGTGCTTCTAAGCGATGAGCTGTCTCTGTAGCCCCTGATAAAGACCCTTTAAGTCTGGAAATACATCTCTGCACAGTGGTGAAACGACTCTAGTAGTAGTGGAAAGCTTGGCTCTGGTGAACCAGACAAGAACATACTTACAATATGACTATGTCTCTGGAGGCGTTGGCACTCAGTGCAAACTCTTGACAGTTGACCACTTTAAAGCCGTATCCCTCACATGCATATCCACTGATTTCAATGGCTTCTACACGGATCTCAAGTTGTCCTGTATTCTCTACTTTGAATGTTCTTTTCAATGTGAAATTTGGTTCTCTTAGTTTCAAGCCTAAAGGGGGGAAAATTACAAGTATGGATAAGTCTTGCTATCATGTGCTTCCAGTGTGAACAAGGTACATATTGTGAGCATCTGTGTGCTGGACATTATGAATCAACCCCACATGCCAAAAAGACCTCGAGTTTCATCTGGAAACAATCCACTGGGATCTGTCATTTTTATAATTAATTGGTTTCATGTATTTCTTTTTGGGCAGTAAGGTCTCTGTATGTACTTCTGACTGGCTCTGAACTCATTACATATTTAGGTTGGCCTAGAACTAATGATCCCTTGCTTCAGCCTCCCACCCTAGGCTTGCAGAGTGCCTTTTCCTGTCAGTCTTTGATCTGCCATGATAAAAAGGGCACGTTTTACTTTTCACACTCAGAATAAACCTGCAAAAGAGCCAAGTCAAACAACTCTGATATAAGACAAGGAACCCTCTCAGCATCATAAACACTCATGACCAGAGGCAGGCATGCACATACGGAGACACGATTCTTGCTTCTGGAATCCAGGACAGTTGAAAGCCCGAGCTGAAAGCTGGCCCTTCCAAAGCCGGGGATAACTTACGGTCTAAGCAGTCCTTTAACAATGCTTCTGTGATTTTGAAGCGTAAGGAGCCTCCTGGGCCTGGAAGCTTGCCTGCCACCCTCAAGTTCTCCGTCGTTCCTTGACCTTGGACCATCACAGCATCCATCACAGTCAGGTTGTTTCTATAAAAAATGACAATTACAGATTTTCTCCAATTAATTTTGCGTATCTTTTGATACAAAAGTTCTAACACTGTGTAAACAACCACAAAGAAATTATTAATATGTTAACTTTAAGGGTGAAAACTGAAAACGGTACAAAGAGCACACGTTTTTCATTTGAAGTCTCACAGGTAAAAAGATGCTATTCATGGTTTGTGTGACACAAGGACTGTGGGGTAAGCACTGAAAACCAACCCACACTCACATCTAGAACCTACCTGACTATGATCAGGGAAGAAACAGTTCTGTTGTGGAGTGGAGTGAACTTTACTTTGACAGATTTCTTTTCTCCAGGTTTTAAAATGAGGTTTAAAATGAAATGCCGAGAGAGACCCTCTGTAAATCCTGTTGGACTTTGCAGTGGATGAGCCTTGAATTGTTGTATAAACAAACAGGAGTCATTAATATGGTTTCTGGGAAAACCATTCGTCCCTCACCCCCTCTAGTCCTAGTATACATAGCCTCTCAAATTGATCATATAGACGAGTTTATCCTCCATGCTTTAGACACTGGCACTGAGAGCTGGGAGCCAGTAAAGAGCATTCATAGTCTGTGGTAAGTTAAAAAACAGACTTTATTTCCCAGCTACAAAGCCTTCCAGTTTGTACTATGCATTCTATATTTGTATACAGATATTTTTAACATGTACATGTGTGTGTGTTTTTAAATTTGAAATACAATTCACATATAGGATACAGACCCAAGACAAACAGCTCGACACATTACTATAAAGCCAATACTCATGACTGGAGGAAGGCAGGTAGACTGATAATTAGCACTCTAAGTCCTACTGATTACTGCAGCCTGGGTAGGGAGTCCTGTGAAAGGAAGTGGAGAAAGCCCCACAAAAATGAAGTCAATGTGTGCTGTTGACTTATGCATGACCTGACCAATCTTTAATCCTATTTTGAAAACTAAGTACCTAAGTATTGCTTTTTAGACATTTAAGATATAGCTTAATTTGAAGTTTAAAATAAGACTTTATGACCAGTTTTAAAATGGTTCAGAGTTGTTTTGTTTTTATGTTAAAAAATACTGTTTCAACACACAGACACACTATTCTATTTTTTAAAGTTTAAACATTCTGGGGGAAGGGTTGTCATGGTCCTGAAGACATGTGGAAGAGTGAGCTGTGTGCTGTTCTCTACTTCCCTTGGCATGACTGGGTTAATGCACACAGATCCATCTGCCGCGTTAGTGTGAAGCCACAAACACAATGTACCATAAGGACTCGATCAGTGCACTCCTTAACTACTGCTATGTTTCTTTTACAGATCACACTGTTCTCTATCAACAGTCTACTAGGAAAACAGAATACTCTGATTGTTCCGAAGTGCCTGGTGAGCAAGTTCCTTTTTAAATAAGCTATTCTTGGCAGTCCCCTCCACCCACTAAGACAGGGTCTCACTATGTAGCTTTCAGTGGCATCACACTCTTAGAAACCCATCTGCCTCTGCCTCCTGAGTGCTGCTGGGATTAAGTGTGTGTGCCATCATGCTGGCCTCATTTATGAGCCATATAATGAAAGACTATATGTAGTCCAAAACACTAGCTTACTTAAGCTCTTATGGTCTAAGAAGCACTTTAGATAGTAATGATGCCCTGAAACAGCACTAATGGGCTCCATACTTGCATAGTAGTAGGATTAAGGGTCTGGTTGACTGACCAAGGGACCCCTGGGTAATCTCAGAAATCCTTCCTGTAATAATACAGACAGATGCATTTGCTTTTCTTAGGATGCTGTTTGTACTACTGATCAGAAGAGCAGTGGGGACTGACACAGCTAGCTGTCAAGTGTGAACGGAGACAATGGCGCTAAACCTCCCTTGTAGCCACTGTTTGCTCCCCAGTCTGCATTTATAATGAAAAGAAAATGTTTTTGAACAATAGCAATCATAATTTATTAAATTTCAACATGAACTCTTGCCTCTCTAGAACTGGATATGACAGAAAAGGAAGCACGTTTAAAGGACTCTCATCAATCAGAGTTTCACACTGAGATTTCTTCTTTGGAAACCTCCTGAGGTCCAGAGGTTTTCCTCATCCATCTGTCCTCTAGAGTCTAGTCCAGTGTCCTATGTCTTGCAAAGGCTACTGCATGAGATCATCAGCTCATTTACTTCTGTGTTTTTCCCTATCAAGGCAGAAGAAACCAAATTCTAGTAAGTGGGCATTCTCAATGACTTCCAGTGCTTGCTACAGTGGCATTTATGCATGGGAGGAGCAAGGCACGATCCCAAGAGAAAGACATGGGAACCCAGGCGTGTCTACACTCCAGTCTGTGTGTGTTCTAGCCTCTGACTGCAGCTGTGGAGAGATGAAGAACTACAAACTGGACAAGGCTGGGGAGACTTCCTGCATAGCACCATGTGGCCCAAACAGGAAGGACAAACATTCTGATCTGAATAAGGCTTGAGTCTGGTCCTGGGCAAAAAGGCAATGAAGCACAAGACCCCAGCCAGCCTGCAGGGGTTTGGCTCCTGTTAAACCTTCCTAGCCGACATGCACCCTCCACATCAAGGCCTGATACAATAATCAGTGGCTAGTATTCACTTACCTGAATAATAAAGGACACTTTCATTCCCAGAACAAATCAACTTATTATATGTTTTTAAAGTCAACATTATCTACTGAGGTAAATGCACACACACGGCTATGAATATAGCCCGGTATTGTCTCAAATTCACAGGTTCTACAATTTTATTAGGAAGCATACAGAAAGAACGATTACATGATTCAGCTGAATCTTTTAACACTTAAAAATAAGATGTCGCATTAGTATACTTCATGTAGTTTCAGACTTTCTGGGTGGCTATGCTGAGCTACCGTGGGCTGACTGCTGACTATAAGGTTAATACCCACAAAGAGGAACCGTCTCGCATGCCCTGTGTGTCTGCAGCCCCCGACTCTTCCTGGTCTCCTCTGCCTCTGAGTCAATTGCTGGACTGCAATAGCTGCCTTCAGCCAGGCTTAAGGGCAGCCGTAGAGGTCCTTCCCATCAGCCCTGGTCCTAGCAGAGTGAATGATGTGGAGGCTGTACTTACACTGTTCCTGTAGACTTGGAATTCAAGTGTTCTCAAATCTAGCTTGGCCACCTTACTCAAGTTAAACCTAAAAGAAAAAATGCATGTTTATCTTCATAAACATCACAACTAGGGAATGTGGAGTGTAGCCAAGCTTGAGCTTTTATTTATCTTTTGGCAGGTCTTGGGACCAGTAGTAGTTAGTCTATCACATTAATACAGTGTAAAAGGCTAAGGGCTATCAGTTATGATTGATACCTTGTTCACTTTTAAAAAGGAAGTAGTGGACATTTTGTCTATTGTCTCTACAAATCTGTTAAATGGGAGCTCCCCATTTACATTCTGTTGAAAGCTTTTCTTGATGTTCAATTCAATACCAACCCAATCCCAGGAAACTTCTGGCCACTTGAGCCACAAAGCCAGACTCTAAGTTTATTTCCCTTTGACCATCTAAGGCACGCTTACCTTGAGACTAACTTATCTGCAAAGATGGAGGGGTTGGAGTACAAAGCCAGTGGGATGAACTGGACGTAGACAGGGACGTCGGCAGGGTTTTCTAAGCTAATCTCTTCTTCCTTAAAGAAATGCCAAGATGTATTTATTAGTGGAGGTCCCTGCAGAAGAATTACAGCACCTGCTTCCTAAAGAGGCGTGGTACATTTCCGGCCACTCCCACCATCTGAATACTTACTGAGGAGCAGTTTGTATTAGTGAGTGGGAACTTCACGAGCCTGGGCGAGCTAAGGATGGAAGGCCAGGAGAGCTCTGCACTGATTTTTGATACTATATTTTTTTGAAGGTCTGTATTTACTTCAAACATAGCGTTCAATCTAGAAAAACAATTTCCACATCAGTGTAAAAAACAAATCATTTGAGTTTTCTAAACATAAGAAATCATACTTGAGGTTTTTTTTCTGGTTCTTAAAAAAAGCTTATTCTGTTTTATCCAAGATTTTCTTAAACTTTAAAATAAATGTAACTACTGCACAGTGATGAGATTAGTTTTACTTTCCTACATGTACTTGACATATTTCTTCCAATGTTCACTTTTTGTTACCTTGTCTTGGCCCCATTTTCTTTCTTTTCTCTTCGTAGCCCACAGAGTCTGATAGGTAGTTTACAGGAGTGTGCGTTTGTCTGTCCACATTGCCAGGGGCTACACCACTGCAAACATGTCTCTTCCCCAACATCCCCATTATCTGGACATAAATCCTCATGGAGCCCCACCCTACTCCACAGTAGGGTGCTGACTGGCCTGGGCCTACGGAGATCCTGTACAGGTGATCACAGCCATGAGCAAAGAGTGCTAAAGTTACGCCATGTCCACAAGTAGCTTACCACTGCCTCCATTTCCCCTGGCCTGTATGTTCTTTTCATGTCTTTGGTGATGTTCCTTGAGAATTAGAGGGGAGGACAGAGATGACATACTTATGACTGGGCATGCGGCTTTATTAAGCTCTCAGTGATGTATCGTGTGCCTTTATTTTGGCACAGAGAGCTGTTAGCATTAAAACAATCCGTGCTATAGCTCTGTACGGAGTATGTGAAGGAAGACAGGCCTTAGTTCCAGTAGCATCAGTTAAATGCATGCACACCATCATCAGTTAAATGCATGTACATCTTCACAAATGTTTTTCTTGGTAGTACTGAGGATCGAACCAAGTGCCTGTGTGCTAGGCAAGCTTCCTACCACCAGACTACATCAACAGCCTAGTCCTCAAAGATTTCTAAAAATATTAATTCAATAATGAAGGCTTAACATTTGGGACAGTTATTCAAGAGTTTTAAGATTCTTCCATGGTGTATATGGGAAGGACAAGGAGACCCAGCAGGACACTCAGATATTTCTAGTAGTACCAAGGACAAGAGGTACTGCTTGATATACACACCGTTTCCCTCTGGATATAAAACTAAGGTGACATCTCCACACGATGAAGATGTCAGTTCAAGAGGAAGGAAACCGAGAGCATAGACCTCGTTCAGTCACAGTCATACTTAGGACCTCATACGGACACACCCTACCAACGAGTGGTCAAGAGGCAGGAGTTCAGGACCTGGGATGGATTTGAAATGCCAAGTATCTGGGACCAACCACTGAAGCACACTCAAACCCAGTACTACTAAATTATGATTCAAACTACTAAATTATGCATACAAACAAGGTAAGCCAAGTGCAGGCACACAGAGAATGTTGGACTCATTGTCAACCACGTAAGGGGGCAGGGGGCAGACGGGAGCTGGGGCCTTGGTGAGGAGCATGTCAGAAGACCGGTGGTGAAGAGGCTCTCTGGCTGCACCAGGGGGCAGCACTAATGAGTTATTCATTAACACTTTACAGGCTCCACTGTGGAGACACAGGGAATAAAGGAGAGTTGCAATCACTGAGCTCTTCACAAGGTTATTATGTACTCAGTGGAACCATTTTTAGTGAGAAAACTTTCTTTTTTTTAAGGAAAAAATTCACAATATAGAAACTCATTCTCACAGTTAGTGGTTTGAACTGTCTGGTGGGCAGATGGACTCATCAGCTGAGCTGAACAGACAGTTCTCAAGGGAAGAGAGACCAATATCCAGAAACATTTGAAGAAGTCTTCAACATCCTTAGCGGTCAGGGGAACACAAATGAAAACTGCTTTGAGATTCAGTGGCTATTCTCTCTCTCTCTCTCTCTCTCTCTCTCTCTCTCTCTCTCTCTCACACACACACACACACACACACACACACACACACACCCCCGACTAACCAACTGACCTCCAACAACAAGCGTTAGTGAAGCTGGGCGGGGTGAACCTGTACTTGCTGCAGGTGGGAACATAAACTTGTCCAGCCGTTATGGAAATCAGTATGGAGGCTCTTTGAAAACTTACAGTAGAACCAGTATATCTCCACTATCCGGAGGACATTCCCTAAGGTTGTTAACAGTATGTTAGGTCAACATACTGTAGAGATATCTGCAAAAGGTGGTATTTATCACTGCACTATCTAAAGCAGTCAAGAGTGAAGAGGGAACCAGGAGAGGTCTCAAGGAAGGGGAGAGGGGCCAAGAGGAGTAAATGGAAAATACATCATGGGAGCAAAAGCAGGGGTTCCTCTGGGAAGGAAGGGACCAGCAAGGGGCAGTGAGAACTAAGTGCAAGCATACGCAAGCGCACGGAGATGTCGGTCACACCCACCCTAGGCATGCCTACAAGGTTGATGAGAAGGCAGTTAGTGCTCTAAACCTCACAATACTCTCAGAGTACTTTAACTCTGACAACCGTATCAAGTCAGCCAAGTGAGAAAGGTACTTATTGTCAGTGCTCTGTTTCTGGAAAGGTTCTTTTCTAGTGTGGGAAAGGGCCAGGCTACTGTGGTACCAACACTCCATCTGGGTGTTTGAGTCCAGGCACAGCACTGGTTTTCCAGTAGCATATTTCAACTTGCCAAAGATGCAGCGGGGAGGCCACTGAAGGGGCCCTGTTTGAAGAAGAAGGAAGTAGCTTTTTTCATAAGGAACAAATAAATTCCGTCTCCTATTGGGAGTAATCCTAACTTGCCTTTTGGAGAGGCCAGTGACAGACAAACCTTTCTTCTCATGCATAACACTGTGTCTAAGGTGGACATAGCAGTCACTATATACAAGGACGATTTCAAGTAGTTTCTCTGATTTTTAAGGACAGACCTCATGCACTGGAGAAAAGAGGGCACGGGAGCGTGTGTATTTTTCGCGCCGCACGCTAACAATGACAATGTGACATTATTTTAACTGTAAAGTAAAATAAGCCAATATAAAAATACAGTGACGCTTATAAAGCAGTAACGACAGAGATGCCCAAGGGCTACACTGCTAAAATGCTTGAGTGAAGCAGAAGCTCATACCTATGTCCTGCATTCTCCTTTATTCCCATCCAAGCTTTGTACAAGCTCTGATGTGAATCCCAGTCGGCATCCCATAAGTCCTCCTGCATGGCCACCCCAGGCTGCACTTTGGGTTCAGCTAAAAGAGGAAGCACAAGTCAGCATGAAGTTAGCCTAAGCCACTGGCCAGTACCCCTTCCAGTGAGGTCTACAGTACTGAGGCAGGAGAGTGGATGAATGGGGTAGGCGGGATGAATGACTTACATTTGGATAGGAAAGGCAAGCCGATATAGCAGTGATCCCCACACTGTAGCCCAGGATCAAAATAAATATTTGCAATCTGTAAAGAAGCACAGGAAGACCATGAGTCCCGAAGGCACGGATGGCCAGGCACAAAGTACTGACAGCTGGGAATGCCCAGATTTAACAAACCTTTGACTTTTTCCCTGGCTCCAAGTCTTCCCTGTTAGCCCGTAATCGTTTGTAGTAGAATCGTACGTCCTCTGACAATGATCTTATTTGCTGTATCTTCACCTTCTGTGAGAAGGAATTCATAATATTTAAGCTCTGATGAACTATTTTCCCCTGAAAGAAAAAAACACAAATTCAGAATTGTCATCAATTGGCAACCTTTTAAATTTGTAAAAACCCATCCCTCATTCAAATGAGAACACCAAATCTGAAGAACTGGCATCCCAGGACAGCTTTTTTGTTGTTGCTATTGTGTGTGTTACAGAAGTACTGTAATGAATTAATGGGGATTTAATTTGTGTTGACACACTAACTTACCCAAGAAGGCACAGAGGCAGCTTTAAATAATGAGCATCATTTTGGTTGGTAATGTAAAGTCTATTAACCCCAAAGTAAAGCTTCCCCAAAAGAAATGAACCCTAAAATCTAACCAAGAATGAAGCGTAGTCTTTAAAGGAAAATGTTTTCCTTATAGTGATTTTTGCTATCTAAGAGAAAACTAAATCTCTTTAAAAATGTAGGCTATCAGCTGGCATGGTGGTACATGCCTGTACTGTCAGCACGTGGGTGATCAAGGCCAGAGCACAGAGCTACACAGTCCTTGTCTCAGAAAATAGTAATTAGAAGTAAAAACACATACCAAGTAAGTCATCAAAGAATCTTACAAAATAGCATACAAATTAGAATCTTTTTTAAAAGATTTCCGTATTTAACTTTCTGTGTATGAATGTTTTGGCTGCACATACATAAGGCACAGTACATGCGTGCCTGGGGCCCGCAGAGGCCGGCCAGCGTTAGGAACTGCTTACAGACAGCAGCAAGCTGCCATGTGGTGCTGGGAACTGAACTGTCCTTTCCACAAAAGCTGTAACTCCTTCACTGCTGAGCCGGCTCCCATCAGAGTTTGTTCTTATCGGGTACCAGCGTTGTTTTTCTAGAAGGCATTAAACTAGTAAATCTTGAATTTAAAAAAGATTCAAATTATCCTTAAGAAGCACATTACAAGCTTTCTTTACTTTCGTAAACTTTCTAATTGAATACAGAAATATGTTTTTTGTACATGTGATTCCTAGCCACTTAAAATAATTTTCTCAAAAGAGAAATGTGATTTCTAATATTTCGTTCCAGAAGACAGATAAACAATGTCCCTGGCAAGACCCGAGGGTGGCCACGAGGCTGGAGAGTTAACGCTGACTGTGGTGCCATCTTGCCAGCCATCTAGTTTCTATAGCTAGCAGAACTTCTGCTGGCCGATTCTTCGGCCATACGAAGATCAAAAGATAATAAAATTCCTTTTGCACCTCTACTCAAATATTCAGCTATAAGCTTTTTGAAATGTTTTCTGAAATACTGCTACCTAGCAGAAAGTGAGGAGACTGGTGACTGAGGAAGAAGGCTCTTATGCATGAATGATAAAGCATGGGTGTAATATAGTCAGGATACAGTGCAATACAGGAAGGCAAAGGTTCAATTATAGCCCAAACTAAACTATGTTGAACTTAGAAAATTTTATTGCCGGGCAGTGGTGGCGCATGCCTTTAATCCCAGCACTTGGGAGGCAGAGGCAGGTGGATTTCTGAGTTTGAAGCCAGCCTGGTCTACAGAGTGAGTTCAAGGACAGCCAGGGCTACACAGAAAAACCCTGTCTCGAAAAACCAAAGAAAAAAAGAAAGGGGCACAGTCTTGAATTAGGCTTTGTTAAATCTGGCGTCCAATTTCTTATCAAGCTGAAAAAAAGTTGGTTCTAGGAGGCTTTCAGATAGCAGAGGCACATTCTGATGTCGCTGTTTCTGCAGCAAGAGTGCCTGCAGATGAGTGTTTGTCTACACACATTTATGTGCACTGTACGTGTGCCTCGATCTCACAGAGGCCAGAAGAGGGCACCGAATCCCCTGAACTGGAGTTACAGATAGCTGTGAGCCATCCTGGTGTGCAGATGCTGGAGCCCAGCCAGGCTCTACAGTAAGCGCCCTAATCCGCACAGCCACCTCTCCAACTCCCAAGGACTCTTTCAAAATGGCCTGCTGTTAAAACCCTCGCCCTCCTGGTGCCTGATGCAGTTGTTTTTCTCTCTCTGACAATGGGATGTAGCCTCAAAAACTGGTTTTCTAAATTGCTAACAACCTAATTAAATAAACAGCTTCATATGTTTAAAAAAAAAAGTCACTGTGTGTGCATGTATAAAACTATACAAAAGTGACATTTCTTTAGGCCATTTCCTTTTTTTTCAAACAGTAGAGGGTTTGCTGGAAGCAGGAAAGGCTTTGTTGAGTTAGGCTGCAAGATGCTTTCTCTCTAAGCCCCATTTTACTTTGCAGGGCAACTTGTATCCTCTGCTTTGCACATCAAGGTTCCTGTTTCTATTCTTCACAGGCAATCTTCCTGAGGGAGGGTCTATTTCTCATCGCACTTCACACTTCTAAGAACCTGGCGCAGTGCTTCACGTTACAGTTACAGTAAACGATGAAAGCAGGAACTGTCTTTCCCATTTGAGCTATAAGCAACAGAAAACAATAAGCAAGCAGAAGGGTGAGCTGTCTTACTGGGAAGGAAGGGGGAAGAACCATGTGCTTGGGGAAGCAGGTCAGAGAGCCCACGGCGATCACAGCTTTCACAGGGATGGTCAGGATCTATGGAGGGAAGAGGCAGACCACCATTATCAGGAGAAGTCTGGGATGTCTGCTACTGACAAATGCTTTGTTATTTTAGGAGTTAAAAAACAAAGCTTATTTTGTGTCATATACCAACAATACCTCAAAACCACCCTGCAAGCTTTTGAACTGTCCAAGGTTTTCTATAAAATGAAAACAATACATTCCCAGTAGGCACGCATTTACCTGCTAAAACCAGTCAAGACCAAGACAGGAGGAATAAAGACAGCTGTTCAAAATATAAGTCCTCTGTATATTTAAAAAAATATAAGTCCTCTGTATATTAAAAAAAAAATAAGTCCTCTGTATATTAAAAAAAAATAAGTCCTCTGTATATTAAAAAAAGTCCTCTGTATATAAAAAAAATATAAGTCCTCTGTATATTTAAAAAAATATAAGTCCTCTGTATATTAAAAAAATATATAAGTCCTCTGTATATTAAAAATAAACATAAGTCCTCTGTATATTAAAAAAAATAAGTCCTCTGTATATTAAAAATAAACATAAGTCCTCTGTATATTAAAAAAAATAAGTCCTCTGTATATTAAAAATAAATATAAGTCCTCTGTATATTAAAAAAATATAAGTCCTCTGTATATTAAAAATAAACATAAGTCCTCTGTATATTTAAATAAGAAATAAAAGCTGTACTCCTAAAACAACATCTATAAAAATTCAGGATTTTTACAGCTATATAGTTCAGCATTGTTTTGGTACAGACAGAAATAGATGTCAACCCTCGTTTTAAAGACAAGTTGAATATTCTGGAGTTAGACTTTCAGCTTCTTCCTAATTAGTATCATGAGTGAGCCATGAATGCAGTGTATGAGGGTATATTTGTGTTTAGTTTTAAAAACTTTTCTTCTTTTATAATTGTATGTGTGTGGCTGCTTTGCCTGACTACCTACCATGCCCGTGCCTGCAGAGACCAGAAGGGGGCACTAGATCCTCTGAAACTGGAACTCCAGATAGTTAAGCACCACCTTGTGGCTGCTGGGATTGAACCTGGCTCTTCTAGAGCAGCCAGAGCTCCTAACGGTGAACCACGTCTCCAGCCCCTTGTCTTTAATTTTCATTTTCATCCATTAAAACAAAAAAACAAAAACAAAAACAAAAAAAGAAAGAAAACTTGTCTCGATTCTGAAAGTCTCTTACTTCTCTATGAATGTTAAGTATGAATACCTCACTTTTGGAGGTAACGGGATATACTCTAATCATTTATTATTTGACTAGCCAGTTCTGTTATTTTGCCACTGGATTTGTGTATGCTGAAACCACTCAGGAGGACAAAGATAGCAACTCGTTGAGTTTAGAAGTACTCGACCGCCCACGGATCTGTAAGTGTTAAATTGGAAGTATTTAGGTCTGATCCTACACCTGTCATTCTAGCACTTAGGAAGCTTAGGGAGGAGAGCTGCTAGCTCAAGGTTGCCGTATCAAGAAAAATCAAAAGTATAAAATAAGAAAAAAGATCAGCTCCTCCAGAAATACATGCAATCAGGATCTTAGTGAATATCACATACACTCTACACAGAGTACTGCAAACCATGAGTGCAGAGTCAGAGGTGCAGCTCAGGGAGTCCAGTCAGGACCTGCTATGTGGTAATCTTCTGGAGGCTGCTTTTAGCAGCGTGACTCTCCGTGTGCCAAGGGCACTTTTCTGGAACTGTGGTGAACTTAGGAACCGTGAGGAAGCGTTAGCAGACACTAGGAGGTAGCACGAACACCAGCATTCTGAAATGGCTCCGAAAAGTCAGCACTGAAGGCACCAAAGGGGTATACTTTAAATAAATATACTTCTCTGCTGCTACAAAACCCGAAACACCCTATCAATGTGCATTCATTAACAACAGAAAGTTTCAGAAACCCACTGGCATGAACCCCACTGATGCACTTACCTCATAGTCAGTTGTGATCTGTATGGCCCCGTCATGGACCCCTTCTAGCTTTTTGGCAGTAAGCTTGACTCTGAACACTGCAAAGTGTCCTGAAGCTAATGTTACCTGAAGCAGTAAAAATGGCATCATTTAGTAGCCGTGCAGGTTCAAGGGTCCTACTGAAGTGGGAAGGAACACTCTGGCCATGAGCTGTACCCATACAGACCCATGTGTAGACCCAGTGTGATAGCATCAGATCTGCACACCCGATGCACAGAGCCTCACTGCAGACACTCTCTCCTGACAGTGTGGTACATATCTTTCCAATTCCTGTGTACCCTTGTCATCTACTCCATGCCCACCTCACTGGGGTAGATGGTTTCCATGAGGCCCGTGCAGTGTCTAGCAGTCAAGGCCATAAGGAGGCGTGTCATAGCACTTGCCGAGTGGGGCACCCATTCTAACCCGAAGCAGTAAGGGGACCACTCACCGGGGACTGGTCAGGCAAAGAGGACCTCTCCAGTTCTGGAAGGCTCGCGATCACTGTGCTTCTGTTGCCTCTCTCTGTAGCTACAAGTTCTATTGATAAGCCATCTCCTATGATATGCCAACTTTTTATTGCCAGCTTCAAAGAGAAAACACAAAGTGATCTTGCAACATAAACATGAAATCTTCAGTGTAAATGAGAATAAAAACAATTTCTTTACCTCAATTGGATTGCTGTTTATAATTGCAAATAAAATACTGCTTGCTTCTGTAGCACTCAGTACTCCAAAATCTATGAAGCGTTCTTCTATTTTGGGGGGCAATACAAAGTACTAGAGAGAGAGATAGAAAAGAACTGTATTAAACACCAGATCACATGTTTAGCAATGTTACTGAATAAAGTGACCACTAGGAGACACTAAAGTTTCTTTATCTTATGTCTATATATACGGCTACATGATACACTTACAACTCAGACAAAGACAATCAGAGGAACCGGGGATGGAGAGGTCATTTCCTAGTGGCTACGTCCCTGAAGAACTAGGAGAGGCTAGGGAGCCCCTGACAATCAGGTAGAAGTCTGTGTTCTCAGTAGGGACAGATTACAAATAATAATTAGCTCCTAGCCTGGCCTGAGCCCCTGAGCTGCACAAAGCTAGCTCATGTCCCACCTTTCTCTCCTCCCTGACAGGTTTAGTTATCTTTTACCCAGTATGGCCTTTCACTGGCCATATTTACCAGTTTTCTCACTGGTGTGTTTTCTGTGCCATGAAGACGTCTACACCTTCCTTCTGTTATGTCTGTTTTACTTGCCCATGTGTGTACGTATCTACCGTCTGGCTGCCGCCTTCTCTGGTTCTTTGCTTTGCTCTGGTCCAACTTGGACCAGTCAAGGTCACCACTGCGCTTCCTAAGAGCGTGGCCTCCTTTTTCTCCACTCACCTTTGTTCTAAATTCTCTGTCATTGTCATTTAAAAGTAAACCAAGGGAACAACGAAGAAAAAGCTCTGGGCAGAGACTGGAATTCAAGGAGTTAAATGTATCATGGGGAGTGAGGGGAGACTGACGGGAAGAATTCCAGAAGTAATGAATTCCTAAGTTTTCAGTGGTTTGCTCCTCTGAGCAGTCAGCAAAGCCTGTGCTGTCCCACGGCGATGTGAATCAATCCTTTCTCCTGTGTATCCAACCCCGTATTTGCGACCCACTCATCAATTCTCAGGTCTCAAAGGGAAACTGCTAGCAACACAGTTGTGTTCAAGGACCCTTATCATGCTTTATAAATGTCCAGGGAGCAAGGGCAGTGAATCCAGGGAGTTACATATGCCAAGGAAAAGCTACCAAGTGCTTTCCTTGAGGCAAAAGGTGGAAGTAATAGCTTAACTGCAGCGCTGTGTTACATACTAACCTGTGTCCCATTTACTGCTCTCTATCCTAATCTGTAGGTTCCACATTCATGGACATCACTGTCTACGGATACTACAGTATTCTCCATAAGGGCTGGGAATAATACATTCGGACATCTGCCGTAGATTCCAAGATCAATTCCCATTGGACACTGAAGGATAGCAACCCTTAGTTTTGGAATTCTCTGGGAATCCTGGAAGGAATCCTTTGTGTGTGCACGTGTGATCATATGTGTATGTGTATTTCTATATCCTGAAAGCACTGACTGGGAGGGGATCAGATCATTGTGTAAAGCATAAGGTATAGCAACTGCCCGACAATATCCAAAAGCACAGAGGTAGGACCTTGGCGATATACTTACATCTAAAAAGCCTGTGTATACCCGCACAGGTAAATGAAACTTAGAGGCATTGGTAACAAGTAAAATGTTGTTGTCTATGTGCATGGATGAGGTGGATGGCATAAAAAACAGGGTAAAAATGTATCCCGACTCATTAGGGAGAATCAGAACGGGTTTGCTGAAGTTATGCACCTGGGAATGAAGCAGAGGAAATCAGGGTTAGTCTCCCCTGGATGCTAGAGCAGCAGAATGCCAAGCAATCAGCTAACGTACCTGAAACATTGTTCTGGCTTCCTCTGGTAACAACACATCATGAATGAGGATCGCAAAACTAAACGTGTTAGTCAGGTAAATTGGCCTCTCCACTGGGTCAGCGGGACTGTCCTGGATGTGAAACAGCGTGGCAGCGTGATCAAACCCTAAATAACTATTGGAAGAAAACAAAGCAGGATGAATCCTCCTTATTTCCATGTGCTAATTTAAGATCGTTTAGCACACATTTAGCATTAAGGACCACAGCACAGAATTAGAACTATAGCATTTAATGGTTAATTTTTACAACTACGTTCACCATGTGAACATTTCGCTCATAAAATACTGAAATGAAACAGAGCGAATGGCTCCCTGCTGCATGGTATGAAATGTCATCGATGGGCTGGAGACCGCAAAAACAGGAAGGATGACCAGACGCATGGCCACAGAGAGCACCTACAGACTGCGTGTCAGGACGCCGCTCACCGCTTACGGTACACAGACAGACAAGAGCGACATCTCAGAGGCCACTATACATCAGAAGGCTAGAAGTACTTAGGGGTTTAAGTAGGAATAGAAAACTTTGCCTCAAGTCTTGGAAGAACAGTCTGACATACCGCAGACAGAATGACACACTGAAAAAGCTTCAAGTGATTTAAATATTTAACACAGACCACAATATTCCATCTTCTTTTCCCACCTTAGAAAGTCAGAAATAAGCAGGACACAGAAAGATTTCCTTAACAGTTGTGGTTGTTCTTTTCACAATAACCCACCAGGTTAGGTGAACTTTTATCAATCAGCCAAAAAAAAAAATCACAACCAGCAAGTTACAAAGGTTTCTTTAAGACAAAACTCACCCATCCAGAACTTCTGCTTGGTATGGGATTTCGAGTTTAGAATAACTCTTTTCCTTGGCTTTAACAGTTATTTTCCCAGAAAATTGAGATGGCTTTTTTGCTCTTGAAGCTGCAAGGAAGCATTAAGAAAATCATTTATTTGTGTGTGTGTATGTGTGGGGGGAGGGCTACTTTTTAAACTTAAAACATTACATTTGCTTATTGTGTATGTCTGTGTGATACACGTGTGGGTGAGCTGTCACGGCACACACGTGGACAACTGCAGGAGCATCACCTCTTTCCTCCATGTGCTTCTTCAGGGACTGAACACAAGCTGTCAGGCTTGGAGGCAGCGGGGCCTCTTACTTTTTACTGCTTATATGTCTGAGTGACTTTACGCAAACTGAATGTTTTGTTTTGTTGTTAAAAAGGAAAACTCTTACACTGGCTAACAGTACACTTGCAAACACCATTCAGATTTTATATAAAAAGCAGGTTATCTTTCCTGTAGTGAGACAAACAGGCTTGTCATCAGCAAGTAAGCCACAAGTCATTTCTCGACACCTTGAGGCTCTGGTGTCACTTAGGACAGCAGGTTCCTTAACCTCAGTACAGTGAACATGTGAGGACTATGCATTCTCTCACAAACACTGCTGAGCTTGGCAGGCTGCTGCCTCCCTCATCTGATGAGCTGGGCTGTAAGATGTGGACTCTAGGCAGATGTGGTTGTTGGAACACCAGGTTCAGCTTTATTGCTCCGTGCTTAGATGAGACAGGTGTATTAGGTGAAACAGGCGTGTCCGGGGTATCAAGACCAAAGAAAAGACAGGCCCTCTACCGAGTTTCAGTTCTTATTTAATTACATATCTAGTTAAGCAGCTGTTAGGCCATGATTTAAAATTTGCAATAAGAAATTCAATAAATTTCTCTTAAAACAAGTGAAAATGGAATGAAGACAGATTGTAAAAAAGCCTTAGTCTGAGCTGATGTTTCGGGTGAGACTGGGTGTACCCAGGGTGGCATGGTTGTAGAGATGAAGTACTTCAAATGACACATACCACTCATCTGAAATAGCAGCTAATTTGACAATACATAAAGGCTCTTACTTTAGCTTAGATAGAACTGTCTGCTTTGCTTAAAAAGTCAACATATAAAAACATTAAAAAGAATATTTTTGCCTGTGAACCAAAATGTGTTTCCACTTAATTAAAATAACCAATGGCTTCATAATTAAGGTAAATGATGATATAGCTCTGACTAGTTATCCCACATTACAGAAATTTCCAACCCTAACATATCTGCTACTGTTTCCTGATTATGAATACTGATTTAGGTTTATGAAGTTATAATACTTTATGAATTAATAAATTAAGTTAATGATGAATTTTTATAGGGGAAATCAATTGAGGCAGTTGTGTTAAAGTAGTCTGGATTTCTATATTAATTCATCAATACAGATGCTTTCTAATCTATCAAAATAATAACCACTCTAGGAGAAAAAAGAATATTTACCATCAAAGCTAAGGCTTGCAACCTTGGTGTATTTACCCTCAGAGGCCTTTAGTGTAACCGCTTTAAAATGTACTGTTATAGCATCATTCTGTGGTGTGGGTCGGACACTCTGTAAAGGAAAAAAACTGTTATGTTAGTCTAGTAGTTTAGTTAGAAAGTAAAGCACACTCAAAATTAAGTCATAATGTCTACAGTAGCTGTAAATGAAATAAGACAAGTGCAAAACCTGACTTTCACAAGAATACTGCATGAAGCAAAGTGACGGCAAAGTATGAAGTTACTAAGCATGAGACGACGTCGAGATGAACTCACGTGGAAAACCTAACTGTCTGACTCTCTACATGAATGCCTACTTTGTAAGAAAGGGGACATGAAGACATCGCAAGACCCATCCGTCTTGAAGAAATCCACACACAAAGGTGCCCTGGAACTGTCTCCTAATAGGAAGGATGAGTACACCTCAGGGCACTGTGACCCCATGTGGCCTCTGCAGTTGTTTCTCCACGGCCTGGCAGTGTAAGCAAGGTCCGCCGTCAGAGGCCAAGGCCCACTACAGAGGGATTTAACTTGGAAGTAAGGCTCGGATGCTTCCAACTTAGGAAATCAGGTCTATCCACATAAACTTAAAGCTAAAACCAAACCAAACCAAACCAAACCAGTAAATGGTGTACTTTTAGTGTATATTTAGAACACATTATAAGGTCTAGGGGTTTTTATTTGAACCGAAAGAATTCAAAGATACCAATTCCACCCACGCTGTTCTGATAAAGAAAGCCTTAGAGAGAGTAATGCGATGTGTCAACAGTTGAGAAACCGGGAGGACTGAAGCCAGGCTCCCGACTTGGTACGGGACCACTCGTCTGACACCCTGGTACACAAAAGTGTCTTCATGGAATTACAGTACTGCACAGTAACCCTAATTCTAAGTATTTAGCCAATTGTTGGGACTGTGTGAACTTGATGTCAAAGCCTATTATTTCAAACAGAAGACAATCTTCCTCCTGAGAAGCTCATGCTTGCTCACATGACTGGCAAGCCACTAGATTCTTCCCCATTCTAGGCTGAGCCTTATAGAGGAGAATTCTACCAGACAGAGCATCAAATGTGAGTCCCTGAAGACAGAGTAACTGTGAGAAGAGTATGAAAAAGACACACTGGCCCTGCAGGCTGGTGTCTGCTAGGGCAGGGAGCTAAGAAGATTACAGTAGCTCCAGGGCCTGCCAGGGCAGCTCACTCTCCCATGCACTGCCATTAGCCCTGGGTGGCTAGCAAGTCCTTACAGGCCAGATGCCGGCCGGCCCTAAGGATGGCTCTCGCAGATGCATGTGCTGGGATTCTCAAGTCTTGGCTCTGGCTGCCTGCTCTCCCAGCATGAGATCTTCTCATTTGCTTCACTGTGCCCTCAAGACTGGGCTGGGAACTAGACGATCTGCTCATAGCAATAGCTTACTTATCAATAAACTTATTGTCATTAGCAACCATTTGAAATACAGATCTCTTCATTCCCTCAAGGATATATATGTATTTTTGAGAGCAAACAAAGAACTGCTAGTACTGTTAGCTGAGCTACAAATGGAAGGAAGTTTCATTTGTTTTTATTATACTATTGTACCACACTAGCTAGGGAAAGCAGCGGAGTACACACGGCCAATCTAGCAGCGGTGCAGCGGGAGCCTGGGCACACTCAGGCTCACGTTCCCCGCCTGGAAGAACATCCCCGGAGACCAGACTAGATATTTTCTAGGGTATTATCTGTCTACAGAGTGCAGTGACTGTATCTATTTGCTACTTTGATCTTGAGCTCGTGGCCTGCTAGAGAGCTGGCCTTGTAAGCTGAGGCCTCAGAGGGCTTTCATGGCACAGCTACCGCCTTCACTGGCTACTGTGTGTGAGACAGCAACAGTGGACGCACAAACACATCCGAACATGCTCACATGCTGAAGCAGGTCATGAGGAACCACTGTGGCATGCTCTGTGTGGTAGCAGCCTGGGCAAAGCCATACCAGACAGAACAAGTCATGTTTTCTTGCTGAGATACAGTTGTTGTAAGCAGGAAGCTCTTACAATACATGTTGAAAAAGTGATTCTTACTTCAAATGCAATACTTTAAGCATTTCCAAACAAGAGAAAAAAACTTGCATTCAGAGTTATCACCTCAAAACATACTGCACTAACAGTAAACAAATGTACAGTTGGTGAATCACTTTACACAAGTAGTCTGAACTGAGCAACCATTAAAAATAAACCTGAATCATTGGGTAAAACTCATGTCTAAGGAAATAACAACAAAGCAAAGCAAAAGAAAAGAATCATTCTGGTAGCTTAACATGAAAAATAATACAAAATCATTACCTTGTAATGAACTTATTTATTACACTAGCTATTTTAGTACTAGTTACTGACTACTGCTTATTCAAATATTACTAAGAAGTGAGGAAATATGGCAAGATCCCCAGGAAAGGCAGCTTGCATCTATTCTTAATATATTTTTAGTCTTTGCTCATGATATTCAGGTCAAACTACCACTCAGTTATTAAGACAGGTGTGGTGGTGCGTGCCTTTAATCCCAGCACTTGGGAGGCTGAGGTAGATCTCTGAGAGTTCCAAGCTGCCTGGTCTACATTGTTACAGGCCAGCCGGAGCTATATAGTAAGACCCTATTTGTTTTTGTTTGTTTGTTTTTTAATTTCCAAGACACATTGAGAAGTCATAGAAGCATGTCAATAAGCAAGGGGAAAACCTGCTAGTACATAGCAATTGAATTCTTAATACTTTTGCGTAAATTCACTAGAGCAAATATCAAGCTGATACAAATGGTTTCTACTCATCAACTTCCATGGAAAGCTCATGCAAACCTTCCTTTGAAGACATCTGAGGCACATGGGTGTTCATGATGTCAGGAAGGCTGTTTTCTCAGAGCTCCATGACACACAGAGGGCCTGAATGTGGGCCTTCTGTGCATGGCCAGGGGAGGAAGACCTGGAGCTCCCCGCATTGCTCTCATGCACTGGGAAGGACTACAGTGTTTAAAGACATGCCAGGATCTAATCTTGTTATAATATGAGAAAGAAATGCTGAAATAAACAGAAAGCAAAACACAAAGTAAACCTGGTTCTCAGAAAACTTAGGTTTCAGTGAATGTAAGAGAGAAGTCTATGGCTCTGCGACCTCTGACTGAGCACTATGACAGAATTGGCTGGTCTCTCTCCTACGCTTGTAGCTACAGTGTTTGTCTACACTTTCCGCACTTAGATGGACCCCAAGAAGCCTGGGCTCAAAGTGAGCTCAGGGGTAAAGGGGACTTGGGCACTCTGACTCAGAGCCCCGCTTTCAGGGCACAGTCTAGCGCACAGCCGACGGTTAAACAATTATTAAATGAACGAGTGAAGACCAGGGTTCTCACACCCCACATACAGCCGAGAGGCCACAGCCCACCACAATACTCTATGACCTTGCTGTTGAGTCACACAAACACACACATATACACACGCACATACACACACGCACACTACGTATGTGCGCGTGTGTGTATGTGGTGGCACTCAAAAACTTACTGTTATTGGTACATCCTTTGTTCCTGAATTTAGTAAATGGAGATTTAGAACCTTTGGTAGATCTGTTGAAATAGAAGAAAAGAAGTGTCTCTTTAAAAGGTGTGCTTCGCAGCAAATTAGAATCTTTACCTTATCAGACATGATGCAATATTGGCATGTTAAAAACAAATCAAATTTTAAAAATATGGTCTTTAATCCTGGACGAGTCTTAATTACAAATTGTTCAAATCAATCTCAAATTTCATACATTTTCCTTAATAATAATGATCTTATCTTGGTTGTTTATAATTTTAGAATTAGAACTCTCTCTTTGACCACTTATGATAAATAAAATTATGCCATTATAATGCAACTGAAGAATCCAGTCTTTAAAAAAAAAAAATCCAGAAATAGTCTTTGACTTCCTTTATTTTACTACTGAAAAAAATATTCATCACAATTGAATGTGTGAGGAACTGGATTAAGAAACTATTTTCTGCCTCAGTTTTCTACCTGACAATTCAAGTTATCTCAACCTATTTTATCACCTGGGGAGGCAGGTTTCTCAAAAACACTTTCTACAAGATCACAGGACCCACTGAGAAAAACCTTTCAAAGCTGAATTACAAGTAGAGCCATCAGAGAACTGAATCCCAATTGGATTCTTTTAGGCCTCCTGGCAGTCTGAATGGCCCCCACAAGCTCATACATTTGAATGCTTGGTCTCTAGAGGTAGAACTGTTCTGAGAAGGATTTGGAGGTGTGGCCTTGTTGTTGGTGGCCCAGTCCCCCACCCTCTCTACCTACAACCTGTAGGTAACACGCATGCTCCCAGTTACTACTCAAGCACCATGTCTTGTCTGCCTGCTGCTATGCCCCCCATGATGACCTTCATGGATTAACCTTTAGAATTCTAAGCAACTCCCTCTCCCCCACATTAAATGCTTTTTTTATAAGTTGCCTTGGCCCTGGTGTCTCTTCACAGCAACAGAAAGTAACCAGGACAGACCCATAAAGGTCTGTTACTTTACCTTGTGTCCGGAGTGTTCCAAAATCTAACATCTCAGTTGAGGAATAGATTCCAGGAGCTAGGAAAAGAGAACCGTGCACAGGGATCACTCTCTCAGCCAGGACAGGGGAGTGCTGAGGACAGAGCAAACCTGCACTCACTCAGCTCCCCACTGACCTGTTGTAACTTCAACCTCAACCGGGAGAATGATGAACTGGGTGCTGTCTGAGGCGTTCGTCTTTATCCTTATGAAGGCTGTGTGATTATCTGCTTCTCTGGAGGAAAAGCTGGCTCGCATCACCCCCTTGGTCTCATACGGAGGGATTTCCTGCGAGGAAACAGACTATAATGGAGCAAGCCCCTGGAATGCTGTACAATGCTGAATGGACTGTTTATTCGAGTAGGTGACACAGACTAAAGGCGCACTGTTATTTTATACGCCTACCAAGAAAAACATAGTATATTACCAACTAAACATACGCTTCGCTGGCTGAAGCACATAAACCCTCCAATCTTAGAGAACGTTACAATACAGACACAGTGAGCTCTTTAGAACGGGTGGCATATGCTATGTCGAGACAAGTAATTAAGCCAAGGGTCTGAAACAACTATAAGCTGCAAAACCTTTTAAAAGCCTAACTAGTCTAGAAAATCAGTTGGGTTTTTGTTGTTGTGTTGTTTTTGTAACATGTTAGTTGTGTATTCAGTCCTGAAATTATCCAATGGAAATGGCCCTATCCGGGGGGCAGTATTTTCCAGAAGTGTTCTCCAGATGATAACCAGGTTGGCTTCAGACTCGGCTCTCTTTCGTTTAAAACCTAATACTTCACCTAGCACATTGAAGTGAATCTCTCGGTGCGCATGTGTGCGCACGCACCTCCCCCCCCCCCCAAACTGTCGGTCTTCTACATGCGAACAACACACATACACTACACTAGAAGGAACTTATTGGAACATAACAGGGGTGGGTATAGCAGTTCTTTTCCAGGTTTTAGAACTTATTTGGCTGTTTGGAAATCACTGGAATTTTCTTGCAAACCACTTCTAGTTTATTTTAGGAAAACCTCATGTTCTAGAACTTACTAGTCTTCACCTACCCCTACGTTCTTAACTCTGGAGTCTCAAAGTGGAAAGGCAGGAGACAGACAGGAAGGATGGAGCTGGGCAATGGATCCTTGCAGAGAGTCAACATTCTGGTCCTGTTTTCACAGCCTGCAACCTCTGGTAACGCCCTGGCTCCAGTTCTCATGATGAAACCTACACATCAACCATGGGAACTGAGCATCCGGGAGCTGCATCTCCTCATGGTTCGAGAGACTCTTCATAGCTAAACTTCCTTGTGGCAGAAGACAGTGTTCTTACTACATAAAAAATCTAAGGTGCGAGGCAGAGGCAGGTGGATTTCTGAGTCCGAGGCCAGCCTGGTCTACAGAGTGAGTTCCAGGACAGCCAGGGCTACACAGAGAAATCCTGTCTCGAAAAACCAAAAAAAAAAAAAAAAAAAAAAATCGTACTTGTATCAAAGTTTCACAGTTGGATGTAAATGTCTCATGCAGTGGACTTCTAGAAATACATGTAACATAAAGCATCTGATGTAAAGTGACATGTGTAAACCTCTCATGCAGTGGACTTCTAGAAATGTATGTAACAAGAAGCATCTGATGTAAAGTGACATGTGTAAACCTCTCATGCAGCAGACTTCTAGAAATGTATGTAACAGGAAGCATGTGATAAAAAGTGATTTCTTTAGAGACCAGCAGGAGTTATGGAGCCCGGAGTCCATGTTCTAAAGTAAGCTGTGCTTCTCAGTGCCTCACTGTGTGCAAGCATGTCTGTGTGTGTGCACATGAGTGCATGTACCCACTGAGGCCAGAGGTATCAGATCCTGGGAGCTGAAGCTGCAGGTGGTGGTGAACCACCTCATGTGGGTGCTGAGAACTGACCTTAGACCCCCGGGAAGAGCAGTATATGCTCCTAACTGCTGAGTGATCTCTTCAGCCCCAGCGGCTCATCCTCAGAGCAGATTTCTAGGCTACATATTTCTTGTTCCACTTTTGAAAATAAATACTAGATAAAAAGATTCTCGGAGGGTTCTTTTAGCAATGGTATACAGAATGAGTTTTATTTCTTTTAAAATCAATCATACAATACACCTTTTCTACTTCTATATTAAGCCCTGTAGAATCTAAGAGTGAACCAAACTGTTCTAATACACTACCAAGTTTAAGAAATTATGTTTTAAAAAAGAAAGAAAGAAAGAAAGAAAGAAAGAAATTATGGTTAGCAAGCCATTTATTCCAAAATGTGCTGTTTACTGTTGGGGTATGAGAGTCATACTCTGTATGTACACACGCACGCACACACACACACACACACACACTCACTCACACACACTCACACATACACACACTCACACACACTCACACATACACACTCACACACACTCACACATACACACACGCACACACACATACAGTCACACACACTCACACACATACTCACACACACACACTCACACACACGCACACACATACACACACTCACATACACACACTCACACACACACACGCGCGCACTCACACACACTCACACACTCACACTCACACTTACACACACACTCACACACACTCACGCACACACACGTGCGCGTGCTTGTTAATTTTTAAAAAGATTTACTTTTATTTTATATATATGGGAGTTTTGTCTGCTTGCATGCTTGTGCATCTCACACCCCTGCCTGGTGTGTACAGAGGCCAGAAGGCAGCACTGGATTCCTTGGAAGCAGAGCTAAGGATGGTTGATAGCTACCGTGTGGGTGCTGGGAACGGAATCCCTTCTAGAGAGCCAGTGCTCCCAACTACTGAGCCATCTCTAGTTGCTCCTCCCTCCTGTCCCACAGCCTAAAATAGTTTGTAATGTGTATTTTATTTAAGCAAAAATTTTGGACACGTTTTCTGAAAGTGTCTTATTTCAAACAGTAAATAGATGAACAAGATTAACTCTTACGAAAAAATGCCTTTTCTTCTGAAAAGAAAGTTAGATCAGTTTTCCCTTTATGTTGAATCATTACCATGCACCTATAACTAATCTGTTTCTTTTCATTCTGTAAACTACTTCATGTTTATATTGTTTTAATTTATTATGTTCATAATCCATTCTTCATGTTGTATATCAAAAGATTGTCAATGTTGGTTTGAATGCCCTCTTGCCATATATGGATCCCAGAACTTTGTCATAATATATGCAATGAATAAATGGTAGAAATAAATCTTCCGTGAACCATTTAAAAGAAGAAAAAAATGCTGGACTTCACTTGAGCATACACGAGAGCAAGCTCTGCTTCCACTCACCCACAGTTTCCTGGTGCCTCCTTGCTGACCTGTGGGGAGCTCTAGGTGAAGGTCGCCTCCACTCGAGTACATCTCTACAACCTGGGGCAAAGCACACACCACGGTTATGACCAAACCTCTCTTATCACAAGCAGTGTGCTGAACTGAGGATGTCAGCACTCTCCCTCCTTATTGGACGGATACAGAAGTAGATAAACAGGGCAAGCACCAGCTCCCATTGCTCATCTGCATAAGCAACAGGATTTTTAAATTAAATCAAGGTAACTCTGAAAAGTAAACTTACAAACAGTGTAATTTCAGAAATTAGGTTTTAGGAAACAACAGAACACCTTTTTTTAAAAAAAAAAAATAATAAAAATACATGTGAATGATGAAGTTTTGGAAACAGAAGTTTAAGGCTGGGTACAGTGCCAAATGCCTGTCTTCTCAGCTCTTGGGAAGCTGAGGTGATCTCGAATTCAAGGCCATCTGCAGCTGCACAACCTGAGGCCATCTTAGGCTGCATAAGACCATTTCAGAAAAACAAAAACAAAAAAATTTTATGTATAGCTAGATCTAGTGGTGGATACAATAACCATCAGAACAGTGACAGGAGGAGATAAACACTGAGATACACGTACAATTCTAATAAAGAACAAAACACTTGCTTTCTGAGCTGAGAATGTATATGCTTAGAATGTGCAAAGCCCTGGGTTTGAACCCCAATACCACACACACCAAAAAAGGTTTCTGCGGGAGGGCTGGAGAGAGAGGCTGGCTAATGTGCAACCAATGTGCAGCTTTTCTGCAGAGCTGGAAAGGAGCGAAGTCTTACAGTCTATGGTATGGAGGGAACTACAGTTGACAACAGTTAGTTGGCCATTTCAAAGGTCCTACAGAGGATTTTGAGTGTTTTTAATACACAAGCGGTATTAATATTTAATACACAAGAGTCGAAGTGATGGATAAGCCATCCAGCTTTATTGCTGGATCATCTTGCTTTGTTTTGTTTTTTATTTGCGACATGTCCTTGCTGTAGGTGGTTTGAACTCACAATCCTTTTGCTTTTCCTTTCCAAGCACTGAAATTAGAAGTGTGTGCTAACTTGCCCGCTCTTCCATCAGTTTCTTATACGTTCACACACTGATGGGTGTCTAGGCTGTCACCAGTGTTTCGCCACAGTGTTGGGTGACATGAAGCTGCTGTAGGTACTGACTGAGGACACTTGGTATGGACACCTATCTTCCTTTCTTTTAGGTAAATATTAAGGAAGAGAGTGGGTAAGATGGTGGAAACTTTCCATGATAGCAGAGAACTTCAGTGCTTACAAAGAACAGATACACTGTATTACTGTTAGTAAATTTGGGGCAAAGTGGGGAACTTTGTTACTTGTTTTATCACAAAGTCTCCCAAGAAGGAGTAAGAGAGAACAAAGCAGAAGACCTGACAACTCCAAGATAAGCTGAAAAGGTTCTCTGCTTGCCTTTCTTTGTGTCTGCTGTGAAGGCCATACACTCTGCAGGCTTGCTGAGTACTGTGACCTCCCATTTGGCACAACTAGGCACAGTTGAACAGCAGAATATTTGCCTAGCAAGTGCGAGGCCTGCATGACTCCCCCCCCCCCCCCCCGCCCAGAAAACAACCAAGGACTAACTGGGAAAGGAGTAGAGAAATTAAATTCAAAGTGAAGATCACTGGGTCACAACAAAGACTGAGAAAAATGGGTAACACACAAACAGCTGTGGACTGACCAATACCTCTTGAGCCCACCTATAAAATCCTTCTACTTTATTTTACATAGTCTTGGCAACTGTGACAGATTTGAGATTTCTTGCTAGGCACTTAATTCCCACCAAAATGAGGATTAAAGTTACCCTCTGGAAAAGGACAGAAACTCACCTGTAAAGGCTCACTGTGAGGATTGTGTATGTTTATTATGGGTGAAAAGCTGCTGTTTACAGGGACTCTGGCCCCAAGAAATGGCCTTAACCGATACGGATTTGGAACCCCAACACCAAATACCTGTTTCAAAGGGAAATAAAAAGCTTTTGAGTTGCTTTTTAAACCAGCATGCTCACTGTTACAGCTCTATCTTATCTATCTATAGAAAACAGTCCATTGATTTTGACGTGAGAAATGCTAACCACCCCTTAGGACGACATGTACAGATCTGCTTTACTCTATACACGCATACAGAATGACTTCTGGATGACCTTAATACACACTGGTAACTAAAATGTGAACAGCCCTTCAGTAGACCATCAAACAGGTGCTGAAAATTTCTCCACTCCAACTCTTAAGAGATGGAGCTGTGACTCAGACAACGCTCAGCTATAAAGCCCAGGCTCAGGTTAACCCCACACTGAACATCTCACCTAGGCTGACTAACAGGGAAAGGCAGCTATTCAAATGACAAATATTCGGTCTATGTTGTGCCAGGCACAGCACATACATAGTAGTAAACAGACTGAATAATGAGCCTGTGTTCACGGCACTTTCTCTAGTACTGGGCAGATGTGGTAAAGGCAGAGACTCTTATAAAATGTGCTGTGATTATAAAGTAAGTCATAGAAGGAGGAGTTTGGAAACAGTGAGTAATAGCAGGAGCGATACCCTGCAATGCAGAGGTGAAACTTGAGAAAGAGCAGGGGCAGGGCCAAGAGTATCAGACAGATGAGGTCTGTTTAGGACAAAGACTTGGAGGAGCACCAGGTGTAGGAAAGGGCAGACCCACACTAGAGCGCAGCAGGTCACTGAAGCTCATCTTAA
Organism: Rhynchomys soricoides; assembly: GCA_019843965.1. NCBI lineage: Eukaryota > Metazoa > Chordata > Mammalia > Rodentia > Muridae > Rhynchomys > Rhynchomys soricoides. The sequence continues at coordinate 13,592,673 of JADRCH010000031.1, forward strand.
GTACAACTTGACTACAACCATCAGAAACTACAGCCTGACTATGACCACCTATGTTAGTGCTCTGGGAGAGCCAAGCCCTTCATACTGTAATAGTCTATTCACCGAGTCAACAAGGCGGCCAGGAGTGTAGCCAGCTAGTACAGCGTACATCTAGAATATGTGAGGGCCTCAGTGCATTTCCTGGTACTACAAACAAACAAACAACAAACAACAAAGGCAATAAAAAAAATGCAACCTCCTGAGGTCCAGGAAGTGTAAGTGCCCTAGGTCTCTCCTAAGTCTAAGGTCCTGTACTCCCACTTCTCCCTGGAGCTCACACCGCCGGCTCTTAAAGGTTATCAGATTCGCTGGTTACGTCTGTACTGAAAAGGAAGCATAAGCTCTGGTCTTACCTGGTAAGTGAACACCCCATGGTTAGATGTGTTAATAAATAAAGTATTTTCTACATTTCCTACTACTCTTGCAAGAAAAACTACATCAAATGATGTGTTTCCTCCTGGAAGAATTTTCTGAAAAAGAAAAGCAAGAAAATTAAATTGGTTATCAAAAAACAGTCAGAGCATACTGGCCAGCATTAGACAGCTAAAGTTCTACAAAACAAACACATCTTAGAATCATTTCCATAAACTAGCTTTTTTCTTTTAAACATTTAACCTTCAAATCAGCCACACTGTTGCACGACGGAAAATAATAAGAGATGTCTTCATTGCCCATCTTTGCCCTTTACCAGCTAAAGCTCTGCTCAGGCAGCTCCCTTGGACTCTGTTCATTCAAGTCACTAGACTGAACAGAGTAGACACACAGGCCCAGGGCTGAAGCTAAGCTTTCTATACAGATGCAGTGTTGTACTACAAACAAAAGGTGTGGGCCTCGATTATCTGACGTCTGCCATTTGTCCATATGAAGTATGAAATGCCCCAACAACTTAAATTAGAAAAGAAGGAAGTCACACCTATTATTTCCTGCAGATTCAGAATGTCATCGTAATCGGTAAAAGGAAATTTTATTCCAACAAAGTATCGGAGATATTCCAAGACATTCCAGAGTAAGACTTTGCCTGCAACACAGCCTGGAGGACATTTAATATGTAACGCTACCAATGTCTTCATTCTGCTTCTATCGTGAGAACTCTAAATGCTACCCAAATTATAGCTCAAAGCACATGACACTGAGACTCTGGCTGAAGACAGCCAGAAAGAACATTTCTCCTGCATTATCAGCAACAAAATCCGGGGTGGGGTGGGGATCCTAATTTTTCTTAAATCCATCACACAAAATGTATGGATGACAAACAGGTCCAAAATGAGATGGAATGTAGACACTAGCTCACCACAGCAGAGAATGGGAAGACAACAGGGCTATCACACAAGGGCACACAGAGAACTCATCCACGGTTGTTAGAGGTGGGTGTGGTGTCAAGTGGAGTACAGGGAATTCACACCTGATCCTGATTTTAAGGATGAACTCAAGTCTGGTAAACTTTCCACGACACAATTCTAAATAACCCACTGGCCAAGTAGTCACATGGTAACATAACCACTCCATGTTGATCTGAACTGAAAATACAACATATTAAAACAATAGTCAGAAGAAAATTTATAACATTACATATTTTGACCTTAAACAACAATTTATATTTCTGCTTTGAAAATCTAGAAACACCTAGAAAAAGAGTAAATGAAATCCAAAGTAAGTAAAAAGAATAAAGCCAGGTAAAATTGGATGAACACAGAAAACGCAGAAAACAGTCAGCAAAATAAAATGAACGCTGGTACTTCAGATCTATCAAGCTGATTGACAACTCTATAGAATGTGTGGAGAGAGAGGGCATGCATGGCTTTATCCATGTTCTACACTATAACTGTACATCTACACACTCCGGGAGGACTAAAGGAATATAGCGTTCCTCTGAGAGAGAGGGTCAAATAGTATCTGCCTCTGTGCAGCCTGGTGAAGGAGACATATCTGGTTAACAAAAAGGAAGAGTATTCCATACCAAGAGAGGTTAGAAAGCCAGTAAAGGGCCCCGGGAAGAGAGGGTCTTTCACAGGAGGGGACTAGAACACATCAGGAGGAACAATGGGGGGAAGAGAGCAAGGGAGCAGCAAGAGTTAAAGGGAGTCAGGGTAGCAGACAAGGAGACAACAGGAGGACAGACAAGAGGAGGGACATCTAACTCTAAAGCCTTCTGAAAAGCCATATGGAAACCCATTACGGTAGAAGCTTCTTAAAATACAAACATATATGCATATACAGAGTTTAAATGAGGTTACTCTATAATGGGGGGCAGCACCCTAAACAGATACACATGCTAGCGAATGAAGACCTTAGTGCTGGGAATAGGTTACCTCTTTCTGAGTTATTGGCCTACACGGTTCCAAAGGCTCCCAAACATTACGAGCTATCACCAAATGCTCTTGGTTATCATTCTACAGTCCTACTGCTAAGGATACCCCATTCTTGAGTCAGGATCATGGAAAAGTCTAGCTGGTACTCACCTGAAAGCTGCATCCCTACTGCCTAGCTTTCACAATGTTGGAAGGTGCTATGGATGCTACCAGAGAAGAAAAGTAACCATTAATGTCATCTAGCTGTGAACCCTGCAAGCTACAATAATGACAGATTTGACAAGATATGCTCACTGGCACACCCGTGGTATGGGTTATGGGATTAACCAACTACTTTATGCTCGAATCCAAAGCCTGCTCCATGAGATGGATCCCTGGCACTGTTAATGGGGCCAATGGGGAGCATCTACACCTATTCTGCTATATGGATCTGGTACTGACATAAGTTGCGATGACTCATTAATACACTAATAGGCCAGTGCATCTCTCAACCCTCTTCAGAGAAGTGTCTCCTTGCAGTAGGCAGCAATTAACAGAGAGACCCTCATCTGGTCAACCTGCAGACAGTTAAGATTGGGACTGCTCAGCCCTAAAGGGGTCATCCAAATTCTGAGGGGAGGGAACATTTTTATGAGACATCGGGGGTGGGGTGGGATGTAGATAACTTCAAGGAGAAGAGTCTTCTGGATACACGGGGCAGTTGTAAATATGAACGCAATGATTGTAACAGCAAACACAAGACCTCCGTAAGGGAGCTGTTCGCAATTTACAGCTCTTGGGAAAGGACGAATCCATTTTCGTCAATGGTGTGCGCGCTGGCTGGTCAATCACTCTTTAAGGAACTCTTCACTCCTAAGGACAGTTGGGTGATATAACCTGAATTTGAAGAGTTAAAAAAGTAAACAAACAAACAAGCCAAGTTAGGGTAGGGAGGTGAGGGTAGATCTGGGCGGAGCTGGGCTTGTGTTAGAAACATACTAGATGGCTCCAAAGAGAGAAGGAGAAGACAGCCAGACAAGACAGCTCAAAGTGCGGAGAAACTGAGGGTTGCCAGGGAAAAGAAGCAACCACAGTTTACAAAGCTGTAGCTGTCCTGTGGGGGAGGGGGACAGAAGAGCATCTGAAAGGTAAACAAGGAGTCTTGGTGAAAGGGGGTTGCCAGCCCTACCCACAGGACAAGCCCACAGCTTTCACAAGGCTCAAATCTATTTATGGGTCTCCCTGAGACAGCGCCTTCTCTAACAGGATGGGTCAGCAGTAGAGAGTTCTCCTGTGCCTAGGGGAGAGAGAGGGAGAGTGAGTGAGTGAGGGAGGGAGGGAGGGAGGGAGGGAGGGAGGGAGAGAGAGAGAGAGCACGAGCTAGAGCTAGCTGATGAGTGTGGGTGGACAGACCTCTAGAGCCACCTGACTCTACAGACTCCAAGAACTGAGCTCCAGCACACTCCCCAACATTCCCAGCTGCGATCCTTCAGCAGGGCAATGAATGAAGTGAGTGAGAAGCAAGTGCGGCCACTGCTTTCTCTAAAGTTACCTCACCCAGGAGACAACCCCCATCCCAGATGGACCATTAGTCTGAGTAAGAACAGGGCGTGGGGGTGGGGCTCAGGAGAATGGGAGATTGAAAAGCCAAGTGTGGCTAGTAGGGGCCCCTGGTATGCAAAGAAGAGAGGTACTAGACTGAAGACAGCCCTGGAGACAGTGGACACTTGTGCAATGCAGGCTATGGACCAGTGTAAGACACAGGAGAAGTTCAACTGACCTGCACATACCTGCAGCCTTCAAGTTTCAAAGACCCAGAGGAAAAGCACTGAGGCATTAGCAGCGCCCCCATCGGCTATGTAACTTCCTTTTCTATACCATTAGGAGTTACAGACAGTTCTGAGTTGACATGCCACTGAGAATTGAACCCAGCTTCTTGGGAAAAGCAGCAAGTGCTCTTAACCAGTATCATCTCTTTAGTATTACTCCCCCCATCCCCCCCTTTTTAGACAGGTCATTCAAACAAGAACCAACAAAGAACCTGGACTTATACTGCACAACAGACCAAATGGACCAAATGGACTTAACACATATCTATTCATAGAATATTATTCCTAATAGAACAGAAATATACATCCTTCTCAACAGCCTTTGGAACTTTCCCCAAGATAGATAAGTCACAAAGCAAATCTTAAATAAAAATAATAAAATAAAATAAAAATAATAAAAATAATTTCTTTAAAAAACTTTAAATCTACTTGTTTACTTATATTAGTATGTGGGTATGTGGAACTCAGGGGACACTTGTAAGAGCTGGATCTTTCCTTCTATCACATGGGCCCAACAGATCACACTGCACTGGGCTTCAAAATAATCTCATTTATCTCATATGACAGCGAAATAAAAGTAGAAATCAGCCACTGGGGAAACCAAGGGACCATACAGATGCCTGGATATTGAGAAACTCTCTCGTAAATGACCAACAGGACACCGAATTCAATTTGGGGAGGGACTAACCTGGAGATTCCTTGGAATCAAATGAAAGCAAAAGTGTAATTATAACCCGCCATAATCTTTGGGATATAGTCAAGTCGTTTTAAGAGGAAACTTTCAAATACTGAGGACATAAATTAAAAAGGAAATAGCAGAGAAGGGCATTTGCTGCTCATGCAGAGGAGCAGGCTGCATTTCCAGAACCTACACGATGGCTCACAGCTGTCTACGCTCTAGTCAGTCCCAGCAGATGTCCTCCTCTGTCCTCATGGACAGCAGCCATGCACATGTGCAGACATACATGCATGGAAACATTCATACACAAAATATAAAAATAAATAAGTCTCTAAAAACAATTAAAGCTCTCAAATAAACAATGCTGTACCTCCTCAAAGTCTTGGAGAAGATGAAGAAACCAAGGCCAATGGCAGTGGAAGGCAAGAAAGATCAATGATCACAGCAGAAGTAATGAGACAGAGACTAGCAGAACTAGAGTCAGTCAAGAGCTGGCACTTCTTGAAAAGTAAACAAGATTGATAAGCCCCTATCCAATCTAACCAAAGAGGGACAAGTCCAAATGAACAAAATTAGAAATGGAAGGGGGGACATTACAACAGATTGTAATGAAATCCAGAGAACTGTTGGGGAACACTTTGAAACCTTTATCATTAAAACTGAAGAAACATAAATTCTTAGATGTGTATGACCTGCTAATATGTATCAGGAGGATATAAACAATTCAGATCTGTAACAAGCAACAATACTGAAACACTAATGAAGATTCACCCAACACTGCAAGACACAGGGGCAGACAAGGACATTGTAAAAGGCTGACAGCAACACCGGCAGTAAGTCCAAGAATTGTCAAATGACTGCATACAGTGAAAAGAAAAGAAAACAGAGTGAAGGCGTGTCCTATAGAATGGGTGAAAATCTTTGCCAGTTTAAATGTCTAACAGAGAATTAATATTTAGATCTACAAAGTACCAAATGCAAGCAAGCAAGCAAACAAACAAACCCAAAAGGACAAATCATCTAACCAACAGATGGTTAATGAACTGGATAGTCTGTTCTTTTTAGAACACAGTCAGCAAATATTTGACAGTGTGCTCAATACCTTCAGCCACTAGGAAACTGCTAATCACAACTGCTGTGAGACCTCAGCTGTCATCAGGAAACACTGGTGAGGATGGGTGGGGAAGAGATGAAGACACAGACACTGTGGGGATGAAAGTGGTCACAGCTACTATGAAAATCAAACTAAACTAGCCAATGATACAGTCTGTACCACTGCCAGGTATACGCCAAGTATATACCTAGGGGGTTTCAGACGCACACCAGAGAAACTAGCCACGATAACCGCTGTGCCAGTCACAACAGCCTAGCTATGGAACAGTCTGGCTGCCCACCACGTGGGGACTGGGCGACAAAAGTGTAGTACGGACACACAGTGTCTTGTTCAGCTGTAAAGGAAAATGGATTCATGCCATTCGAAGGAAAATGGGTGTGACGGGAAAGCACTCCAGCAAATGAAGTAACTCAGACACAGAGAAACAAACACCACATTTATGCTGAAGTGTGAATAGTCTAATTATGTATGTATAAAACTGTTATGAGGAAATGGTTGTGTCTACCCTTCCCCCCCCCCCCATACAACCCCATGCCTATACATAAGCCTATGCATTTAACATCTACAAGAAATGGAAGACTCACAGTCTGGAAAATTCAACAAAGCTCACTTACATAGCAGACAACCAGAGAAGTCCTACATCTGATTTCTCCCTTATCTTCTAGTTTTGATCAACAGTAACTATTTAAAAATAAAATTTAACATTCTATTCTTCTGTTTAAATGCTTCTGATTCCTTCCTCTTTCAGAAAGAATCAAAGTCAAGGCCTTTCTGTAACATGCAGCAGCCCTCACAACCAGCGGCCCTGCTCCTCCTGGGTACCTTTCCCAGCATAGCCTCTGCCTGACCTGCTTCAGGACTGCCTTGCTGTAATCTCAGGTCAAACCCCGCCCACTATTTAAGCCTGAATCACGCCGCAATGACCCCGTACCCTGCTGCTTTTCTCTCTCTTAGATCAACTGTCTTCTAAGTTCTCAAGTATATTTATTATGTCTGCTGAGGTCACCAACCCCCACTAGGGGTTAAGTATCATGAGCAGAGTTCTCTTGTTCAGTGAAATATCCTGGCAATCATTGTTAAATTACTACACGTGTTACTTCTATATGGGTGGCAAGGCAGGTTTTTAAATGTCTATCTCCTCCATGCTGTAAATTCTAACAGTAGTCGGGTTTACTGTACCTGTGCACACAGCAGAGGTGTGAGGAGGGCAGTGCTCTCTTACCTCCTCTATTCCCGCCCTCTCCAGGTCATTCATTGCCAGGTAGCTGTCTACAATTTACCCTGGCTCTTGTTAACATACCAAACCCCAGAGATCCAGGTTTCATTCTTTATCTGTCCGATATCCCCCACTAGGCTACAGCCCCGTGTGCCCCAGTCCCCGACAACACGTGTGGGCATCAGACTTTAACCTAAAATGGCATACACGACGTTTAAGCTTCTACATCTAAAGACAATCAACCAGTGCTCAGCAGGGCCTTCAACCCACAAT
>JADRCH010000031.1:13600120-13616271 GCA_019843965.1 Rhynchomys soricoides
AATCTAAAAACAATCAACCAGTGCTCAGCAGGGCCTTCAACCCACAAGATTATTTTAAAGCATAATAAAGTAAGTGGCTTAAAATTTTTAAATTTTATCTATAGACTATTTTATCTATAGACTAGTTACTAAATGTAACTGAAACATAGCTATATAGAACTTGGTCTTTCAAATAATTTTCAGTATTTTCTATTGGTTGGTTAATATAGACATGGTATTAGATAATAAAACCCATCATGAGTTGTAAGAAACACCTTTTTTCCCCCAAAGAAATAAGAAGTGATGGGGATTCTGAGGGCGTGGAGGGAGTTAAGTCAGAGGGATATGTAGGAAGGCTGTGCTCTTCTGGGCATGAGCGACACGTTTCATTTCTCCTCAATGGCTCACCCCTTCCCCAGTCTCTGAGAAGGGAAGATGGAAGCAAAGGGAAGAAAGAAGAAAGGCCGGCGCCGACTGTGCCCACCATCTTAACTGTCTTAAAGCTGACGTGATGTGTCCACACCCACTGTGACGGTCATGGTGCTCACTGCTTAGCTCCACTTCCTGGAACTGCATACACAATTTATCTTTTCAAGAATTTCCAGAGAATCTGTTCTTTACATAAAGGTCATCAGCAGAAATGTCTCTGAGAGGAGTCTGATTCAGAGGTGTCAAGCTGGCTCTGCAGAGCTTATTATGCTGAGTACTCTACCCTGTCTCTTGTTCAACTTGTTTCCAATGTAGGAAAGTTGAGAGATATACAGAGATTCGTATTTCTGACTTGTCTTGAAATCTCAGAACTGCGCGTGGGCTTCCACCTCCCACAAGGTGGCTACCAAGTAAAGGCAAGCTGGAGCTGCTTGCAGGGACTCCCAGCACCTCAGCACCCCACCCCCACCCCATTTCCCTCATCCAGAAACAGCTGCAACTCCTGGGAGACTTGGGGAGCAGTGAAAGGACGAGGGAAGCTTGAACACCCAGAGCCAAGCATCACAGAATTAGCGGATGGAGTCAACTCATTAGTAACTAGTCGTTTACGCAACGGTCGCACAATCAAGCACTACTTCTGGGCTTTTTCATTTTTTCCTTGCCTTCTCACCTAGCACACTTGCACACTAACAGTGCCAGAAAGCTCGGACACACAGACACAGACACACATGGACAGAGACACAGAAACACACACACACACAGGGGTGGTGGTGGTTTATAATGTGTGTACCACCTGCTATGGCCACGTATGAGGCAAATTGCTGGGCAGACTCATGGCTGGCTGATCTCTGACCATGACTCTTTTGAGACCTACTCCTCGCTTATATACTGGAGTCTCCCTCAGTATTAGAATTTTGTTATTTAAGACCACTGATATGTTAATAAAAACTGTGAAAATATCTTTTAGTTTAAAAAAAAAAAAAACCTCAACAGAAATTTCAGAAATGCTTTAAGGGACATTTCCCATGAGTACCACCAAGAAATTAAGGTTTAATTACCAAAAGCAGAATGTTGACTTGCCAACCCTTTAGTTAGAAAATATTTCCAAAGAGAGGGCTACAAAACCCTTAACTATAGCCATTTCAACCCTAGAAGCTGCTAACAATGACATACAATAAAATAGGATTCCAGAAAGGAGAAATGTAGACCCCTGAACAAGAAACATGAAGTTGACGTATGTATTTTGTATGTTAGAAAAGGCGCTTCCCACTTTCTTAGTCACAGCCGTCAACAGTCAGCGCATCCCTGGGAAGACGCAACTGGAATCCCCACATTTCCTTACTCATTACTTTGGAGCCTACACATTAAAGCTTATGTATCTTAATTAAAAGTATACTTCGGTCCCATCTCCGGGGCTTAGACCTTGGCTGGGCTCTTCCTTGAATACCGACTTCACACCCGACAACTGACATCATTACTGAAAATATGGGGTACTTGTGGTCCGCAGAACTCGACTGTGACTGTGACTAGAGGTACAACGACATCTGTGGTTGTCCATGGTCAAAAGGACTTTGCTGGTGTAGCTCAGGTCAGCCTGTGGCAGATGCAGCAGCAGCAGAGAGAAGAGGCCCAAGAAGGGCGGATTACAGAGACAGAGGGACCCATGGGTGCCTCAAGTCAGCAAGGAATGGGGGCTTCTGTTCTGCAACCAACGACAATGTAATCCCACTGAAGACTTAATGAGTCTGGAGGTGCACTTCACCACAGGAAGGACTGAGCCTAGACCATCTTAACTCCACTTACATATGCTGAGCAGACAACTCACTGAACAAATAAATCGTGTCCCTGAGAGAGCACTAGCTGATGCCACAAGCTTCGCTAACTCATTACCCCGCCACAGAAACCTCACTGACTGCTGAGGACCCGCCCTCCTGTAGAAGAGTGATGGGGGCTCCCACCTTCAATCCCAGCACTCGGGGGTGGGTGGGGGGCAGATCTCTGAGTTCAAGGCCAGCCTGGAGAAATCTTGTCTCAGAAAAAAACAAAACAAAACAAACACGCACACACACCCATACCCACACCCACACCCCGCACAGCTATGAGAAGGCTGGATTTTCAGAATGCTTAGAAATCCTAGCACAGTTACTATTACTTGAAGGGAAAACAATGTGCATTTAAGGATAGATATTATAATTCTTATGAAATGGGACAAACTGACATCCAAGTATGAAAACACTAGAAGCAGATTTTAATCATAGCAAAATAAAGTTATTTATAAAGATGCAGAACTTCAATTTCAAGTAAAAGCTTACCCTATTTTGAAAAAATGATGCATGGAAATGTGATGTGGTCGCAGATATTGATACTAAAGTAATAGTTTCTTCAGAACTAGGATTATGTAAGTAGACTTTTTCCATTTTTGGCATTCCAACTGGCCTGCAAAAATAAAAAGAAAACTGTCAGAAATAATTCAAAGACACTTCTAGCTTTTAGAATAAGCAGTAATTGTTTCAAAGTCAAACATATAGATTATTAAGCAAATTCACATGCAAATAAAATAAAATAGTTAAATACATACAATCCCTCAACAAATATCTGAGTGCCAATCCTGTGTTACACACCGAGTCGGGTGCAAATACATTTCAGCTGAATGATGCCTGCAGTCTGGTGAGCAAGTCTGGAAGACTGCAGGCTGATCTTTCCTCATTAATTCCACTCCGACTTTCTCCTCAAATCCCACAGACACAGATAAACTTAGCAGCAAGGTTATATAAAGAATTCTTGTGAGTTGAGGACTTTGCTATTCTCGACTAATAGAGGACATGGAGACAGAAGAAAGCTTCATTAACTTGCCCACAGCCACGCTCTGAAGCTGAATCCATGACCTAATCCTGTAGCCTCCTCAAGGGAACACTATGGAACACATCCTCAATGGCTCACAGGTCCGCTGTAATGCCCCTTAGTGTCCCTTAAAAGCAGTCTTAGTACATGGTTGGACGTGTTTTTCTGCAGTGCATCTCACTGCGTATCCTCCTAGCGTCTTCAGCATTGCACAAGTCTTTCTTCAGGGCTGCTGGTCTCACTAGCATGTTGGTCCTATGCCCCTGTCAAGATTATCAGCACTTCAAAGATAAAGGACACAGCATATACCACAGCATATACGCACTGTGCACTGCACACATCACTCATGCAGTCCGAGGCATGTGGGAGCACACATACACATGCTTGCTTTGCTGGCTTTGTTTCCTCTCCCTTTTCAGTATTACAATGCCCTCCAGAATCTGCCGTTTTCAACCCAAATAAGTAACTAGTGAGACTTTCACCATGCAGACTTCCATTCGAGTGCAACCTTCAGACTGTGTAGCCCTGGCTTCTTTGCAGGCGATGTGTCATCCCTGTCCTCAAGACCTAACTCATTTTCTAATCTGGATCCAACTTTCTTCTACAAGGTGCTTTCCCCAACGCACACACTTTCTCCCAGGGCACACACTTCTTGAAGCTTAGTTTTACAATTCAAATCCAGTGTCTGTGCATGGACCTCAGAGCCTACACAGCTGAGCACAGCCAGAGCTGTGCCTTCTGTTTGTGTCAAGGGTACACAATACAAGTTTTATCCCTACCTTTTCTTCAGTTCAGTTGTCTGACTAATTTATTATTTGAGAAATTTATAAACCAAGGAATAGTTTGATAATTTTCACCAGTTTAAGAAAATGAATTAGGGGCTTTAAGCTCCTTTAAAGATGGTAACTTATATTAGGACACATGGGCTATTCTTGCTCCTCCCAACTAACCTCCAAAACGAGGTTAACATTTAAAAGCTAAAGAGAGGTAAATTCACTAGGGGTCAAACTGTGGAGAACAACTGACCACTGGGTGCTCAACTCTAGCGGACACATCTGGACAACACAACCCCTGCAATGAAGGCTCAACGAATATCACAGAAGAGGGGGTGGGAAGGTCATTAGGAACCAGAGGTCCAGGACACCTGCCGTGATGTACTACTGTCTTCTACGTAAGTACGACAGGGATGAAATCTCAACAGTCCGGTTGCCTAAGCAAAGCCAGTATAAATAATGACTAGATGTTATCAGTTGCCATGCCTATATAATGGGGAAACCCCATTCCTAGAAGAGGTACAGCAATTCATGGGCACTAAGAGGGAGAGTCACTTTTCTCCATGGATGGACCATCTGAAATACAACCAATCCCAAATGGTCAGTCCACATACACATGAGCAAAACTAAATGAACTCTACAGGTTGTATTTGTACAAACCTGTGGTCTATACATATATGCAGTTATACAGTCAACAGGATGTAATGAGCTGGAGAAGAACTGAAGGAGGAACAAGAGGAACTGGGAAGGAGAGACAAGTGGAAATGGTCTAAATATACTATTCGTGTAAGAAATAAAAAAATCAATTCTAAGAAACACTGAAAAACAAACAAATGATAAACTCAACTGAGGAACAGAGGGAACAGAGGCTGCCTGAACAGGTAGACAGGAGAGAATCAGACTGTGGTCGGGAAGGCTGGCTGGACTGAAGCACAGAGAGCAACTCCTTAAACAAGTGGAGAAAGGTTATGGTTTCCAACTCTCCTCTCAGGTCTTCCAGAGATCTGGGTCTGTACATTACAATCTAGGAAGGCAAGCCTGCCCAACTCCAGTTTGGCCTAAGTACTGTCTCATGGTGCGGACAATGTGGGTCTGCCAAAGGCTGGGTGTGCAGAACTAGGGCTTTCTACCTTGGGATCATCGTAAACTAACAAGAGAAACCCAGGGCCTGACCTGTCCTTACTGTACAACAGCCCCATAAACACATAAAAGGGGCAACGCACTCAGCGTGCTGACAGACAGCAAGTCCCTTCCTAATGTGATGCTGTTGCTCTTCAGAGCATCAGACTTCCCTTTCACTAAGAGTTTATGTGTATGTTTGGCCACAGTCAGCCATGTAGCTCCCTTGAAACATGCTTTGCAAATATTTACTCACTGTGTGGGTCATGTTCTTTACTTGATGGTTATCAATTAGAGCGTAAACTTAAAAAAATAACTTTTATATAACCCAAGCTATAAATTTTGCCTCCTGTAAGTAAATTGTGTATCTGGATTTCTACCTTTTAAAAACAACAATGGACACATACAAAAATGTTTTCTTCCAATGGCTTACAGCACAGCTCCCTTTCATTCATATTTAGCTGCATGATATCTCTAGCTCTATAATGCTTACAGCTCAGCTTCATTAAGTTCATATTTAGGTATATGATAACTCTGGCTCTACATTGCATTCTTTTGTGTGGTAATATGTAGGGATTGTTATTCACTCTTTTGCACATGGATATCAAGTGGTCCTGGAACCATTTATTACAAAGAATGTTCTTCCCCTATTAAATTGCCTTGGTATCAATATGAAAATCAACTGTCAATAAATTTAAAAATCTATTTCTGCAATCTAAGTTCTTTTGCATTTATCTATGTATCTGTCTTTAGGGATATGTTTGAACCATTGCTTTGTAGAAAGCCTTTGAAAATGGAGGGCTTTCTACCAAAATGGCTTGGCACATGAAGGCACCAGGGGCTAAACCTGACAACTTGAGTTCAGTCCCCAAGACCCACAGGGTGGGATGGGAGAACCAAGACCCTCAAGTTGTCCCCTGACATCCACATGTGACCCCATACAAGGAAGCAGAATTTAAAAACATTTGAAAAGGAAGTTGGATATTGGAAAGTGTGCTTCCCTCAACCTTAGTTTCTTTAAGGGTATTTTGGATCAGACTGCTTGGGATCTTTTATATGGCCGTGAATTTTAAGGTAAGGTTATCAATTTCTACACGAAAAGACAGGTGGAATTTGATGAAGAATGTATTCAATCTGCCATCTTAATTCCTGCCATCTAAAACATTTAGGAGCTGTGAGGTGTCTTCCTATTTACTTATTTAATTTCTCTTGGTCATGAGTTTTAGTTTTTTGTTTTTGTTTTTTATGCCTTATTGCTTCTGTCAAAAATTTACATTTAAGAATTTTGTTCCCTTTGATGGTACTGTAAATGGAATTTTCTCCCCATCCCAGCTTTTGATGCAGGGACTCTATTTTTTCCAGACTGCCTTCGAACTCACGCTCCCCTACCTCAGTGCTGAGTGACAGGCACTTGTCACCATATCTGGCTAAAACTGTCTCTCTCTCGTTTAAAAAAGATTATTCGCTGCTACTGAACAAAAATATAGTTTATTTTTATATGTTGGTCTTGCATTCAACTTACTACTTCTAGCTGCCTTAATTTAATATATTTAGAGTGGGTATCTAGTCTACAGAAGTGGGAACACTTGCAAGTAGAGACGTTTGCTTCTTTTTCCATCTGGGTGACAGCCCCCCTTCCCCCCAACCTTATTGCCTGAATCAGAAAAACAAGATGCTGAAGAGAGCTGACAAGGCTCCCATCCTGCTCTTGATGCATTATGCATGAGATCATTGGGGTTTCCTAGATCATCTTCATTAGGTTGGATCATTCCTCTCTGCTCTTGGTTTGTTCAGAATGATTACTATGGAAGGATCATTTACGTATGATCTTCTGTACCCCCCTTTATTCTCCTAGAATAGTATTATTTGCTCACAGTGTATGATTACCTTACGTACTGGTAAGGTCTGTCTGTTGGCACTTTATGGAGGATTTCTGAGCCTACATGCAGAAGGATGCTTGTGTGTAGCGTGTGTTTGTTTCCCAACGGTGTTTTTGGTTTGGAATCAGGACAGTACACTAAACAGACCATATGAGAGAGGTCCTGACTTCTGTTGTTTGTGCCACAGCTTGCTTTCAGGATGCTTTGTTGGACTGATTCATGTTGTTAGGCTTTTTATACATGTGCTCAAAATTCTTGTGTTTTGATTTTTGACTCCATTCAGATTTTCTCCTTATTTCCTCAACTTTGTGAGTAGAATATAGAAAAATAAACACATTCCTTGTATCTTGAAAGATACATAGCACCAGATGTACTTCCTCTTTAAAAATCCTGAGTCCCTGTACAGTTCAGGAGGACTGGAGGCTAAGTAGCTTTTGTGAGTTCCCCCAAGCTTCTGTTCGGTCTAACTTTAGTTACAAGCAATCTCATCTAGGAGAAAAAGACAGAGTGAAGACGGACAGTTACTTTAAAGTCTCCTCCAAACAGGGCTAGGGATAGCCTGCTCCACAACAGGGCTCAAGCAGACAAGTGTGGAGGCCCAAGAGTCTGGGAGTGGCCAGTGATGAGAGGTTTGATTCTCAATTGCCTGGGCCTGGCTTTGTCCTCTTCCTGAGGTTTCCACTGTAGGAAGAGCCTTTCCTGTCCAGCCTGCCCTCTACTCTCTCCATCACCTGTCCTTCTCTATGCTGTGTTACTACCACAAGCTCAGCAGTTAAAGTCAACACCCGCTCATTACTGTATGACTTTCTAAAACTAGTTGGTTTATCTGCTCAGGGTTTCTTTTTCACAAGGCTTCTGCAAATTCTTAGCAAGCTGGGTTCTCATGCAGAACTCAAAGTCCTCAGCTAAATGCATTTAGTTTGTTGGCCGACTCATGCTGCTTTAAGTCTCTCATCATACAGTTCCTCTACTTCCAAACCTGCTGTAGATGGCTCCGTGCTGCCTGGATTTTGACGTTAATTCAAATCTCCCAGGAGGAGCTGTCTGGACCGAGGAATGAGGCACATACTCAGTTGACTTCTTGTGAACTTCCCCCGAATAAATAAAGGGACCAATTACTGGGTGAGTAGGTGGGACTTCTGGGTTGGATAGAGGAAAAGAGGAAGCAGGAGAGAGGGGCTTAGGAAGGGGGAGGGGATAGTGAAAGAGCAAGATGTAGCTGCTAGTGTCTCCCAGTTTCATGGCGGATCCACCAGGATTCGCCACTGGAGGAATTAAGATTTAATAAGTCTTACAAGATGAGGTTTTAGTTGTTGCGCCCAGAGACTGAGTTACCGTTGTTTCTGCACTAAGTTTGTGTTGTGTTTTCCTTCACACGGAGGCTCGACTGGGTTCCAGAGAGAAAGGTACTGAGGCAAAGCGTGGGTTTGCCTGATGTGCACTGCAAAGGCTGTGGAGTTTTGAAGCACGGGGGTGGCATGGTAGCGACCGGCCTGTGGGAACCTAGCGAGCTGGGTGGAGAGATTTTGGAGTTCTGAGTCAGAGTCTCCACGAGATAAGAACAGGTCCGCCACTGCCCGCCAGTGCATGGCCAACGCGCAGAGGCAGAGAGAACCAGGGCATAGCACAGGAACTTGCCGTTCTTTTTAAATATTTCCTGCAATAAAAAACCAGCAAAAAGAAACCTTGCACCAAGTTCCTCTCCTACTTCAAATGTCCAACATTTCTGCTCCTCATTCTGAAGTCAGCCTTTGTAGGCTTTGGGACTAGGTCCAGCCTACACAGATAGCTCTCTATTTTAAAGATCATAGGATTTAGAACTCTGATTATAGTCACACCTGGATTAGTGCTTGATTGTAAAGTTAGGAGGTGTATATATGTATATTAGAAACCTTACAGTTCTGTCTACCACAAGCAGCATGTGTGAGCTGCCTGGCTAGACAAGCTGAATTAAAAAATAAAGCTAAATAAATATTCAGTCCCTTGCCAGTGCTAGTCCTGTTTGTTTCCATTATTGGCTGCTCCAAATAGAGGAGTCAGAGAGAAAAGTATTTATAGATGAACACAGCCAGAGCAAGAGGACATCTTTGTTCTCTGTGCTGCAAGACCATACTGCCCAGATTCTACACTGTCAAGATTCGAGAGGAGTCTACGGTTCCAAAGGAAACATCTAGGAACCAGAGTAGCTGGGAAAGCAAGCTGCAATCCTGTGGTCAGTGGCGCATTTCCTCTATCACAGTGAAAGGACACTGCAACCGCAGGAAACAGCTGCAGACATGCTTTCCCAAACGCCCCTAGACAAACTTTATGAATAAAACACAGCATTCTGTTGAGCAGCCTTGGGCAGGAAGCCGGGGAAATCAACATCAGCTTTGTACAACTCCTACCATAACACGGAAGTAAGAACCAGAAGCGGAGAGCTACAAGGCACCAACAACTCTTGGAAAAAGGAGGCCGTTCACACACTGATTTTAAATGGAAGATCTGAAGCCATTTTTCGACACCTAATAATTATGCGAACCGAAGAATTCAGTGAACCACGTTTCTACCTCAAACATCCTTTGCTGCTTGCAATGAATGTCTGAGAGAAAGATGTTGTATGGAAACAGAAAACACTTAGAACACTGGCAAAAACAAAAGAAAGAGAAGGACCCAAATCATGGCAGAGTGTTATTTGGAAACTGGGCAGGAGAGGGGGAGAGGAGGAAGTAGAAATTAAACATTAAAGATAAGGTTAATTTTAAAAGAAGCCAAGAAAAATCTATCTGTGAGCCTGGAGAAGTGTTTAAGAGCACCTGCTGCTTTTCAGAGGACTTGGGTTCAGTTCCCAGCACCTAAAGCTTTAAATAGTGGTTCATAATCGGCCGAGGCTCCGGGGATCCAAGGCCTTTTTCTGACTTCTTCAGGTACCAGTCACACATGTGGTATAAATATATATACAGACAAAGAACTCAATTCTTTTAAGAACAGCCCATTTCTTCAGAATATTAACTTTACATCTGTGCAGTGAAATGAGTTGTTGAACAATTACTAACAGAGGTGAGGACAGTTAGTTAGTACCAGGTTTCCTAGAGAGCAGCAAGGTAAGCCTCAGGACAGGCCATACTGCTGGCAGTTCCCAAGCCATGCTGACACTCTGCCCCACAATACGCATCCCCTTCTCAGTACATCTGAGCAGGGGACAGGAAGACCTGAGGCTCCCTCATGGCTATGACAACCAAGAACCCACACTGCGGCCATCACTGCCACCAGTACCACCCTCCTGGAAACACAATAAAAGTCGAGCTGGTTCCTCTGTTTGCTCTCAGCCTGCTGTAGTTTCTCCAGAAAGCTTTGTTGTGTTGGTACAGATAGATGCTCTCTCTAACTTAGGCTGGCCAGAATGCCCTTTCCTTTGTAAGCTTAACAGTGATGTGAGGTCATATGCAGTCACTAGACATTGTACTCTGGTCCTAGGTCTCATCCTGGGCTTTAGCTATGCAGGCCTAGCCTCTCTATAGCTCTGGGGAACAGAGGCAGGCACAGGCCTGGCTAGCCATGAATGAACTAGAGGACAGCGATGAATATTAATGTAAGTGCTCTAAGCACTTTAGGGATCCCAGGCTGGTCCAAGGTAGAGAGTATGCTGAACGTTTGCAAAGTTCCAGCTTCAAACCCAATTCCAGAAAGCAAATAAAAACCACACAAAGAAAAGGGGAGGCTATGTTACTTCAGAGTTCGTGTCTTAGTTTAGGTTTCCACTGCTGTAATGAAACACCAGGAAAGGCAACTTAGGGAGGAAGGCGTTTATTTGGCTTATGCTTCCATCACAGTTCAAAGGAAGTCAGGATAGGAACCCCATCTGTCTGATGGACATTTCATACCTTCTAAGGGTATGTCTGTGTGTGACAACAACAGTCTTGACATTCAAGCCCAATTGTAGGCGGCGCTCCATCTCACCTCTGTGTAGCTGGGAGGATACCATGGAAATGGGAAAGGCCGTTTGTTTCTATGTGTGCACGGCAAGCTGTGAAGGTTGCTTTGCACAACAGGCTGAACTGATGTGTCATGAGGAATAAGAGAAGGCAAGGGTCTAAGATGGTCTTCAATAGGATCCGCTGCCCACTGTGTGATTTCTCTCCTGATGAAACCCTGACAAACTAAGACATCCATTGATACGCACTTCTTAACACAGCTGCCTCAGGGACTAGACAATGAATCCACCTAGGGTGGCCACTACTCTATTCTGTTTTAGACTAGAGAGAAAGAAGGCTACAGAAGGCAGGGTGGAAGCAGTCAGCAGGGCTGTTCCCATCCTTGTAGGGAAACATTATTGGTTACAAGAGGAGAGAGTGAGCGAGGTGAGGACACAGGAGTCCTGGCAGCCTTAGGTAATGTGGACCTGCCTGTCTTGTTATGACGGCTGAATTAGTCTTATTTTTGCCTTAAGGAGTTTCAGTCATTGTTCTCTCATTTACAATCAAACAATTACAACACAGACTGAAGCAGAAGTACTATAGGTCATCTACACTAAATGTCAATTTTCTTATTCTATAAACATACAGAAATGATAGCTAACTAAATATGACTGAATCGTGGTGCCCATTGCTTTCGGACAGCTTATAAAACTACAAGGGCCTGGGAAGATGGCTGGCTTGGCTGATCAAGCATGAGGACCTAAGTGTGAATCCCAACATCTGCATCAAACCTGGGCATATACAGTTAAGGAGGCAGAGACAGAGAGGAGCCTGAGGTTATGAGGCCAGCCGTCTCGCCTCGCTGACTGGATGAGCTCTGGGTTCAGTGACAGAATCCTTTGTGTAAGAACCGCAGGGTAGGAGAACTCTCAAACTTACATGGTGGAAGGAGAGAACCAAATCCTCAAGTTGTTCTTTGACCTACACACACACACACACACACACACACACACACACACACAAAAAAAAAAAAAAAAAAAGACCAGCTGCTACCCCTGTTCAGTGTACAATCATCATTTGTTTTCTTTCTGTGTATAAGAAACACTGCTTGTGGGGTGCCTGGAGAAAGAGCGTTTACTGCTTCCAGAGGAGTAGTGTTTGGTTTCTAGCAACTATGCCAAATGGCTCACAAGTGCCTGTAACTCCAGCTCCAGGGACGTGGTCTCTAAATTCCATGGGTGCCTGCACTCATGTACATGTACATATGTGTACACACACACACACACACACACACACACACACACACGGTTTAAAAAACAAAAGAGGGAGATTTTCAAGGTATGCAGAACATGCCCAGAGATAGAAAGATCGCACTAACTTCAGGAAACAGTCTGCAGCTTTCTAGACATGTGAAATAAGAAATGAAGAAAGTTAGCATTTATCATGAGACAACAGGAACCATTAAAGGATTTTTTTGAGGGAGGAGAATAGTGTGATCAAGTTTATAAAAATTTTAATTGCATTTATTAACCCCCTACCTGTGTAGGCGCGCGCGCGCGCACACACACACACACACACACACACACACACACACACACACACCTCCACGCACACGAGTGTAAAGGTCAGAGGACAACTTTTGGGAGTCTGGTCTCTCCTCCCACCATGTGGATAACAAAAATTGAACTTAGGTCATCAGGCATGGCAGCAGATGCTTTTATCCACTGTACTGTCTCCCTGGCCTCATGTTCAAATTTTAACATTATAATTTGCTGACAGCAGGGATCATAAGTCAGTAAATGCCATATATGTAGCAAAAGTCTTAGTTTTCAAATAGCAAGGGCCTGAGTCAATGGAAGGTAGCAGAGCAGTGAGGATTATAGGAGAGCATACACAAACTCGGTAAAAAACCTTTCTCCTGATGGATGGGGGAAGAGATGTGAGGGCTCCAAGGGACAGGAAGTAACCCAGATGCTTCAGTGGTGAGGAGGGGGCTTGTGCAAGAGGTATGGGAGAGGTAAGGGAAAGGAGCGTCCATCAGGCTTCAGATAAGTTGACTATGTAGATGTGTGCTCGCAAGGCTGCCCGAGGACAAAGGAAGGAGCAGGAGGAAGGGGGCCATGTGCCACAAAGTACCACGGACACAAAACTGGTGTTCTAACTAAAGGCTCCAGCCAGCACAGCCATGGGGGTTTGTAAGCTCAGCATGGCTCCATGCTGCCCAGGGCACAAGCCCTTCCATTTTTCTGCTGTGAGACACAACATTCTGCCTCTATCCTGCCAAGTACTGTTCACTGGTAACAGGATGGTTGCCACAACACCCAGCCACCACTTCCACACCTAGCCTAGAAGAGGGGTACTTCTTCTATACATTTACCTGTATGGAGGGGAAAATCCTGCCCAGAACTCCTTAGACCCGTCCTACCTACCTGTAAACTGACCCTAAGTGAGAATGGAATGATACCCAACTTAAACGGAATTTACTCCAGAGCCAGGGACATGCTCACTTTGCCTAAGGGCTAAACCACTGAAAAGAAAACTGAACCCATATTAACAAAACCAAACAAATGTGGGGCAGGGTTGGTGGAGGTAGGAAGGTGTTCACAGGCAACAGGCAGGAAGAACCCTGGTTACCGACAACGTCTGTGTTTCTAAGAGTGGGGAGACCTAACTCAAAGAGGACGTGACCGAGGAACTGGCTATGGCCTGGAGCCACTCAGGAGTAAGTTTCTACAGTGAAAACATCACTGTGTTTCTTGTCATGACGCTAATTTTGTCTCTTAAGAACCTGGGCTCTAAAGTGCCAAAGTATTATAGGCAAAAGAGCATCCATTGTTAGAGACAAGAGCACTAAATTTAGGCATCTTGATGTCTATATCCATACAGTGGCTGGATGCTAACACCCAGGCTGGAGATCACAGTCCCCAGGATTCCTTTCTAGTGATTGCTCATTAGGGAGATCTCAGGACTACAGACACTTCTGAGAGCCTCTCCTGCAGGTTGGAGACAGGAAGAGAGCCAGCAGCTATTCTGCAGCAAACACACCTTCCCAAGCTGTTGAAATACCAATGTGGGTGCTGCAGGGAGTTATTCTGCAGAAGTAATTAAATTCCCTTGACGGTTGACGTCCATCAAGGGGGAGCTCGGTCTAGGTGGGTCTGCTAACACTCCTAAGTCCTTTGTTTCATGAGCAGCCTAGGCCCCTTTCTCAAACCAACTGGACTTTCTATTGCACTCCCTTGCTCAGGATTTCCTGCTGCCTGCCTGGGAAAGATGCTCCATATGCCTCAGTCCCGCTAGTCACCATCTTCTCTGTGTGTGCTTAACCAGTTCCCGCGATTGCACATGCCAAACCTCTCACTTGCCCACACAGGCAGCCAAACATATAGGCATACAAGTTCTATTTTCCAAATGAACATACTCACTATGTATGTTTTCTCATCTGCCCAGAAAGATCTGCCTTCTGTAACCCCAGCTCTATCTTTGAGATAAAACACACTCCATTTAATGTTCTTAGACTGGTGCAGATATGTTTTAAATAATGAAACAACAATTTGCTAGGGAATTTAAGAGACTGTAACAAAATGTTATACACTCAGTAAATTATAACCACTAGTCATGTCTTTCTCACTGTCCCAGTGCCAAAACTCTGAGCAGAGAGAGCCAGCACATTCTGGCTCTAGTGGGGTCCTCTTTGTGGTTTGAAGATGGTGTCTTCTTGCTGTCCACTCACCTGGTACACAGGCTAGAGCAGCCTGGGAGCATCCTACTCACGATGATGCTCTGGTCTCCCCTTGTGTCCTGCTCTCTTTGCAAAGACTCCACTTTCCCACCACATCACACTCTGGATGAGGAGGTTTCCTTTCCGCTGTAGAGAGCTGCAGGGCAAACATCAGACAACAGAGAACACCGCTCCTCTGTGTTGTTGCTCCTCTGCCTTTGGCTGCAGCACAGGTCTCTGCCCTCGGGAAAAGCTCCTTTCCCGTGCCTCTCACAGTTAACCTCATTCTGTTACCTGCCTTGGTTGTGCCCCGCTGAGGCTCATCTGTCCTCCCACCCATATTCAAGAAGACTTGCAAAGTTTCTCCTAGCTCATGAGTTTTCGGCTTCTCTATGACCTAGGCCAGTCTCAGTAAGAATGCCTTCTACTTCCTTTCCAATCAATGATAACTTTACTATCTCACCAGCTGCCTCTAGTTTGTGACATCAAATTCTTCTCTAGCCATAAAGGATATTAAAGATTAACTTTGATATTCTTTATGTCCTTTAATTGAAACTCTCTTAAGGGAAGAGTCACATTGTATGTAACACATCAGTTTCAGCACTGATTGCAAACAAAATATGTAAACAATTAAAATCAGCAAATGAATTCAACAAATATATCCATATAACTTGATACTAATACTACATAAAATATGAAGAAACAGGAAAAGTTCACAATATATTAAGTTGAAAAGCAAATTAAAAGACAGTCTGTTTATAAAACATGGTTGTGCTTTTGTGACTCAATAATATCCATGTTCAGAAGGCCGTAAAAGACGACGGTTCAAATGCAGAGGCTCTACGCGTCGGACTGTGGCAGCTCTTCACGTTTCTCCTCACAAGTACCTTGTTTATGTGGTTAGTACAGTGACTGTATCCCCTCAGCACAATAAACAAAATCCATGGTTAGTACAGTGACTGTATCCCCTCAGCACAATAAACAAAATCCCAGGTTATAAAGGTGATCACCAACCTTCTCAAGCTCGGGATGTCAACAGATGAACTTCGAAGGGGTATCTATAAAGTGTCACAGCCCACTACACGCAGAAAAGCCTCACTTCTCGGGTTTCTGCGACAGGCCTCAGTGTGGTCTTGAACCTTTGATCCTGCACCCGCTTCCTGAATACTAGTATGTGCAACTGTGTATTTTAGGAAAGGAAGCACGTGGGGCCATTCTTTCCTAAGGAGATACAGGATTCAGAAAGCAGAGACAAGCAGCTCCCACACACACGGAGGTCATCCTTTTAGACTCTTGCTTAACATCACCCCAATTTCGGCTATTTTGGAGGTAGGACATGAACTTCTAGTTTCAGTTCAGGTATTTTTCTATAACTGAAGTTTTGTTTGTTTGTTTGTTTTTCTGTTTAAATCTCGAAATGAAATTTACAAAACACCCTTAATAGAGAAATGAAAGGCTGGGGAGAAGGCATGAGGCACTGAGGTCAGATCCCAGTTCCTATGTAAAAGGCCTC
>JADRCH010000031.1:13616281-13627668 GCA_019843965.1 Rhynchomys soricoides
CTGTAAAAGGCCTCTGTAATGTCACTGCTGGGGAGATGGCATGAGGCCCTGAGGTCAGATCCCAGTTCCTATGTATAAGGCCTCTGTAATGTCACTGCTGGGGAGAAGGCATGAGACACTGAGGTCAGATCCCAGTTCCTATGTAAAGGCCTCTGTGAGGTCACTGCTGGGCAGGAGACAAACAGACCCCAGGAGCTTGCTGGCCAACCAGTCTAGCTGAATTCCTCCTATCTAGAAAAAATGGAGGAAGATACCCAGTGTTGACCTCTGACCTCCATCTCTAGCTACACACATACACACACACACACACACACACACACACACACCAAAACCCACAACACCCAATGGAGAAAACACAACTAGATGAAAACAGCGAGTCTCAAGAGCAGCCACTGAGGCTGTGCACAGCTCTGGTGCTGTGCAGGCAGTCCTCTCCATCGTCACGTCCACGCCCCAGAACAGCACTGAGATGATCTAAACCACAGTGTAGGCACGGAGCTCAACAGTCCAGCTTAAGAACACTCTCAAAGGTAATTTTACTGGAGAAAGAAAAGCCTTTATTTTTAAAAAATAATTAACCATATTGATAAAAACATCAAATACACGCCCCCTTTCACTAAATATTTTTCCATTTAAAAGAAGACTGTAATATATTCTGTAACTGAATTAAGAACGTTGTACTTCTTACAATCTTATCACTGCACCTGTCTTAGTGCATTCTGTGCTGCTGTAATAGACTGCATAATTCATAAAGAACAGAAGTCCTGGGCCTGTGAGATATACCCACACACACACATAAAATGATGTGGTAACATTCTTGATTAGCACATGCACAAGGCCCTGGCTGTGAACAGGGGCTGGAGTGATAGCTGAGTGGTTAAGAGCATTTCCTCTCTCCAGAAGACCTGAGTTCAGCTCCCTGCACCTCCACGGGGTGGCTCACAGCCAACTCTAACTCCAGCTCCAGGGGGTCTGATGCCCTCTTTATATTCTTAAGTATGTATACATAGAATAAACTTACTTCCTTTTAGTTCTGAGAGGCTGTGGGGGCGGGGGAGTTCATAATCAAGGTGCTGGTCAAGGTCTTCCTGACGTGTCCCGACACTGCTGCTGGTATTGTGTGGGAGTAGTAGGGACCCTGAGCCAGCAGCATAACTCATGGAGGCAGAGCCCTCACTGCTTACCTACCGCTGGGAGCCTACCGCCTCCTGAGGCCTTACCATCCTAACAGTACTTAAACCTGTCTCAGAACAACATGGCATTTATCTCTTATCTGAACATTATGGTCTTTAAAACTAAATACCACAGAAGTCAATTTTACTTATACAACGGCTGATTCTGATACTGACCCCGTCTAGAAATGCACACACTTTTCTCTGCATGCCTAAGCCCTTAACCCATGATCTCTGTAAGAATATAGTCATCAGAAAAAAAAAACAAAAACAAAAAACAAAACAAAACAAAAAAAACCTATGAAGTGTCTTTTGATTCTTGGGCAAAACTACCTGGCCATGCTTCAGAAAATACAAACGATAGATTTGATGTCTACATCTGAAACTATGGGAAAGGCACTGATTGTGTATTACAGCAAAAGCAGCCAAGTAAACCTTGATGGTGACAAACGAATACTCTAATCTTGTTTAGCCAGAAGAGACCTAAAACACTGATAAAATAAAATGTCTGAGAAGGTGGCAGAGGACACGGTGCCATGAAAGACAGTTAGAACCTTTGACTCAGCAAAGCATATATATATAGTCTTGTCCCGCGCTACCGTCTCGCCAGCAAGAACGACGCGGCACACATAGGATCCTTCTGCAGTAAAGCTTTAATGCATCTTGAGAGGGAGAGCATAAGCTTGCCACGAGTGGAGACCCAGAACAATAGAACGCCCGCCCTTTATATGGGTCACAGCGCTTGCCTGGGACATGGAGCTTCCCCATTGGCTCCCCGCATCAGGCCAGATGCCGCCACGAGAGAGGCTGAGACTCTGAGGTGGAAAATTACCAGGTGCATGCGCACTAGCCTGTTTAAAACTTGTCCTCGGCCAGATGTAGGCGCTATCTTGTAATGGCGAATGTGGGTGCTCAGGCGGCTCCCCACATAGTCTAACATCTACTATTATCAGTCTCAAAATTGAAAACAGAAACTTTGACCTTTTTGCTTAGAAACTCACTGTGGTAGTAACAGGAAGGAAGGAAGGAAGGAAGGAAGGGACGGACGGAAGGAGGGAGGGGAGGGAGGGAAGGGCAAAGGGAAGAAGGGAGGGAGGGAGGAAGGAAGGCAGGAAGAAAGGAAAAAAGGAAGGAAAGGCCAATATTCCCAAGGGCAGAAAAATAATTAAACTCACAAGAATGTGTAGGACATTTAAATTTCATTTAGAACAGGCTTATAGCACAGACAACTGCTTAATTAGTGGTGAGAAATCAAGATCCATTTGCAGTCTGCCCACACCTGAGTAAACCACACTACCAAATGCACACACACAGACCCAAACCCTAGACCACATGCTCTCCTGGTGCAGACACTACCACAGCTTGCTCTTGAGCCTTTGAAACTCTTCTGTACCAGGTGAGACGTAAGATGCCCCCTCACCCACTGCAACTGAGCCCAACAGGGCAAACCCTTGTCTTTCCTTGAGTACCTGAGATGTGTAAAACCAGAGTCCCTAAGCAGGAGGCGACCGGCTCATATATATCTGTGGTATTGGCTGTGACCTTTCACGGGGCAGATGACCATATTACTGGAGACGTGCTGACACAAGCACTTTAAGAACATCCTATCATGCAAAGTGTCAATAAGAGTGACTTTAAACACCAGAGACAAAGTGCTTATCAGATGAGGCTTCAAGGCTAATGCCGATTCTCACTCTAGGATCCTTTGAACCAGGGTGAAGCATGTGGGCAACACTCAGATTTTCGAGGTTTATATTATGTCAGATTCTTAACAGATACAGGTTTCTAGTTTCAAAGGGCCTCAGCATCATTTGCTTTGTTAAGGCTTGAGCACACTGTGTGTGTAGCTTCCGCACACAGCTAAAGCAGCAAAGGGCAGGAGAAATGCAAGTAAAAACCATCCTATAGCTCCAAGTTACTTACTGCTCATGGAAATCCAGCATGGGTGGTTCGAATCGTATAGGCCTGCAATTACCCCGGTACAGAGAAATGCTGGGAAAAAGAAAAAAAGAAAAAGTGTGAGAAGCAAGTCTTTAAGTCTGTAACTCACTGTCAGCTGCTTGACTTTTGTCCCAAGAAAGCATTTTAAGAGAATGTCCCAGGAGTTTGGGACAAAGTGATAGCTCCGTTGGTAAAGTGAGAGGATACGAGTTGGCTGTGAGGCCCACGGTAAACCAACCAACCCCTGGGTATGGTGGCAAGCAGAGAGGCAGCAATGCCAGCAGATCCCTAAGGCTCTCTAGCTAATCTAGTCCAGACTACTTGATAACTTTCCGACCAATGAGAGAGCCTGTCTTAAAAACAAGATGGATAGTACCTGGGGATAACAGCTAAGGTTGTCCTTTGGACTCTCAAGGCACAGGAGCAACCTACACACACAAACACGCACATTACAGAACACAGACACGTTACAGAATCGAATGCTCTACTGAGAGCGTGCAGTTCATTCTTTTAAGTTAGAAGAAAACAATGAATGAGTTTTAGTAAATGAGCTGATTTCAGGACACCTATAGCTCTACGGACCTATAATTTCAGCACTTGGAATGTAGAGGCTTACGACTTTAAATACAGCCTCTATTATCTAGCAAAATCCTACTTCAATCAAAACCAAACGAGGAAAACCAAACAACCAAGGAAGAAAGGAAAAAAAATGGGCACACATTTTGCAGAAAGGTCTGTGAAAGCAGAAATTTCTCAATAGACTAATGAATGGATCTACTGAAGGAAACTGCATCGTCTGGAAACTCGTATTCTTAGGAATTGTGCGAGTGAGGGGGATATAGTAGTCTCAGATTGTCTCTCATTCCTTCAAACGAAAATATCAGAATTCATTTTGAAAGTTACTCCAGTAGCTGACTGCATTTCTAACTTCATGGTATCTCAACATAAGACTTTAGATATGTAAGCACCATCTGCTCCCAAAGATCCTTTATATCTTACATTACCTGTTGGGTCAGGAGATCTGAGGCTTGCCATGCAAAACCCTATTTTGTTAACAAGTTCAGGTAGAAATGGTACTCGAACATCAGTGTAATAACGTCTTGATTCAGTGTTCCAGTTCTTTGAAAGTTCTAGACCTGGATTCTTTATGTTTAGTCCTTTTCCACTCAGTTGGAATGTGATTGTAATTTTTATCTCCATCTTGTATCAAATTTGTGTAATTGTATTAACAACTTATCATATTGTGTCAAAAAATCTAAGAAAACATGTTAAACTGTGTTGTTACCAATGATATCAATGAAGTAAATGTCATTAGTCTAAACATGGAATGGGGGCTACTGAGCAACAGCAATCAACTCCACAAGTGTTCTGAGCTCTGCCAGTCCGGAGTATCCATCCTTCTGGGCTATTTGAGCATCCCTCTTTTCTACATATGCATGTTGAGCACAGATGGCAGAAACAGGAAAGAAAGAGAGCAGCAAATCTCAAGGTCATGTTTTGCTAAGACAAAAGTACAGACACTAGGGTGAGAGGCACAGTTCTTTGTAAGACAGACTCAGCTGCAGACAGGCCACGCCCTCACTTTCATCCCTCCTTAGCCATGACAGAGTGTCGGCATTCTTGGCTACTTTATAAGAGATGTTCAGCGCACCTGTTTGGTTTTTTAGATTTATTATCTTGTGTGTATGTGTGTATTAGTTTGCCTTCCTGCGTGTCTGTGCACCACGTGTGCCTGGTGCCCGAGGAGGTGGTGAGCCTCCGTGTGGTGGTGAGGACTGAACCCAGCTCCTTTGCTAGAAGGGCAAGTACTCTTACCCAACTCCCCAGCCTTAGTTCTTGTATTTAAGCTAAAACCTTAACAAGTTAAGGAAAAGGTAATGCCTGGCGTGTGCGCACACACTCACACACACACACACACACACGCACATACACACTCACGCACACACGCATGCACGCACACTCACACACACGCGCACGCTCACGCACTCACACACACGCATGCACACACGCACGCACACACACGCACGCGCACACTCACGCACACGCTCACACGC
This sequence comes from Rhynchomys soricoides, assembly GCA_019843965.1. NCBI lineage: Eukaryota > Metazoa > Chordata > Mammalia > Rodentia > Muridae > Rhynchomys > Rhynchomys soricoides. The sequence goes on from JADRCH010000031.1 coordinate 13,621,449, forward strand.
ACACACTCACGCACACACATACTCACGCACACGCACACACTCACGCACACACCTGTGCTCACTGTTAAAGGGACGGGGAGATTACCATATAGTTCTTCCCCCCACAGAAACAAGACTCTATCCTGCAGGTTGCATATGAGTACTTCTGAAATGGAAGGCAGGACTGAAAAGAACGAAGCCCATGCATTCAACACACATGTGACAGCACACAAACCTAGCACAGTGGGTGAAACCAGAGAGTGAGGGAGACGCCCCAAAGCTTGGGTGGTGGAGACCCAGGGTGGAAGGTGGGACTGTGCTTGGCATGCGGAGAGCCAGGAGACAGAAAAACTCCAAGTGAAGGAAGGAGAGGAACAGGGAAAGGTAACAGGTCAAATGAGGAGGGTGGCTATTATTCCAAATGTAAGAAACGCCCCCTCCAGACTGGCATGTTCCCTATAGGCTCATGTGTCTGAAAACTTGATCCCTAGCTAGTGGCACTGTGGAACTTTCAGGAAGTCGAGCTGTGTTAGAGGCACTGGGCCACTGGAGCTGGGCCTTGTGGTTTTGTAACCTGGCCTGGCTTCCTGTTCACTCTCTGTTGCCTGATGATGCAATGCCAGCTGCCTCTTAGTTCCACCACGACAGGACTGTGTCTCCTCGACTGCACACCAAAGGCTGTTTCTCAGCAGAGACTCTGACAACAATGTGGAGAGTTAACTAATACAGCAGTGCTTTAACAAAGAAGTCCTAGGACTCGGCGATGTGTAGCAGGGCACTTGTGGGCTGCAGTGTGAACAAGGGATGCAGAAGCTCAGGGGGAAGCAGGGTGGCACTACAGCAGCCCAGGCGGAGGAAAGGACAGTGACTGCTTCCTAAGTCTGGGACTTAGACAACAGTTAGACTGATCTGGGACTGGAAGAGGAAGGGAGAGAAACCAAGGATGACTTACAGATTTTGATGACTTGTGAGTAGTAGACTAAAAGAAGAAAGGGCTGTGTAAAAGATGCTCAAGAGCACTGTTTGGACCATTTAAATACCGTGTGTTATCTAGATGGACTCCTTATCTAAGTAAGCAGGAGCAGGATACAGGATACTCGGGTGACTGCTTATATAAAAGAACTTCCTGCCAAGTTCTGGTCCCTCTGCAGGAGCCTTGTCTTCAGCTTTCCAACTGTCTCCATATGTGCTGCCCAAACCCTGGACAATTACTGTAGACAAATCATCTGCAAGGAACACTTTCACTTCCTTTCCTGGCACCTCCTTAGGAGTAGGTTTTAATGCCCTGTGCTCAAGCCTCCTGTAAAATCAGCAGGCGCAGCACCCAGCAACTGTTAATGGAATTGACGGAATAGTCACAAGTGAGAAAGGAGGAAGCAGAGTGGAAGCTGAGTCCTCCATAAATGTGTATTTTCAGGACAACAGCAGAGCCAGGGCTAAGGAATAATTTCAAATGGGTTAACACCAACAGGCACAAATATTGCCTTGTTTAAAAAACTAAAACTGCAGTAACACAGCTGTCACGTATCTGCAACTGATCAAATGATTCTACCATGGTCATTTACCTATGACGAGACACCACTTAATACTCCCTACCAGAGTGCAAATGATTGGAAATGATGGTGAAAAAATAAACCAAAGGGACAGATAATATGAAAAATTGTTTCTCCCTTGTCAATTCCAATGCAGGCTAATCTTGGGTGCTGGCACAGCAGTTTTGCTTTCTTCAGCAATTATTTGCTCTGAATTATCAATACAATTGTCTTATGAATTTTTATGAAAAATTATTTGCAGGACTGGCGAGCTATCTTAGTAAAATGCTTGCCTTGCATTTTCAGGACTTCAGTTGGGACCCCAGATCCCACATGAACAGAGTCCAGCATGGTGGAGCACACTTGTAATACCAATACTGGGGAGACAGAGAAAAGACAGGACCCTGGGCTGGCTGGTCCATCCGCCTAGACCAGCTGGCTAACTACAGGGCAGTGCACGATCCTGCCTCACAGAGAAAAGGTGGTGATGCCGGAGAAACAACATTTGAGGCTATTTTCTGGCCTTCACATGTAAACATGTGCACATAAACACTGACAGACAGACAGACTCTCTGTGTCTCTCTCTGTCCTTCTGTCTATCTCTCCCTCTCTCCCTCTTCTATACAGGAACATACCTCTCTCCAGATCTGGAGACACAGAAATGCAGACTTTTCTGATTTCAAGCTAAAAAACAATGAAATCCTGGAGAAATGAACTCCACTATTTTGTTACCAACTGGGTCAAAGTCAAGCGGGTGACTTTCAAATGAAATCCAGTCATCCAACTGAAACCCACAGGACTTTCTTTAGGAATTCTACAGATGTCGGCTTAGAATCAACTACTAACTAAACAAAAGGTACCCTGGCTCTATGGGAAGGGCTCTGCAATAGGGTCTTATTCTACAGCTAGGCTAGCCCCAGATCCTGGCTCTGCATATCTCAGCCTTTCTTGAATGTTGAGATTACATAGGGGTTGGGGATGGGGTTTGGGGGAGGTGCTACCTAGACACAGTGTTTAAAAAAATAAAAGTGTGGTCCACTTTAATCTAAACATATAGAATTCCTATGGAAATGCCAATTCGAGTGCCCATCTTCAGAATCCGATTCATTACATGTAGTACAAAGCTAAGAAAACTGAATTCGTAAGCATGATCTCCCGCATCTGGCAGCACTATTTTGTATGCTGACTCACAAAGATCAATATGAAACATGGGGGGGAACAGCTAAAAAATTTACAACCATCAACAGTTAAGCGGTCGCCAATATGACCTTTACAGTAGATGAGCAGCTATTGATAAATGAACAGGACTTTCCCCCTGAGTAATATAGGATACATATCAGACACACTTTAGTTTTGATATGGATTTCACTAACTAATGATATTAATCTTTCCATTTATTTATCAAACTACTTGTCTTTTTTAAATGCTCTGTTCTAGCCTGTCTTAGACAGAGAGGCTGCCTGTGTATTCTGGGACTCTGGCACAGTCAACACATGCCCCTTGCCTTTTTTAGTAGGTGGATTGTCAACAGCAAACACTTTTAATGTTGATGAAATCTAATTTATCATTTTTCTTTATGGTACACATTCTTGGTATCTTTTCTTTGTTGATTTTTTTTTTTTTTTTTTTTCTGAGACAGGTTTTCTCTGTGTAGCCCTGGCTGTCCTGGAACTCACTCTGTAGACCAGGCTGGCCTTGAACTCAGAAATCCGCCTGCCTCTGCCTCCCAAGTGCTGGGATTAAAGGCATGTGCCACCACTGCCCGGCACGTTCTTGGTATCTTAAGAAAAATTTGCCCAGGTTGCAAATAATTCTAACGAAAGACTGACACTTCATTCCAAGTATTTTACAATTTCAGCTTTGATATATGGGCTCATTATTGTCCATTATAAATGAATTGGAGATTGGTCTGCACTAAATAGGTAAACACTGATTCTTTTTATTTGCTTTGCTTTTCTAAAGTCATTTATAGAGATAAGAAAGACAAATCATTTATTCCATTTAAGAGTCAGGAAAATAAACACAAAAGAAGACATTAATGTGACAACTGACATAACTTACATAAGAATCACATGTCAAGGGCTAAGGTGATGACCAGCTGCATAAACACAGAGGACCTGAGTTCAGATCCAAAAGCCACGGAAAAAGCTGGGCATGGTGGCTTGTACCTGTAACCCCAGGAGAGACAGAAGGATCACTGGGGTCTGCTGGCTCACAGCCCTAGCTCCAGACTCAATAAGAGACCTTGTCTTAAGAAAATAAGGTAGAGGGTGACAGAGCAGAAGACCCACCCACAGTGTAGGGGTACAAACCTGGAACACTAGCATGGGAAGCTGCAGAGGGCATCACTGGGCCTTGCTGGCTGACCTGTCTAGCCAAGTCTGTGCAAAGTCTGTGAGCTGCAGCATCAATAAGAGTACCCACCTCAACACCTGAGGTCAACTTCTGACTTCCACATGCATGCACAAGCGCGCGCGCGCGCGCACACACACACACACACACACACCCCTGTGCTGGGGATATGGTTCAGCCTGTAAAAGCCCTTGCTACATAAGTCTGAAGACCTCACTTTCATGCCCGGATAGAAAACAAACCAGAGCACTGTTGTGCAGCTGTGATCCTGGCATTCCTGTGATAAACTGTGAGTAGAGACAGGAGAATAGTTTGAAAAGTTTACAGAACAGCTAGCTTGGAGTACACTGTGCAGCAGAAACAAGGCAGACCTCGCTTTGACGGGGTGGAAGCCGAGAACCAGCGCCAGCAGAGTCATCCTCCGGCTTCCACACACGCATACCTACACCCATGCCTCCACGCGCTCACTGCCCAGAGCATAGTGAACTTTTAAAATAATTTTTAAAAGATGGTGCAAATGTTTCAAATACTTTTTAATTTGATCTAAGGACTGCTCCATGAAGTGGAGCTCATACCAGAAATTGTTAAAGATGCAGAGAACCTGTGGCTAACTAGGCCCTAGGCCCTAGGTCCAATACTATTTTTATTATGCTAAATGCACATAATAGAGGGAAAAAGCCTCCCAGTGTCTTATCACTACACTCAGAGATCAGAGCATCTCTTAACCTTCTTCAAAGAAGTTTGACCTGCAGTAGATGGCAGTTAACACTGAGAGAGAGAGAGAGAGAGAGAGAGAGAGAGAGAGAGAGCGCGCACGCTTCAGTGGGGAACCTGTAGACAGTAAGAGCTGGTGGTGTGCTCAGCCCTAAGTGGGAGGCCATGTCATGCCTCTCTCTCCCCTCAAGGCTCAGGGATCTTCACAAGAGGGAGCAAAGACCTTAAGAGCCAGAGGTAGCAGATAACAAAGGAAACTGTGTTCTCCACACAGTAGGGCAGATGCACACACGAACTCACAGCTGTTGTGACAGCATGCACAGGTCTGAACAAGCTCCAGCCTGATAAAAGCCCAGCACAGAGGTGGACAGAGGGTGGGCATGGAATCCCGCCACTAGGTGAGCTAGGGGCATCTGACAGCTGCTGGGGGGAGGGGACTCAGTTCTCTTTATGGTGTGATCCCTATTAGGTACATCTCAAGCACCAGGGCAAGAGCCACTCCCAAACCAGCTGAGCAACACAAACTGGATTCCATGGGGAGAGGGGGAGGGGAGAGAAATAATAATCCCAATGCGGGGTGGGAAGGAATGGGAGGGCAGACAAGAGATGAACATCTTCTTTCAAAACACATTGTGTAAAATTCTCCAAAAAATAAAATATTGTTGAAAAGGTAAAGTATTAAGCGTAAGTTTAAAGCTGCTGCTGCTGCTGCTGCTGTGTGGTGGTGCAGACAGTCCATGCACCGCATCGCTCACCCTGCCCACTCTGCCACATACTGCTTGCTTTCTACAGTTTTTTTTGTTTGTTTTTTTCTGACTGCTTTTTGGTCCCTTTGTTCTCCTGTTCTATCTTTTAAAAACAACAACTGAATACTGTTAAGTTACTGTTTTATCTCTGTCTTTGTTCATTTTTAAAGTGGTCTTGATAGTTGCAGGGTTCATCTTATCACTGTCTATAAATAATGCACCACTTTACACAGGTCAGATTAGAGCTCGACTCTTCTACTCCGCTCTGGGGCCTCTGACCTACTGTTGTACATGGGATGCATGCCATGCAGTGAATCTAAAATCTGTTTGTTTCTATAAATCTGCTTATTAAAACATTTCTCTATGTATCAACATATTTGACCTTCCTGATGCTTTTCATTCTTGTTAAATGTTCCCACCTGGATTGGCTTAATTACCTTCAGCCTCAAACACTTCCTAAAGTTTGCTAGACAAGTGTTTCTGTCTTGCCCACATTTGTCTTACCACTGTCTGGAAATGTCTTCATTTTTAAAGTGTATTTTTGAAGAGTGTAGCATTCTATAATGGCATTTTTTCCATGTGACACTTCAAAGATGTCACCTTACGGGGAGTTTTGGGGCATGTGTATGTCATAGGGGGAGGGGCAGGGGAAGCAGAGTCTCTTACTGGATGGAACCTGGAGTTGCCAATGTGACTAACCTGGCTAGCCAGCTTGCCTCAGATATTGTCACCCTTTCAGAAGCACCGTGTTACAGGTGGGCCACCAAACTTGCCCAAACACCAGTCTACGGCTTTGTATGATAACCTGTTCTGACTCTGACCTCAAGGAATCCTGTTTTTAGGACTGCTAGAGTATTGATAACTTACTGTACAGCGATGGAGATGAAGTGAGTGGTT
>JADRCH010000031.1:13635429-13647599 GCA_019843965.1 Rhynchomys soricoides
TCTACTGTACAAATCCCTTATCACTGGGTAGCATGGACATACTGATCCACTGTACAAATCCCTTATCACTGGGTAGCATGGACATACTGATCCACTGTACAAATCCCTTATCACTGGGTAGCATGGACATATTGATCCACTGTACAAACCCCTTATCACTGGGTAGCATGGACATACTGATCCACTGTACAAATCCCTTATCACACTTTATGCACCTATATAGGAATTACAGCTCACAACTGACTTTTTGAAAATAATAAATGAATCCAATTCTAGACTTCTTAAAGCCCCTAATTTAGAGTCTAATTTACCACCCCCCACACAAGAGTGCATGTTCCGCCAAGAAGGTGCTAGAGCCGTACTTCACGTCCTTTTTGGGGCTGGGGATGTGTAAGACAGGGTTTCTCTGTTAAACCTTGGCTATCCTGGACCTCACTCTGTAGAGCAGGCTGACCCTGGGACTCTTAAACTCACATAGCTCCACCTGCCTCTGCTTCCTAGTGCTGGAATTAACAGTGTACACTGCCAATGCCTGTCTTAATTCTGTTTATTACTGTAGGATTATGACAAACATCCTACAGTAATAGGATGAGTAATAGCTCATCCCTATAAGGGAAGAGTTGGGTCATTTTCCCTTATATTTTCCTTGCTTAGCTTCGTTTGCTTCTGTGAATTAGGTTAGGAGGGGATTAATGCTCATAAAAGAGAAAATGTTTCATAATTTCACCTTGTATTTCAAGATGGGAGGAAGCGTTCTATCAGCTGGGATGGAGCGATACAGAAAACCGGCAGCCACCGCATCCTATCACACTGAGTCTTAAGAAAAACTCCCTGTTGAGATACACATTTCCTTGGCTCCCTGCCCATCTTAGGAATCCTTTGGACCGCCTCACCTATTCTATATAGTAAATCCTGATGGCCCTGCCAGACGGGAGGGGGTGGGGGTGGAGGGTGGGGGGGAGCGCCAAGGGCTAACCACAGGCTAAGAGATGATGATTTCTAGTCCTAATGTGGCAAATGGTGATCCAAAGGTGCATCTGAGAAACTGTATGTCTTGTGCAACAGAAAACATCCTGAAAATAGGCATGGTGGGAAGGCGGGCTGGTTACATTTCTGTTCTAGCAACCGACTACTGAAGAAGTTACTTTCTGTGCATTTTTTCCTTAGTTCTAGAAAGTAAGGAAGCAAGATTTTGACAGCTTTTGAGTTTGACAAGTTTTACTATCCCATTAACATTTCTAGGAGCCAAGCAAAGGTGGCATGAGGTGTGACTCAACTCTCAGTCAGCATCGGGCTCTGCAGGACTCTCAGTAAGGCTGGGCCTACCTTAGTGAGACTTTTCTGTACTGCCTGATCTGACTTACACCTTTACTTTCCTGCCTTTACTGTAAGCTACAGGAACGTCTTCTCAGAGTTTAGTCACATGTGGTAGTTCACACTTATCATCTCAGTGCTTGGAAGGTTGGAGGAAGAAATCATCAGGCCTCATCTATAAGCAAGTTCTAGGCCAGCCATGGGTTACAGTGTGAGCTTCTCTCAGAATTTGAGTCATTTAGTTAGACACGAGTCAGAAATGTATCATATGCTGCTGGTAATGATATGGTGCAGACTGAGCTACAGAGTGAGTGATACCTGTCTGAAAACAGAAAACTAACCAAACCCATAGTGCAATGCAGATGCTCACACTGGGAGTAAGACAGGAACTCAAGGTCAGTCCCAGGCCACAACATCATGGGATCTTGGGCACGTCTCCTAAACTTTGGTTTCTCTTGAACATAAAATGAGTGAACTATAGTCAGGCGTGCTACCTGACAACATTAGGCCTGTCATCATTACGGCAGGAAAGTGATGACTCAGGCATGCCACCTGACAATGTCATTACAGCCTGTCATCGTCACAGTAGGTAAGCAATGATATATCGTAGGAAAAGGAAGGAGACGGCTGTAAGAAGCAGTAGTGATGATGTGTAACCCCGCACCACACCAGTGAAGGCTTCCAAACCCGTGCTCACAGATTTGGCCCTGGCCAAACCTACTAGGTTTTAAAATAAAGGAATTAAAGGATCTCTGAGAACAAACATAGGGTTGGGGGAGCACACGATTGACAGTAGTTTAATCTGAAAATATCAGAAAGCTGAAATGGTACAAAGGCGTATGTCTATGATCCTACTACTCAAGAGGCTGAGGCAGGGAGATCCCAATCTTGAGGGCATCCTGGGCTATTAAATAAAAGGACGGGAGGATGAGGCGAGGCCAGGCCAGGCCAGACCCTTTTCAGCAAACCCAACCCAGCCAGACGGCCGTGACAATGCCTTTTCAGCTCTGCAGTTCTTGCTCTCTAGCAGAGGACTGAATGAGTTTCCAGAGGATCTGAACCAGGCTTGAAAGGAAAGGCAGAACATTTCCAGACTCCACATTCTAATCTCATGCTTACTACAGTTAAAGATATAGCTTAGTGTGGCAAGTGACAGCCGGCCAGACAAGACATAAACCTTGCACTGTGCCCAGAAGTTGTTCTCTAGGTAAATGTTGAGGCGCCACACACTGAGCCAGTGCTTCACTCACTCAGTGCTAACAACCAGAGAGCTCACAGACCCAATCTCATCTGACCTGACTTTTACCCTCAAAGCCAGCCACAGGATACATGCTATGACTTAGTTACCTATAGCTTCCACACTGCGCAGGGAGTTCACTTTCTAGAAAACTGCTTACTCTAAAAAGTAATTCTCGTAGGAGGTTCATGCAATAACTCCGCTGACTGTCTACAGTTCCTAATACGCAGCTCAGGAAAAGCAGCAACACTGGTTTCCGGGGTGGGGTAGTCGTATACTACTCAAGAGAGTTACCTGCAGCAGCCCTCCGTCGTCAAAGCGCAGGACTTCTATCATGCTCTCCGACTGAATGAACGCTGTGAAGAAAACAAACCAAATATCATTGACAAGAACAGAAACCCAGTTTCACCATTTGCCTTGAAGTAAATACAACTTTACATTTGAATATATTGCGTACTGGGGAATGTAGACCAACAGTAGGTCTGCATTTTCTTAGCATGTGTGAGGGCACTAGGTCAATGCTGGCATCCAAAACAAACCAATCAAACACTGCTTGTTTGAGAATAATGGTTACAAGGAAAAACAATGAACACCTCAGAACTTTAGCAACGTTGAAATGCTTTGCTATGTCCACGATCAATCCTAAGACAGCTTCAATAGCCCAGCTGTGCAAGTGCCTTGAAAATACCTACCTACCCGCTGTTGTGAGAACAGCAGAGGCAGATCAGCAGGCTGCTCATTAGCCTCTATGCAGACATCTGCTTTTCACCTGAGCACCGTCGGATCCACTGCAACGCCAATATGCCTTGGGATGGGCACTTAGATGGGATACTAGCAAACAAATCTTACTCTATTGCAAGAAACACTAAAAGGCAAAGGTGACATATGCACACAATCTTGAGGGCATATGTAAAGGCCGGTGGCTGTGTTGTGCCATATGCCAATGATAAGCTTAACATGTACCAAAATCATCTGAAAGCTGCCCAAGGTAAATCTGTATGACATTCCTTACGGCGGTTTTAGTCATAACCCTTCATTTATGCTGTACTACAAATGTGTGAAGGCTGTTTCCGCTGTACTCACGGGAACAGAACGGCTAAGTATGTCAGGTTCCTCATAGCTGGACTGAGTTTACATAGGAGCAAAGGGTAGGGGAGGCTCAGCATGAACTCAAGATAATAAACTAATTGCTTCAAACAGAAATGGGGCTGAAGAGATGGCTCCAATGGGCCAGCCCTCAGGGCCATGGTGGCTTCTCTTTCCTCCTCCACCTTCTTTCTTCTCCCCTTCCTGGATCTCCTTCTATCCCAAGCCCAGGTCTTACCCCCCCCCCCCCGTCCCATCCCGCGCACGTGTGCGCGCACACACACACACACTCAGCATTACAATAGATAGCAAGACCAAACCTCAACAACCTAGCTTCAGTAAGAGACAAAAAGGAAGCCAGGCAGTGTAAGAAACTAGCTTATTACACTGGCTAACAGGATGGTGTTTCCCGCCCATTGAGCATTCCAGACCCCTTCATACAGTAATCTCAGCGATGTTATTTGGGAAACCCCATGCACTGTCTGCATTTTTCTTTTTCAATCACAGAGCCAAACCGTTCCACTTCTGCTCATCTCTTCCAGTCCTCAGCACACATACAAATCCAAGAGAAACACTGATCATGTAGATGAAACCCATCTTTTTGCTTGGGTGGCAGTGCTGGAGTCTGTGCTGACACACCTGACCTTTCCTGGTTATGTTCCCTTTAGTTCTAGTTTATAAGTTCATCTCAGAACTGATATTCATGCATTCTGTACAAGAACCTCTGAATAAAGCAACAGACCCTTCAGAAGAAAGCACCGTGAACCCAATGGTGCTTCCAGCTACCTCACCAGCACCATGTAAGTGCCCAGCTTACCCACTCCATTCTTCATGCCTTTCACTAGTTACCACAGACTTAAGTTCCAGACCATTCAGAAGGTATTTCTGTTATATCCCGGAAGACATACTTACTGACCTAAGAGCACTGGACTAGTAACGAATGGCTTAACTAGGGAGTGGCTTCCTTAACAGGTCTACACCTAGTCAGCAGAGAAAAGCAGCAAGAGGTAGGGCCTGTTGTCAATGGTTCAACAGGGTCATACACCCATCTAACTGACGAACACAGCATCAGTAATCTGAACACACTATGCTCTTAATTAGGAGATTAAAAGAATACCATAAGTTTTAGCAACTGGTAAAATTAATAGCAGTAGCCAGGATAGTCATAAAAGAGAAACATTGTAGTATACATCAACTCTCTTTAATTATAAAGAAATACATAGAATTTATTAGTTAATGAAACAAAATTAGGATATTCGGCCCTAGGTGGCCAATTATAACAACTGTAGATTATACGCCTAAAACTGTAAGACATTATCCACATATTTAATCCTTTTGAGTGTTTGAGGTTTGACTAAAAATGGCTCCATAAACCCACAGGGAATGGCACTATTAGCAGGTGTGGCCTTGTTGGAGTGGGTGTGGCTCTGTTGGAAGAGGTGTGTCACTGGAGGTGAGCTTTGAGGTCTCAGATGCTCAAGTCACAACCAGTGTTGCTCTCTCTTCCTGGTGGCTTAGGATCTGGATGTAGACCTCTCAGCTCCCTCTCCAGCACCATGCCTGCCTGCAGGCTGCCATGCTTCCCGCCATGACAACAATGGACTGAACTTATGAACTATAAGGCAACCTCAGGCAAATGCTGTCCTTCATAAGAGCTGCTATGGTCATGGTGTCTCTTCACAGCACTGGAAACCCAAACTAAGACAAGTGTACAGAGTAATCAGGCAGCAGGACATGGTAGTCCACACTTGTAAGGCCAGCATCCAGTCAAGGCAGAAAGATGAAGTTCGAGGTCAGCCTGGTCTGCACATGCACAGAAACCAAGAACAGATGGCAAGCTTTCAGATCTAGAATCAAACCATAACTGGTCTTTCTTCTCCTCAAGATAGTTCCCCTAATTTTATATCTTAATGAGGCCGAAACTTCCCAATATTGTTTGGTTTAAGCAGCAATCAGACATAATAAAAATATAAATAACTAATGAATATCAATATTCATTGTTATTAAACTTCAAACTATGAATCAGATACTATGATGCCACTGTAAGTTATTAATTAATTTATTTTATTTTATTAAGATTCAAGAGGCAAAGGTAAGAGTACTCTGAGTTTGAAGCTAGCTTGGGCAAGAATTTGTCTCAAAAAAACAATAAACAAGAAAACAAAGATCACTCTGGAGTGTCAGGGGGCACCTGACACCTCAGAGGGCAGACAGGTAGATTTCTATAACGTTGAGACCGACCAAGTCTACATAGTGAGTTTTGGACCAGTCAAGAAACCTGTCTCAGGAAGGAAGGAAGGAAGGAAGGAAGGAAGGAAGGAAGGAAGGAAGACAAACACAAAAGAAAAGGGGGAAAAGGACAATAAGATCATACTGAGCAGCACAGTGGAAATGCCATAGTGTTTACTCTCCTTGCTGTTTATGACCAAGTAAGTGTCGGAGAAGAAGCAATTTAAGGACTAAAGGAAGAACTTACTTTGGATAGTACTTGAGGGGATATGGGCCTCATGGCAGACCAGGCCCGGCCGCAGAGGCATGAAGTAGCCCAACAGTTTACTCACTGTCTTAGTCAGGGTTGTTATTCCTGCACAAACATCATGACCAAGAAGCAAGTTGGGGAGGAAAGGGTTTATTGAGCTTACACTTCCACGTTGCTGTTCATCACTAAAGGAAGTCAGGACGGGGACTCAAGCAGGTCAGGAAGCAGGAGCTGATGCAGAGGCCATGGAGGAATGTAACTTACTGGCTTGCTTCTCCTGGCTTGCTCAGCCTGCTTTCTTATAGAGCCCAAGACTACCATCCCAGGAATGGCACCACTCACAAGGGGCCCTCCGCCCTTGATCACTAATTGAGAAAATGCCTTACAGCTGGATCTCATGGAGGCATTTTCTCAACTGAAGCTCCTTTCTCTGTGATAACTCCAGCTTGTGTCAAGTTGACACACAAAACCAGCCAGTATACCCACTGTCAGGAGGCAGAGCAGTAAGCACTGACTTTTCTCCCTTTCCTACGCTAGAATCTCAGCCCAGGGAACGGTGCTATCAACATTCAGAGTGGCTCTTCCTCAGTCAAACCTCTTAGACACACCTTGGGTTCAATTCCCAGAATTGAAGGGGGAGGGTGACATTTATGCTATAAAGGCAAGTCTTTCTTTTCCATAAATTTGTTGTTGTTGTTGTTTTGAGACAGGGTTTCTCTGTGTAGCCCTGACTATCCTGGAACTCACTCTGTAGACCAGGCTGGCCTCAAACTCAAGAGTCTGCCTGCCTCTGCCTCCCAAGTGCTGGGATTAAAGGCCCATGCCACCACTCCAGCTTCTACTATAATTTTTGAAGAAGGAAAAATTTCCCAAATATTGCAACTGAAAATTAGTTGACCTACCTCTTAATACATTCTAAAATTTTGATGAAAACAGCTATGTAAATAACTGGCAGACACAAACTGTATGCGCGCATGAGTGTATGCTGAGCAGTCTCTGTTTTCAGATCATCACAGTCTCTTGGCTGAAGAGGAGGATGGTGATTAAATCCTCTATGAGAAAGAACCAAGAAGACAAAAGCCACACATGCAGGGCTCAGGAGCCCAACTTGCCTGTCACAGGGCTGTCTCCTCCATTCACTAGTGAGGCCTCCCTGACTGCTCTTGACAGCCCCCAAACCCTGTGTTAAAGCACCACAATCTACCAATTCCTGGTTTGCTTATTAATCAACCTTGTGCCTTGAGGACAACCTGAAGAGTGAAAGCTAAGGCAGGTTGAAACAGTGGCTTTATGCTAGACTCACTGTTAATGGCTGCAGAGCTTCTTAAAAGTCCTGTTTGTTCAAGATTTTCTTTCAAAAAAGGGCTGGGCAAGTGTTTGTTCATTCTGGTTTGTGTGGAGCCCTTTGGGTTGGAGAGACTGTGATTAAACCTTAGCTTCTGCCATCAGCAGCTTTTACTATGTGAGAGATAAACTCATCTTCTACCATACTGAACACAAACTTGGGACTGATGAGATGGCTCAACGAGAAAAACCAAACCCACAATTTTGGGCCAAGTTTGAAGCAAATTGAATTGAATATTAAATAATGACCAAGGCTGAATGTAATGTCCAAAAGTAACTTAGAAGCCCCACCTACCCAAGGACCAGGTAACTTCCTGGGATGCTGGGAGTTAATAGTTCTTGGAATACAATAAAAGCCTCACAGGAAGTGTGGCGGGCCTGTCTCTGGGTTTGTTTTTATAAACCCACGCAACTTGTGTCTCAGGGCCACTGAGCTAGAAGTTCCAGGGAGGGGTCCTGAACAAAGTCCATCTCTTGGTCAGTATTTAATATTTAATAAAGCTTCCTTCAGATTTGGCCCAAAAAGGAGGAATTCCGTTTTCTCCAGCAATCTCATTTGGAGGGCCCAGTGAGATAACTCTACACAAAATTTGCTCTTCACTCAAAGGTCCTTATGAGCTAGGCTACCCAGGAGTGCATGCACCTTGGGATAGCCAACCCGGCTGAGCCAAGGCCTCGGAGAAGTGCCTTCCACTCTGTGGCCAACCTGGCTGAGCCAAGGCCTCGGAGAAGTGCCTTCCACTCTGTGGCCAACCCGGCTGAGCCAAGGTCTCAGAGAAGTGCCTTCCACTCTGTGGACACTTTTTTGTTTAAATGGAGGCCTCCCATTTTGTAAGGCATAGAAGCCTTTGGGTGTTTTAGCCTCTATGCCATCTGTCTGCTGGGTTCTGATTCTGGTGAATCCAAATCTGGCAACAGGGTGGCCTGATGAGGTCTATGGCTTCCTGGCCCCTGGTTATTTCTGGTTAATTAGGGAATTTAGCCAGAAACACCAGATTCCCTCCCTGGTGACCCCCCTGGTGAGACTGGGAGCCAAAATATGGCAAAGAACAAAGTTTTGAAAGTTTGGGGCTCAAAGAGGCCTAGCATTTAGCAGTCAACAAGGACTAGTGAACGTCTGAAGCAGAGGACTCCAATTGTTAACTGTCCGTCTGGTCATGTCCTGCCTGGTCTGTCTTTTTATGTGTTCTGACTTGGGGCAATAGGGAGCCCCACACCCATGGCTCCACCTTCTGCCCAGGTCTCATTGGTGTCGAGGCTCTTGGAAAAGTCACTCCTCAATTGGTGGAGCCTTTGGGGGTGTGGGATTCACAAAATGCAATGCTCGGGACCAGTGGGCAGTTTTAAACCCAGAGTGCTTGTAGGGAAGAATGCAGCAGCCAATCCTGCTACAGCAGCACCGTGCCTCCTGTGAAAATGGGATTCAGCAACTAGCAAGGAACTCCTCCCCTGGAACTCCAACAGTGAAACACAGGAGAAGTTTTGTCTGCTTATTTTCTCTGTGTAGATGGATCTGTCACTTCTGATGTGCCTGTAAGTTCTCTTGCAAACATGGAGCTGAGTCAGAACTGCATCAGGCTCAGTTAAATGTATAAATGTATAAGGCTGCTGCATGCTTGTTTCTGACTGGTCTCTCTTGAATGCCTGAGTTTACTGTGTTCCCTGTTGGTTACAGCTAGGCTGCTACTGTTACAGTCAGTCACTGCAATTGTTTGACTGTGTGACCTTAAAGGTTGTTTTGTCTGTTCTACTTTTACTGAGAAACTGGCTCTGGAGTTAGGTTATGGTTCACTCTTCCTTTTCAGACCAAGGCCTGCTTTTAAAGTCTATGTCTGGGGTCAGAAACTAAAGAAATCACTGGTTTATAAATTATTGCATATGGTTAAAAATCTAATATCTATAACAAAGAGTTAACTTAAAACTCCTAACTCGGGGTTGGTAATTAAAAGTTTGTAATGAGATAATCTTAAAGGGACTATATGACATCATTCCACTCTGGGATATAAACAACACATGCCTTGCTGCCACCTTGGGCAGCAGCCTATGCGTGGCTAGTTGCCATCTTTGCTGGAGTTGGAGAAGGTGGATGTCACGGCTTCACCCCCATCTTTACTAGGGCAGCCACGTAGTATGGGCCAACCAAGGAAACATCTCCAGAGATGCTTTTAAACTGGGAAAGACTTTTATATAATTTCTGTCCTGTCTTAAGAGTAACCCACTTGGTATTGATTTTAGAGACATTAAATTGTTTGCTCTGCCAGAGCTTGGGTTTGGACTCTGAAAACTATGGTTGTGCTCTGTGTCTTCACTCTTTAAACAGGTACTTTATTTTGATAAGGACATGCAGTTCAAAGATTTTAAACTTGAAAAGAAAGTTTGTGTTTCACAGAAAATTATTTTTAAAAACTGTGTTATTTTTAAGAAACAACTTTTTAGAAATGTTTAAATTTGCAAGGCTATGGGACATTTTAAAGTATATAAGATATTTTATATGTTTTTGTTAATATGTGATCTTAATAGATTTATTTAAAAAAAAGCCACTGCTAGACACCAGAAACTAAAGTATTTCTATCCTATTTTACAGTAAGACAAGAACTAGGAACAACTTCTCAGCCTATGGTCAGGACCCTTTGAAGTCAAAGCTGGATGTTTACACTGATCCCTAACAGTGGCAAGATTACAGTTGTGAAATACCAAGGAGAATGACTTCATGGTCAGAGGTTACTGTGTGTTAGTCACAACATTAAAAAGCTGAGAGGCGCTGGCTTAAGGGGATGTTACTCCTTAAGATCTATTCAGGCTGTCAAAGACTGATTTAAGGATATAGGTCTAACCTCCTTGCTTTTGCAGCATTCTTAATAAGCTCTAGCTATTCTGGTAAACTGAGTCATAAAGTAAACTGCTGTATTTTATAATGACACCTCATGTAAGGGTCAGGGAAGTTCCCAGTCTCTAAGAACTCTGTTTGAGTTAGAAGTCTTATCTTGATACTGGAATAGCTTCAGTTCAAAAATTGTTATTCTTCTTATAAACTGTTAAAGATGATTCAGCTTTGATATGCTCAGAATTATACTTACAGGCATGCTAAGTATTATGTAGTTAATTACACAAAAGGGCTTCATTTATCTTTCTATACATGTTTTCAAGGTATACCCAAAAGCAAGTAACTGGACACAAAGACTGTTTATAGCTCAGAGAGAGATAATATATAAATAACTTTCCTCAAACCTGAATATGGCATTTAAGATGCTAAACTTACTATGACAGAGACGCCCAGATCCTAGCAGTGAGCCCCAGGGTCTCCAATAAGACAATGGACACAGCAATGAGAGGATTGTGGTAGCGCTGACCAGTGGACCAGACTGCCTCAATGCCATGGAGACCACAGGAGCCTGGGATGACTGCCTAGGTAACAACAATGAACTAGTCTATCATTTTAATTGATGCATAGGTCATTTTGATTACAATTTATCCTCCTCAGATCCCTGATCTCATTGATGGCCAGGATAACTGTAGCTTTGTCAGCTCCTTCCCCCAAGGCTGTAGTCACCTTGTTAGTTCGTTAGTTAAAGCTACTGGGTCTCTTATTAAGAAAAGGACACGATTTGCCTTGCTCACAGGCTTCATTTTAAAGGATCGACAAGTGTCAGGTGTAACTTTCCACTAAAGGAGCATGCTTTAAAATGACTGTTTGCAATAATAACATTCATGTCTCTGGTAAATGGTTAGATTTAAAAAAATGTTCTGAGGTATATGAAGGTTTTCGGATAATAAAAGCATAAATAAGTCCCAAGGGTCTCAAAGATAACCTAAGATATGTAATTTATAAAAGTTTCTGCTTCCTTGCCTTCCTGTGCTGAGATGCAAAGGTTCAGAGCATTAATACTAGTCAGTAGAGCTCTGACTGTCTGCTAGTCATCACAAGCTCACAATTCTGAATTTTCTTGGTTTGTCTTTTAAATATAAAGTTAAAGATGCTTTTCATTCGACTAAAACATCTCTGTCCAACCTATATACCTGGCTCTCTGGACAGAGGAGATAGTGTACAAGGTGTTCATGCTTTTTAGCCTAAGACTCAAAGGCATGGGTCTATGCCTGTTGTCTTATAGACGCCTGTTAACTGCTTTTTCTACAACGTAGATTTCAGTACAATGGTAACACCAATATATCTCCTTTTGTAAACTAAAAGGTCATCAAAGTTTCAGGGGGGTCAAAGAAGTCATAAGACTTGGATCCACCTGTCACAGGTCAAACAGTCTCCAGTTAAGTACAGCCTAAGTTTCTGCACCTGTCTATTCCTGAGAATGTAATTTCCTCCTGGTCTTGGGATTCCTCCCCTTCCCCAGTTACTTGGAGATTTTAATGTCTGCCCCTAGTCTATATTTGTCTCAACAGATTTTCATTTGCGGACAGGGTCCATCCAGGGATCACTTGTGGACTGCAAAGTGTTGAGCTCTGCACTTTGCAGAAGTCCAGCCTATGTGATTGCTCTGTCCTTCAGCTGGATCAGCTAATCAGATGCTTCTGATAAATGCCCCATTGCCCAACCTTTGACTTGCCCTCCTGGGCCCTGGCAACGATGCCCCAATGTCAGCTGGAAGTAATTACAGAAGAGACTCCTCCTCCTCCTCCTCCTCCTCCTCCTCCTCCTCCTCCTCCTCCTCCACCACCACCACCACCACCACCACCACCACCACCACCACCACCACC
>JADRCH010000031.1:13647609-13666756 GCA_019843965.1 Rhynchomys soricoides
CCACCACCACCACCACCACCACCACCACCACCACCACCACCACCACCACCACCACCACCACCACCACCACCACAGGTTGAAAGGCTAAATCAAAAGGAAACGCCCTGGCATACAGGACAAAACAGCTACTATAAGCCAACTGACATACCAGAAAAGTGGGCCCACATTTATCAACTGGTAAATTGATAACTAAAATAGTTCTACAATATTATAGGGCACTTGGCCTGCATGGTGTAGAACAAAGAGGTATTATTATAAAAACTGTTAAAAACTGCTTTTAAAAACTGTTCTTTCTGTACAAACCATTCAGAATTATAATCTGGCTGTACTCAAGTAACATCCACAAAAAAAAAAAAAAAAAAAAAAAGACCTGGGACACAGACTGGTGCCCTGTCCGTTTCCAGGCTCCTTCTGGATAGTAACTCTGACGTCAGCCATCACAGGGCCTTTGGCCCTCCGGCTTCTGCTAACTGCAGTTGGCTCTTACATCACTGACTAACTAAACTCTAATCCCTATTGGGTGCCATGAAGCTGATGGTTATTAGGCCCAAACTAAGCGAGTACCCATCACAGAGCCCAGGAGTTGACCCAAGACACGAGCGAGAGGGGATTGTGATACCCAAAACTAACTGTAAGCCCCACCTTCCCAAGGATCAGGTAACCTCGAGATGCTCGGAAAATAACAAAGGCCTCATGGGAAAGTACGGTGGCCCACGGGTTTGCCTTTGTAAACCCTGCAACACGTGTCTTGAGACCTCTCAGCACCAAGTTCCAGGGAGCTGTCCTGACCAAACTCCATCTCTTGGCCAGTATTTAATATTTAACAAAGCTTCCTTCAAACTTGGTCCAAAACTGTGGAACTGTTTTTTCCTCCAGCAAATATCAGGATCAATATTAGCAACCTTAGCTTGATCCCACATAAAGGTGGAATAAGAACTGATTCCACAAAGTTGTCCTCTGACCTTCATGTGTGTGCTATGACATGTTTGTATTCCCCATGCATATGTGCACATGCACACAACAACAATAATAATAAAAGCAATTTTTAAAGTATAAAGTCAATTTGTTTAAGGTGTGTGTGTGTGCAAGCACATGGGTGTGGAAGAAAATCTCTGTCATTCTTCAGTCTGTTCCTCATTTTTAAAACAAGTCTCTTAGACCTGGAACTGGCTAGCCAGTGAACCCCAGGGATTCCAGTCTCCTTCCCTGCAGTATCATTACAAGTGTGTGCTGGCTATATCAACTTGACACAGGTAGAGTTACCTAAAAGGGGGCGCCTCCCTTGAGGAAGCACCTCCATAAGATCCAGCTGTAAGGTATTTTCTTACTTAGAGACTGAGGGAGGATGGCCTAGCCCACCGTGGGTCCTGCCATCATGGGCTAGTGGTCCTCGGTTCTGTAAGAAAGCATGTCACTGACTGAGCGATCTTCCTAACCCTCTTCTCTTGGGACAAGGTTTGACTATCATTCTATATATAGCCCACGCTGGCCTTAAATTTGCTATTCTCCCGATTCTGCTTCCTGAGTATCTGGATTATAGGCATGGTCCACCATGTTTGGCTTCGAATATTCCACTACAATAAGAAATAGACGAAAATCAGGGTTGGCTTTTCAGCTTGGTAGGAACTGAACAGAGTATCCGTGAATTATCAGGCTCTTAAACCTGTGCTACATTTAAAGTTCATCAATAACTGCTGGGATCAATTTTCCCAGTGTGCTGCTGATTGCCCATTTCCCTGCGGGTCTATCAATTGTTGCCATGGGATTGAACTGTTACATATGTACCTAACTAGAGTTACAAAATTCACATCAAAACCCTCAGCATTTCCATCTTCTTAAAAAAAGGCTATTCTCTGTACTGTTTACTAAAATGCAATCCTATATAGTGCATATGTACAGGATTTAATACATCTAAAAGTTAAACAAATGGAAGTTTCCAGTGAATCCTGCAGACACAGCACTGAGGAGGATGAGACAGAGAAATCAGGGATGTGAGACCTGCTCAGGCTACACAGCAACATAGCCAAACCCAAACCAAACCCAGAAGGTTTTATAGAATAATTTTATAGCTAAGTTAAACATCCTAATTTCCACTTTACCTTAAAGTGTTTAATTCACATTTAAAAATCAATAACATATAAAATGAAAACCACCAATTACTTTTAGCCACCTAACCATGAGAAAATCACCAACACACAGAAACTTACGCTATTACACCTCCCAGACCCTGCCGTGAGCTGAAATCAGCAGGGGCGGAAGCAGCACCGGATGGCTCTGAAAACTAAGCTATTACAGGTCCCACCACCCACAACAGACCTGGGCGCTAAGCAGGCGCCCTTGCCTGCTAAGGAAGGACTAACAGAAGACCCACCGTCACCAAACAAGCAAGAACGATCAACGTGTCCACCACAAATTAATGGACCACCAAAAGCACAACATATAACCTGGAAACATGTCATAAAGCATAATGTAGGGGGCATAAGCCGGACAGAGAAGTTCAAATATTCTAATTCTACTTACACGAAGTATCTAAAGTAGGCAAATTAATGGCTATAAAAGTACTAGAACCTGGGTGGTGGTGGTAAGTTAACCGCTCAACAGCTATTTAGTCTTATTTAGTCTGAGGGATGATGAAACTTTTAGAAGTAGATACTGATGATGGTTTCCTAGCAACTGTCTATGTAACTAATGTTACCGGATTATGTCTTTAAAAATACTTACAAGTGTAAAATTAAATGTTACTTAAAATCTATAGAACAAATTAATTTTAATGTATACAACATATTATTGAACAAAACATCAACAAACTGAACCTAGCAATGTAAAGAGATTCTGTGTTATAACCAAGGCTTTTGTTCAAGGTACACAAGCTGACTCAAACCTTCAAACTCAACCATCCTACTATGTAACTATCGACAGTCAGAAGAACTGAAACGGTCCCACAACCCTATGCTCATTCACAGCGGAACTGTCTACAAGACAGGAGAGGTGGGACTGCCCCAAGCTCAGCCTGCAGCTGGCCCCTGAGCCCCAGTGCACTCTCCGGGGGTTGGACAGCCAAGCCTCTCGATGCCACTTCTGTTCAACATGCTATCAGAAACCCTGCACACGGGAAGACTAAAACAACCTTTTTTTTCCCCAAAGAAATTAAACTATTTCCATTTGCAGACTAGATAATTGTGTTTGTAATACCAAAGTGGGGAAAGAAGACGAGGAAGAGAGAGAATTACTTAGACTAAGTAGACTTAGCATAGCTGCAAATACAAACTCAACCCCCAAACAGAATCCCATTTCTATATTAACATAAGTATTCGAGAAATTATCCAAATAAAATACTTAGGTACCGTATTAGTACACATAAAAGCTACAAAAAGATGACAAAAGAAGCCAAAGTCCCCATAACTAGCGATACAGCTACTGGCAAGCTGCCCTGCTCCAGTAATAACTCACTTCCCATCTTGAAAGTAGCCCTAACTCTACTCGGTGGGTCACAAAGCAACGAGACATGGTGGGTATGGGCATGGGGGTGGGCGTGGCGTGGGAGACAACGGCCTTGCTGGAGGAAAGGGTTTGGTGGGGCCTTCAAGGGGTAGAGGAGAGCGATGCTGTGGCTGAAAGAGACCGAAGGTAACCAAACAGCTTTAAAAAATATTTTCAGCCAGGCAGTGGAGGCGCACGCCTTTAATCCCAGCACTTGGGAGGCAGAGGCAGGTGGATTTCTGAGTTCGAGGCCAGCCTGGTCTACAGAGTGAGTTCCAGGACAGCCAGGGCTACACAGAGAAACCCTGTCTCAGAAAAAAATTTCAGATGGAAAGATACTTTTTTTTCAAGTCTAAAAGGGCAAACATACATATTCATGGGCCGAGAAATAAAAATATGTCCAATCTTTTTAATAGATCCATGAGTTTAAAACAAATCTAGGAACATCCCAGGACAGCTTTCGGTACACACAGACCACCTGTGACAGTACCCTGACTTTCCGAAGGTCTGACGCCATTTATGAAAATGGCGTCACTGAAGAACTCCGAAAAGCCTTTCTTTCACAAAAAGGGTCAATTGAAAGAGCACTGGCTCGAATTCTAAAAGACACCAAACACACCCTGTGGAACTGGTGGCTCCCATTCTCCGCTCTCTAGCTTTGTGGTAACTCATCACCACAGTCACCTCCACAGTGGGAACCAGACTGGCAGTCGGTCGCCTGGGAGGCAGGAAGGCCTGGCAAGCCTTCAAAGGTTCATTTCCAAAGAGCTGTCTATGTTACCTGTACACTGAGTCCCTGTGAGGCTCCACACCTGAACAGCTTTGATCTGACACAGAGCTGTCTCTCTGTAGAAAGTTTGGACCCTAGGAACACTGGTCAGAGAGATTCAAGGTGTTTTGGGTTTGCTTTTAATCACAAACTATTTCATCCTGTTGGGCATCCAACTATTGGGGAAACGCGTTGTGACATGGTTACTGAAGACTGGCCTTTGATTTGCTGTTGTATCAGCCACAAGCCTAAAGAGGAGGCAGGGCGAGCGAGCCTGGCTGCTGCCCCTCGGTGCATATATCCTTGTTACCTGCAGAAGGCTCCTCATAGAGCCTGGGAATGCGTCTCTGCACACAGCTCCCCTGACCGACAGCCTATCTTCTGGAATGCTGAGGATGGCTGCCAGCGTATTCCTATGTCCCCAGTGATGAACCAGACCCTGCCGAGCACTGTGAGGTGAGGCCTGAGAACAGAGATGGAAGGCAGGAACCCCTCAGGCCGTACAGAGCCTTTGCTGATGCCCATCACCTGCTATAACTCTAACATGACACCATAGGCCTTCCAGTTTTTGTTTTGTTTTGTTTTGTTTTTAAGAAACTCAAATAACCGTTGTCTTTTAAGGAAATAAAAAGTTTAGTTTTCCAGTTTGCACACGTTTGGCTGTGCACAGCAGAGCTCTGGAAGCCACAATGGCAAGAGGACCAGAGGCTGAGGCTGAGAGCAACACATGTGCTGAAGGAGGCAGAAGGTGGAGAACCAGAGTGTGACAGAGTGTGACCTCGGGGTTGGACCAGGGTCCTCCCACTGGTACAAAGATGAGCCTTGACAAACACAGTCATGGGGCACAGTGGCAGACACCTGTAATTTTGGCCGAGGAATAGGCAAAAAGCTTGCTGCAAGTTTGAGGCCAGTGTGCTCTACATGGTGAGTTCTAGTCCACCCAAGCCTACAGACCCTGTCTCAAAATCAACACACACACACACACACACACACACACACCCTCCTCCTCCTCCTCCTCCACCACCAACCACCAGCACCACCCTGTGCTGTTCTCCATTTTAAAACAAGACCATGAATTAAAAAGAGGGCAATAAACCAGGGTCTGAAAGCAAACCCCTGAAAGCAAAGCCTGCACCAGGCGTACACTGTGACAACTTTTCATCAAGGAAGTGGGTCTTTGGGAATAGGTGACCAGAACCCCAGAGGTAGAGCCAGTCCAGCTCAGTTTGCCTTTGAACTACATCACCGGCCCTTGTGGTTTTTGTTTGTTTTGGTTTGGTTTTGGGGCTTTTTTGTTTTTAAGAAAAAGCCCATCTTGTAGATCAAGCTGGCCTTGAAATTAGGCGCTTCCTGCCTCAACCTCTCACGTGCTGGGATTACAAATGTGTGTAAGGGCTCTGTTGCACACTTGGGATTACAAGGTGTGTAAGGGCTCTGTTGCACACTTGGGATTACAAGTGTGTGTAAGGGCTCTGTGGCACACTTGTCTCTTGTTTTTGTTTTGCTTTGTTTCGAGAGAGGGTGGGTGGGATAAGGCTGTTTAGTGGTGGGTTTCAAACCAAAGACCACGCCCGTTAGGCAAGCTCTTCACCACTGAGTGGCAACCCAAGCTTTTCAAGATTTTAAGTCAACAATAAAAAAGCAACACCAGGTCTTGTGCTGTTTCCTAAATCTTTTTTACAAAATTTACCTTAATTGCATTTTAAATACTATATAAGCACGGGGCAAGATAATGTATACCCTAGAACTTCACACTTACCAGTTCTTTTATGTGCAAAAATTCTTTTTGTATGAGCTTGTCTGCACATGCGTGCAAGTCAGAGGACAGCCTTGGATGTTGTGCCTCAGAAGCCATGCACCTTGGGTGTCTGTTGTTGACACAAGTTCTTCCATTGGCCTGAAACCCACCAAACAGGCCTGGTTGGCAGGACAGTGAGCCCCAGGCCTGCCCTCCGCTGCCTCCCTGGTGCTGGGGTCACAAGCATGTGCCACTGTGAGGACAGTGAGCCCCAGGCCTGCCCTCTGCTGCCTCTCTGGTGCTGGGGTCACAAGCATGTGCCGCTGTGCCTGGCTTTCTGACATGAGTCCTGGGGAATGAGCGGCTTAGACTCTCATGCAAGGCAAGCAGCTCACCAAGCCCACAGCCCATAACAAGTCTTCAGTACATGTGTGGTAAGGGAGAGAAGGGCAAACAACAAAGCAGCTGCAGACACTGTCAACAGTGGGCAGCTCCTCGTAAAGCGTGCTCCTCCCCACACTTTTTTAAAGTTTGAAATTATTCCAAACAAGTTTAGACCAGGTGTGATAGTAACACACCTGTAATTCCCAACACTCCAGAGGCTGAAGAGGGGCATTACAAATTCTTGCTACAGAAAGTGGAAGCAGGGGAAGAAAAACCATTCACAAAGAGAAAAGACATTTATGTAGACATTAAAAAAATCTAAAATTAGATAGCTACATGTATTTTACAAGACACACCAAGGTGCAGTAGACTCATTTACGTGTGTCCAGTGGGAAATGCTGGTTACAATGCTGACTGTTGTTCTTACTGCTACCACAGATTAGTTGTGACAAGAATAACAAGCTTTTTGGTCCCACCTCTTAATGGCTACAGCCTTCCGGAGAGTGGACCCTGACTGAACCTTGCTGGGCGGCACAGTAGAGCTGACCCTGGTGGTAGGGGAAGTGGGTGAACAGGCCCGAGGGCATGAGAGCTGGCGATCAGGCCACACCCCTTGTTTGCTGTGCTATTCGGTGAGCTAGTGGGGCATTGGAGCAGTGCTGGAGAGCAGGCCCTGAAGGTGTCGGTGCGGGAGAGCTGACAGGCTGACTAGCTCAGCCACCACCCAGGCCCAGATCCAGGGCTCTGCAGATCCAAAGCTGCAGGACCTCTCCATGACACAGGGTAACAATAGGACATCTGGGGAATTCCGGTGAGGAGCCAGTATTGATGGTGTAGCAGAAGCTAGAGGCCTCAAACCCTACCAGTGACCCACTGCAATGAACTTCTGCAAGTAAAGGAGTGTGGACAAAGGGTACACAGAGTGAGTCGATAAGAAGTTAAAAAATAATAACCTGTTGACATATCTGTAAGGACAGTGGTGTTACAGCTATCTTAAAAATGTCAGTTAAAGCCAGACATGGTGGCACATGTCATTGAGACAGGAGGATCTCTCTGAGTTTGAGGCCAGCCTGGTCTACAATGAGTTCATAAGAGACCTTGTTTCAAAACAACAACAACAACCCAGAAAGTGTCAGTTAAATGGTCCACTTGTGTCAATTTATCTACTAAGGGGGATTTTTATTGTGTGTTATACAATACCTAACAATAAATAGTAAGACATGTTTTCTACAGCTATAATACCTATGTTACATAATTAACCGGAAATATACAAAATTACATTCTAAACATGAGATACTCCATATCTTGCATGTTCTCCCCACAACCCCTCCAAACGACTGAAGAACTAGACATGAAGAGTAGCTTACACTCAAAATAGAAGAAATGACATAAATAACAATTGGGCTGAGGTTGCAGGCCAGCATATGCCTGATGTAACTAAGACTGTTCAATGTTCAGCACCGAAAGAAAGAAAGAAAGAAAGAGAAAAGAAAGGTTATTTTGACTAGTGTCATATATACCAAATACATTTATTTTGTAGTTAAAAGCCTTCTCACAAAAAACAAAATAAAACACACACACAAACAAAACAAAAAACTACCTCTAGGCCTACTCTGACTCATGATGAATTTTTCCAAATATGTTTTTTGAAAAAATTTAAATTTTGTAATTTATGTGTCTAAGTGTTTGCCTGCATGTGTCTATATATGTGTACTATGTGCATGCCTGTTTTCCTTCAAGATCAGAAGAAGGTATCAGTTCCCTGGACTTGGAATTACAGATCTTATGAACCACCATGGGGTGCTAGGAACCAAACTGGGTCCTCTGCAAGAGCAACATTACCTGTAACTGTTGAGCTGTCTTTCCAGCCCCTCTCTAAAAAGAAAAAAAAAAAAATTATCTAAATGAACTCTACTAGAAAACAGAAGAAAATAAAATCCTCAACTCATTTTCTGATTCAATGATTCAGCCAAAGACAAACAAAAAGCTGGGATCATTGCCACACCTGAGCAAGCATATATGCAAATACAGTCCACCAGTATGGAAGCGCCAGGAGCATGTGTTACCTAGAAAAGCAGTACTGACTTCAGAGCCCTGGGAGCCAGTGAGAGGCTCAGAGGTTAGGGTGTCTGGCAAAGGCTTGATGGCCTGTCCACAGGTGTCCTCTGACCTCCATGTATGAGCCATGTGTACTCCTCCACCATACACACATACATAATAAGTAACGTAAAATTTACTGTCAAAATTGTAACAGGCATTTTGGGGGGTAGAAATCTAAAAGATGATTCTATCTTATGGGAAAGTAAAGAACCTAAAAGAAATCTGAAAAGGGGAAACGGGGTGTGTGTCTTAGCTCTTCTCATGGCTTCCAAAAGTCATGACCAGTTGTCATACTGACATAAATACAATAAATAACATAGACTTCAGAAAACAGAAACTGCACCTCAGGAGGCCAAGTGATTTTTGATGACGATGTTATGGCAATTCAGTAAGGGAAAGTAATCTTTTCAATAATCATACTAAGATGGATAGCCATACAGACAAGAAAATTTCAGACCTCAGTGCTTACAACACTAAACACTGAAGCTTACTGTGAGAGCTAAAATTCTAAAACTAGAACTCAACCCAGGAGGAAATGTTAGCGAGCATGCACAACCATGGACTGAAAGAAAACAGTCAAATATGATTGAAGTAAAAAACCTTTACTCTTCTAAAAACTGTAGTAAAAATGCAGGCCACAGACTAGAAATGGAATTTGCAAAACGAAATCTAGATCCATCTAGATTAGATACAAATATGTCTAGAATATGTAAATACAGCTTTCAACTAAATAAGAAAACTCAAAATTAAAATGCAGAAACGATTTGATCAGCACTCAGGGTAAAGACAGTACGAACAGCGCACCAAAGTGAGCACATGAAAAGATGCTCACCTTTTCTAGTCAGGTTGGGAGGAGTCGCAAGTCGGTCATCCCAGCACTTGACGCCCAGGCAGGATTGGCCAAGAGTTGGACTACACGATACTTTGTCTCAAAAACTAGCAACAAAGATCCCCAGTCACTAGAGAAAACTCCACACTAGTGTAGTTGACTGAGCTTCCCATCTGCGGCATAGGCACTTTACAGACACCGGACTGAGGGTAAGTGTGGGTAAACACGTGTACACTCACACAGCCACTCTGGAAAACAAGCCATAGCTTCTGAAAAGGTTGAGTATACGTCTGTCCCTACACATGCCATTCCTAGGGATCTCTACAAGAAAGACATAGTGACTCCACATGAATGTTTACAGGTGACAACCACACTTCTGCCCCTGGGCAAATGGCTAACGACTTCATCCCACAACAGAATACTGTGCAGCAGTAAGAGAAGCCATGATCAACACATACAATTTGACAGATGAATCACATAATTATGATGTTAATTTTAAAATTAGAATATACTAAGAAAACACAGGGAGAGAAAGCCAAAAGCTCACAAAGAGGCTGGAGAGGATGCTCATGTCCTCAACCTCACTGGGGCAACAGCTTCGTGCATGTTCACAAGTGCCAGCTCAAACCACACACCTGAAATGTCCTTCATTAATTTTATTTTGATATAAAATTAATAAAGTCAATATTTTTATAAAGTCAATATTCCTTCTCACATTCTATACAGGATTTCTTTGGTTGTTTTTATGCAAAAGTTTTAGGAGGATTCCAAGTAACTGTCTTACATCAGCTACAGGAAGCATGTTCTCCGGACATGTCTACATGTCTACATGTAGATGTCTACAAATTCAATTGGCTTCCTACCTGGAAGTACTCGCCCCTTCAGAAAGCCAGAAGTATGCCGTATGATAATGAGACGACGACGAAGGCATCCACCCTCCGCCACTAGGTTAAGTATTTAAATATTTACTTGTGGAACATTCACACTTTCAGCACGAAGACACAAAAGAAAACACACACCCATGTACTTTCTAAGTCAATAACCACCGATAAAGGTGGTCACTTTTCCTAATGTATTTTCCAATGGAAAATTATGGCAAAGCTGGAGGTGACTCAGTGGTCAGAGCACTGGCTGCTTTTCCAGAGGACCCGGGTTTAGTCCCCAGCACCCACACGGTGATATACAACTATAGCTCCAGTTCCTTCTGGCCTCTGCAGGCTCTGAACGCATGTGTAACACATACATACATACATGCAATCAAAACATCCATACATAAAAACACCCATCCACTTAAAACAACAAATAAATCTTGAAAAGATAAAATTTTACTTAATAAGAGCGCTTACCAATATTTTCGCATATAATTCAAAAGCCATATACCTAAAATGTATTCCAAATGTGTATCAAGCTTCCGTTAAATTATTAGTCAAATGAGAAGAGCAATCAATACTGCATTTCCTCTCTTCTGGAATGCTGGCATTCCTATAGCCCCAACCACCTGTCCAGCAGCTACCATCCTCATGACTTCATTTTCCCACTACTGCCCCTACTGGAGTTGGTCTATTTGGAGGCTATTCCCCTTCAGGGGAAAGAGAAGAGAGAGCAAAAGCAGTTACTGTCACTGCGCAGGAGGAATTTTTTATTATTATTATCTTTTGTTTGAGGTCAAGGTACCTACCTCACAGATCAACTACAGGTTGAGTTTAGAGACAGAATGGGACTGGCGTGCCGACAGCTACAGCCAAGCATTTACAGCATATGCATTCCTCTTTGCCTACCCAAGTCAGGTAAGTTTCTCACCAGTGAGGAATAAAAACTGCTCAGCAATCTAAAACTACAACTGTGCCAGGGCAGTGGGGGGCGCACGCCTTTTATCCCAGCACGCACGAGGCAGAGGCAGGCGGATCTTTGAGTTCTGAGTTTGAGGCCACCCTGATCTACAGAGCGAGTTCTAGGGCAGCTAAGGCTGTACAGAGAAACCCTGTCTTGCAAAACAAAACAAAACAACAACAACAAAACAACTAACCCAAAAAACTAAAAATGAAGTTTTAATAAAGAGCCAAGGAGGTGAAGCTTCATCTTAATGTACCCAAAAGTGCTCATGACACAAATCTTCCAGACAGGGACAAACAAGACTATATATGCAATAAGCACCCATTTCCTTCAGAATCCACCAATCACATTTAAGAGTTGTAAAAAAAAAAAATGTACCCTTTAAAGTTCAAAAGAAAGCCCCAGGACAGAAGCGGAGGACAGAATAGGCAACAGAATGCTACTGACAGCAAAGGCTTGCATTAAGCACAAGTAGACATTTAAAAAGTTAAAATGGCTTTAAGTAAAATTAATGACCCAAGCAGTTAGAAAAACATGGGCCCCATTTAGGTTTATCATGCAGGCCTAATATTAAACTGAGAGTATACTATAATTAGAAAAAGAGATTTAAGGACTCTATTTCTTTAGTACACAGTATAAACTAACCTTTTAATACTATTAAACATACTTTTTAAATACATGGCTCCATAGTTTTATTCCTTGTCAGTCTTAAACAGTTTATGGCTGATAAATTTTAAGTTAGAAGAACCGTTCAATGGCATCTTAAAACCAGAAGTCAAATGTGAGAGATTTTACAAAGAGAAAAAAAGAAAATGCTGAGTTTGGGCAAGTTCCAAGTCTCGTAGTATCCAATAAAATCTAAGACCCTGAACCAAAAGTGGGGCTCTATCCAAGACCTTCCTGTCTCTCGGAACAGGAGACTTTACTGTTCCTATAAATTTCATCACCTCTCACTTCTGCTTTGTGAGCATACAAGCATCACTGTATAGTCCGCTCTACCAGCAGACACAAAGCATCACTCCCCTCTAGTCTGCCCTGGTTGCTGTACAAGCTTGAGTACCATTTTTGGTGTTAACTCCTAGCTATAAACAGAAAGCACCAACTAGCTCAGATGATAGGGAGGGACAGGCTACTTATGATCTCACTGATGGGAGTAAATTATAAACTTTAATTTCATAGGTTTAAAATTCAGGGACATCCAGAGAAATTAGAAAAGCAGCCTGGTAGGGTAGTTCACCCCAGCAGTCCTAGCCAGCTCTCAGGAAGCTGAGGCAGAAGGAACAAGGGCCATATAACATACTCCCGTCTCAATAAACCAAACAAAAAACTAAGAAAGAAAAGAGCCGCAACAACCAAAGAACAAGTGTGCCGAGCGAGGGCTGAGGACATGGTGGGTGGGAGAATACCTGCCCACTTGTATGTGTTTGACTCCACCCGAACAGAATAGAGCTGACAATCTAAAGCACTGACATGTGCATATATGGTTGATGTATTTT
Organism: Rhynchomys soricoides; assembly: GCA_019843965.1. Lineage (NCBI taxonomy): Eukaryota > Metazoa > Chordata > Mammalia > Rodentia > Muridae > Rhynchomys > Rhynchomys soricoides. The sequence continues at coordinate 13,660,239 of JADRCH010000031.1, forward strand.
CAAAAAGGGTGCCAAAGCAATTTGATGGGAGAAAGTCTCCATTAACTGCACTAAAACAGGTGAAGAGGCATATGCCAATAAACAACTATAGATGTCCACTGAACACTGGATTAGCTCAGAGTGCATCTCAGACCTCAGCAACAACAGTCTACTCTTAGCCTGAACTATAGCATTCTACACAAACACACAAACCTTTGTAAATCTTTGCAATTTTGGGTCGGGGGGAAATCTTATAGGACATAAAAAGTACAGAATCAAATGGAAAAAAAATAATTTGGACTTCATTAAAATTTAAAACGTTTATTCTCAAAAGCCATTGTTTATGGCTAGGTGTGTGGTGTGTGCCTGTAGTCACAAGGACAAGATTGAGTGATACTTTACCTCAAAAACCAACATCCAAAAATTAATTGTTTAATTAACTTATGTGCATGGGTGTTTTGCTCACAGGTATGTCTGTGCACCATGGGAGTGTATGGTGCCTGCAGAGGCCAGATGAGGGGCATTAGATGCTCTGAAACTGGAGTTACAAACAGTTGTAGGCTGCCATGTGGGTACTAAGAATCGACGAATCCAGGTCCTCTGGGAGAGCAGATGATACTTTTCACCCCTGAGCCATCTCTCCAGCCCTACCTCCATTTTTTGAAAAATGAAAACAACTTTATAGTAGAAGTATAAACTATACATCTAATGAAACACTCACATCCACGATAGAAAGAACTTCAAAATTAAAAGACAGCTTAATAAGAATTGGGAAGACCCAATTCTTTGATGAAAACAAAAGGAATTCTATAAATGGCCAAAGAGAACAAAGAAGATGCCTCTTACCTACCATTGGCCGCTACACAAATGCAAATGACAGTAACAGGACACGGCGCGACCCACTTAAAAAACAACTAATACCAACCGTGGACAAAACTCTCACATGGCTGAGCACAGTTTGACAGTTTATTAAAATTAAACATCACCACCTAATCAGACACATCAATCTATTCTAGGTGCTTTCAAGAAAAAAAAAATACCTTTTTAAAAAAAGGCTTTTGGACATTCATAAAAAATTTAAACATAATGGCTCCAAAGTGGGGGAGAGAAGAGAAGCCAAGTTTATCAACAAGTAATGAACATGCCATTACATCATACAGAGGTAGCTCTCCACTCAGCAATAAATGAAGCCACTGCACACACGCTGCACAACTGTTTCAAAAGCTTATGCTATGTGAACCAAGTCAAACCTCTCGGACTCCATACAAAACGATCTATTAATCTGAAAGTCTAGACAAGGCAACAAGTTCAGTGACAGAAAGCAGACGAGCAGCTGCCTGGCCCACTGAGGAAGGGAGACACTAACTGTGAAGAAGCCCGAGGACTTTCGAGACCATGAGATCTTTTCTATGAAGGTCCTGTTTCCGCAGCTGCATGTTTGTAGAATTAATCTGAGAATGCTTAGAACTGGTGGAGCTTACTGCGTAAGAATTATTCCTATGAAGCAAATACAGAAAAAGAGGAGGGAGTCTGGGGGGAGGGGATTTGCAATCTACAAAATTCAGTCACCATACTGGTTTGTTTCCTACTAGAGGGGCCTCATGCATAAAATGATGTGCTAAGGCCCCTCAGAAGGCAGCTGTTAACACCCCTGCCAGAGCCATAGGATTGAATTAACATCTGAAAGAATAAAACACTTTTTAAAATTAGAATGTTTTCCCCAAACCCATTTCTCTCCCCCCAGGCTCAGGTAAAGTAGCCTGGGTATAGGAAGACTCTGATAGTCCAATCTACTTCTAAGAAACTTGCAAACCCAGTGTTCACCCCTGGTAGTTTCTCTGTAGATGGCAGCCTCCCTGCACCTCCACCACACAGCCCCATCGCCCAGGTGACAACAGCAGTAATCCCACACCTCCTGCACAACCCACTGCCCCAGCTGCCAGTCAAAGGCCTCTTTCCTTTCTCAGTCAAGAGTTTCCATGCCCAAACACTGCTACCGATGTGGGAACCGCTATAGCATTCTACTCTTATGCTGAGTTTACTCAATGCTGACCTCTGACCTCTACTTCCTTGCAATTGTTGCTCAAGTCATTTCCCATTTCTGAAGCTAGGTCCGGAGTCACATACCGCTCATGTGGAGCAAAGTCAGTGGCAGTGCAGGAAAGCCTCAGGGGAATAACATTAGGAAGGAAGTCAATATTTTCCATGATTTCCTTAAAATAGTCAAATAAATGTTACTGAGGGAAACAATCCCACACAGCTACGAATAGGTCCCCTTTTATCCATTAAGCTTTCTGATATACATCAGACGCACGTCCTGCTAAGTCAATTCCACTGTGGATTCCTTATTGTCACCTTCACATCAAAACAGGAGAAATTAACATGAAAACAAGGGTCTAGCCACACCTACTGTGTGCCCTCTGTGCTGCTGGGTAGTGTAGTGAGTGTACACTAGCTGAATTCACTGGGAAGGAGGGTAGAAACTCATAAGGCAGGACTAGACCACCAAGTACAAACTGAGTGTCACATACTGGAAACATTTAGAAACAGAAATGTTTTGGATTTCAGATTCCCCCCACCCCCAGATTCTAGAAAGCTTTTAAGGATGAGACCCAAGTCTAAACAAACAAACAAACAAAAATATGTTTTACATATATGAATACACATGCCCTGAAGGAAATCGCAGAGAGTATTCTGAGTACGCATGCATTTGGTGAGTGTGGGTTACCGTGCTGAGCCGAAGCTCTCATCCGTGGGCCACGTGCTCCATCTCTGAGCCACACCCCAGCCGTGAACCTGTGTTTGCCTGGGACCTCTCAGATGAAGTTAGGTACAGTGTTCTACTTGTGGCAGCATGTAAGCCTCAAAGAGATTAAAATTGAATTTTCAGGTTTGGGTTTGGGGTGGCTAACTGATAGTAAATTTACATTTTACTCTTAGCTACTATCAAAGAAAACTGGGGAAAACACTGACTCTTGGTCAGACCTGGGTCCTCATCCATAAACTATGCATGAAGGAGCTGGGACACAAGAGCCACAATCTACCAGGTACTTCCTGTCATGTAGTGGACAACGGGAATGCCCGAGCCTAGACTGGCACAACTTAAGGTGGGTGTGGTAACATGTGCCTTTAATCCCAGACCCAGGAGGCCCAGGCAGGCAGATCTCTGAGTTTGAGGGCAGCCTGGTCTACATAGTGAGTGGCAAGACAATCAAGAGAGTGAGAACATGCTTAAAAAAGCAAACAAAACCAAGAAAGACAGGTACAACTCAACTAATCTCCCAAACAGTGAAGATTATTTTTAAAAACTGCTTCTAAACAGTTTGAAGAACTTCTCCTGTGTATAAAGTAGCTTACACCTAGGCTAGCCTAAAAAGCTGCCATGTTTTCTTGCCTCCGCCTGCCCGTGAATAAACGATCTAAGTGTAATTCTGAGTTGAGTCAGGAGCTGACAGCAGTATCCAGGACCCCAGCCGTGTGGTTCTTTGAGCCAAATCTCAAAACCTTAATGAGTACAGAAAGAAGGGCCATACAAAAACAACTTAGAGAAGAGCAGGCCCTAAGAAGAAATCCCAGTCGAAAGGAGGATTCTGACCAAGAACAGCAGGGGCTGAGAGACAGCTCGGCAGTTACAGTTACGAGCAGCAGTTAAGTACACATACGGCTCTTGTAGAAGACCCGAGTTCTGTCCGCAATGGCCAGTCAGCCTTAACTCCAGTGCCAGAGGATTTGAACTTCCTCATCTGGCTTCCAAGAGTACCTACTCAGACGGGCACAAGCCCACATGCATGCATACAGATACAAATTTTTCTTAATTAGAAAAAAAAAAAAAAGACTGCTCCTGTAGTTCCCCGCCTGTCATTCCAACACCTGGAGAGAAAGGACAACAGTTCAAGATTAGCCACTACCAGGGCAAGATCCTATATAGAAGGGAATAAATCTTACTGTGTAGTCCAATGTGCAAAGGAATCTACTAGCTTGTGTAGTCTCTGAAACACTGGGAACATAGGCAACACTTCCACACCCTGCTCCAAAATTAAAAAGTTTAAAGGTAAAGTTACCAAATTTATTTCCTTGCTATCGCTGTCTGACGCAAATACACTTTTTACCGTCATGAAGCTGAAAACACATTCTAACAAAACATGCTAACCTTACAAAGCAAGTTGGCTGTTTTCACTGCAGCATAATGCAGCAGTAATAAACCAACAAGGGGTCCCACATCCGACTCAACAGGATCTTCCTAGAGTGGAAATAGTTAACATCTGAGGAGGGACAATGTACTTCATCCTAATATGTCATCTTTTAAGGGGTACTGGAGGGGTTGGGGGTTCGGGGGGAGAGCCTGAAGCCAGCGATGGCTTAGCTACTGAAAACTGGCTATTCTTCCAGAGGGCCCAGGTTCAATTCCCAGCAATCACATGGCAGCTCACAACTTTCTGTGATTTCAGTTCCAGCAGATGACACCCTCAGACTACATGCAGGCAAAATGTCAATACACACGAAATATAGGCAGGTAGGTAGGTAGGTAGGCAGGTAGGTAGGTAGGTAGGTAGATGATGGATGACGGATGAATGGCTCCCAATAGAAGACTGTGTTCTGATCTTGAAAGCACCTTGGGAAGACAAAGAACACCACAAAGAAAATGCAAACTCCTGAAGGTTAAGGATCCCTTCACTGCTGGGGTGCTGATGACCAACCCAATGTCTAGACACTAGTCCTCAATGAATGTTTGCTCAGCTGAATACATGGAATATCTTCAGACCAAGGAACTGGTCCAGTCCAGCTGAAAATAACGATGTGACTTGCCTGATATCACATAAGTACCTCCCACTGAAACACACCACGATCGTAACAACAAGAGCCAGTCCTGATCTAGTACTTCCTGATGCCTGCCAAGCCTACTCATGATCATTCAGTACTCACAGGCACCTCAGAAGGTGAGTACTCCATGGTACCCACCCAAGCAGATCAGGTAGGTGCAACATGAGGGCTAAACCACTTGCCTAAGGTTTGAGGCAAGCCCATCTCTCGAGTATGCTTAGTCTCTACAAGAGATAGGAGCCAGTCTCCTACACAAGGGTCAGGTGATCATTTATCAGGAAGACATATGCTTGCTCTGACGAAGCTTTTCTCAGACTGTTCACTGATCTGCCCACTACTTAAAACAAAACAAGGCATACTTATAGTTGGAAATGGTGGGACACACCTACAATCCCAGCATTAGGGAAACTGAGGCAGGAAGATGTTGAGTTCCAGATCACTCTGACTTCCTCAGTGAGAGCCAGAGTCCACGGGCAATGCACACAAGCACACTTAGGAGACAAGGGCAAGGCCGCTGAGTCACATGTTACAGAGGGGCTGGGCTCCAGGAAAACCAAGTTAGCTTGATTCCGCTCAAGTCCCTCACCAGTACTGTTCTCTCCAGTAGAAGCTGATCAACATATAGGTTATATACATATCAGAAGCTAATGACTATATGTCTTCCTCATATTCTACCTAAGACCAACAGCATATTCAAAAAGCGCTGATGTATGAACAATGTTCACTGATGAGGTGAAGCAGATCACTACACAATGCAGGAGCTAAACCTATTCGTATGTGGCCATGAAATAAGCTACCTGAGAAGGTCCATTTATTTCAGTTCCAGAGCAGGCCAAAAAGAGGGAACATAAAAATAAAGGTACAGAGACGGCTCTGCAGTTAGGAGTGCTCGCCGCTCTTCCAGACTCTGCAGTTAAGAGTGCTCGCCGCTCTTCCAGACTCTGCAGTTAAGAGTGCTTGCTGCTCTTCCAGAGGAGCCAAGTTTGGTTCCCAGCACTCACATGAGGCAGCTCACAACTGCCTCTAAGTCCTGGTCCAGGGATCCAATGCTCTCTTCTGGCCTCTGTAGACACGGACACATGCACACACATACATATGTGTGTACATGCACACAAACACACACTTTAAAAAATAGCAAGAGTAAATGGAAGATATTTAAATAAAAATTACTTACAGTAAAAATGTATAGCCACTAAATAAAATATTGCATTGGGAACCTTTTCAAGAGGGTTGCCAGTAGGGAGCGGAATCTTTAAAGATTAATCTGAGGGAAACCAGACTGAGGATCCCTGACTGAGGATCCCTGACTGGCCCACAGTCAGTAAGCCCTAGAGTCTCAGTGCTGCTGCTCTCTCTAACCCTAATGTGCTTTCTCCTACACCCTGCGGCAATGCCTTCCACCACTGTTTCCTGTGGTTAGCTTTCTTGTTTGTTCTGTTTTTGTCCTTTTAGGTAGGAGGCAGAAAGCAAAAAAAGAAATCCAAGACTCTGCAGACACAGATACAAACAAAGATCTTTATAACAAAGATACAGTGTCTTACTGCCTAAGCTCCCAAATGGGTCACTCATCCTGAGCAATGACATCTTAGAAGTCACTTGTTTATTTGGGGATCCCAAAAGCTTTTCTAAAAGCTGAACATTTGGCTTATAAGAAAATAATCCTGATAGGAGGCACACAGACTGACTCACACTGAGTGTGTCTGCAGATGTCCCTCCTG
>JADRCH010000031.1:13666766-13705393 GCA_019843965.1 Rhynchomys soricoides
TCCCTCCTGAAGTGTGCACACAGACTGACTCACACTGAGTGTGTCTGTAGATGTCCCTCCTGAAGTGTGCTTTCCCCAACATCCCCAGTGCACTTCAACAGTCCTGCCCCCAATTCTGTAAGCCAAGTGTCTGACTAGAGGCCTGTTCAGCCATGATATAGAAGGCTGTTTCCAGGTCTCTCTTGGGGCATGGTCCTACTGAAGAAAGCTTAATGAATAAACTTAACAGTGTTCAGTCTAACCTGGCTGGAGCCAGAATAAAAAGAGGTGGAGACAATTCAGCTGGTAGAGTGTTATCTACTTAGCATGCATGAGGCCCTCATTCCGTCCCAGTACCAAATAAACAGGGTATGGTGTTACACATCTGTAATCCCAGCACTTAGGAGATAGAGGCAAAGAGGGCAGCAGTTCAGGGTCATCTCTGACTACACAGGCCTTGCTGAGCTACCTGAGACCATGTCTTTTAAAAAAAAAAAAAAAAAAAGACAAAAAATGAGATGTAACTACTAGATAGTAGTTAAAATCTGTGTTTAATCAAACAGAATATATTTAAAAGGTCCAGTGGGATGAAACATCTGGTTAAAGGCACTTGCTGCCAACACTACTGCTGAGTTCTAGCCCCAGAATTCACATGGTAGAAAGAACCAGTCCCACAAGTTACCTCTGACCTTCACACATGTCCATAGCTGTGTGCATGTGTTCATATACATACAAAGTAAATGTAAAAAAGTTAATTAAAAATTCAGGTGGCATTTTACTATTAAGTCCATTTAGTATATTAAGTATTAAGACTTTAAGATACCAGTGAACACTTCTGAGGTAAACGTGAGAGGGACATGAGCCAGTCCCTCTTTTGGTTAAGCCAGAATTGCTGAGCCCTTGACATGGGCCATGTGTAAAATACCACAGATAAAATAGCAGGCTCCCTCTCTTCCTGCAATGGGACCTCTGAGAGTAAAGTTCCATCCTCAGAGAGGAGCTGCTTAGACACAAACGGAAATCTTCACAAACTGTCAAGCAGTGCTGGCTTATAAGGAAGTGCAGGAAGCAAGGGGGACTCCACCTGTCCCATATGGTGCAGACAGATACTAGCCATAGCAAGCTTCCTGGCTACTGTTATCAGGGACTCCAAGCCACCTCCAGCTCTCCACTCAAGCTAGTTTTCTAAGGAGCCTCCCATCACAATAAAGAGGATCTGGCAACATTTATGTTAACTAGCTGATAAATCCACTCACTATGGAACAATCTGTAACTACTGCGTATATATAAGTTAAGCCTTATCTCCAACACTGCAGGCATGAAGTCACCCAGAACTTGGACTGTCTTAGCCAGCCCTGTGAAGAGAGGGGCGGCAGTGTGCCTAGATAAACAAACACTGCTCTTCTATTACCAGGTCCTTCTAGGTTCTGGGCCAGACGGCCTTTGTTTGGGCCCTGCTCCCCAGCTACCTCCTTCCTTGTAGACTTCTGCTAGCCGGTTACCTCCCCTTCTCTTAAGGCAGACACTTAAAGGCCTATCTTATGTTTTCAAAACCATTTCCTTTAGATCCTCCTTCCGGAGCCTTTCAAGCCTTCTCTGCTATCTTCAATGCTTCTCTCTGGGCTGACACACCTCTTGGTAGGCTGCCATTTCGTCTGAGTGCAGTCCTGCTTGCAGTGAGTCAGAATCTATCTCCACACCCACCTGGTGAAGCTGGTCCCATCCTTCTCTACGGATAGTCAGTCTGCTCAGAGGAAACAACCTAATGTGTGTATCTTCAGGATCCTTCAGGACCAGAGGCAGGAAAGAGAAAGCCCAAGTTCACACTCTCCCAATGTAGTTGGCACCACCATATGTTTTCCCTGCATCCATCCCAGAGCTACCTGATGTTATCATATCACACAAATTAGTCACTGCTCTAAATTCTGCTCAGCACCTCTGGAAACACCCTGTCTGGGGTGGAGCTCTGCAGGGATGGGGCATCTGCCTCCAGGTCAGTCACCTCTGCAATCCAAGATCCTGGCGTGGTCCACCTCTCCTCCTGCAGACTGAGAATGACTATACCCGAGTGGCACTGAAATGTTTCCAGGAAAGTGCTGCTATAAGCTAGAAGTGCAAAGCAAGAGCCTCGTCCTCCAGGGGACACTAGGAAACTTGCTTTTCTACTGGAACACTATGCAAGGGAACAGAATGAAAAGTTGGCGTGCACTATTCAAACAAAACAGCACCTTAAAGCACTGTCTACTGACTCGTTGGGGTCCATCCTTAGGCTCCACTGGGCCTGTGAACTGCTCAAGAAGAAGACTAAAGGTACCAATGAATTATTCAGTAACTACGCAGCTTTACTGAGTAAAAGGGGTGAAGATGTAAGCAGAGATGAGAGAAGACAGACAAAGGGCAGACTGTCTCTATGTAAAAAGCTCCCAGACACTAACAACTCCTCAACCTATACAAAGTGCCTGAGGATAAAGGAAGCACAGGCATGCCCATTTCACGGTCAAGGAAAGCCCACATTTGCAGATTTCCACTCAGGGAACTACATGGCTAGTAAATGACAAACTATTATATAAGAGCCATGTATCTGAGAACCGCTGACCCATTCAGCAGACAATGACTTTTAGGCAGAAACGAGCCAGGTGGAATAGAAGGACAGGTGCTCAGCTGACTGGGTCCCAGGGCATGGGCCAGAAGAGAGGATGACAACTCAAACTGAGTTCTGCCACAAAGACAAAGCGTCATCAAGCATTTTGAGCAGCTTCCACCAGTCTGCCCTTCTGGACCTGTGTAGCTCATTTTCACCCTGGCCATGCAGTTCAGCAAAGTAGAAGTACAACAGCAGCAGGTGTCAACACCTGCGCACTTCCAAACTGTCCCCAGTCCACCGACCCATAAGCCCTCTTTGAGGCACCAAGTTTGGGATGCAGCTGGCAAGGAGAGACAAGAGGACAGAGAATGACTGACATCACTGACTCCCCGTGCACACTGAAGTCTGCCTTAAGAGTTTTATCAGCCGTGATTTAAACATCTGAGGACAGAAGTCAAATACTACGCACAGAGATAGCTGTAGCAGTGACTATGCAGTGACACGTGACACCGAGAGCAGTGGAAGCAGCTGTGAGAACCTAATTGTTCAGAACTGCACATAAATCATCCCGTCAATAGTGAGTGTAGAGCCTTCTCAGAGGAGCCTGTGTGACAGGCAGGAGGGAAATCCCACCTACAATCCCAACATCTGCTGGAGAGTCTGTAACTGCTGGCACATGACACACTGCTGATGGCCTGAGAGGGAGCGAGCACAGGCATGGAAGCACTTGCTCTGTTTGATAAACAAACAAGCAACAGTGACAAACAAGTTAGTATGATAAACAGAAGCAAGAGAGAGGAATACCTTTATGATTTCTAAGAGGAAAAAGCCAACTGACATATTTCCTGAAATGGTACTTGTGATAGTCATTTTTCATAAGCTTGAAAATTTTGTAGAAATTAACAAACACAAAAGCCTGAGGAAAATCTCAACATGAAAATGAGAGTTACACCTGGTTCAATAAGCACCTATAGCTGAGGGTGGTGGTGCACGCCTTTGCTCACAGCACTTGGGAGGCAGCAGCAAGAGGATCTCTGAGTTCGAGGTCAGCCTGGTCTACAGGGTGAGTTCCAGGACAGTGAAAGCTACATAAAGAAACGCTAACTTCTATTTACAAAGGAAAAGCTATACAAAATCAACATACTGAAAAGCAGGTTTACAGTCTTGCTGTTTCATGCATGCAGATTAAGAAAATTCTATATAAAACCATACTTCTTTATTACATAAAGGGAAATGTTTAAAGCAGAGAAGAGTGGTGCTACAAACTGCCTATCTGGAGAGAACTCCACAATGCCCACAAGGCTTTCCTGGCAGGTCCATGTCATCAGCTCAACACCCTGTGAATGTGGTAGGTCATGTGAGGAGCGGCAGCCTTGGGTGCAGTAGACCTGCCTGGGTGGGCTCAATACCATGAAAACTGGAAGCAAGAAGCAGCATGAGGCAGAGATGGCTCAACGTTGTACTGATGGCCACAGTGTGGCAGGAGAAACTAGTAGAGCCCAGTGAATTCTCCAAGTCAAAGCTGAGACTGCACAGACAGCAGGCAGTGAGGATTCCTGAGAAAGAATACCAGGGAAGGGAGCTGCAGCAGAGGAGCCTCAAGAATGGGGGAAAGAGATGGCTCAGTGGTTAAGAGCACTGGCTGCTCTTGCAGAAGACTACAGTATGATTCCAGACACCCACATGGTGACTCATAACAACCTCTAACTCCAGCTCCAGAGAATTGACACCTCTGGCTTCTGAGGGCACCCATGTGTGTGTACACACACACACACACACTTAAAAATAATAAAAATTAGTGTGAAAAAGTAATACATTTTCTTAAGGGGGGGGTCAAACTGCTGATCACACACGTATCTGAGGTAACTAAGGCTGGGGAAGGAATTGATCAAAAGGACTAGTGCCACCTTGTCTGCCATTCATGTGAGTCAGGAACACCACCTATTCCAACCCATGAAGCTAAAAAACAAAAACTAAACCCTACAACTCACAGAAAACTGGAGGGTATACTAAGAAGCCATGCCTCTGTTCTGGAGAACAATCCAAACCTGAGCCGCCCAGCTGCAAACCTCAAGGGACTGGGGAAGCAGCTCAAAGGGACAGAGCCTGCTTATCCAAGGCCAGCATCACCAGAAACAAGCAAGCACAGATGAACAAGAACAAACAAGACATCGATGGAGTGTAAACATTTCCAAGCCATGTTCCTGCACCTTTCCCCAGAATTCAAAACAGTTACAGGAACAAAGATACCAGCGTCTTGTTGCAAGATATCTGATTGCACTGTGAACCCCGAGATTGTGTTATTTACTAAAACAAACAAACAAACAAACAAACAAACCTCTTTCCAGTTGTAGTGTGGCTCAGCCCTAGCACACATCTTTAATCCCAGACAATGAAGGTAAAGTCAGTTTGTAGAAAGCAGCGGCCATGTGGCAGACAAAGTGACAAATCAAGAGAAAGATTTGACAGAATAGGATCTGCCCAACTCTCATGAGAACAGAGAGGAAAGGGAAGCTACTTAAGAGAGTGGTGCAGAGAGAGAGAGAAGAGAGGAAGGGGGCAGCTTTGCTGGGACAGTGGTACAGAGACAGGTTGAAGAGAAAGAACAAGCTAGACACAGGTGAAGATAGAAGGAGCCAGAAGAGTAGAACAGATTGCCAGAGTTAGTTTGAGGTCAAGCAGAGCCATTCAGGAGAGGCAGGGAAAAGCCAGATTGAATCAGTCAGCTTGGGGAGGAGTTTGAGCCAGAACTGCTGAGTTGAACCAACCAGCTAGAGTTAAGAACTAGAAAAGGTGAGCTTATTCAGCAGTGAGTGTCAAGGCTGAAAACCTTCTAGGCCTAGATAAGGTTGTCTGGAGGCCGGAAGCTTCCAGGACCAGGCCTAGGTTAGCAGACAGAGGCAGTGAGCCTCCGAGATGACAGTTAGTACAGGAGAATAGAAGATACCATAACATCACCTACCAATGTAGGACTGCCCACTCTCAGCACTCAGCCCAAGGCCTAGGTTAGCAGACGGAGGCAGTGAGCCATAGCTCTTTAGAACTAACCGAGGTGTGCAACACAGTATGACAGACATACATGTATAGAATTCTATGAGTTCAGAAAGAAGATGGTGGCCTCTAGCTGTGGCGCGGGCCTGCAGCGCCAGCCTCTCTAAAGGCTGAGGCAGGAAGACAGCAAGTTCAAGTCCTGCCACAGTGTAAGTTCAAGGTCAGCTGGGAACTCACTGAAACACCATCTCAAAGCAGAAAGTTAAAAAAGCACATGTAAGACCCAGGCCTCAGGCTTCTGTACCAAAACCCCCAATTTTTTTAAGTAGAAAAACGAGGCTGGGATTGTAGCTCTGTGGTGCAGTGTATGTCTGGCATGCCCAAGATCCTGGGATGAGCCCTGGCATGCAAAAGTAGAGAAAAGAGAAATAAAATACAAAAAAGAGAAGATAAAACAGCATTTCTATAGAGACCACCACAGTGAGATGCATAGTGTATCTGATGTAATAGCATTAGACTCCAGGAAAGAAAGGCCATCGAGCAGGTGAGCCAGCACAGCCTGTGCGAAGCTCAACACAAAGCCTGATCCAAAAGGTCAGCTGGAGGTCAACTTCATCCTGTCTATTACATGGCTATTCAGAGCTTCCTGGAGTAGAGGGGGCAACACAGGAAGCGCATCCAAAGAAATAAAATTTGTGTTAAAGTTAATAAAAAACTATTACCCTGGGCTGGAGAGATGGCTCAGAGGTTAAGAGCATTGGTTGCTTTCCCAGGGGTCCTGAGTTCAGTTCCCAGCACCCACATGGCAGCTCACAACCATCTATAATGAGGTCTTGTGCCCCCTTCTGGTGTACAGGCATACATGCAGACAGAACATTGTATACATGATAAATAAATCTTAAAAAAAAACAAACCCAAAACTATTAACCTACAGATCCAAGAAAATCTTCAATAAATATGTAAAGGCCGAAAATCACTTTTCACCTTTAAAAAAATCCATATAACACAAACAGCAAATTTTATCCTAAAGAAGTGAAATAAACAAAAATGCATCAGAAATAAGCTGAGCACCGAGAAGGCCAAGGGGAGTCTTCAAGGGGAGCTTGGGCAATGAAACTCATCAAGAGAACAAATTATAAATACCAAGAGCAAGAGGGGCCTTGTAAATATTAAAAAGACATAAGGAACTATTAGGAATAATTTTGTTAACAAATTTGACAACTTAAATGAAATACCCAAATTCTTTTAAAGGTTCAGCCACCAAAGCTCATCCAAGGGAGAAAAAAACTAAATAGTCCTATGTTCTAAAAATTTACATTGCACCTTAAAACCTCCACAGAAGAAAACCCCAGGCCTAGATGACTTCAGTGGTACCGGTTCTGTACAAACTGTTCCAAAGCAAATGATAAAAACAACTGTCAACACGGACTACGAGGCCAAACTGGCAAAACTGTTACAAGAAAACAGAACAGTAGTGAAGCCTGGGACCAAAGACAAAAAACTCCTAAACAAGTGTTAGTCAAACAATGCCAGCAATACATTTAAAGGATAATATTGATGACCAAGCAAGAACTACAAGGCTGGTAATTCATATTAACTAACTACCCCTCACTGGGGGGGGGGGGGCAGGGGGCGGGGAATTCATCTCCAAACACACAACCAAAGTTAAAAGCTGTCATCAAGCCAAACTTCCTCAGTCTGAAAAGGGGTGACAGATAACTGAAGAGAAAAGAACAGAAACAAGAGGCCAGGCAGAATGAAGAGGGGCTCATGTTTAAAGGGAGTGGGGGTCATGAAGGCGGGAAATGGAGGCGCACGCCTTTACTCCCAGCACTTGGGAGGCAGAGACAGGCTGTTCTCAGAGTTTGAGGCCAGCCTGGTCTACAGAGTGAGTTCCAGGACAGCCAGGGCTACACAGAGAAACCCTGTCTTGAAAAACAAAATACCACAAAACAGTGTGAGTGTGCTTGTGTCTCTGTGTGTGTGTGTGTGTGTGTGTGTGTGAGAGAGAGAGAGAGAGAGAGACAGAGACAGAGACAGAGATGAGCCAAGGAGTGTGTGAAGCCTCTACAAGTTAGAAGACTCCAAGGCACAGAGTAAGCCACCAAAGTTGGCCAGTTTACTAACACCCTACTCTAAGATCTAAGACTCTGCCCTTAAGAACCATAAGAGAATGATTTGTGTTGATTGAAGCCACTATAGCTGTGACAATAACCTAGTAAAGCTCCTACTGGAAGCCAATAACGGGTTCAAAGGTTCTTTAGAGCTGACCACACGGATGCCTATCTCTGTCAGACTGCCAGTCATCTTAGATGAACCACCCAGACTTTGGTCCTTTACTCAGTCCACTGATGGATCCCTTGGGCCCTCACTCATGAGTTTTACCAGTGCCCACCAGGCCCTTGCAGCTCTGTCCATTCTCCAGCACCCACCCAGCATTTCCACACTCATTTTCGATGTAAACTTTATCAACTTTCCCAATGCCATAAAAAGCTCTGTTTATATTTTTAAGTTTTATCAAGTCAATTAAGAGAGAACTGATCTTAAGCCGTGTTTCCTACTACGCACAAGTGTCTTTCACATAAGCAGCCCAGCCTGGGTCACACCTCTAGGCACATACACTCAGTCTCAAAACCAAACAAAACACTCAAACCCAATGAAAAAGACTGATAGGTTTTCTAGAGGAAACAGTCTTAGGGAGAGCTCAGTTGGGAGAACGCTGTTCGCTGCCCTTCACACAGGGCAAACTCCTATCAAAACAGCCAACAATGTTACCAGAGAAAATGTAACCTCTACTCTTGATAATGCTTAAGACTAAAGTTTCAGAACACTGCATCGAGAACATCTAATTGTAATCAAATACTTCCATCACGCTTGGGAGTGAGACATTGACGGTGTCCCTGCCTTAGTGACTAGAGTAAAGCAAGGGACCTTTTAACTACTTATATCTGACACTCTTCTCAAACTCTAGTCAATGCAATAAGTCATACAAATACTGATCAATACTAGGTAGAGAAACTGCTATGCTATTTAATCACTCTGTACCTATAAAAATGCCAGTTTCATACAGCACAAGTTTATATATATATATATATATATATATATATACATATATATATATGCATTTTATGATCTGCACCACAAAACAGAAGCATGAAGATGAAATATTAATGAGCACACAATTGTTACACATGGGGCTTTGTGTGGCTTTTGAGGAACAACAAAGCTAGAAGAACAAGAGTTGCAGATTTGACAGATTAAAAGTAATAGAAAAATAAAAAATAATTCCAAAATAAATAGAAGCTTGGAAAAGCACTGTTTTTAATTAATCACTCACTTAAGTTTAAAAAAATTCAAATGTCAATTGGGAAAATTAAAACAAACAAAAACAACCAAAAGAAATAGCCAGCAAATGTTTCAAAGTGGTGGCAGTCAGTATGTAGAAGTGGCTGCCCTCATACAGTATGGTGAAACAACAGTTTTCTTCGTAGGCAATCTGACAATATACACTTTTGAAGTGGGAAACAGAGGGGCTGGAGAGATGGCTCAGAGGTTAAGGGCACTAATTCCAGAACCATGGCTCACAAGCATCTGCAACTTCAGACCTAGAGGATCTGATGCCCTCGTCTAGCTGCTGTGAGAACCAGGTACACAAGTCGTTCATAGGCAATATATTCATGTAAAACACTCAGACACATAAAAACAAATCTTTTTTAAAAAAGAAAGAAGCTACAATAGGGTGGGGGGGGTTCTCATGAAAAAGAAGCAAACCAATTTTTCACCACGTATTAAACTTTATTTGATGATCTGTTTTTAGTTGTACAATCAATATAAATTTTTATTTAATTAAAAAAGGGGGGGGGACCTCTGCCAGGCAGTGATGGCGCACGCCTTTGATCCCTGAACTGGGGAGGCAGAGGCTGGCAGATCTGGGAGTTCGAGCCCAGCCTGGTCTGCAGAGGGAGTTCCAGGATGGCCAGGATACACAGAGACCCTGTCTGGGAGGTAGAGGTGTGGGAGATGCAACTCCCAAAGTCAATCTGTAAGCTGTAAGCACGAGAAGAGCTCACACAAACATATCACACCACCTCTCCTTATGGAAAGCTAGACTCTTGAGTAAATTGTCACAAGTCCGTCCAGCAGTACTTGGGCCTTCAGCCACAGTACACTCCAGCCAAGGCTAAACAAATATGAGGCAGAGAGGGAGGCTGTCCTCGTGTGAGGATTGACTATGCTGAGTTCTGCCACACTGGAGAGCAAGAAAGAACTTGGGAAACCTGAGCAGCTACCAAGCGGGAGTTTCAGGAAAGCAAGTTCAACTGACACACAGCCCTAAAACCCGGAAAACCAAAGTGTAAAGACGGCATCAGTTCAGAAGCACTTTCTCTACATTCTGGGTCACCTTGAAGTGGCCACTGTTTTGTGGCTCCTCCCACAGCTAGCTAAGACTCCGGTGTGCTGCAAAGATCCAGATCCCAGAGGCAGCTTCTCCAAAGTGCTGCTCCTAAGAGTGGAGAAAACTGGGAGCGAGGGGACCTATGCGCTTGGTGCATCCTGAACATGAGCTGAGCAACTGTGCCCTGCCACGGCCTCCCACCACGCTTTGCCACAGACCTAAAGGCAATGAGTCCAAATGGCCGTGGACCAAGATCTCCACAGTGTGAACCAAAATAAGTCTTCCCTACCTATAATCTCGTTATCTCAAGTATTTGGTAGAGAAATAAAGATTTACATCAATGTAGAACTCGGCACATGCACACATGCCTGCACACACACACACAGGCCAACCGACCGACCCACTATGTCACCAGGCTGGCTTCCAACGTGAACTTCCTACCTCAGCCTTCTTAGTGCTGGGACTACAGGCATGCACCACCATGCCTGGGTGTGGTGAACCCCTTAAAACGGCTAGAACTAGTGATAATATGCCCTAACCTCAAGAAGCCCATGATGCTCTGAAACTATAAATTCATCCAGATGCAGCCAGAAGGAATTGACAATATCCAGAAATGTTCTACTTAAACTGGATTAAATTCCCAGCCTGTATCTTCTTTCTTATATCTCCCTCTTTGGCACGATTCTCAATAACCTTCTCATAGGCCCAGACAGACAACAGCCCAGGCAAAGCCCCTGAGCAGTAACCAAAGCTACTAAACACAAAGTAACTCCCTGCATCTAGAACATAACCATGACCACTATTCCACACCCAGAAAGTAACTCTCTCCATCTAGAACATGCCCTGGCCTGTTGGGTGCTGACCACTACTCCACTTGCTAACCAGAGAGCAGCACTTCAGAGGAACCCATAGCAGAGTTTTAAAAGTGCTCCAGCTTTACCTGAGTGCTGCTTGAAAGCACCCCACTCTACCAATTTTGGAATGACAAACTGCATCTCTAAGCTCTCTAGAAATGCAGGTAAGATACACAAAGCACCTCCGTACCATTAACTAACTCCCACTAAAAATGTATTGCTTCTTTTATCGTTATTCAATCAAAATCCTGTCAGCCTCTTGCTAATAAGTCTTCAGTACAGACTGCCCACACTTTGTCAGTTACAGTGAAGTTACTTTACTCAATCTCCCAAACTCTGCTGTAGACAGATTTTAACACTCTTGGACACATGTAGTAGTATAGCTATATAGAAAATTTAGTTTTTAAAGATATATCTTCCAGGGCTATAGAGATAACTCAGCAGTTAAGAGTGCTTTCTGCTCTCGGAAAGGATCCAGGTTTAGTTCCTTGCTCCCACACCAGGTGGCTCCCGACTGGAACTGCAGCTCCAGGGGCTCAGACACTCGGACACTCAGACAACTGCATGCACGTGGCGCACACAGCCCATGCAGGCAGCTCTCCTCTCTGGTCCCCCAGCCCATCTCTGTCTTCTCTTTCTCACTGTCTCTCCCATTTTTGTTTTTGGTGTTGGTGTTAGTGGTGGTGATGGAGTAGGGTTGTTTGTTGGTTTGTTGGTTGGTTTTTGACACAGCTAGATAATGTTTCACTATGTAGCCCTGGTTGGCCCCAAAACTCACTATGTACACCAGGCTGGCCTTGACTTGTGGTCATCTTCCTGTCTACATGGTATACACCACCATGTCCAGCTCATCAAAGGAAGTTCTAACAGAATGAAAGGGGAGCACGTAGAATGGGAGACTGTATTTGCAAGTCATTTGTCAGATAGAATAATATGTACAAAACTGGAACACATCAACAAAAAGCCCTGATCAAAGCTTAAATGACTTAACTAGACATCTTTCTAGAGAGTATGTATAAATGGACAACAAGCACATAAAAAGATGCCCAACAGACCTAATATCCAGAGATGTGAAAATAAAAACCATAATGGCCTATTACCACACACTCTCTAGGATGGTCACTATTCAAAACTGAATAAGTGAGTGAATGAATGAATGAATGAATGAGTTGCCACCTGTGTGTTGGAATTAGTACCTTGGTTGGTGTATTTGTAAAACAGTGTGGCTACTACAATAAAAAAGTACATCCACTAAAAAATTAAAACTAAAACTAGCATATGATGCAGAAACCTGCTGTGTTAGTCAGGGTTCTCTAGAGCCACAGAACTTATAGATAGTCTCTACATAGTAAGGGAATTTGCTAATGACTTACAGTCTGTAGTCAAATTCCCCAATAATGGTCAGCACAAGGCAAGCAGGCAAAAAAGGGCGAATCTTCCTCCTTCCAATGTCCTTATGTAGGTCTCCAGCAGCAGGTGTGGCCCAGATTAGAGGTGTGTGCACCACCACACCTGAAACTTGTGTCTTCCAGGCTCAAGATCTAGATCACAGGTGAGCCTTCCAATTCTGGATTGTAATTCACTCCAGATAGAGTCAAGTTGACAACCAGAAATAGCCATTACACCTGCTTTGGGTAGACACTCAAAAGCAGTGAAGGGAAGCTCTTGAAGAGACATCTGCACACCTATCCTCATGGCATGATTCATAAAACCCAAAAGGCAGAGGCAGTCCCAGTGTCCATGGGTGAACGGACGGGTGAAACAGGAGGTTAAGAAACCACAGACAGCTTGGTGTTTGGAAAAAGGAGCACAAGGCCTGAATGTGACTGCTAACCCTGAGTAAACAGCTGGGCGGTGCATGCTTGCAATCCCTGTTCCAAACAGTGGGGAGAGCTTCATCTAATCAGCAAGACCCAGGACCGTGGCACTTGTGAGAAGCCCTGTCTCAAAGCACAAGGTGGGGAGGGAGGCATACTAGTACACACTCCCAGTACTCAGGAGCCAAAAGCAGGCAGAGCCCTGTGAGTTTGAGGCCAGTCTGGTCTACATAGTGAGTTCCAGGACAGCCAGAGTTACATAGTGAGACCCTGTCTCAAACAAACAAATCAAAAATATCAAAAAACAAAAACCAAGGTGAGGGACCTAACTAAGGATGACACCTGAAGTTGTCATTTAACTTCGGCATGCACACATACCCATGTGCCCACACCCACACACACACACCTGCACATAAAAACCAGGCTGGAGGGTAACAGTGAGGGTGGGAAAGGCAAACGCTCGGTATTCTCTACTATATATTGTGCACTTGCTTTCACATTGGCATCAACAAAACACAGTACTCAAATTTCTGTGTGTGACATAAAAGCAGAGGGGAAGAAGGGAGAGGGAGGTTGTGCAGGAGCAAATAGTAACAAGGTACCAAGACATCTGTGTATCAAAATGTCATAATGAAACCCATTATACTACACAGTAAAAACTGATTAATAACGAACCAGGCTGAACATGGCTGAAGACAAATGTAAATCCCTGCACTCAGGAAGCTGAGGTAAGAAGATTGCTGAATTCAAGTCCAGCCTGGGCTATACAGATCCTGCCTCTTTAAAAAAAAAAAAAAAAAAAGCCGGGCCATGGTGGCGCATGCCTTTAATCCCAGCACTCGGGAGGCAGAGGCAGGTAGATTTCTGAGTTTGAGGCCAGCCTGGTCTACAGAGTGAGTTCCAGGACAGCCAGGGATACACAGAGAAACCCTGTCTCAAAAAACCAAAAAAAAAAAAAAAAAAAAAAAAAAAAAAAAAAAAAAAAAAAAAAAATCCACACGTGATAGCACACACGTGATGGCACACACGTGATGGCACACGCCTAGAATCTTGCCTACTCCATTTGGGATGCTGAGACAGTAAGGATCCAAGTTCAAGGCCTAGCTAAGCTACCTAGCACACTCAAGACTGACCTAGGCAACCTAGAGAGACCCTGAACAGTCAAAATAAAAGTTAAAAAGAGCCAGGGGTGCAGCTGAATGACAGGGCCCCTGGGTTCAATCCCTAGTACTGAGGAGAAACTGGGACTGCCTGCCTAGGGGCCCAGCACTACAGAGTCTCAGAAAAGAGGCGCATAAGTCTGAGGCCAGCCTGGCCCACACAGGGAGAAAATGGAAATTCCAACACATGCTGCAACATAAGCTTCACAGACATTATGCCAAGTAAAATAAAACAAGTCAAAAAGACAATGCCGTGGGAGTCCACTTATATGTTAGGCAACTCTCATCAAATTCAGACACCGCGGCCAGGATTGGGGGAGGGGGGTGCAGAGAAATGGGGGTTGTTTATAGGCAAAGGTTTCCAATGATGCTTGATGAGAGAGTTCTGGGGCCCTACTGCACAACATGTGAATAAACTTAATGTAACTGAACTGCACACCTAAAATGATTAATATGTGGCCTTCACTCCATCAATATGTGAGATTTCAACACAATTAAAAAGACATACAAACAATGCAGGTTTTACACTCTTATCATGACAGAACTGTCAAGGGTCCTCTTAGACCTTAGATGTTTTTCAGACCTTTGCCCCATGTATTGTATCAAGCTGAATGAAGCAAAGCGAAGCTTCTCAAATGTCAACTAGAAGCAAGCTTCTTCTGAAACCCTGGAGTTCAACCTTAAGTCTAAAAGGGACATCCTTCTCTATCAAAGCAAAATCTCTCTGGGCATGGTGGTGCCTGCCTGCAATCCCAGCACTCAGGAGGCTGAAGCAGGAGAATAAGGTGTTGGAGGCCAGTCTGGGCAACACAGTCAGGGCTCTGTCTCCAAGTCAAACAATGAACAGCACAGCAATTCTACTCCCAGCCTCTGGATTCTCTTTAGTACGTTTTAATCTAGGACCAACTTCCAAGAATAATGCCCAGGTCTAGACCAACCTGTCACCAAAAAGAGCCAAGGAGTATTTGCAGAATGCAACATTGCGAACCTCAAGCAACAAAACCAGGCTTCTAAGTCATCAAATACAACAGTCAGTAGCTAAAAAGAGCAAATATTCAATACTCTGGACTATCCACTAATAGGAAAGTTTCTTTATAAGAATTCTGGTGATCCAGCATGGGCTAAGAGCATTTTAATGTTTACCAAGTTGACAGAATATGACTATTGGGATTCAAGGAATTAGCTGGGTGTGATGGCACACTGCTTTAGTCCCAGCCCTCAGGAGGCAGAAGCAAGCAATCTACTCCAGTTCAAGGCCAGTGTATACAGCTAGTTCCAGGCCCCAGTCTTAGAAAATACAATAACGAACCAACTAACCGGTGCACTGACATGCTTGCTCTTTCTCCAGTGAGAACATAGCTTGCCACCTACACACATGAATGCTCACTGAGAACTATATAGGTTGGCTCAGGGAAACAATGGTTTGCATCAAATCCTGGCCTCGCCACTTACCAGCTATTACCTCAGTACTATGCCAGTCTCACTATTTTGAGGATCTGAAAATCTGAAAAGCCCTGGAGTGAAGGCAGTGATGGTCTATTACTTATTTACTTTAATGATGTGTTTGGGGTGCATTAGCACAGAGGAGCATCAGAGCTCCCAGGGGAGGAGTTACAGGCAGCTGTGAGCCTCCCATCACGGTGTTGGAAACCTAATGGGGTCCACAAGAGCAGACACGTTCTTAACCCTGAGCTATCTCTCCGGCCCCAGGAGTGAAGGTTTTGATAAGTATAGCAACTCATTCTAGTCATAAACGGAAGCAAGACATGGGAAAAGACAAACTATGTTACCCAGCATCCTACTGTAACATTCCCTAAGGACAACTACACCCAAGGACTGTTACGTATTTTGACTCTGAATTCCAGGTCATCAGTTTAAAGAAAAAAGGAAAGCGAGATCATTTCCAGCAAATCTTCATGTAAAACTATGTTCGTGCCGCAGATGCCTCACAGAAAGTCTAGTCCAGGTGAAGGAGGCCGTGGAATCACTTAATGGACTGCTGATATAAAATGAATGAACAGACTCCACATGCTCGAAGGGAGCAGGACTACATACCAACAGCAAAAGCTGGGAGGCAGGAGGCTGCGTACAGGGGCACCCTGAGCTGGATGATGGAAGGCATAGGACGAGCTGACCAAAGGAGGGACCACAGGCATCGGCATCACCAAGTAAAGGGTCAAAAATGAGTTCGATGTGGCCAGTGAATAACGAGACACTAATAACAATTGGGAATGGGAGGCAGGGTAAGGTAATCCTGTCCAGACTCTAGTGGCCAGACACACAGATGCAGACAGACACCATCCAACTGGCACATGCTGAGCAGTGACAGCTCGCTAGGACACAGTGACAACCAAGAAGTACAAGGTCCACTCCTCACATAAGGCCCAAGCTACTCTCAACAGACAAAATGGAGAATCCAGACCCCTTGGTTTGGCAAACCAAGAGGAAATGTCAAGCCTCAAGGGAGAGTACTTCTAAGACACTGAGAACCCAGTAAAGACATTTACTGAGTCTCCAAGTGGAACATGTTCTATCAAGAGTCCAGGTAACAAGTTAGAAGATTTGACAACCGCTTCTAAAGCATCTATCAGAGCTGCCCATCAGGACTCACTGTAAGAATTTACAGAGAGAAATACTGGAAAGAGGAGGAAGATGCTTATCAGAAAACAAATGCATACTTCTTCCCGCTATAGGACTTCAATGTCTCTGACTACCAAACAGCTTTTAGAAACAGCAAAACAAGCTCATTCAGAGTGTTCACCCTGTACTACCCTACTTAACAGGCTCTGAATTAAAAAGTATTTACATTAGAAAGTGCATATCCCTCTGGTCCATTCTATGAGCCCAAGACAGACAGATCACTAACAGGCTTTTATCTCCGTCTTCCAGCCTTAAGCCCTAAGCACTTGGTTCTTAAACTTTGCATAGATATGACACAAATACAGCTGAAAATAAAAAGTTATGCACAAAACCATCCCATGAGAGCAGAGAATAAATAAATAAATAAATAAATGTCTTAATAACAAACACTACAGACTTGGCCTTGCTTTTAACTATCAATTAATGGAAACACACACGCTTTCAGACCTGAACTGTCACTGAATAAAACAGTACAGAAATCAGCCCCAAGCTTTATTTACTAGGTATGTAAATGGTAAGTTTAGAGGAAGTCAAAAGGCACCGCGCCTTCCAAAATCCACTTCACAGTGAAATGAATACATGAGATGGTTTAAAAACTTATCAGCTGGGCATGTAAGGGTGGGGGTGGGGTGGGGGTGGCTTGACAGTTAAAGAGTACTTTCTGCTCTTGCAGAGGACCAGGTCTAAAGACACCTCACAAACTTTTGTAACTCCAGCTCCAAGGGATCTGACCCCTCCTCTGTTGGCAAAGGGCATTCATACAGCACATATGCTCAGAGGCAAAACATTCAAACACATAACAGAGAACTTAGAAAAAGAGGCTTGCTTGCCATGACTGACCTATAACTCAAGAGTCCATCAAAAGTCATATATGTATCTTCACTGTGCACATTTTAATAATTTATCTTATTACAGAGAGACGGACGGAAGGAGACTTTCTGTTTTCAGTATGTAAATGTTACTCTCGAGAAAACTCTTGACACTAACCAGGTATCTATAGTAAGTATAGTGACTTTATGTCTGGCAACTATCTCAAAGTTTTTACAAACATTCAAGTGCAATCAAAATGTTGTCCAAGGTCCCATTCCTCTGGACCAAAGATAACACATTTCGTGGATCAGTTAAGATGTGTGTTAAGATAGAGTCCTAAGACAAGGATGTTGTCAAGAAAATGATCCTCTGGTTAAACACGCAGAACTGCATTAGGCAATCCAGCTTTGCCTGAAGCTTTCCTTTAGGAAACAGTGACTTTTACTTTGTCTTGATTTTCTCAGAAATTCTACTGCAATGCAGGAAAAAAAATAAACAAACATACAAAATGCCCAGAGTACCACCACTAAATTTGCTGGTAGATCCCTTCTTGGAAACATCAAACTATAGTACTTGACAAAGAAGATCTTGGGGGAGTAAAGAGATAAACTAAACTTAGCTACCTTTATAAGTCTGACCAAACTTTCTGAAAACAAAAACAAAAAACAAGAAATGAGAACCAAAAACTCCACAGTACTGGGGTACATGTTATATCAGTGCCACATCGAGGCCCAAGACACTGTGTCACAATCCTGGGCGAAAATCAATTCTTTTCCCTACTTATTCAAAATAAAAACATGACTGGAATTTGATCTAGAAGCATGTTTAGAGAATAGAACATTTATTGAGAGATTTTTTTTTTGGGAACATTTAATTAAAACCAAACTGTTTATGATAGACCAAGGCATATGATCTATATTAATTACTCCTTATGTCTTAAGTAACTATTTGGTACATGCAAATTGTTCCCCCAGACACAGCACAGCCACAAAGGATATCTGATTCAGCCAGGCCCAGTGGCTAATTCAGTCACTTCCTCTCATACTTAACACCTTGGCAGCTTTTCTACAGGCTCAGCCCTTTCATATATTTATGAATATTAGAGAGATGCACAGACACTTGTAAATTATGCAAATGCAATATGCAAATCTATTTTAGACTAATGTCCTCAAACAATACATTTACTTAACTGTACCCCCAAAACTAGTGTATAAGTGACAACTGGAAAATAATAAGCTTTAGAAGGAGAATGGAGTCACTGTTTCAGTTCCCAGTCCTTGAGACTCAAACGCTATGCGCCTACTGTGTGCCTGCACCACACAAGGCAATCAACAGCAAAGCAAAGCAAGTGCCCCTCTAGGTCACAGTGAAGCACAAGAAGATATGCCCATTCAATTACCAAACTATAAGGGGTTTACTCAACACACATGTCCAAATGTTGGCTACCATGGACACCTGTAACAACACTAAACAGGGGAGTTATAAATAATAACTATGACAATCTCAGGCCTGACCATCTTAAAGCAGCATTTTTATGCTGAAAATAATCTTGCCTCTGCCAAATCCCTGCTTGTGTGTTAACCAGGCTGGCGATGTTGATAGTTAAATGAGGGAGTGTAATGTTTCTAGGGAAAAAATAAAATAAATAAACTGACACATAGTTGCACTTTAAAGGCTAATCTGGCTCACCTCTGCAGCTGCCAGACAGTAACAGTGACTTTATAAGCATACAGGAAAACGACTTCAAAACTATAAGGCAAGAAATTATTTTCTTGTAGAATTCCTCTGGTGTGTAATGAAAGATAATCTAACTAGTTTTCTTAGTCTTTTTTTTTTTTTTTTTTAAAAAAAAAAAGCAGCATTCACTGTGAATTAATTCATGAAGGCTCTGTGACTGCTCACACTCCTCCCTTGGTCTCAAGTTCAGAAACAGGTAGTCCAGACTCCCCTCACCTCCCAATCAGTTTTGATCTTCAAGATTACGAAGTAATTTCTGACCTTGTCAAAGTACCAGTTTTACAGCCTTACAATACTAGGGGAGTTTTAAAAACAGGAGTGAGGCTTCAATTGTGAATTACAGGTGAGGGGTGTGCAAGCTGGGAACTTGAAATTTGTTTCTAAGGGCTCACACATCAAACAGAAAGGTACCGAATTATGTGAGGATACTAAACCAGAAATGGAAACCGGCTTCTAGTAGCTTACTAGAGGCAAATGAGATTCTATTTAGGGCTAATAACAAGCAAACAATCCTCCATACCGCAAAGGTATACTTAAGAATAATAAAGAAACAAGAGCCTCTTCAAAGAAATGTCCCAGCAAATATAAATTTTATAAGCTGTGTATTGAAGCCTTTCCATCAGTCTCGCTATTTTTTTTAACCACCGCATTTTAAAGTGAGCTCGGTCCACATGCCCAAATTAAAACCTGACAAAGGGGAAACAAGAGAAGTGTCCCGGGATCGACCTAGCAGGAGCCACGAAGAAGCCTAAAAAACGGGGTGCCTCCTCACATAGCGGGCCAAGTGGCAAGAACCTGAGAGCTCGAGAAGTTTTGAAATGGGCACTGACAGCAGACGAGGGGGAAGACCGGGGAACCGCGAGGGGAAGGAATCACGGAGCAGCAGCGACAGAGCCGCCGCGCGCGGCCGACGCGGCAGCTCGCCGAACCGCGAGTCGCCGGCTCGGGACAGGGCTCGACCCAGCAACTTCGCGCCGGTGCCCGCCGCGGGCCTCCCTCTCCCGCCCGCAGCCCACCGCCCGCAGCCCGCCGCCGGCCACCCACCTTCCTTCTCGGCCCGCGCCGCGGCCACCACGAGGGTCATCACCAGGTGCAGCGCTCCCAAGAGGCCGGCGGCCGCGCTCCGAGGACCCCCGCCGCGGCCGGCCGCGGACTCCAGCCCGGTCCCGGAGGACGCGGAGGCGGCGGTGGCGGCGGCGGCTGCGCCTCCTCCAGCCCGTTTCCCCATCCTGGCCGGCCGGGGGCCACCGAGCTCGAGGTCCGGCGCGACCCTTCTCCGCGAGGCGACGGCAGCGGCGCGGGAGCCGTGGTCCGGGCTGTGGCCGCGGTGCCGGAGGAGAGAGCGGTTGTGGGCCCAGGGCTCGGGTTCCCGGCGTGGGTCCGGGTCCGTGCGTGCGTGGGAGCGAGAGTGTCAGTCACAGCCTCGGCATCGGCATCACCTACGAAGAGCCGGAACGGAGAGGCCGCGGGTCAGGCACCGCGGGCGGCCATACTGGAAGCGGGCAAGGGCCGCGGGCCCCGGCGCTGGCCTCTGAGGGGCGGGGCGGAGCGCAGAGGCCCGCCCCCTCCTTGCCAACACCTGGGCGGCCCGTAGGCTAGCGTGTTCGCCTTGGACTCCGTGAGCTCCGACTCCTCACTCGGCCCTCAGGATCCCACGGGCCTCACCGACCGGACGGGCCGGAGCGGCCAACCGCACCCTGTCACCGCCGCCCGGCCCGGGAGGAGGAGGGAGAGGGACCAGGGCCGGCCAGGAGTTAAGATGGCGGCCCGAGCTTCACGGAGGCAGTGACGGCAGTCACGTGGGAGACAGGGTGGCCACGCTGCGCAGCCGCATTGGTGTGTGGGCGGGGCCCGGCCGCGCCTCCGACGCCGGGACAAACCCGGGTCTAGTGGTACTGCAATGTCGGAGCCTTTTAGAGGTCTGAGTGCGCATCCGGAGCCCAGCGCCGACAGTCCGTGCCAGTGACTCCCCGGGTCGCACCTCTGCCCTTCGGTGGCTTTGACATGGGGAGTGTTTAGGGTCCGATTCAATTTCTGGCAGTGCTTCCTTGAGAACGGGGACCCGCTCTGTTTACGTTTGTGTCTTCCCAAGCGTACCCAAGAGGGGCTTAGTGGACTCCTCGCTAAGGAGGAGTCACAGGAAGCCCTTTTTATGCAGTTTCTTTGTTTGCTTGTATTTGGAAACTTACCAGGTGTGCTAAAAGCATCAGTTGGGGCGGGGTGGGGGAACATGGCGAAATGTGCCTCCCTAGAAGCCAGACTGGGTTTTCTCTGTCTTGGAATGATTAATGTGTTTCTATGCACATACTCCTTTCAAAGGCCCAAATCAAACGTGGTGTGTCTTAGTCTTCTGTAAGAAGCACTTCATGTCTCCCAGGTTAAAGTTTGTGTGTGTGTCTATGTGTCTGTCTGCTCTCTACAAGTCTTAATGTCTTAATCTAGGCCCTTTTGGGAAGAAGAAGGATATTGCCACAGTTTGCTAGCCTAGTCACTTTCCCCCAAAGCCTAGCCCCAGAGTCTTTTTTTTTTTTTTTTTTCTTTTCTCAGCTTATGGTTGAGCTAGTCAATCTATTTAAAAGGCCATATTTGCCTATTGCATGTCTTAGAACAAGCTAGAAAAGAAAATAGGATTTCAGAAAGTCTTTTTAAAAGGTACTACACGTTCTCCCTTCTGCTGTTGTCCTGTTTGTGGAGCAAACATGTAAATAAGTAATATATTCTGAAGGCAACCTCACCCCGATGGCTTTTAGTTTGCCTCTTGCCCCACCCCCACCCCACCCCACCCCCCAAGGCAGTTTCCTTCTGTAGCCTAGGTTGACCTAGAACTCACCGTGTAGCCCAGGCTGGAGTAGAACTCACTGTGTCCCTTAAAAGTTCGTAGAATACTGAGATTAGAGATATGTGCCACCATCCATGACTGCTGGTGATTTTTAAAACACATTAATTTTTATGAATGCTAGCACTAAATTTGAGTTAATTGTTTTTAGTTCTGGGGATCCAACCCAGGACTTAAATTTTCTTCTTAATGTAATGAAATATCAATAATTATCTCTAAACTGGATTTTGAAATGTGCCTAAGGCAAGAGATTTATGTGGAAGGTTTCTAACACTGGGAGAAATTAAGCCCAAAGATATGTAAGTGCTTCACTGGGTCATAGTTTAGCTTCCAGGGTGCTGGCAATAACCCTGCCTCCACTGCTAAAGTCTAGACAAGCAAGTCCCTCCAACCTTGAAAAGTTCAGCTCTCTAAAGCAGACATCAACCGCATTCCATATTAGCCCTAGGCTCAAAAGCCCCTTGGGAAACAATTTGCATGTGTGTGTGTGTCATTGGCCCTTGAACATATACGGACATGTTCCACAGAGGTCAGCTTCTCATGACTCTGCCTCTGCAGTGGGCCCTTTTTCATAACACAAGTTCTTTCTAAGACCCTACACCTAATTGTGTATTTTTGATCTGTGTTCTTAGTTTTAAATGGCTCCTTGGAATACTTGAACAGGCTTTTACCTGACTCTTTAGAGTCCGCATTTGGGCAGGGGCAGCCCTAACAGGTAAGGTAGTCTTAGGCCAGCCTGTCCTCAGTAACACCAATTAAAGAGACAAGCATGTGAGAAGCAGAGCAAGGAGATGTATTCAGTGTGGCCACAGTGGGAAGGGGAAGGTTAAAGTTCCCCAAGCCCATCTGAACACAAGTTTAGGTTTAAACAGGGCAAGAGGTGTTCATCCATACCTAAGCAGTCTTTTTTTTTCTTTATTTACATTTCAAAAGTTTTCCCCTCTCCAGGTCTCCCCTTTGGAAACCCCCTATCCCATCCCCCCTCCCCTTGCCTCTATGAGGGTGCTCCCCCACCTACCCACCCACCACCTCCTGTCTTCCTGCCCTGGCATTCCCCTACACGGGGGCATCGAGCCTTCAGAGGACCAAGGGCCTCTCCTCCCATTGATGCCTGACAAGGCCATCCTCTGCTGCATATGTGACTGGAGCCATGGGTCGCTCCCTGTGTACTCTTTGGCTGGTGGTTTAGTCCCCGGGAGCTCTGGAGGGGTCTGGTTGGTTGATATTGTTGTTCTTCCTATGTTCTTTCCATTGTGTAAATGTACCACATTTTCTGTATCCATTCCTCTGTTGAGGGATATCTGGGTTGTTTCCAGCTTCTGGCTATTATAAATATGGCTTCTATGAACATAGTGGAGCATGTGTCCTTATTACATGTTGGAGCATCTTTTGGGTATATGCCCAGGAAGGGTATAGCTGGGTCCTCAGGTAGTACTATGTTCAATTTTCTGAGGAACTGCCAGACTGACTTCCAGAGTGGTTGTACCAGCTTGCATTCCCACCTAAGCAGTCTTGATCAAGTCTTGGCCCTGCCCATTTCTGTCTGCAGTCTCCTTGCATGTGATCTGAGAAGCTGTCAGAATTGTGGCAAATCTCTTCCTGGGAGACAGGTTCCTCCTGAGGCTGGCACCAGGGCCTCAGCCTCTCATTTCCCTCACCGGGAGATTCCTGGGGAAATTCCAGTTCCTTGGGGTCCATCATTTGAGTAGTCTGGTTGCCAAAGGGAGTGGTTCAAGGGCCTTTTAGATTATCTTTGCCAAGATGGTTCTATTAGGATTCACCACAGTCAAAACCTCCCCGGTGCCCAATGGCCATTGGCAACATCATAGCTAGAGGGTATGACAAGGCCAAGAGGAATGTACTGCAGTAACCTTTGGACATTAGCAAGATCTGGACAATGCAGGTGGAGGCTATTAGCTTGTAAAAATCAGGGAAAACCCTCAAGCCACTGGTTCTCATCCCTGGGATCTGCCACAGCCAGGAACTTGTTGCCAATACAAATTACCCTGCTACGGCCCAGGTCTGTGACATTCTAGACGGCATAAGCTCAGTCATCAGTAGTCTAACTCTCTGGGTGATTTTTGATACATGCTCCAAACTGAAAAACTCCATTTAGTAGCCCTGGCCACTTCAGGTTATAGAGACCCCAAAGCTTTTGTTGTTGTTCAGTTTTGCTTTCTACCCTGATGAGGGAATTGCCACTGGGGCAGCAGGCTAAGGGATTCCAGTTCATGTTGGTTTACATCTGAGCTATTAATGTTAACGAATGTTACTCAGGTTTTCTGGTTTCTGTTTACTGATCTGTAAGATGGGCATTATGAACTGCCTGATAAGTTAAAACTTAAGCAGAGTATGTTGCAAGAAAAAAAAAAAAACACTATTAAAGTTTGGAAGAGGTGGGAGGAAGGACAGATGGATGGATGGACTTGATCAATGCATGTCTGAGAATATGACAAGGAATCATGCTAATGTCTACAGCTTGGACAGGCCAATAATTATAGTTTTTCTTTTTCTTTTTAAATTTATTCTCTCTCTCTCTCTCTCTCTCTCTCTCTCTCTCTCTCTCTTTCTGTGCGTGTGTGCGCATGTGTGGAGGTGAGAGGACATCTTGGGAGAGTTGGCTCTCTCCTACCACCATGGGTCCTGGGACTTGAACTCAGCACATCGGATTTGGCAGCAAGCGCCTTTCCTTGCTGAGCCATCTCACCAGCCCCAAGAGTAACATTTTTCAGTTTTTTAATTGCACTTTAATTTTGCCTATTTACTTTGGGGGTGCACGTGTGGAGGTCAGAACATACCTTTGGGTCAG
The DNA here is from genome assembly GCA_019843965.1 of Rhynchomys soricoides. Taxonomy (NCBI): domain Eukaryota; kingdom Metazoa; phylum Chordata; class Mammalia; order Rodentia; family Muridae; genus Rhynchomys; species Rhynchomys soricoides. Next base: position 13,691,380 of record JADRCH010000031.1, read on the forward strand.
TTCTCCCTACCATGGCATGTCAGGGGCAGAAATAAGGTCATCCGGATAAGCAGCAGGGTGTCTTTACCTGCTGAGCTCGCTTGGGCTCTCTCGCTCTCTCTTTCTCTCACCCAAATTATAGGTTGTTTGTATTTTAAATAACAATAAAATGTGTATAATTATTAAGAAGTATCTAGTTTCCAAAAACACTATATTAAACAGTGAGGCTTTTAAAAAAAATCACTCATCAATTTACATCCCAAAATGACTACACAGAATATTTGAGTAGACTCCCCACCTCTGGTCAAAGCCGAAGCGCTCATGATGGCTCCCACAGCTCCACGCATTCGGCTCACCATGGTCTTTGATGGCTGTTCCTCCTGCATCCTCTAGGCCAGGTGTAGCTCAGTGTCTCTAGCTGCTGCCATACTGGCTGCTCCAGGACCTACTTCCTAGGCTCTTCTTCTCCCTGAAGCACTTCCACCTTCTCACCAACACACCACTGATTATCCCCCTTTGTGTGTGTGTGTGTGTGTATTCATATATATGTATGTGACACATATATACATATATATATGAATACACACACACACACACACACACACACACACACACACACAAAGATGGGAGCAGGAAGGAAGATACTGTTGGGATCCCTGGAGTCCTGTGTCTCTGGCTCCTTAGTTGATGAACATGTGCGCATGGTTCCCTGCCACTCAACCCTACCCACACCTCCAGGTGCAGCTTTACACCCAGACTGCCTCCAGCCTCTGCTGTTTCCACTCACGAGTCTCACAGTCATAAACTGGGGTGACCTCTAATCTTCCCCTCCCCAAGCCTACTCCACCCACAACTGTTCTTATCTCCGGGGTAACTCCAGCCCTCAAATTGTTCAGTGCAAAAAGAACCCTAGGCATCGCTCTCTGTTCATTCCCGAACTGCTCATGGCCTCTGCTGCTGTGCTCTGGTGTGGGCTCCCTGGATTTCAGCTAGAGCAGGATAGATCTCCACTTCAACCTGGACAAGGGAAAATTTCCACTTCTGGCCTCAGCCCGTGAGACATCGCCTTGGAATGCACTGCTGCAATGCCTGGTTCTGACCAACTGGAGCTGATCAAGGACCAAAGGAGAACTCTGAGTGACCCCACTATCGGTTCTTATTTGAGCCAACCTCAGACTTGTTCCTGTCCTGTGAGCAAAAGGTGTTATTTAGCCCTGCCCAGAATGCAGCCTTCTGATCCTTAATTAGCATAACCACGGGACCCCGCCCTCTCTCCACCTTCCCTCTTTCTAGCTCTAAAGGAAACCTTGACTTTTCCTAAACTCACAAACTGCTTCTCCAGCAAGTGCCTTTGATCTTTATGTAGCTGTGTAGTTTGGGTGGCCTGTGTTTTATACTTGATACTGCGGCAGAGATCCCATCTCAGGGTCAAAGTCAAAGAGCTTCTGAGGGCTCCCAAAGCGCTACACAATCTGGCTCACCATGGTCTTTAACAGCTGTCCCTTCTGCGCTCCTCCAGGCTTTGTGTATCTCAGTGTCTCTGGCCACTGCCATGCGGTCGCCCTAGGGCCTACTTTCTAGGCTCTCCCTCTACCTGAAGCTCCTCCTCCTCCTCACCAGCACACCATGGATTATTCGTCTTGTCTTCAGTTGTCTCCTTCATGTGTTCTGTTATATGAATAAAGCCCACAGCAGTTGAGTGGCTGAGAAGCCATACCGCGTATTGTCTCTAATCTTCAGTCGACAGAGCCATCTGCTCAGACTAAGCCCTAGACTTTGAGATCTGATTGGTTTCTCAGAGTAACAGCAGCATACAGGACACCTTCCAAAGGATAAGGCAAAATTGTAGGAACAGGTTTTATCCCCTTGGGGGTTTCCACTGCTGTTACTCTTAAAAAGAAAAAACAGAATTCATGAAGCTTAAACTTCTGAGTCTGTTCAATTATGTAAATTCCCTTACAGATGCCCATGATAGGGCAAATAGGTGGAGTCCTCTGCAGTGCACTCCACGCTGTGCTCCACATAAGTAGTGATTCCTCCTCCTATCTGAACAATGATGTTTACTGTTTTTGTTGTTCTTATTTGAGACAGATTCTTGCTTAGAAGCCCAGGCTAGCCCCAAACTCATGACAATCCTGTGTCAGCCTCCCAAATGCTGGGATTGCAAGCAGAACGATGGTGCTGGGCTCCTATCTGAATATCTTTTTATTTATATATTCCTCAATGAAATTAAATTCCTTTCCAACTTCCAAACCCCCATGAACTAAGATCTCATCAGGGACCACAGCCACGTCCACAACCCACCTTCACTAACAAACACATAACTCAAAAATAATACCAGAGAAAAGCAACTAGTGCAATGGCCACAGGTTAACAAGAGTTTGAAACCAGGTCGAGTGGCAGGGCACTGGGGAAGCAGAGGCAGGATGACTGTCATAAGTTCAAGGCCACCCTAGTCTACACAGTGAGTTTCAGGCCAGTTTCAGTATTACTGTGTGAATAGTAAGACTCTATTTCAAAAACTCCCAAATGATCAATCAAATAAATATTAACAGGAAAAAGCTCAGCGAATGATCTGTGCAAGTTCTCTTTTTGGGGGGGGTGGTGGTGATGTTGAGACAGGGTTTCTCTGTATAGCCCTGGCTGTCCTGGAACTCACTCTATAGACCAGACTGGCCTTGAACTCAGAAATCCATCTGCCTCTGCCTCCCGAGTGCTGGGATTAAAGGCGTGTGCCACCACTGCCTAGCCTGTGCAAGTTCTTAAGGGGAATATTTTGTTTAAAAAAGTTTTCTTCACAGTTTACTTAGAAGGTGAGAAAGGGTCTCATAATTAATCATTTTAAATGAACAAATACAATGTATATATGTTTACCATGTATGGCAAGATAACTTGTAACAACGTATACTTTGCGGGATGACTTCATAAAGCTAATGGACTCTCAGCATTACCTCACACTCAGTTCTTCTCTAGTAGGAGCACTTAGACTCTGTTCCCTTTACAGGCTTCAACATGCATGTAACTTATTATTAACTCCAGTTCCCATCAGCTGTTGGAAAGGTTTGAGGCTGTGAGTCCTTTAAGGAGAACCCAGGTAAAAAAACGTCTCAGTCTCTGATCTCCATGAAATCTGTCCTGACACTCTATGGAAAACACGGAGCTGCTTTGTATGTAGGAGAAAAGGCAGTTTGGACAATATAGATTTACTTGTGACTAACCATAAATATCATGATCACTGAGAGCCCCATGGGGTTTTATAAGAAATACACCTTACGCCGGGCAGTGGTGGCGCACGCCTTTAAGTTGCGTGCATTTGGGAGGCAGAGGCAGGCAGGTTTCTGAGTTTGAGGCCAGCCTGGTCTACAGAGTGAGTTCCAGGACAGCCAGGGCTACACAGAGAAACCCTGTCTCGAAAAACCAAAAAAAAAAAGAGAGAGAGAGAGAGAAAAGAAAGAAAGGAAGGAAGGAAGGAAGGAAGGAAGGAAGGAAGGAAGAAAGAAAGAAAGAAATACACCTGACACACCAAGTTCCACCTCCAGCACTGGGGAAAAGAAAACAGCAGGAACTAACTTCCATGTTTAGTTGAGGCTGGCTTTGGGAACGCCCTTTTCTCGTTGGCCGTGGTATGAACAATATTCGGCCATACTCAATTTCAGCTTCCACACTTCCCCACCTGTAACAGTGATTTAAAGTGCATAGGTTAGTTGTAAGGCCTGAATGGACCGACTTCCAAGGAGATGCATTGTGCAAACAGATGCTCGTCAGTGTCTGTGTTACAGCAATGATTGTTGCCAAAAACAGAAAGGAGGCCCAGAAATTCTAGGACTTGTCCAAGATAACAGCAGAGCAGAGACACAACTCCTGGGCCAGGGTCATGCCTTCTGTTCCATCTTCAGGGCCAATTAATGGAAAGGTTTATGTGTCTGTGGGGTTTTATTTGACAAAGCCCATTTTTAATTATTAAAGGTGAAAGAATTAAAAATGCCCTGCTCTACAGAAATGACAGTAAAGATCAATCAAGGAATAGTATAAGAGGTGAATGAGGGGCTGGAGAGTCGGCTCAGCAGTTAAGAGCACCGGTTGCTCTTCCAGAAGACCAGGGTTCAATTCCCAATAGCCACATGGCAGCTTCCAATTGTCTGTAACTCCAATGCCAGGGGATCCAACACCCTCACGCAGACACACAAACAAGGGAAACACCAGTTCACATGAAATAAATCCTTAAAAACAAACCAAAACCACCAAAGTGAATGAAAGGACTCCTCAATCGGGGTCTCACAAAAACACACTTAACTGTTGCTTGGAGGTTTCTGAAATCACCACCTAAAGCCCAAGTCTTTTTACCTGAGTCTTAGGTGCTCATTTCACTCATTAGTTTTTGCCAGCTTGACATACACTAGAGCTACCTGAGAAGAGGGACCATCAACTGAAGACTTGCCTCCATCAGACTGGCCAGTGGGAAAATCTCTAGGGCGTTTTTTTGATTAATAATTGATACAATAGAGCTCAGCCTACTAAGGGAAATGCCACCCCTGGGCAGGAAGTGCTAGATTATATAAAAGGAGCAAGCCACAAGGAACAAACCAGTAAGCACCATTCCCCCATGCTCTCTGCTTCACTTTACTTGCCTCCAAGTTCTTGGATTGACTTTTCTCAATGCTAGACCCATAGCCAAATAAGTCCTTCTCCCCCGCAAGTTGTTTTTGGTCAGTGCTTTATCACAGCACTAGAAAACAAACCAGGACAGAAATTGCAGTCAGGACTGATGAACAACCTATGCCACCCTGGCAGAGAGAAGGGAGGGTTCAGGAGTGTCTTCTGCCTTCTGCTGAGATTCCTGACAAGAACTGACAGTTCATTACTTCCATTTTCACACGTTCTCCAGAACAAGTCATGTGATCAGAGCTAACTTCAAGACATGGGTAGAGCTCAGTTCTCTTACACAGTTGAAGAAGACTATTTATACGTAGTCCTGTGACAGGTGTTATCTTATTTGGGGGTGGGGGTGGGGGCAGTGGGTCGTAAGGAATAAAGAAATGCAATGATGGCCCAAAGGAAGGAAAAAGATGAAAACTGTTTTTATTTTCCAGGAGTCCTCAAGTTTGAAGCTGTAAGAACAGCCTTACGATTTTGCTGTTTATTGCCTTGATATATTTTATTATGAATGTTTTTTTTTAAAGGGGGGTTTCTTTTATTTTCAATGATGTGTGTGTGTTGAGGGTTAGGGTTAGGTACACAGAAATATGGGTGCCCATGGAGACCAGAAGAGAGTATTGGATCCCTGGAGCTGGTGTTATATGTGGTTATGAGCTGTCTGACATGGGACTATGGTCCTCTGCAGGGAGAACCCAAGCTCTTAGCTGCTGAGCTCTAGTCTCTGGAAATACTTTTAAAAGCACTTGTAGGGGAGCCAGGGTTTGTTTTCTTTTGTTTTTTTGTTTTTTTTTTTAAAGAGTTTAGTTTATACATTAATAAAAGAAATAGAATAATATTTGAATATTGGAAATAAATTTAATAAGATGGGTTTTGCTGTGTTGCTCAGCCCAGCCTTGAACTCAAAATCTTCCTTCCTTACCTTCTGAGTGCTAAGACTGAAAGCACATCCCACCACACCTCCTTAGCCTGACTGGACATGCTCATTTGTTTTTTGAGACAAGATCTAACTATTTAGGGGAAGGTAGTTTGAATCCCCTTTCTAACCCCAGGTTGACCTCAAACTCATTACCCTCCTGCCTCTGCTTTCAAACCTCTGGGATCACAAGCATGGCTAGCTATTATAGGTATTTAAAAAAGGACTGTGCCTTTCAGAAATCCATACTGCAATAGTTATGAATGAAGCGACAATGAGATTAATTTTAAAAGAATCCATAGAATAGAAGTAGTGGGCGAGGCTAACGATGAGCAAAGATTGGCCATGAATCAGTGATCAAAGCTGAGTGGTCGGTACATAGAGCTTGGTTCCTTAGACTAATGCCTCTGCTTTTAGATATGCTGGAATTTTCCACAATAAAAAGTGTGAAACACACACAGATACTACAATATACCCTCCGCCGCCTTACCCCCATCCCCCTCAGGTTACTTTCTCTACGGATGAATAACAAGGGACCTTAGACCATTGTTGGTACCTGTGGAGTCAACCAAAAAGCTCATGGAACTCTGGGAAATGCTCACCCAAGGAATTCCGGCACTTGCCCAGCATTTGAAGCCAGCAGCTTTTGCCCAACCTGGCAGCACCAACAAAGGGTCTGGAGCCTTCCCAGGGCAAGATTGCTCATGTAGCTCACGTGGCCCAGGTCCACCTCTGCACCAGCTCAACTCCACTGCTTACCCTGTGACCCTGGCAGGATTTCCAAGTTCCTTTGCGCTGTAACACAGTAAGCAGAGAGACTTAAGATGTCTACATGGTATTCAGAAGTCTGAGTGTGACCTGGGATGTGACATGATGCCTTAGCAGGAATGTTCTTCCTCCCTGAGAGATCCTAAGTCTTCAACACAGATCTCTTCTGAGCCTGACGCCCTACAGTCAAGCTACTGCATGCCTGTTCCCAATAGAAATGCTTGCTCAAGCAGTCCCTGGGCATGTCTGGTGTAGACACCGTCCTCCTTCTGAGAGCACTGCTTCCCTGCACATGGGTACAGGCCCTTGTTTCTGGCGCATTTTCTGCCCTGCCTTGGTGGATTGACTATGAACTCCTATCTCAAGGTAGCTTAATCAGACGTTTGCAGTTTCTTGTTAAGAGATACGAATACTGAAGATGAGTCTAAACAATATCCCTGGCAGAATTTATATCTGAAATATCTACTGCAGATATTCCCAGGGCCCTGGGTACCTCCCTCTTGAGGACTGTTGCTTGGTGGCTTAGTTTGTCTTCTGTTGCTATGACAGAATACTTGGGACAAAGTAATTTATGAGCAAAACATATTCTCATGGTTCTGCAACCTGAAAAACCCAACATGGCAGACTGCTAATATCTTACGGGGACCTTCCTGCTCTATGGTAACACAGCAGAAGGGCATTAATGGTGGCAGGAAGCCAAACTCTTCCTCCATGGGGGGAGGGAATAGGGAGGTTCCAAAGGGGAGATCCAGAAAGGGGGAAACATTTGAAATGTAAACAAGGAAACAATCAATCAATCAATCAATCAATAAAATAAAAACCAACCAAACAAAAACAAAGAAAACAAAACTTCCTCCATTAGGAAAGCCAATGAGCTCACTGTGAGAGTCCCAACCTCAGGGCCTCATCTAATCTAAGAATCTCGCAAATCAGAGCATTCAGTGCCAACATGTAGATATGCTGAGTTCTTTCCTTTGCTGTGTACCTTTAATTTTTAAAGTTTATTTACATCAACATAGATGATAGATAGATAGATAGGAAGAGAGTTTTATATATATAGAGAGAGAGAGAGACAGAGACAGAGAGAGAGAGAGACAGAGAGAGACAAAGAGAGAGAGAGAGAAAGACAGAGAGAGAGACAGAGAGACAGAGACAGAGGCAGAGATATATGAGTGTTTTCCCTGAGGAGATCAAGAGGGAGTGTTGAGTCTTCTAGAACTAGAGTTATAGACAGTTGCAGATGGTTCTCAGGTGCCATGTGGGTGCTGGGAATTGAACCTGGGTCCTTTGGAAGAGTGGTAAGTGGTCTTAATTGCTAAGTAGTCCCTCCAGCCCCTGCTGTGTGCCTTTAAAGAGATGATAAGTAGCCTTTAGTTCCTAATTGTCTTAGCCACTGCTCCATAGCTGTGAAGAGATGCCAAAACCACGGCAACTCTTATAAAGAAAAACATCTAATTGGGACTGGCTTACAGTTTCAGAGGCTTAGTCCATTATCATCATGGCAGGAAGCATGGTCCCATACATACGGGGATTGGAGCAATAGCTGAGAGTACATGGCGACTTTTAGTTAGGCAAACTTGAGCTGTATGAGACCTTATAAAAAAATCTAAATAAATAAGACCAAGATGTTTTGTGAGGGCTACAGTAGAAGACAGTAAGGAATGAAGTAAATAACTCTAAGATGCCTTTAAGTTTGGTGTATTCTCCTTGTTCATCAAGGAAGAAGCGCAGCATCACAGCGTAATAGAAAATATCAATATCTCACCATTTAGTTACGACCTTGATCCAAAAATCTGACTAAAGTGTTTTACGATTATTCTTATTTATTTTTTAAAAAAATTATATATTTACTGTATACAGCATTAAGAAATGAAAATAGAGACGACCTGGCTACTTTCACCTGATACCTTCCCTGTCCCAATGATGGTAATGTCTTGCATAGTGATAGTGTGTTTTTAAGACCAGGAAACCAATACGAGGCCTATCCGTGGAGACCTTTTTGTCAACATAATTTTTTTTTTTTTTTTGAGTCAGGGTCTCTCTACATAGCCCTGGCTGTCCTGGAACTCCCTCTCTGTAGACCAGGCTGGCCTCAAATTCACCGATATCCAGCCTCTGCTCCCCAGTGCTGGTACTAGGGTATGCCCTACTATGCCCAGTCTTAATTCATTCTTTTGTTTGCATGTCTGTATGTCTGCATATGTGTGGGTACACATGCGTGTGTGTGAGTCCGAGGTTGAAACTTGGCCATCTTCCTTGATTGCTCTCGACCTTATTTATTGCAGTAGCATCTCCTTTGAACCCAGAGCTCATTGATCGGCTAGTTGAGCCAACCAGCTAGCTTTGGGGATCCACACCTCCACCTTCTCAGTACTGGAATCCCAGAAGGGCCACTATGCTCACCAAGCATTTATTTGGGCACTAGGGATTTGAACTCTAGACCTCACAGTTGCTGGGCAAGCACTTTTACCCTCTGAGCCATCTCTCCAGTCCTTGATTTATTCTCTCTGTGTGCTTAGTTCTGAGTTATTTGCCACACACAGCTTTGTGTGACCACAGCCATAGTCAACACACCAACCTGTTTCATCACCATAAAGACTACCCATGATGCTCTTCTGTAACTATGGACATCGTCTTTTGACTCTCTGCGGTTTTGTTATTTCAACAATTTTATAAATCTAGCACTCAGGAATTTAAGGCAAAAGGGTTGTGAGCCTTGGCTACACAGTCAAGTCCAGTCTCAAAACAAAAGAGAGTGATACATAAACCGAACAAAAAGATACGCAGCCTTTTGAGATCGGCTGGTTTCTCTCTCCGCATAATTCTCTTGAGTTTGCCTGAGCTGTCATCCTGGCCTGACAGAGCTGTGTGATCTGGGCACATAGTTTAACTTCTCCATCTCAGTTTCCATTCATGCCCGGGTCTGCCTACCTCCCAAGTGTCCATTTCCACAGCATCATCTGTTTTCACCTGAAGTCAAGAGGAGACGTTCCACAGGCTATTTCCTGTGGAACTCCAGAGCAGGGCTGGGACCAAGAGCTTCGGAACCTCAGCCATTTCAGTCAATAAAGTACAAGGAGACTGTAGCCATCTCTCCACACCCACAGGGAATTGGTTTCAGGATTTGGCCACAGATAATGAAATTCACAGATGTTCTAGTCCCTTACAGAAAAGGGTAGAGTATTTGTACCTATGGTTACCCTCCAATAACTGTGAATCGACTTTAGGTAACATGTAAATTATATGCAAATTACAGCAAGGGGAAAGTCGGTGTGTGTTCAGTACACTTTCCTAGTTATTTTCTTAACAGTTTCAGGACACGGGGTGTTAAATTCTGACTCTGGGAAACCTAGATAGAGAAGGCTGACTGTTCTTTAGAAACATCGATTAGGCAGTTTTGATATCTAGGCTTTGTCATAGGGTTTTTTCTTTTGTTAGATATAATATTGCATACATTACAGAACCGTTGTTACTAACAGTTCATTTCTACTATGTGTGTGTATGAGAGAGTTTGTGTGCACGCATGTACGCAGACATGTAAAAGCTGGGTGTCAACACCAGGCATCTCGATTGTTCTCTGCGTTTTGACACAGGGTCTCTCCACTGAACCAACCCAGAACTCACTGTTTTTACTAGTCTACTTATTAAGCAAGCCCTCCTCGCTCTGCTTGCCCAGTGTTGCAAGGCACCACATACATCTCAGTGCCAGGTTTTCCATGGGTGCTGGGGATTTGAACTCGGGTCCTTGTGCTTACATGGTAAGTCTTTACCAAGTGAGCCATCTCCCAAGCCTTTCTTTCTTTCTTTCTTTCCTTTGTCCTGCTATCATTTAAAAAAAAAAAAAAATTCTCTTTCACCCATCAAGATGTATACTTTAGAAGCATTTACCTACCTTTTCTTGAGGTCACCTGATTTGCTCTTACTCTGGGTCTACTGCTGCACGTGTGCCAGTTGGCAGATCATCCGAGGCTGTCAAGTCTATAAAGTATTTTTGAAAGTTCACAGAGCTGTCTGCTCAAAGTTAGGCTGACAGCAAAGCCTCTTTGACCACTCAAAAATAGTACCTGCCTCCGCATCTCTTCATCACCTTCCCTATTTTTACCTTCAAAATGCTTGTCATCTGTAAACCATCACATTATTTATTGGTTTACGGCCCCCTTCGGGACACAGTCTTCAGGAGAGAAGGCACCTATCTGTTCCCCACCACGTTCCTGTTACCTGAGGTGCTCTCTGATGTGTGGTGTTGATAGAACAAATGAAGGAAACAGAGAAGGCAGGAATGGGCGAGGGAGAGAGCAAGGGCAGTCTATTCTTGGAGATGCAGACGGAGATGGTGTTTCAGACAGGAAGCTCGGATATGTCAGAGGTCTTCACTTGAATCACATGGTGGAAGTGCAGAGGCTTCTGGAAAGAAAGTGGCCATGACAGTCACAGGTACTGAGCACCAGCGACTCTGCATGGCTGGGCATCTTCCAAGCCACGAACCTGGGTGTGCAAGAGACCTAGGGTGCTTTCTGTACTTCACTTTGATTCTGACCAGATAAAAGCATTAAACAGCTTTACGTGCACTTTGTCCCACCTTCACCCAGAGGTGAAGGGGCAGAAGTTTACGTACATACTCCCGTGGAGGGGTAGGGGGTTTTATTTCTCCAAAGATGGCTGAGACAATGCTTTTCTGCTCTGTGCAGGCTGGAGACACAGGCCAGTGTTCTCATACTACCCCAGATCTGTCACTTCTTTCTCACCTATGGGTTCAGTGACGAGGCAACCAACCCCCCACCCCCGCCTCCAGCCATGTTCTGCTTTTCACCATGGGTGTAATTTCTGTTCTCAATTCCATGGTTTGTTTCAGTTCTTGATTCTCAGGCCTACTATAAGACCTTTCGTCTAGTTCTTAGGACTCGCTGTTTGGTAATGGAATGGGGCTAGTTTGGTGTACGGACTTCGCTTTCTCATCACGAAGGTCATGGGAACATTTTTTCCTTAAGACATCATACTATGTATGGTAGCTGTTTCCCCCTCAACCAAACGAACAAGTTGTGTAATGGATATAATTCATTAAGTTAAATATAATTTATTATATATAGTTTAACTTAAACAATGAATATATGAGAGTCATATGGATTAATACAGAATTAGTACCCAGAATTCTTTTACTATGAACAAATAATTCAGGTCTGGAGAGATGGCTCAGTGGTTAAGGGCACTGACTGCTCTTCCAGAGGACACAGGTTCAATTCCCAGTGCCTGCATTTCAGCTCACAATTGTCTGTAACTACAAGATCTGGCACCTTCACACAGACATGCATGCAGGCAGAACCCCAATGTACATAAAATAAAAATAAATAAGTTATAACAAATAATTCACCTAAAGTTCCCTTTGAACAGATAAATCCTACAACCAAAGCACCAGAATCTTGTGAAGGGAGAGTTCACAATATTATTTGTCAAGGTTTTGTAACAAACTTGAGGTATTAATATAGTATTGTATTTAAGAGGAGACACCTGAAGGAGTAACTATCAGTGCTCCATCTGCAGTCTCCCTAAAGTTCACAAGCATGGTCCCCAATCCCAAAGACTCAGTCTGGGGAGCCCCCCTGTGAGGTCTGAGAATGCATGTGCTCTTGACTGCAACTAAACTCCAGCTCTGTCATCTGTTTTGTTCATGAAGAAACTTAAGCTCAGAAAAATAAAGCATGTTGTCTGAACTCTCTCCCAAGAGAAGGGTTCATCAAAGTCATTGCATCAAACTCTGTCTCCGAAACCAGAGGAAGGTTTCTTTCCATGAAGACGCTTAGGACGCATTACCAAAACCGATGCTCATCTTCTCTCCCTGATCACTCTGCAAGTGAAAACCATGAAGAGAGTCTCAGTTCCTGCTGGAATCACCCCTTCCACGTCCAGGTCAGTACCTCTCAAAGGTCGAGTTTACACTTCAGCAGATTAAGTTGCTAATGAAAAAGGCATCTTCCCACCCTTTCCATGAAGAGCCTCAAGTCTGTGACATGGGTTGAGGCATGCAATTGGCAGCCCAGGTGGTCAGAAGAAGGTCGAGAGAGGAGAAAACCCCAACCCTGTCCTAAACAGCTCAGACTAACTGGACCAGACCTGGGAGGCTCTTGATATACAGATAAGGCATATTGGCTTACTTCCTTCCGAGCACAGGCAGGGAAGAGGCCTTGTGACATGTGTCTTCCTCATTGAAGTCACATTCTGGATAAACAGAAACTATCCTTCAGTCTGGCAATGGTACACAACCAGTTGTTGCTGCTCCAGGGCCTAAACAGGAGGATCATTTGAGAAACTCAAAGCATTCTGGGTAACATAACCAGACTCTACCTCAAAAGCAGGAACAGAACAAACCACCTTGCTTCCAAGCAGCTACTTGTATATCTCCAATATCAGCGACTTCTCAAGACCAAGGCAAGTGTACAACCTTAGCCTCACTTGAGTCCCATTACCTCTGAGAAAGCCAAGTGGCTACCCATTCATATAAGTAATATTCATGATGTGCCGAAGGCGTGTCAAGCACTGCTCTAGGCCTGGAGCACAGACAATCTAACCACTGTCCTGCTGACCTCGCTCTTTGGTGGGAGTCAAAGCCATAAGCCCCGGTGGTTGCAATGTAGAAAAAGGTGTTGGAAGGAATTGTGACAGGGGCCCAGTTTAGATTGTGCTGGAAGGTGGTGATCCAGAAAGGTCTTTGTGAGCAGATGGAATCTAATCTGATATCTCAATGGATAGTCAGATTTGCCCTTCAAAAGGCAAGGAGAGGTGTTCAAGGTAGAAAGGCCCAGCTGGAGGAAAAGACTCCGAGTGCAGGAAGCACTAGGGTACACAGTCTCCAGACCCAAAAGAAGGGGGGACACAATGTCTGTATGTCAAGTAGGGCCATGCATATACACGTGTGTATGCATGTGCAAGTGCACATGCATGTGTGTTGACATGTGTATGTGCACATGTGTGCATGTTTTCATGCATGTGTGCATGTGTGTGTGCGTGTGCAAGTGTAGATGTTTGTATGTGCAGTGCATGCACACTAGCAATAATAAAATCAAAACCTTAAAAAGATACATTCTGTAAATTGATAGTAGAGTCCATCTCCAGCTTAAGCAATTGCATGATCCAAATATCTCACTTTCCGTTGGACAATGCCTGGCTGCTGCTGCTGCTTCTTCTTCTTCCTCTTTTTCGGTTTTTCAAGACAGGGTTTCTCTGTATAGCCCTGGTTGTCCTGGAACTCACTCTGTAGACCAGGCCGGCCTCGAACTCAGAAATGCACCTGCCTCTGCCTCCCAAGTGCAGGAATTAAAGGCGTGCGCCACCACTGCCCGGCAATGCCTGGCTTCTTATCAGGTCTTGTCTTCCTCCTTGGCTGGAAGCTGAAGATGACCAGGCCACCAGACAAGACAAAACAAAACTTCTCAGTAACCAACTTTAGTTCTTTTCTTAAGAAGTTTCTATTTTGTCTTTGCACTGGACAGGCCTCAGTTTCGCTACAATGAAACTCTAGTTGAATTGATTTTCACTTACCCTAGTCAGTGTGCCTGTTCAGTCTGAGCACCCATCCTCTGAGTCCAGTAAATACTCTGCCAAGTTCTTTCAGTGTATCACCTTTCCCTGTTCTGTCCATCTGTCCAGCTGTCCATCCTGTCCATCCTCTTCATCTTCTCCACCCTCCCCATCCTCCCCATCCTC
>JADRCH010000031.1:13715393-13741831 GCA_019843965.1 Rhynchomys soricoides
CAGAAGCCTAAGGAACTTACTCTGTTGAGTGTGGAAACAAGACAACAGCAGCCTAGGTTGTAAGTGATTGGAGAGGGGGAGGCAGGTTTCTCTGGCGTGCGGGGGGGGGGGGGGGGGGGGGGGGGGGGAAGGGGGGATGGGGAGCAGGGAGAGATGAACCAGAACCATAGCCCGGCTCTTAGTTTTCACCTCTTTGGAGACAAATGTCCTTGAGAAAAAGATAATAGATTCATAATGAGAAGAGAATGAAGGCCAAGTCCAAGAGGTGATCTGAGGGGAGACTCGTATGTGCTTACTCAAAATGAATTGAGAGTTCTTTGACCGCTTGATAGAGTCTGGGCTGGTGCTTAGGTTGTATTTACTCTGAGAATTTCAGGGCACAGAAGTGGGGTCAGTGGGGAAAAAATAAGAGGAAGGGCATTCAATCACACAGTTCTCCTAACTCTATTTAATTGATTTCACCTCATTAAATAAACTGTTGATGTGCTTCCCCTCCCCCTTCCCTTCCCACCCTCCCTCCCCCACCCCCACGTCCACCTCTTCTTTCTTCCCTCCTCTCCTTCTCTCCCTCCTACTCCCATCTTTCTCCTTTCACGCTTTCTAGGCTGACCTCGAACTGCCAATGCCTTCCAAGTGCTTAGCGGGAGCCGCCATCCTCAGCTTCCCTCTTTTTCCCACACCATTCTAGGTCTTCATACAGAATCATCAGCAGTCTCGTTTCTAGCCCAAATGGAACATCCGCATTGCTCCCGCGTCTCCCCTCCACAACTATGAAGCTCTGGACGCGCAACATGAAAGCACAGAGAGGCTCTGAAGGGTGGCACAAGGGGAGCCTGGCTGAGGACCTCGGGGAACTGGGAGTGAGCTCCTCGGGCTTCCTGCTTGCCTCCGCTGTATTCTGAGTGGAGCTCAGAGCAACCTTCAGCCTGCAGACAGCTGGAAGCACAGTGCAGGGAAAGCTTAACCCCCTCACCCCACCCCCCATGGGACCAGGAGAAGAGAGGTTTAGGTCAAGGAAGTCTGCCCTTCCGCAGTGAGCTGTCCCCGAGATGTCTGCCCTCCCGCAGGGAGCCCCGCTTTCTGGCCCAGGCCAGTGTGACACTTAGCATCCTCCTGTCTCCACTCCCCAGGTACTAGGATCATACTCTACACTGTTTTTCAGTTTTCTTGCTTCGGTCAGTGGAGCCCAGGGGTTAGCTGAGCATCTACATTTTCTTGCTCTATGGCAGATTGAATGGCAAGATAGGTTGTGATTCTTGTCCTCTTAGTTAGCAGAGATTGAAATTTGTGTTGTCTGTAGACAAGGAAGCCTATGTTGGGACTACTAGGCTTGTTGAATTTCCACCCTAGTAATAGGCATTCATTGGTTATGTGAGTCATTGTTCAACTGGTGTCAGCAGGGCCAATAGGGAGGTGGGTACCCACGTACACTTCTACTTGCACCTAAAATGAATGAGTATGTGACAAAAAAGAGGGTGGGGTGGATAGGATTTACAGCCAAAATGTAATGATCCAAACTTTTCAGTATACAACTGGAAATCACTCATCATAACTCAAATCACAATGAACAGATTCCAGTACTGAGATGAATCACAGGTTTGAATTACCTGGCAAGGGCTTTAAATCAGCCATCATAAAAAATGCTTCTAGGGGCAGGGCAGGGCAGGGCTGGAGAGAATCTAGCTCAGTTGACAGAGCATATACTGCTCTTGCCGAGGACAAGAGCCTGGTTCCCAGCACCCATGGTCTCAGCGTTTGTTTAGTTCACAACTGCCTGTACCTCCAGCCCCAGTGGATCCAGCATCTCTTCTGTCTCTGAGGACATTCTACTCACACACACAAACCCACACACATACACACATAATTAAAAATAAAGCTTAAAAATAGATGAGAGGTTAGGCATGTGGGCACACACCTTTAATCCCAGCCCCGGGAAGGCAGAGGGGGATGATTTTTCTATGTGTCGGAGGTTAGTTTAGTTTACAAAGAAAGTTATAAGCTAGACAGTGCTACATAGTAACACCTGGTCTCTAAATAAATAAATGCCTTAAGAGGGTCTGGAGAGATGGCTCAGACTGCTCTTCCAAAGGCCCTGAATCCAATTCTCAGCAACCACACGGTGGCTCACAACCGTCTGTAATGGGATTCGATGCCCTCTTTTGGTGTGTCTGAGGACAGCTACAGTGTACTCAGATACATGAAATAAATACATCTTTTAAAAAAAAAAAATGCTCAATGCTCTTGCAGAAGAACTGAGTTCCATTCTCAGCACCCACACTGGGTGGCTCGCAACTGTGTGTAACTCCAGTCCTAGGGGATCTAACACACTCTTCTGAACAAACATGCACATACTTCCACACAGAACTAAAAGGAAATCTTTCTTTAAAAGGTTTCCAGAAGCAACAGTGATTAGAACATAGACAAAACAACAACAACAACAAAAACCCCGATAACATCAGAAAAGCAGGTGAGATTTAAAAAACGGGAAAGCACAACCATCAAAACCAAAACCAACCAGTGTCATCGAATTCAAAACCTGAAATGGTATTAGGAGACCCGTACGTGAAGAGAGAGCCAATGAAGCTGAAGATTGAATAGCAATGAAGCCAGAGGAAATAAACAGGAAAGAAAAAGAGCAGAGGCTTGGGGATTATGGTGAGAAATAAAATAAGCATTTCTGCCATTGGACTTTTAGAATAAGAAAAGAAATAATTAATGGAACTAAGAAATAATGGAAACAACACTGTCTTAGTCAGGGGTCTCTTGCCATGAAGAGACACCGTGACCAAGGCAACACTTATAAAGGAAAGCATTTAACTGGGGCTGGCTTACAGTTTCAGAAGTTTGGTCCAATGTCATCACAGTGGGGAGCATGGTGGCATGCAGATGGACATGATGCTGGAGAAGGAGCTGAGAGTTCTACATCTGGATCCACAGGCAGCAGAAGGACAGAGCCACTGGGCCTCAAAGCCCACCCCCAATGATACACTTTTCCAACAAGGCCACACCTACTAATCCTTCCCAAACAGTGCCACTCCCTGATGACTAAGCATTCAAATATATGAGCCCATGGGGACCGTTCTTATCCAAACCTCCACAGAACATTTACCAATTTTGACATAAAAGGACAGATCCAAAAATAGGTGATGAGAACAGGTTGGGGGGGGGCAAAAAAAAATCACACCTAGGCCATGAAATAGGAAAGGAGACTGGGGTGGGGGCACAGAGGAGGAAGTGGGGGAGGGGAGAATCTATTAAAACATGCTCTGGTTGAAATTAAATAATAATAGTTAATACCTTGTATGACAATTTAAAAATAAAACTTAGTAAAATATAATTACATATTTTCCCTCTATCCCATTTCCTTCTTTCAATGCCTTCCATGATACACCTTCCTCCTCCTCTTCTTCCTCTTCCTCCTCCTCCTTCTCCTCCTCCTCCTCAAATTCCTGGATTCCTCGTCTTTAATTTCTGTTGATATGCATGTATGAATATATGTATACATAAATATATAAATACAACCTGCTGAGTCTGTTCAGTGTTGCTTACATGTCCATGATTTCAGGGCTGACAATTTGGTATCAGATAATCAATCAGGAGCACCTCCCTAGGGGAAGGCTACATCTCTAGCTCTCAGGATCCCTTAGTTGCCCATAGTTCCTTGTCTAGGGGTGGGACTCCATGCAGCTTCCCCCTTCTACACCAGCATGGCTACTGGAGCCTTTCCTGTTCAGAGCTTGTTTAGGCAGCCACATGGAAGCCAAAACACTGGGATAAAGAATTGGTGCCCATTAATTCTCCACCTGCTAAAATGATCTGTCAGCAAGAAAAGGGAAATAAAGACGTTCTTATCTAGAGACGAGCCAAGAGAATGTTATGGTAGAACATGAGCGATAAAGAGTGGTTGGTGGTGCTCTTAGTGGAAAGACAAAATGACAGAAGAGAACGAATGATTAAATTGATGAGAAATAAAGTAAAAAGAAGAAAGGGGGCAAAGTCAATGGACTGTGTCGTTCTTGGTGAGTGTGCTGAGACATATTCAGATTGTGGCAAAAACCCAGACAGAATCTGCTCTGGTGGTCAGCACTCAGGTAGGAAGCACTGTAGATCTGTATTTGAAAAGGCGGTGGGTGGAAGAATGCTGCCCCTCAGGTGACACAGCAATGCCAACAGTAAAGTGTGGGGAGTCTATGGGTGCTGTGGGGGTTGAATAAGAATGCCCACACCCTCAGCTCTTTTATTTGGGTGCTTGGGTGCAGGAGCCAGACAGGATAGAGTCAGGTACTGAGGTGGGACACAGTGTCAGAAGAAGGACAAAGGCTGATGACCTCTGGCAGGAAACTCTCTTACTGTTCTGAGCTGATGGCTTCTGTTCATTTCAGAGAGAAAGGAAAAGAAAGAAAGAAAGAGGGAGGGAGGGAAGGAGGGAAAGAAGGAAGAAAGGAAGGAGGGAGGGAGGGAGGGAGAGAGGGAAGGAGGGAGGGAAGAACAGAGGAAGAAAAGAAAGAAAGGAAAAAAGAAAGACAGAAAGGAAGGAAGAAAGTCAGTCAGGCACACACACACACAAACATACACACACACACAAACATACACACACACACACACACACACACAAACATACACACACTGGTTGGGCCTGGCCACCTGTTTCATCAGTTTCACAAGTACATACTTATATACATACACATATGCCTACATACATATGTATGTACATACATATAGATAGACACATGAATGTACATTTGGTGGATGAAGCAGAGTGCCAACAGCCACCCTTTACTTTTTCTTTCAGCCTTTTTATGTCTTTTTAGACAAAAGTTCTTTATAAAATTACACATAGATAAAATGTTACACAGAAGAGGAGTTACAGAAGGTTGTTGATAGTAAGTTCAAAGCAGTGCTTCATTCTACAAGCTCATTATAAGTTCAAAGCAACAGTTTCACATGGCCTTGCTTTATCATAGTGCACACCTGTGGCTTCATCCTTGGATCTGACTTAGAATGAATGTTTTTTTCCTTGATCACAATCTGTCCTAAACCTATTTCCCTTCTAAGTGAAATTTATGAAAGCTCATTGTAATCTGTATTATGCAGCCTTTACTTACTATCCTATGGGGGGACACATTCTGTTTTTGACTCTAACTTTATTGCATCTTTCTGGCAAAACAACTAAAGCCATTTCCTTAGACTTTCTTCCTAAAATTATTTGAATCAAATCAGAAATTCTATAAAGTCATTAACTCATCTAAACAGCCTTAATTCATGAAGTTCATCTTCATGTTGATCTGCAGGAAATCTGTCCAATCGGATGGGTTGATGCCCAGAAATCATTAGCCTATGTGATAGTAGCAGGAAAGCATACCAGCAGCAAGAAGCAATCCTGGGATGAAGTCTCTGGGGTCATGCCTCTCCAGAGTGCACCCTTCACAGCCATGCAAAACAGTGGGCCGTCTCCAAAAAATTCACTTGCCATAGCCTTTCCTAGATGGCTTCTGTCACTTGGGGAACTATTTGGGAAGGATTAGGAGGTGTGACATTAGTGGAAGAGGTGTGTTATTGGGCTGAGCTTTGAGGTTTCAGAGCCCCACACCATTCCCAGTAAGCTATCACTCTGCCTCATGCTTGATCAGATGTGAGCTCTCAGCAACTGCTCCAGTACCATGCCTGCCTTCCTGCTGCCGTGTTTGCTGCCATGATGGTCATGGACTCTAACACTCTGGAACTGGGATCCCCCGATAAACTCTTTGATTATAAGTTGCCTTGGTCATGGTCTCTTATCATAGCAAATGAAAAGTAACTAAGACAGATGTGTAGATTTAGTTATATGTGTCTTTGTGTGTAGATAGGTACATAAGCAATAAGGGTGCTTATACTCCACTGTTAAAAACTGATAAAAAGACTTAAACCAAAGTCTAAAAAGGTTTGTTTTTTTCCTTGTATGTGAGCAAGTGTGGGTATTCATATGTACACAAAGGCCATCTCTCTGCTTTATTGTGGGTATTCATATGCACATAAAGGCTATCTCTCTGCTTTGGGACAGGGTCTCTCACCAGAGAGGGGGAAGTTGGAACTGTGCTGGTGGCCAACAAGACCCAGTGATCCTGTCCCCTCTTCCTATACATAGCTTTGGGGTTATGGGTGCACGTATGTTTGTGCCTGTGTTTGTTTATGTGTGTGCTGGGGATTTGAACTTAGGTCCTCATGTTTGCATAGCAAGCACTCTTATTGGGCCATCTCCCCAGCTCTTTCTGATGCAGGATCTCTGAACAGCACCTTCATTCAACAAAATCTAAATTCTATTTAGAAAACATTCTCGGCAGCAGAATAATGATGCTCTTTCTCCTCCTCCTCTTCTTCCTCCTCCTCCTCTCCCCTCACAATCTCCTCCCCTTTTTCTTCTTTGACTTTGAAACAGGGTCTTGCTATATAGCCCAGGTTGACCTTCACTTGTGGCAATCCTCCTGCCTAAGCTTCTCAAATTCTAGGATTATAATGCCACCGTGCCCAGCTTTCATATTTTCTTAAAATTTCTGTGAGACAGTCACATTCATATCCAATCATATTATGAAAAATAAAAAGAAATACAAATCTCAAGACATTTTAAAGACTTTAAAAAAATCAAACAAAAATAAGTTCCCGGAATATCCAGATAGCACCTGGAAAACAAAGACAACAGGAAATTCTAAATACTGGGATAGTAAAAGAGACTTTGAAATGATCTACAGAGTAAAGAGCGAGTCTTGGGAAAGAGAATGAAAAAGAGAATGTAGCTTTTCCGAGATGCAACTGAAAGGGATGCAGAGAGGAGAGAAACACTTCCAGTCAATGAACGATACACCTGTCAGTGAGGACAGCCACAACTGACCGGCAGAACTCTTTCCAAAAGCCACAAGACAGGGGCAGATACTTCAGAATCAACATTTGTTTGTTGGTTTTGGGTCCGTTTTGTTTATTTTAATAACTCTGGAAATGAACCAAAGGCTGCCATCAATCGCAGAATACTTGTTTAATAAACAAGATTGCTTTGAGCAAGAATAGTGAGTTTTCTGGCATTTCACTTTGCCCTGGGCCTGCCACCTGTTTTCTTCACAGCCATGGAAAACCAACTGCCCACAGTCAAGGAAAAGATCAACCACCAGGAGGAGAAACAGAAGGAAGGAAGGCCAATTCCCAGGAAAGTTACCTTGGCCGCTGGACATATAAGGAAACACCATTTATCTCATGACTGGGGGAAGAGCAGGGTAGAGTGGAAAAGAAAGTGAGGGAAGAGAGAGAGAAAGAGAGAGAGAGAGAGAATGAATGTCCCCAGGTTTTATCCCTCCAAACGCCATCATGGACCAAGAAAAATAAAAAGGAGCAAAGCATTGACTTACACTGTGTGATCTGAAGAAAGCTGCACTAGTGTTCATGAGTCAGCAAGTATGATTGACTGACTGGAGCTCTGGGGTTGCCGGGAGTTGGAATGTGGGCGATCCAGGGCAAAAGAATCTTGGACTATCTTAAGTTTCTTTAATAACCCTTCATTGTTTTCCCTCCTCCTTGGACGACCAGATAAAACCTTTGCAACTAATTCTTATCAGGCTTCCTCCAATCAAAACGCCAGGATGCCATCAGTTAGCAAGTGAGCCCCAGGGCTCACTTTAAATATCTTGTTATAACCCTTCTGCCTGGCTGATGGTCCCATCAGTGAGTTTAGTAAACATCTTGATTTGTGGCTATTCAAAAGTTGATGCAATTGCTCCCATGATGGAATAGGTCACTTGGGGACAGCCTGAGTCTGTTCTGTGCCTGGACTATGGTTAGTCACATCTGGCCCAGAATAAACTCTTACCTCCCTTGAGGTCAGACCTGTGCATCAACAGTTTTATTGTCAGAATATGATGCAGTAATGAAAATATGATAAGAAAATAAACTCGATACAGTAATTATTGTCTCCTCCCATCTCTCTCCTCTTCTTCTTCTTCCTCTCCTATCCCTGCCTAGCCCAGGCTGGCCTCACACTTGCAATCCTTGTGCCTTAGACTCTTGACTTCCGGCTTATGGACATACCTGGCTTTGTCTGTCTGCATAATATCCAGAATCAGCAAATCTAGAGAAACGACGTAGACTAGTTGTGATCAATGACTGGGGAAGGCTGGGTGGCAGTAACCAATAGCTAATCTGCTTTGTGGGGTGAGAGGAAGGTTGTGGGGTCAGCAGTGACATGGGCTTACTCTCTGAACACTGTGTGCTTTATGGGGGTGAGTTTTACAGTGTTACAGTGTGCGAACGGCTTAGCTCAGCCATGAAACATCCGTGGACATGGAAATTGAAGAGACAAAGAGCTGATCCTTCAAAAACATCAGTAATACTGAAGACTTCTAGTAAAGGATCAACAAAGGGGGAAAATTTTAGGGTCCAAAAACTACTGAGGAAAGACCCCAGACTCAGAGAGTATGCAAAGACAAGGAGCGTTTATTCTGCAGAAACATCCAGCGTATGCTGGGGTCAACCATTCTCTACAATGGTTACCCCAGACAAAGGCACATAGACTTTCTTATAGGGAATGGGGGTGGGGGAATGGGGGGGGGCATTGGACTCTCTAGAAGGATTAGGTAATCTCTAATGTGGTTGGCAGGGGCCAAAGACATTAGAATAACTTTGATTGGCTACTAATCTAAAATTCCATTGGTGGGTGCTGGGGAGGTCACAGGAATTGGCTTCTGATTGGCTTGTGTCAGGTGGTCAATGGCTTGCATTCCTATGTCATGAACATTTATAATTAAGTTCCACAGGATGAGATAGGACTTCTCAGCACAGATGGTCCATCCTGGGATAAGATATTTTTTCATTCTTGTAGCTATCCTCAGGCTGTTCTTTGGGAAGGGTTTTTATGATCTTGTTCTGGATTTTATGGTCTATTCCTGGATCTGGTGCCTTATGGCCTGTCTTAGGGTTTTACTGCTCTGAACAGACACCATGACCAAGGCAACTCTTATAAGAGGAAACATTTAATTGGGGCTGGCTTACAGATTCAGTCCATTATCATCAAGAAGGGAACATGGCAGCATCCAGGCAGGCATGATGCATGAGGAGCTGAGAGTTCTACATCTTCATCTGAAGGCTGCTAGTGGAAGTCTGACTTCCAGGCAGCTAGGACTAGAGTGTGAACGCCCACACCCACAGTGACACACCTACTCCAACAAGGCCATACCTAGTAATAGTGGCACTCCATGGGCCGAGCACATACAAACCATAACACGGCCTTCTTTTCAAAAATCAAGCCTGGTCCTTAAATTAAGACAAGTGGGGTTTATGTTGTCCTTTCAAAAATATACAGCTTAGGATGGTCAGGGTTGACACAAGGGTATCAGGATGGGCTGAGAGGTCCACACAAGCACAGCCAGTGGTAGCTTCACTCTCACAGACCCACAACATGGAAGGAATGGACTTACCCCTGAAAAGCATGAGCTTCCAAAACTTAAGACAAGCCAAGAAACCTACTGAGTCCCATGGTCACTAAGAAAACAAAGCTTGTAATTTAAGGGTGATGTTCAATACTATCTGGGTACATCTGGTGTCTCTAGAAGATTCTGTTAGATGCTGAAAAGGAGTCAGCATCAACATTATAAAATGTCTTCATTCTTTTTACATTGATTGACTGATCTTATACAAGTGCACGTGGAAGTCAGATGACAGCTTGTGGGTGTCATTTCTCTCCGTCGACCATACGGGTTCAATGGATTGAACTTAAGTCGTCAGACTTGGCAGTGATAAACCATTTCACTTTCTACATTGTCTTTAACTATCAATTTTATACAGTGAAAGAGGAAGGGACACTTTCATTTTCCCCCAAACCAGGGAAAGACAGTCCCCCTCCAAAACGAAAACCAGCCTCAGCTTTCTCTCAAGAACTTATAGGAATCCATTGCAACATAGAAGCCAATCATGTTCAACAGGAAGCAGAAGGATCATACAGTACATATAGTGGACTGGATCATACAGTATATCTAACTAGGATTTATCCCTTGTACGAAAGCCTCATTCCGATCAACCAGAGCTTGGTACCTGCAATGTCATGTGCTCAAATCTAGAAGTCTCTTGAGTACCTCAATTGATGAAGGAGAAGCATTTGGGAAATGCATTCGCTTTTGTTAAGAAACTTGACAACCAGAAATAGAGAAAACATTGTCAGCAAGCTGTCTACATAAAGCCAGCCACGAATGATTTACGTGATAGAAGACTTGGAAATTATGTGTATATAATATAAAAAGATTTCTCCCAAGTTCTCTAGCAAAATCAGTCCAGCTAGAATATGGGTAAAAAATATGAAGAAGTTTCTCCTTAAAGAGACACAAGCTGGAACCCTAGCACTCGGCAGGCTGAATAGAAGACCAGCCTGGGCTATGCAGAAAGACTCCGAGAAACCAAGAGGTCAGCTGTGAAAAGGTGAGCTACCCACAAAAAGCGTTGGATATTATTAGCTAATAAGGAAATGCAAATTAAAAGCACAATTTGATACCCACCACCTATTTATCAGGTTGCCTAAAGTTAAGATAGTGGTATCACATGCTGGCAAAGATGTGTGGAAAACAGGCTGGTCCCAGCTTGCTGGTGGCCATGTAAAATGCTGCAGCCCCCATGGGATCAGTGTGGCAGCCCTCTGAGGAAGAGCATGAAACACCCAGTAGCCAAACACCTGGCAGTTGTGTTCCTGGACATTGATTCAATGGAAACCTGTGCCTAGCTGATTATTTTTACTAAAAATAACTTAAAACTAGAAGCAATACAGATGTCCTTCAATGGGTGACTAAACAAATTGTGATATTGAAGTTCTTTAATAGTCAAGAGATACAGTCTAAGACTCCCAGTGGACACCTTAAACCCTAACAGTATTAATACCAAGTCATTCATATATATATCTATATATATATAGATATATATATGTGATATAGATATATATATATGATAATAGAAACAAACAAGTCTTCAGTGACTAAGAGTGGGTGGAATACACACTTGGATCTGCTGGACAACAGGTCACCTACTATCTTGAGTCTTGAACGGGATGAAACTGGATGGTATGGAATGGTGTGAGCTTTCCTCATGAGACTTGGAATGTGTGTAATTTAAAATTTACAAGTGGTTTTATTTTTGGTCCATTTAATATGGTTGAACTGTAACTGAACATAGGCAATTGCGATTATGTATCAGGGAGAGTCATCTTGTATTCATGATGTGGAATAATACACAACAGTAAAAGAGAACCGGCACAGATATATGTAACAACTTGAATCAACCACAAAGGTTAAATACAAAGACATAAGCCTCAGAAATGAACATACTATGTAATTCTATCTATGTAACATTTTTTGAGATGAAAAATTACAGCTATGGTGGTTGCTGGGATCAGGAGATGGGGCTGCACATTAACATTAAAAACAGTGAGATCTCAGTGACAAGGTGACTCTGTCTCGATTGTGGCAGGAGTGACACTAACCCACACCATTGACAATGTCTCCTGTGACTGCAGTGTATCAGTGAAAACCAGAGCTGAAGTCAACACACTCCAAGGAGCACTGTATGTGTGTGTGTGTGTGTGTGTGTGTGTGTGTGTGTGTGTAAATTTTCCTTCTGGTCCTCCATGCTTCTTGTAGATATCCCAGGCTAAATCACATGGTGTGGAGTGTCCCACCAACTCTGAGAGCCAGACAGAAAAACCAGATATTTTCCTGTTTGGGAGTGTTTCTGAAGGCTCTCCTCTGGGCCTCCAGCCTAATCCACCGCATCTGTCTCACCTTTAGTTTATGCTATCCCTCTTAAGGGGATGACGTAATGACGGCCCTCTTCAGTTATTAAAGGGAAGCCTCTCCTTCCTTTCCAGGCCCCATCTCACATCTTCTGATATGATGTTCAGTTCCATTTTTAATATTCTCTTACCTTAAGGTCTGATCATGAGTCCCATGGTGGCAAGGCCCTCTCTCCTAATAAAGTTCGTTTCTTAAGAATAATTTTTTTGTCTGCTCCTTTCCTAAACCAACCAACCAACCAACCAACCAACCAACCAACCAACCACCACCTGGTAGGGCTCAAACCTTGGACAAATGGCTAATTGAGTTGCCTACCTCACATATCAAAGCCAACACTGTCCAGCTCTCCCAGCATCCTTCAGTTTCTATGGCTCCTCCCAGCTCTCTCAGCATCCCTCAGTTCCTATGGCTCCTCCCATATCTCCCAGCATCCCTCAGTTCTTGTGGCTCCTTCCAGATCTCCCAGCATCCCTCAGTTCTTGTGGTTCCTCCCAGCTATCCCAGCATCCCTCAGTTCCTGTGGCTCCTCCCAGCTATCCCAGCATCCCTCAGTAACTATAACTCCTCCCAGCATTTCTCACTCTGCCCCTCTACTGTAAACCTCTTCCCCACATGGGCTAGGCTTCTTTGCCTCTCTCCCCCATCTAGATCATTATATAACACAGCCATTTTGGCTGCACCAGTCTCTTGGTCTTTTGGCCCCACCCATCCACCAACCAAACAACCACACGTTCAGTTTAACTGTGTCAGCAGGACTTCCACTAATTGCAGGTGACTTTAACCAATTAAATGTCACAGTGCCACATTTGTGTTTTCCCTGCAAATGCCATCAGATCATGTGGGGACAGCTTTCAGAACCGCTCGTGTGCTCCAGCTCTCTAGATAATATGTAATTGTTTCCTTGTACTCTATATATTGTGTTTTATGATTTCCTGTGCTCTTTTTATAGTTGTTCACATATACTGCACTGCATTTAACTGTCCTGAGAGACTTTTCCTCAGCATCAGTCCCTGGGGCTGCTGTAACAGGTGGCAGAGAACAGTTGTCATCTATTGCCTCAAAGTTCTTGAGGTTGAGAGTCCAGATTCAAGGTGTGGGTAAAGAAGACCGTGTTCTTCCTGGAATTCATAGAGGAAGGACCTACTTCCTGCTACTTCTCAAGTGTGGAGGTTGGCTTCAGACCCAGACCAGAGAATGAGGTGCACATTTTACATACCAAAGCAGATCTAGCTTCCAGGGTCCCCTAGCATCCCCCAGTCTCTACCTGGCATACACTGTCCCCAACCTTGAACTTTCCAGACCAGGAGCTGGGCTGCCCTCCACCCAGAAGCTCCTCCCTATGAAATCCAGACATTTTGGTCTCTTTCTCTCTTCTCTCCTTTTTCTGCATGCATGCCCTTCCCTTGGTGACCTCTCTGGCCTCGTTCCTTGGGGCCAGTGAACTCACCTACCTGACAGCAGCTTCCCAATAAACCTGCCTTTAATATAATCTACTCTGGTTTGAAGCAGCGGTGGAGAAAACGGAGTGAGGAGTAGGGGGTGCTTCTTGATCTGTCAAAGCGTCTCTTCAGTCCTCCATCTTCACTCGTCTCCTTCTTTGTGTATAAATGTCTTTTTATCAGGGCACCAGTTGTATTAGGGTCCAGCCAATAAACCTATTGTAAATCGACAGTGCCTGCGGAAAGTACTGGAGGTTGAGAATGAACACACCTTCTGCCTATGTTTGGGGGGCCTTATCATTCACCTCTAGCTGGGTGCTGGGTTTTGGGGGATTGTCATATGTTCTGTGTTTATAGAACTAGAAGGTTGTTGTGGTGCTTGCCTTCCTCAGACTTTGGGTAAGTTTGTTAGGATGCTGTTTCAAACCGGGACAAACAGCTGAGGTGCCTATTAAACATGGAGCAGACTGGCTGCCTCATTCTCCCTCTTCCCCCCCTCCAGGCCCCCCCCAAGTCTCTACCTGTTACAGGGTCCTCCTGGCTTGCACACCCGGCCCCCACCCTGAGCTCTCCAGTCTAGAAATCTCGGCTTCCCTTCCCTCTATAATCCAGACATTTTGGTTACCCTCCCCCGTTTTGTTCTTAGGCTTTCTGGCTGCTGCACCTGGTTCTCCTGCCCTCCCAGCTTCCTCCCTCCCTTTCCTCACAAGCTCAGGGTCCTGACGACTGCAGACTGTCCCAGATGTCTGGCTCTGACTCTACCCTTTTATCTACAAAAGCCTTCTCTCTCTCTCTCTCTCTTTCGCTCTCTCTCTCTCTCTCTCTCTCTCTCTCTCTTCTTCATCTGAGAAGGTCTCCTGCACTGGGCATAGTGGCTTACATCTGTAATCTCAGGACTCAGCAGACTGAAGCAGGAGGATTATGAGTTCCAGGTGACCCCCCCCTCCCCTAGAATAGAGACACTAACAAACTTTGCCCAGTTCCCTGCTTTTGCTGTTTCTGTTGCTTTGAGTCTCACATCACAAGAGGCAGGGGCTCTTCCCTCTCAGTGCTTGTGAAGGCTCAGAAAGATGGAAGCTGATAGTATCTTTATACTATCCTGCTGCAAGTTCTTACAATCCTCCTCAGATCTTTTAGGAATAAAATGATCTTTTAGGAATAAAAATAGGCCAAATTAAATAAATACTAGTTCTCTGCCATGGTTGGTGGATGGATTAAATAGCAGCAGGGGGAGGCGGGTAGACTGTGAGTTCCAGAACCCCAGTGTCCCTGTGACAGTGACTAGTAGGACACCTCCTCCAAGTGGTCCTCCGTCATCTTCCCTCATTGCTTTACTTCTGCCTTCGAGAAGCTGAGTCAGAGATGTCACCGGATCCTGGGCTCGCCATGTGGCCCTGTGGTTTCCTGTCAGTTCCCTCTAGGCTGAGGAATTCTTGGCGGTAGGGCCCAGGCCACCTTCATCCTTTTCTCTCACTGGCTTCTAATTCAGAACATTATTGTAGGAATTATACAACAACAGTCATGATGACAGCTAGGAGGAACCTTGAGGTAGCAAACAGGTACTTAGCGTATCTAAGGAAGGTTCCAGAACTGCTAGCACGTGCTGCTTTTGAATGAACTAAAAGTAAACGTTCGGCTTCCTGGTCCCGCTCTCTGTGTTTCAAGCACTGACTAGGCAGCTTCCAGTTGTAACAAACAATGCAGAAGACCAGGACCACCATCTTAGACAGCATTCCTCTACAGCCCTGCTCTAAGAGTGTTACTAAGCAATACCCCTGGGAGGCTCTTGAAATTGTTACTAAGTCTCATTAGCATAGCCTCATTGTAGCGATGCTAATGAGATTTAACCCCGTGAAACAAAGAAAGTCATTTGTGTATCTCTGTGTCTGCACCCACCTAGAGTGAGGTCCATCCGCAGTGAGAGAAACTTGACTCCTAAACCCTGAGGCTTTTTGTTAGGTTTCAGACACCCCCACCCCTCTAGGGACTTTGGCGTATGTTTTACATATCATATGTTTTACATGGCCTCCAGGTCCCCAGCATCCCAAAGTCCCTACCTGGCCTCAACCCTGAACTTTCCAGGTCCCGGAGGCTCTTCCCTAGATAAACCAGACATTTTTTGTTTCCCTCTCTTTCTCCCCCCCACCCCCTCCTTCCCCTGGTTACTTCCTTAGCCCTGGTCCTTGGAGCCAGCTTCCCAAAGAACCTGCCTTTAATATAATCTGATCTGGCTTGAATTGGCTCATTTCACCAGCGGAGAAATGTATACGATTCCTCCACCTGGAACATTCGAAAAGTCCTGACGTCTTAGCCTTTTACGAATAAACACGTAAACACGTACGCCCTAACATGCATAAATAACCCCCTCTTCTCCCTTCAGTTGAGTGGGGGTGTGTAGGAGCTGTTTTCTCACACTTATTAGAGCCTGTTATTATTAGCCTTTGGTGTCAGAATTGATAGCTGAATAATGCGTTGTTTCCCTCCGCTCCTTTTTAAGTTATTTATTTTTATTTGATGTGTATTTTGACCATGTATGTCTGCACCATGTAATAGAGTGACACAGGGTCCAAAGAGGGCATAGGTGTTAGCATTCTGTCTAAGCTCCACCCCACAGTTGCCTGGCAACAGCCAGGTATGCTCCTCCCCACAGTTGCCTGGCAACAGCCAGGTGGGCCTGACCCACTGTAAAAGGGGCTGCTTGCCCTTTTCTCTCTCTCTTACTTTCGCTTCCCTCTTGCCCTCTTGGGCTCTTCCCTTCCCCCCTCCCTTCCCCATTCCCTTCCCCCCCTCTCCACATGCTCATGGCCGGCCTCTACTTCTCTACTCTCTCTGTCTCTCTGCCTTTCTGCCTCTACTACCCTCCTATCTCCCCTCCCCATGCCCTGAATAAACTCTATTCTATACTATACCATCGCGTGTGGCTGGTCCCTCAGGGGGAAGGGATGCCTCGGCATGGGCCCGCTGAGACACCCCTCCCCCCATGTCTCACTACATCCCCATAGAACATATTCTCGTATCTCTTTATCTTTTTATAAACACATCAATAAAGACCCCCTGAAGCCAGAGTTACAGGAAGTTGTGAGCTGCCATGTGGGTGCCATGAGGACCCACCCTGGGGCTGCTGAGTCATCACCCCAGGACCCCAACCTTGTTGAGACAGGGTTTCAGAGGCCAGGCTGGCTCTCTGACATCCTGCCTTCATATCATTGAAGATGGACCTTGTCTGGGCCCATTTTCTCTTAGCCCTGCCTTTCCTAGTGTCAAGACTCCAGAGTTCACAGTCTAGGGAATCTTGACCCTGCTAGCTCTTCAGGTCTTCCCAAATGGACTCCTTGGCTTTGTAACTCAGGGTGTGTCATTTGCTGTGAGGAATTGGGCTTCCTTTGTCTTTGCTGAGAATGTCTGGGACCTGGCCACCCTCTCTTGTTTCTCCAGAGGCTGCCCTGACTTTTATGCCCGGGAAGCCCTTCCTCATCTGTTCCCATTTGGGGTTACAGATGACTTTTCATTTCTTTGAAGACAGAGTTCTGCTCCTGTTTAAAGTCTCCCTTGTGCTTTGGGGTAATTTCTCAGATAAAAGGGAAACTGCCCTCTTCAAATCACAGTTTCAAAACCAAAAGTGCCCAGAAATGCTTTGCATACCCTGGGAGCTTCACTTTCCTAGTGCTCTTCTTAGTGAGTGTTGTTTTCAGTGAGTGTCTGAGTGTTAAGTCCTAATTAGGGAACTGAATGCTGGTTGAGAGTCCTGTCTTTCCTGGTGCTACCAATGATCCCACTGCATTTAAAGTGGGGATTATCAGATGCTGTCTTTGTGGATAACCAAGCTGGCCTATGTGGAGGCCATGACTGCACAACACAGCCTGTTCCTCTGCCTGGTGGCTGAAAAGGGTCGTACATTTCATATGCCTCCAAAAAGCAAAAATGTAAAACAAACAACCAAAACAACACTATACTGCCATTTTGTCTGGGCTACTGTAGGCTGGTAAGCTACTGGGGTGTAGAGAGTTTTAAATGTGGCCTTGACACAATCTTGAGTCTTCTGAGAAGGGAGTCACACGGAGGGACTGTCTAGATCAGGTTGGTTTATGGCCTGTCAGTGAGGAATTTTCTTAATTAACTTGACTGAGGTATGAAAGACCCATGAACCATTTCCTGGGCTGGGCCTTAGACTGAATAAAGAGGAGAGAACCTTTTGAGAGGAGGAATTCTTGCATTAATTCTCTATGTCTTGACTTGGATGCTGCGGTTGACTGTGTGATCTGGAATTGTGAGCTAAATGAACCTTTCTCCTCTAAGTCGTTTCCACTGGGGCTTCTTGTCAGGGCAACTGGAAAGGAAATGAAGAAAAGCTGGAAGTTTTGCAGGGACTGACAGGTTTTTAAAAATAAGTGGGAACTTGTGTTGTTACAGCAAAACGCCTGGAAGAAAGACATTTGCTCTGCTCACAGTTTCAGGGGCTGAAACGCCAACATTGCTTAGTCCATCTGTTTGGCCTCTTTCTGTGTCACAGCCACACTGGCTGGCCACCCCTTACCTAGAGGAAGCTCATGGCAGAGGGCTCAGTACCATGTATGGAAGAGGAAGGTGCCTGTGGGAGAGATCATACGCAAGAGGGCCAGGAGAGCAAGGCCAAGTCACTAGGTAACAGACCACTCTCACTGTGACTAGTCCCAAGAGAGCAGCCACACTCCCCAGAGACTCAGCTCATTCAGTGAGAACAGGAGTCCTTTAAGTCACCTTTGTCACCGTTTGAGAAATCAAACCATAGTAGGAAGCAAATAGCAAATAGCCCAACTTGGGAGGAAAACAACACTCTGTGGTCTCTTACCGTCACCTGTGAGTGAAGAAAAAAACAAAACAAAACAAGAAAGGACATGATTGTTCTTAGGTGTGGTGGAGGAGAAAGTTTATTATAGATGTGGGGGTGGGGGGGGGGAGAGCAAAGTCAGAGACAGACACATCTGGGAGAGTCCAGAGTGGTCATGACCCTAACCAATGGGGGGTTAGGGGGGGGAAGGGCAACTAAGTCCAGCAGCCAGGAGGCCAAAGGTACAAACAGAGCAGAAAGGAAAGGGGTGGTGAGTAACCAAAATGTCTAGATTATCTAGGGAAGAGCCTCTGGGAAGAGGGCAGCCCAGCCCCTGGGCTGGAGAGTTCAGGGTGGAGGGCAGGGTGCGCCAGGTAGGGACTGAGGGATGCTGGGAGATCCTGGAGGCCAGGTCGGCTTTGACATGTGACACCTCAGCCAGTTGTCCCGGGTTTGAAACTTAACAACCGGCTCCCAATAGCATTTCATTGAGGACTAAGCTGCAACATGCTTGATTTACTTTGTTTTTAAATTTAGTTTTATTATTACAAGGAATAGTTGGTTCATGCAAAAAGAACTCAACAGTATTTTTGAGGGCTCTTTCTCTTGGTTTTTTTTTTTTTTTTTCTTTTTCTTTATAGGTCTTTGGCTGGTTTGGTTTTTTTCTTTTGTGTGTGTGTTTTCGTATTTTTTTTTCTTGATTTTAGGAGAGAGAGAAAACATGAAGTTGGGTGGAGGAGAGGGGAGGATCTCTCTCCTCCACCCAGGATCTGGGGGAGGAGTTGGGACGGAAAACATGACCAGAATGTATTGCATAATTTGTTTTTCTTTTTTTGGTTTTTCGAGACAGGGTTTCTCTATAGCCCTGGCTGTCCTGGAACTCACTCTGTAGACCAGGCTGGCCTCGAACTCAGAAATCCGCCTGCCTCTGCCTCCCAAGTGCTGGGTTTAAAGGCGTGCGCCACCACTGCCCGGCACATAATTTGTTTTTCAATAAAAATAACTGTTATTTATTTTTATTTTTTTAAAAAAGGAAAGGACATGACTAGTCTTAGGCGTGGTGAAGGAGAAAGTTTATTGTAGATAAAAAGGAGAACATAGCCAGGGCAGGGACATCTGGGAGAGTCCAGAGTGGACATGACCCTGAAGTACATGAGGAAAGCCAAGGAGGGGAAGGTAGAAGGGAACCAGGTGCAGCAGCCAAGAGGGCAAAAGGTTAAAAAAAAAAAAAAAGGCGGGTAATTTAAATGTCTGGATTACATAGAGAAGAGCCTCTAGGGAAAAAGCAGTCCAGCCCTTAGGCTGGAGAGTCTGGGGCTAGAGGGCCAGGTATGCCAGCTCTACCTAGTAACAGGGTGGGACTGAGGGATGCTGGGAGAACCTGTAGGTCAGGTTCGCTTTGATATGTAAAGTAGACGCCTCAGCTGTTGGTTCTGGGTTTGAGACTTAACAGTTGTTGTTGTTATTATAAATACAGGCAGGCAATGAACAGCTATCAAGGGGTCTAATAATAGCTCAAGATGGCTTTAGGGTCCTCCTGACTAGGCAGCCTGCGACAACAGCTCATCCTCTGATAAGGATATCAGCCATGCTGGATTAGGAGGGCACACCTCTCCAGGACAGGTTCCCATTCACTAATTAGATCTACTATGATGGTATGTCCAAATGAAGTCATATCTTACAGCAGAAGGAGTCAGAAATCAACTAATCACTTTTGGAGGACACAGTTCAACTAGACACTGGAGAAGGGCCTAAAGCAGGCTCTATTGAGTAAGGGCTTCTTGGTTCTAAGGTCCTTGCATAATTTCAGGTGGTTATGCAACACTGTCACCCAGCCATCATCCAGAACTGGACTGGTGGAGTGGATGACCCCAGACTGTCAGATAAGGATGCAATGACCTGGTGCTGAAGTGTTGTCTGTCCCCCAAGGGTTCATGTGTCACAAGCTTGGTCCCCAGTGTGGTGATTGTGGGAAGCCGCCTGAGCACCCACATTCACCATTACAAGATGGCGCCTACATTCGGCCAAGGACAAGTTGTAAACAGGCTAGTGCCCATGCACCTGGGATTTTTCCACCTCAGAGTCTCAGCCTCTCTCGTGGCGGCATCTGGCCTGGTGTGCGGGAGCCAATGGAGAAGCTCCGCGTCCCAGGCAAGCGCTGTGACCTATATAAGGGACGGGTGTTCTATTGTTCAGGGTCTCCACTCGTGGCAAGCTTATGCTCTCCCTCTCAAGATGCATTAAAGCTTTACTGCAGAAGGATCCTATGTGTGCCGCGTCGTTCTTGCTGGCGAGACCATAGCGCGGGACAGGTGATATCAAGAGATTGGTGACTTCTGGAAGAGGCCAGGCCCAGTGACCAGCCCTAAGGTCAACCAGAGACATCAGTTAGAAGACACTGTGGAGCATAGTCCCTGTGGAGTCAAGTTTGGAAATATGACTTCCCCTCTCACGAACCCTCTTGCCACCATGATGTCATCTACCATGAGGTCCTCCCAGAGGACTCCCAGCTGCAGCAGGTGCCCTGCCCCTCAGTCTCCAGAACTGTAGCTAAATGAGCCTCTTTTCTTCATCAAGTTACCTAGCCTCCGGTAATCATCACAGCCATGGGAATAGACTAGTACACTCAAAGTGAGCCAAAACAGAGATGAGGCAGAGAAGAGTGAGTGCTTAGAGTCCAGATTCTCTTCTTAGTTGGATGGTGAAGTACTCGGAAAATCACCATTGGTTGAGACAGTCAGGGAAAGGGAAGCCTGGGGCATTTCAGGTAATTTTGTACGTGGTACTTAATGGGGCAGATGTCCATAAGTACGTTCTCACTTAACTTGTGGGGATGGAGAATGTGCAGAAACACTGGCCTCAGGAGATGATCAACTAAACATTGTTTCTCTGGTGAAGGCAAAGATGGCGGCTAGGTGTCTTCGTATGTTCTCACTCACTTGTCCTTCCTCAAGGGGCTTAAACCATTTGTGCTGTGCAGTTTGACGTTGGTAGTGGTTCCTAAGCCTCATGTTTCCCTCTGGGCACGGCTTCTCTGTCACCCAACACCCACGTTTTGAAATGTCAGTCCGCTGTGACTAGAGGTTGCAGTAGGTGCCGTCACGTGGTAGCGTAGGCAGCCATGGAGGTTGCTGCTTTGTAAACGTTTAAAAACTCACCCACTCTTCCAAAAAAACTCACGTTGCTTATTTTTTTTAGAACTTCACACGCCGTCTTTGTATTCTTTCCATTCCTCTCCTTCCTTCTTCTATTTCCTCCCACGCCCCTGCTCCCTTCAAATTCACGACATTTTTAATTCTATAATCATTCATATGCATATCTGTAGATATCTCATACCTACTGAGTCCAGTTGGTATTGTCTGTAGACATGTGCATTTAGAGTTTCCCTCTAAAATCACTTGATTTCTACTTCATGCCTTAAGATGAGATATACTGCCTTCTGGTTGTGTGTGTGTGTGTGTGTGTGTGTGTGTGTTGAGCATGTGTATGCAAAGGTGTGGAGACCAGAGGCTGAGGTTGGGAGTCTTTTTAAGTGCTCTCCACTGGATGTATTGAGGAGGTTTCTCATTTGAATCCAGAGCTTCCTGGCTGGCCAGCTTGCTCCAGGGGTCTCCTGTGTCTGCCTCCTGAGTGCTTTGGATTACAGGCAGGCTGCGATGCCAAGCTGGTGTTCCTGTGGGTGATGAGGATCTGAACTCAACTGAGGCTTGTCTTATGAATGCTTTACTCACTATATACAGATATACATACATACATACACGCACACACACATATACATACACACACACACACACACACACACACACACACACACACACGAGCTTGGCCCCTATGCTGCCTTTCTTAAGGACTAACCTGCTTTGAAAAGTGAACACACAGCCGGACAGTGGTGGCGCACGCCTTTAATCCCAGCTCCCAGCACTTGGGAGGCAGAGGCAGGTGGATTTCTGAGTTTGAGGCCAGCCTGGTCTACAGAGTGAGTTCCAGGACAGCCGGGGCTACACAGAGAAACCCTGTCTCAAAAAAACCAAAAAAACCAAAAACCAAAAAAAGAAAAGAAAAGCGAACACACACCATCTTTCAACATAAACATTTTTGTCTTCGTGCATTTCTTCCAACCAAAGCTTACTTTTTCTCTTTCTTGTCCTTTTGTGAGGATACTAACCTCGAGGTGAAATTATTAATCATCTATTAGTACCAAGGTAAGCTCATTCTGCACAACTAGCTTGGATCCTTTTCTAAACTCACTATTAAGAAAAGTTTCCAGCCAGGAATCTCAGACTGACAGAGGAGAGCTGCCTCCTAATTTGGGAACTTGCTCTTGAAATAGCACTGGCTTCCTATCGTGGGACCAGCTGCCACCGACAAGTTTGTTTGTTTTGTTTTGTTTCATTTTAGAGAGGGTTCTAGGAAGGGTCTCAAAAGAACCTTGTGCAGAGGACAAGAAGGCAGGCACAAAATGGTAGATTTATATGACATTTCAGTGAGGTCACAGTTTGTGCGCATTGACGGAAAGCAGGTCAGCTGTGGTTTGGGGCCGCGATCGGGCTGTCTGCAAGGGGAGAAGGGGACTTTTTTAGGGTGATGGAAATGTTCTCTGTCTTGACAGTGGTTACACAGCAGGCTATACTTGTCAAACACACCAGACTGGGACTTAATTATATGTAAATTATACTTGGGTAAAATTAATTTACAAGTAAGAATGTGAATGAAATACAGAGCCAACATCCGGATAGGCCAGGATTCCCATAGGGGTTGGAATACATTTTTGTTTGTTTTTTACTTAAAGGCATTTTACCTAGGTATTATGAATGCATCTATTTGCTCTATGCCCAAGGGACACCTCCAACCCTTTGTCCTTGGGCAGTCAATCCCCAGTGGGTTAAACAAGGACTTTAAATAGTCTGAGCTAGCTCATTTGCAAGGACCTATGCTCTGTAGCTTAGTTTTCTTGGGTGCAGTGATATTCACAGCCCCACAGGCCCCTCCCCCAGGCAGACTTTCTTTTCCCGTTTCTAATTCCTTGTAGCCAAGGCCTTGTTAGCTATATTTCTGCATTGGTAGTATCAAAGCTCCACATGGATGGGCATATGGGTGCCTGTGGCTACCTTCAGGTATACTTGCTGTTCTCTGAGGCCCCAAGCTCAGCCAGACACAAGGTCATGGGGAGGCCCCTCACCCCCTCTGCCCTAGCCCCGGTCAATCTGTCGTCCTTATACTCTGGTTGCTGCTAGAGAGGCCTCAAGTCCATAGATTTTGCTCCTGCCAGCTGCCTGGATGTGGGCCCAGGAGAAGCCTATCCTGCCAGTCAGCTGTTGCTGGGAACCGTGACAAGAATGGAGCTTAGTCTTCCTGTAGCAACACCAGAAAACAGAGAGATCCTGGCAGACATGGAGCAAACATTAGCCCCACCATGGGCAGGAAATGCGTTTCATCTGGAAAGACTGACATGCGTCCCCAAATAAGGGGTGAACTGAAGCTCACTCATCGGGTCTCAAAGGTTGAGGACTGACAAGGAAGTGGAGGACTCTTGAGATAGCTTCCCCTTGTAGCTCAGGCTGGCCTTGGAGTCTCAGTCCAGCTGTCCCTGCCTGCACTGCTGGCTGAGGTTACAGTTGTGCTGGCTCCTTCGTACTTTTTGTTGGAACACAAACATAAGGCCAGAGCTCACGATGTGATTCTTTTACTGTCCCTTCTTGGGTCTCTGACGAACAACAACAAAAAACCATGATTGATTACCCGTGGATATCACAGCCTAAGAGTGTATGAGGAGCCTGCTCCACCACAGTCAGCTCTTTTAAGAACTCTTTGAAAGGGGGTTCTTGGCCTGCGTGCCCAGTTCTGATTGAGCCATGGAACTGGAGTAGCTTTGAAGCAGTGTGATGGGCTGGATAGCTCTTTGGTGCCACTCTTAATATTAAAGATAAGGTGTTAATATTTTTAATATTTTACACCACCAAGGCTCAGTTTACTCAGCCAACTCTCTTGTAGGCTCTGTGGCTCATGAACATTTCTTTGGTCTATCGTATGCGTTGGATCAAGGAAAGAGTCAAATGTGAGTCTTTGTGAATATAAAGGAAGGAAAAGAGCCCTGACTGGGGCAGAGAGCAGTTGTAGCCACTGACTAAGGGATGTGTGAGCATGGCCCACACAAGACAGTCAAGGAGAGGTACCAGGAAGTGGTCTGCCTGAGAGCCAAAGCACCAAGCCCTTGCAGCATGCTTTATTGTTCCATCAGACTCTTCTTAATGAGATTTTAATATTATATATATTTGTATATAACATATTATTATATATTACATCTAATAATATACCATATACCACATATATTATATCAAATATAATCTATTACATTTATTAAATATAATATAAACATATCATTTAATTTACTCATTATAATTTAATATGATATAATTTAAGAATTTATAATTCTTAAATTATTGAATATTTTTTAATAATAAATTCTTAAATTTGTAAGTTAGGCAGAGAAGGATTTAAGTGAAGTAGCACTGAGTCCAGGCACCAGACCCAACGAGCATATTACCCTATGCACAAGAACTTCCAGGGGTGGGAGTGGGCTAGAAGATCAAGGCTCTGGAAGAAGCTGCCTTGGTGGCCAGGCTTTCCGACTTATCCGTGGAGCTCACTTCTTCCCCACATCTAACTGTCCTCATTCATGGGGGCATGTCAACAGCTGCCTTGCAGATGAGCCGTGTGAGGGTCAAACAGAGAGAAGCAAACCCCACAGGCACCAAAATTTGGGTTGCTCGGGTTATGTAAAATCTCCTGGTATTTGTGCATAACCCATATATGTCA
Organism: Rhynchomys soricoides; assembly: GCA_019843965.1. Lineage (NCBI taxonomy): Eukaryota > Metazoa > Chordata > Mammalia > Rodentia > Muridae > Rhynchomys > Rhynchomys soricoides. The sequence continues at coordinate 13,740,245 of JADRCH010000031.1, forward strand.
CCTGACAGGCGTTACATCATGTCTAGATGACTAGAAGTACCAACCACAGCATAAAGGCTATGAAAGGCCTGTGTTGGCTCTATCAAGCTCTTACCCTCTCAGGACAGACATATTGCTTTATTCCCATTTGGGTGAGTCTGAGAATGGGGAACCCTGAGATACAAAGGAGCGATTATACATCTTAATTCATATTTTATTAATACTGAGAATTATTCATCAGACAAACAGAAGATTCTGAAAGGTGGAGGAGGGGATGACAGACTAGGGACTTTAGGACTTGAAGAATGACATTGTGGTGAGTTCCACAGGGAGTTCTACAGGGAAATGCATATATGCATACACGGAATGTATGCATACACATGTTTACATATATTTACATTATACATACAAGATACATAAACACATACACAAACATATACATACATACACACGGAATGTATGCATACACATGTTTATATATATTTATATCATACATACATGATACATAAACACATACACACATATATACATACACACAGAAAGTATGCATACACATAATTACATATCTTCATATCACACACACATATATAATGCATACACACCTATATGCACATATATACATACGTTCACACACATATATGCATACACACACATATGGAATGTATATATACATATTTATGTATATTTATATCATACATATACATATATACATACATATACACACATATATATGGAATAAATGTATACACATTTTACATATATTTATATCATGCACACACATGCACACACACACAGGGGATTGTTCATATATTCTAGGGAAAAGCAGAAGCTGGAAATGAGATCTGGAGATTCCAATGGTTCCAGGGGAAGCTCAGTTGTGAAGCTCATGGTGTACATGGAGCTGGGCTCATTTCTCAATACTGCAAACAACAGCAACGATATACCTGCTTCCTTTTCCCAGAAGTCCCCTGTTGGACCTTTAGCACATGTGTTAGAAATTGTGGTTTTTGGTGTGATGCTTGCTGCTGAGGTCCTTCTCCTCAGTAGATGCAAGTTAAGGCTGAGTTTCCTTGCTATGCAGTTTAGTAACAAGCTCACCTTCACTGGCACCTGTGACAATACACTCCTGTCCTTAATTGTTAATGAGGCACAGCCTACAGGGATCCAGAAGATTGACCTGTGCCTCCGAATGAGAAAGAGTGAGAAGGCCACTTATCCCTCAGGGTTGAAGGAGTCGTGTGGAGAACCTGGGCCTCTCCTTTCACCTGGCAGTAATGAGGTGGCCATTAATTTTTTTTTTTTTTTCTGACAGAATAATGTCAAAAGAAGTAAGTAAAATAAATTTTAAATAAGATCCAAAATCTCGTACAGTAGTGCTCAAGATGCATGAGGTTCAATAGAAAAATCACCCATTGAAACAGGAAACTGAAAGCTCACAAAGTAAGTTTTAAAACGATGAATAAATTCCAACCCTAGGGTGACAGTCACCGAGGTCATCTGAGGAAGATTTTAAAGCACCTACAATGACGAAGAAACCTTAACCAACAGTTATGAATGTGCACGGACACGAAACCAACGGAGATTCTAGTAAAGGAACAGGAACCACAA
>JADRCH010000031.1:13757733-13781695 GCA_019843965.1 Rhynchomys soricoides
TGTGTGTATACATGTGTGTGTCTGATTTGAGTGTGTGTGTCTGATCTCTGTGTGTGTGTATGTGTGTGTATACGTGTGTGTGTCTGTGTGATCTGTGTGTATGTGTGATCTGTGTGTGAGTGCATCTGTATGTCTAATCTGTGTGTGTATGTGTGCATGTGTGTGTGTGCATGTGTTTCTGTGTCTATGTATGGGTTTATGCTTGCTTTCAGAGGATCCCCTGGATCTAGTTTAGTCCTTTGTGGGGTGCCTGATGCGGGTGCTGGGAACTGAGCTCGGTTCCTCTGGAAGAGAGAAGGCTCTAAGTGCTGATCTATCTCTCTTTTTAAAGATCAGGTCTATGAATCCCAGGTCAGTCTGGACTGTGTCCCTGTTCTACCTGGGTGTTAGGGCTATAGTGATATGCTACCACGTGTGATGCTTATAAATGTTCAGACATTTGCTGCGATTTTTTAAAAAGTATTTTTACTTATTCATTTTTCCCATTTGTTTTTTATTTATTTATTTATTTTTCCCGAAGCAATTTAGTCCGAGATTTTGTTTCTTGGTCAGTTCATCCAGTATCTATAATCGCATAGGTCTACTCAGGTTTTCTCTTTCTTCTCGAGTCAGCTTCAGTAGCGTGTGTGCTTCTAGGTGTGAACATTTATTTATTTAATACCCTCGTGCTTCATTTCTCATGGTGTTTCTGCAGTTCTTGCCCCGTCTCCCAGGTCAGTCTACACAAGCACACGTTTATCCATTTTAAGCCTTATTAATTGCACAGGGTGTAATGTTTTTCTGTCTCTGTTGCCTGTCATCCATCTCTTCTCTAATCTTATGATTTATTTTGTTGTTTAGTTTTGCTATTCCTCTCCCCTCCCCCCGCCCCAGCATTGTAAAATGGAAATTTTCACAGTGGAAGGTGTAAATACAGATGGAAAATTAGATTACTAATTTTAAGTGTGTCTTTTACAATACAGTCATTTTCAGCAAGAAACACAGTTCCTCTGGGTACTGCAATGACCACACCCTGTTAAGCATGAACCATGTTCTCATTTCTACTCATGTTTTCTAATTTGTGAGTTCTTAGTGTTTGTTATCCATGTGTGTGCATTCCCTGGATTTCATTGGTTTGTTTATATTGAACTTCTGTGGATTTACATTGACCTCATTTTTATTTTTTTATGTGTGTGCGTGCACGCGTGTGCAACTGTGTTCATGTGAGCACAGTGCCTAAGAAGGCCAGGGGAGGGCGTTGTAACCCTTGGAGCTGGAGTTATGGGTGGTTGTTAGCCCACTAGTGTGGGTTCTGGGAACCAAACTCTGGTCTCCTGTAAGGGCAGCAAGAGCTTTTAGCCTCTGAGCCATCACTCTAGATGGTACATTGTCTTTAAGAAGCGTATGATCTTCTTCACAAGAGCTCATTGTTCTACAAGTATGTGGATCAGCATTTCCATGTTAGCTCACACGTGTCCTCTTAAGGAAATCCACACTTCCTGCAAGGTGGAACTGTATATGTATATGTATACGTATATGATGTATATAATGTATATATACATATATTTTTTCTTGGATATAAGCATTAGTACGTTGATTGACATCTCTTTTCTTTCAGTACCTCCCATTTCTCTGGTGAAAAGGCAGTTGCTGGTCTTCTTGCAGATCTTTTCTGTGTGATAAGGCAGTTGTCTCTGCTGCTTTGAAGATTTTTCTCTTGTCTTTGTCTTCCAACAAATTTTTTTTTTTTTCCGGTTTTTCGAGACAGGGTTTCTCTGTGTAGCCTTGGCAACATTTTTTATTATGATGTATATGGCTGTGTGTTTTATTTGAGGTGCATCCATGTATATACATGTATGTATGTATGTATGTGAATACATGAGTATGTGCACGCATGGGTGTATGTGCATGCATATGTGTGCTCATGAATGTGTCTGCGGCTGTCTTTTATTGGACATTCACAGTGATCCATTTAGTCCTAGAGAGGAAAGGGAGCTTTTATCAAGTCAGTGACATCATTTTGGCCTTGCTTAATGAAGAGGGATTGCCCTGGTGGAGAATAAGAGGAACCTTGGGCAGAGAGTAACACTCTGGGAGGCCAAGTGTGCATACAGAATTTCTCTTGTAGGTCAAATAAGCAATGACTCAAATAATAAACAAACTTCCAGCAGCAAACATCCCAAACACTGGTCAAGGAGATAATAGGATGGAAGTCAAGACTTACGGGGGAGTCACACACACGGAAACCTTGTTGTGGGCATTACAGTACTGGGACTTGTGACAAGCTCTGGGCTCAATATATTTCACCTATCATCATTCAACCAATCATCAATCAATCAGTCAGTGCCATTTCTTTATCCTCCTTTCTTTCTCTCCAGAGCAAATAAGATCCAGTAACTCGTAAGCTGCTTTGTCAGATGTATCTCCCTTCCCCTCCAGAGCCACATGAAAGTCAGGGCTCCACTTACAGTGTCACTTTCCCAGACACAGCAGCCATGTCTATGGCTTGGTAACCTGTCTGTTACTTGTCTGAGTGACTTAGGCAGAATCCTTCGGGAATAAGTTGAGATTCCAGGCACAGAAGACTCGGACTCGATCATGGATGATAAAGAAAACTTTCAGCTAATACTGTTAAAATATTTCATTTTAAGTTTGGGTTCAGTTGAACTCACATTCAGAGGAAACCAATGTTTCGTTAATAATTCTGCTTTCTGCCTGTATTCCTCAACACTGTTTTCCTGTCCCTGGAGGCAACTAACATTGCAGTCTCTTGAGTTTGCTTCCAGAAGTAGCTGTGTGCAGACAAAAAAACCACACGTATGCTCTCCTCTCTAAATTTTTGCCTAAAGTGTCTTATCGTTTGAGAACTTTATACATGCATATAATATGCTTTAATCCAGTATCCCCTCTTCAATTACTTCTCTATCACACAACTCCCCACCCCAACTTCATGTGCTTTGTACCCACTAAGTCTACTTTTCAGTGCCTTTATGGCTGTGTGTTTAAGATCATCTACTGGATCACACATCCCTCTGAGAACACATCTCTGAAGAAAACTGACCTTACTTTATCAGCAGCCAACCACTGGTAATAGCTCCTCACCTAGGGGTGGGGCTTCATGAGCCCACCCCTGTCCTTGCTGGGATTTTGACTGATTTGTCTTGCACAGGTCTTGAGCATGTAGTTACGGCTGTTGTGAATTCATGTGTGCACAGCCCTGTCATGCCCAGCAAATGCTGTTTTGCCACAGGTGTCTATTACCTCTATCTCTTACGATCTTTTCACTTTTCCTACCACAAGAGTCCCTGAACTTTGGGTATGTGATGTCTCATTTAGAGTTGAACACTCCATGTCTCTTGTTCTCTGAGCATCAACCAGTTGCAGGTTTCTGTACTAATCTCCATCTATTACAAAAACAAACTTCTCTGAAAAGAGTTGAAAGATGCCCTAGTCTATGGGTACAAGCACTTAGGGGACAGATTATTTCTATGTCCATTTAGGACAGAAATCTTATTAGGTTCTCACTAATCTAGCAGCTGTGGTGGTTAGTTTTTAGGTCAGCTTGACAGAAGGTAAGGTCACCTGGGAAGAAGAAATGTTAATGGAGAAAGGGCCTCCATCAAATTAGTCTGCACTCAAGTCTGTAAGGCTTTTTTTTTTTTTTTTTTAGTTTTCGAGACAGGGTTTCTCTATGTAGCCCTGGCTGTCCTGGAACTCACTCTGTAGACCAGGCTAGCCTCGAACTCAGAAATCCACCTGTCTCTGCCTCCCGAGTGCTGGGATTAAAGGCGTGCGCCACCCCTGCCCACTCATTTTCTTAATTGATAATTGATGTGGGATAGTACAGCTGTCATTCCCTAGGTGATTGGCCTGCTATGTATGAGAAGACAAATTGAGCAAGTCAGCAGAAGCAAGCCAAAGCATCCTCCATGGCTTCTGCATCAGTTCTTACAGCCAGGTTCCTGTCTTGAGTTCCTGCCCTGACTTCTGTCAATGATGAACTGTGGTGTGGAATTGTGAGAGAAATAAACCCTTTCCTTCCTGGATTTTGTTAAAGCAATAGAAACCCTAAGACAGCAGCCATTGGTTTTGGGGCCCTGTTGATGGCACTAGGTATGAATTCCATTTTGTAGAGAATCCTCGAAATCCACTCAGAGAGTGCTTCATTACTCTGACAATGTTCATGCCACTATTACAACATTGTTTCCATTTTAGTGTGTGTGTAATTGCATCTAACTATATCTGTATCTATATTTGTATCTGTATCTCTATCTGTATCTATATCTCTCCTTAATTTATTGATGACTTTAGATGAAGATTTTTTAGAATGGAGAATGTCCTTATTTTGATTACATGTTGTTTCCAGAACACAATACCCAACTAAAAGAATTTAACTATTTTAGCTATATCTGCAACAAAATGCAACTTTTCAATGAAATTAACTATGGGTTGAGTTTCTGATGAGATGCTCTTTGGAAGACAGAAAAGTACTCTTTCATTTATAAGTTCAAGTCCCATTGAGAATAATCCAAGATTTGTTTGTTTTCTTTTCAAGAAAAAATTGTGATTTACGGTCTTGAACCCAAGAACAAAGCCACAGAAAGGGCCCAGTCTAGAACAAACCCACGTTTTCTGCCATTTCCACGCTACTGAGACAAAAATATATTTTACACTACCAAGATAAACTAGCTGTCAAGAACCCACACCAGCTCAGACACATCAGGTAAATAGCTCTCAGCACAGCTGGCTATAAGATAATGCCATTTAGTTCGTTGCTAAAAGTGACTTCCTCAGAATGATGCTTGTTCGTTGACTGTTATGTTGGTCATTGGTCTTGGTAGTTTATTTGATCAACAAAGAATCGTTTCACATCCTTAATGTGAGTTTCCCCCTGTGGGAACAAAGAAAGATGTTTCTGAGGCAAAGAACAAATAAGCTAGAAAGCAGTGGTAGGGCTGCTTTAGGGGCCATTCTGTTTGGGAGTGGGTGGAAGGTGACGTTTCAGGTCAAGAGGCCTGTTGTGTTGACAGAGCCCCATGCTTGGCTATGAAGATGTCCATCAGGACCAGGAACACTGAGTGTCCAGTAGTCACGAGCACAGCAACAGAGACCACTGAGCAGTTGGGCACCTATCTTTTTGCAAGGAAAATATGCACCAGTAGGGTAAGGCTATTTGGACTTGCATCTATGGAAAGAAGTGGCCTTCCATTGTTGACTGTGGGTACACTTACACAGGAAGAACAATAGTCTTTGCATTCCTGGGAACGCACCTTTTGATCATTATCTACAGAAGGAAGGGCTTGCTTGACTTGGCCCTTCCTTAGAGGTAGCAAGAATACTTGTCAAATGTCTAGGATGCTTGAGACTTTGTAGCGGAAGTTCATTTGCCTTAGAACAAATGATACTCTTGCTTCTAAGTGGCTCACATTTTCCCCACAGTACAGCTGATCTTGCAGTGGATCCAACAAATCAGTAATGAGAGTTACCTGCCTCTTTGGGAGCAAGAGGCAATTGGAAAAAGCTCTCAAGTCAGCTCTATAAATACAACACACCATTGTTTCCAATGCTCTTCTTTTAGTGTTTATTTTTAGATAGCTGTAGACTCACAGAAGTTCCAAAGGTTAGAATGGGCTTCATGTACTTTCCCCTCTGTTCCCAGGGGTGACATCTATATAACTGTGGTTCACTATTGTACTGGCTAGTTTTGTGTGTCAACTTGACACAAGCTGGAGTTATCACAGAGAACGAAGTTTCAGTTGAGAAAATGCCTCCATGAGATCCAGCAGAAAGGCATTTTCTCAATTAGTGATCAAGGGGGGAGGGCCCCTTGTGAGTGGTACCATCTGTGGGCTGGTAGTCTTGGGTTCTATAAGAAAGCAGGCTGAGCAAGCCAGGAGAAGCAAGCAAGCCAGTAAGCAGAATTTTTCCATGGTCTCTGCATCAGCTCCTGCTTCCTGACCTGCTTGAGTTCCAGTCCTGACTTCCTTTCGTGATGAACAGCAGCATGGAAGTGTAAGCTCAATAAACCCTTTCCTCCTCAACTTGCATCTTGGTCATGATGTTTGCACAGGAATAGAAACCCTGACTAAGACAACTATCAACACTAGGAAAGTGAAAATGACATTTACTTTTGCTGCTGCTTTCTTGATATTGGAAAGTACAAACCCACATGTTAGAGGCCCGAAACAGAAGAAGAGAGAGTCGATTTGTTAAGACTGACTACTACCAGCTACAAGCTCTCCACACTCTACTCTGCATACTATTCTGGCTTCAGAACTTAAGGTTTTTTGGGTAGAAAAATTATATCTTCTGGAAGGTGTAATGATGCTAGCCTTCAATCCACAGAGAAGATCCCGCCCCCCTCCCCCCATGTCTCAATCAGACGACATTCCAGATTGTATTGGGCAGGGAAAGGGGATGGAGAGAAAGCTTGTGAAATCTGGACATGGCGTGACACACATGAGCTTACATGGCTGTTTCTCTTGTTATTGTACTTCAATGTTTTTTTTTTTCCTAGAAAAACTTATTTAAATAATTACAGGTTCACAGGAAGTTGCAAAAATAGTATACAAAAGCCATGAGTCCCTTCCCTCAGTATGTTCCTGTCGCAGGATTTTCCCTGTCCAATTGAATTAGGACAGAGGGAGGCCTGTGATTGGATGGGGAAAAGGGAGGTGGAGCTAAGAGTTGCAGAGAGAGGGAGCGCCTCAGGAGAGAGGGAAGCAGGAAGATGGCGGCAGATGTGAACCAGAGTAGCGTTTACCAGCCACAAGTAATTATGATATCGTAAGGTTAGAATAATTGGGATAAAGCTTTTATCATTATCAGTTGGTTCTGAAATTGTATTGGCATCTTGTAAATTGAGATTTTATTGATACATAAATCTGATTGGTTAACTATAAGCATAGTCTTGATTTCACTGGGTTACTGGGTATTGAGATGTCGTACTTCGAGGTTGAAGGTTCCATTTGGTTACTGGAATGTGGTACAGAGCCGATGGCGGAGAGGAAACTAGTGGCTCCAGGGACAAGCGAATGAGAGCTGGGAACACAGCGATTGGGCACAGCGGGGGCTAGCTGGAGAGAGTAGCGCACTGGTGCTGGCACTAGGGCGGGAATGAGCTGGCATTCTTTTTTTTAACATTTCTTGCAACATGTTCCAACTGAATATGCTCGTTGTTGTTGTTTCTATACTCAATAGAATGGATCCTTGATGTGGTGGTTTGAATATGCTTGGCCCAGGTGGTGGCACTATTTGGAAGTGTGGTCTTGGAGTAGGTGTGGCCTTGTTGGAGGAAGTGTGTCACTCTGGATATGGGCGTTAAGACCCTTGTCCTTGCTGCTTGGCAGCCAGTCTTCCCCCAGCTGCCTTTGAAACAAGAGGTTTGAAACTTTGAAACTCTCAGCTCCTCTAGTGCCATGCCAGCCTGGACACTGCCATGGTCCTGCCTTGATGATAATGGACTGAACCTCTTACCCTGTAAGCCAGCCCCAATGAGATGTTCTTATAAGAGTTGTCGTGGTCATAGTGTCTTTTCACAACAGTAAAATTCTAACTAGGACACTTGCTTTATTCTTATTTTATTATAAAAGTTTCTTGGCTTGGAGAAATGGCTCAATGGGTAAAGTGTTTGCTAGGCAAACATGAGTACCTGATGTTGGATCCTAAATACCAATGTGAAAGGCCAGTCTTGATGGCTTGCACCTCTAATCCCAGCATTGAGGAGCTAAGATAAGAGGATATTGGGGTCTCACTGACCAGTCAATCTGGACAATCAGTGAGCTCTAAGTTAGTGAGATCCTGTCTCACTATTACACAGCCTAGGCTCACTGCTTTTGCCTTTCAAATGCTGGGATTACAGAGATCCACCCCCATGTCCAGGTTGTTCCTTAAACTGGAGAACAGCCACCCTTGTCCTTTATTTTTATTTATTTATTAAATTTTAATTTTTGGACATTTTTATACATGTATATAATGTAGCTTGGTCGGATCCACCCTTCCCACCTCTAACTCCTGCTTTTTAATGTATTTTATTTTAACAAACTGAGTTCAATTAGTGCTGCCCATCTGTACCTGAGCATAAGATGACCAACTGGAGCATGGGCAATCTACTAGTGACCATGGTGCCAAAGAAAAGTGACCCCTCTCTCAGCTGCAAACAGCTTCTCAGCTGGTGGTGGGGCCTCACCTCAGCCTTAGGTAGGACATCTACATCACCCCCAAGGGCTCAGGGAACATCTCAGAAGAGAAGGCAGCAATACTGAAAGAGCCTGAGAATGGGAGAAAGGGGGTGTGATGCTATGGTCTGGACATGACATGGCTGTTGTACACATGAGCTCACAGAAGCCATGGTGACCTCTACAAGAACAAGATCCACAGAAGATCTTTATCCATCCAAAAAAATCAGCCATTTAGACGTATACCACCACACCCAGCTCACTCTTTAACTAATCTTCTTGTTCAGCGACATGAAACCAGTTTGATTTCAGAGAGAAAGCACATTTTAGCTTAGCTGCTCTTGTTCAAAAGTTTGGTTGCTTGTTAACCAGTTTAGTTCAAAAGTCGAAAGCAAAGTAACAAATGAAACTTCATGCTTCATCCAGCTCAACTATTTTCCAGTCTTCTGGAACAAGGTTGCATTAAAGACTTTACTAGAAAGCTCTGCGTCCCAGTGGTCAACCAGTGGTCTTATCAGACTCATCTGTAGGGATTATTAATACAAATAAATCTGTATACTGCAAACAACTGAGAAACATGGAAATTATCTGCCTTTCCATAGCTTCTGAATCTGTGGGTCAGTGCCCCTTGTGGGTTCCAATAGCTGAATGTGGCGATCATTAAAAAAAAAAGTGGTGGGGCTGGAGAGATGGCACGGCGGTTAAGAGCACTGACTGCTCTTCCAGAGGTCCTGAGTTCAATTCCCAGCCACCACATTAGTTGCTCACAACCATCTGTAATGGGATCCGATGCATTCTTCTGGTGTGTCTGAAGACAGAGACAGTGTACTCACATAAATAAAGTAAATAAATCTTTTTTTAAAAAGTGGCAATGGTAAAAGGTTTCTGAAAATGCAAATAGCCAAAAAAATCAATCTGCAATGAATCTGAGGTGTTTCAGGAAGGACTTTCCTGTCTTACATCACATGACTGTGCTTCAGTCTTGGTTTTGAACACATATATACACTTGTACTGCCCTGTGAGCATACCACACAGGTTGAGCCTATAGTGTGTTATGAATTTCAGGGTGTTTTTTTTTCACTGTTTATACAAAGTTTTCAGCTTTGATGAAAAAGTAATGGTTGAACTATGGGAAACAAAGGCTTGCTAATATTTTTCTGCTGTTATTTTTCAGCTCTTTGTGTCAAAGGTCTTTGCATGGCTTTGTGTTAAGATTTTTTTAAAAAGATTATATATATATTAGATGTTTACAGACACACCAGAAGAGAGCATCAGATCTCATTACAGATGGTTGTGAGCCACCATGTGGTTGCTGGGAATTGAACTTAGGACCTCTGGAAGAGCAGTGCTCTTAATCACTGAGTCATCTCTCCAGCCCCCTGTTAGGATGTTTTAATATTAAAATTACTATATGAGATTCTTTCCTGAGTTTCATTTTTAAAAAAACCATTAAGTGCAGTGTGTCCTGGGATTAGGACAGAACTTCTAAAGTGATACTTAACACACTTCTGCTATTTCATGCCACACTGGTATGCAGTGGCGTTCTCAACACTGCTGGGTATATAATCAAATACCAGTTAATTCTGAAAACCATGGAAGATGATCTATGAGCCAAGCATGGTGGTGCTTGCCTACAATCCCATCACTCAGGATGTGGAGGCCAGGGGGTCAGGAGTTCAAGGCCAGCCTTGATTATCTGAGACCTCAGCACTACTCCTGTGTCAAAAATAACCAATCAAACCAAACCAACCAGCCAAACAAACAAAAAAGATGTCGTCCAGTATTAAAGATTCAGCCAAGATTCATGTGAAGAAAAACACGCCCAACCTATTAGTATGCGTGTTTACCTTGGTCTCTAATAAATGCTATAATTATATATATATATATAATAAAGATTTTAAAAAGATTTTTAATATTATCATAGGTAATAAATGTTGGATTTGTTTGCCGTTTTTACATACTCACATTGCTCAGGAGTTGTGTAGAAATTGCTTACTTGAAAAGGGGTCCTGAATGGAAAGTGTTTAAAAAGTCCTGTTACAGATTCTTCTTTATGAAAATCTAGTGTGTGTCCATTCACAAACTTAGTTTGTGTAGGAAGCAGAGAAAGCCCTGAGTGAATGAAGTCCTTAGTGCACATTTGTTGACGCAAGCCAGCTGTGCCAAAGACCCTCCGATCCATGGAGGATAGCCCTCCTCTAGCCCAAGTGTAGATTCTTTACAGTGTGTTCAGACAATGTCTGTCATAGCCTCCTGAGCCCGACACTCCTGGCCAGAGGACAGCTCCCCTAGAGACAGCTCCTTCTGGAAGTAGTTTAGGCTAGCCCCTTTTCAGCTGTATGTAATAATCCTGTCTCTTTGTGTATCTGTACACAATAACTCGCCTCTTTCCCCAACTCTATACAATAAGCACACAGAGCTTCTAGAAGCTGTGGCTTCTCTAGCGGAGAGCCCAGACCACCCAGTCCCAGCATTCTGTCTGCGGATCTGGCCGTGTTTGGCTTTTCTTCCTTCCCTGGCTGCCCCAGTCAGGTTGCATGCACAAAGCCATGCAAGATCGAATGACTGTGTTGTTTGCGGTGTTTTGACTTTTCTTTCAAAGGATTCTGACATTTGTCTGGCTCCTTCATATGATGCATTTAATAAAATCTTTTGAGGGTTTTCACTTCTGTATCTGAATGAGAGTGATGTTTTCCCCTTTCCTAAAACTTACCTTGTGTTGGTGGCAGGGATTTTCTTTGTGGGGGAGGAGGTAATCGTTCACAGGGCTGGGGAGATGGCTCAGTGGTGGAAATCTCTTACCAGGAAGGCTTGACAGAGGACCTGAACATCACTGCTGAACCCACAGAAAAAAGCCCTGATTCTGATATGGTAGAACACTTCACAATCCTAACCCTTTAGTGGGGGATGGGAGGTGGAGACAAGAGAATAATCTGGAAGCTCCCTGGCCAGCTACCCTGGAGTTCTTGGTGTGGTGGGAGGAATGAGAGACCGTGCCTCAACCAGGTAGAGAGGATGAGAACTTATCTCCAAAAGTTACCCTCTGACCTCTATACATGTGCCATGGTAATGCCCTAAATATATCTGTATTTGGTCAGAGTTTCTTCTTTGCTTGGACAAACACAAACATGCTTGGACTAAAATCTTGGACAACACAGATTTCTGGCTTCATACTTTATCAACTGGAAGTCACAACATTTAAATACATGTAAGAAATCTAAATCCGTGATACTTTTGAAGTTACACGGCTCCTTGTTCCATGCCCAGTTTTTGGTGGGGTCTCAAGTAATTCTAATACAACAGAAGTTAGTACTCTCTAGTGACAACAGCTGGAACAGGATTTCTAATCTCCTCCCCGGAAAAACAGGTTCCCAGTGTAGCAATGTTGGAAGGTGGGGTCTAGTGTGGTGCTTGGATCATGGGGGATGAAACCCTCATAAATGGCGCACAGCCTTTATCCTGAGTTCTAACGCTCACAGGAATGAATTAATTATCGTGAGAGAAATTATGAAGTGCATACATCTCTTCTCAGCTCTCGTTTCTTTCTTATAGTCCCTTGTCGTCATCACCATCATGATATACACGAGGACACCTGATCTTGAGCCTTCCTGCCTCCTGACCTATGATCTGAATAAACCTCTTCCCTTTGTAAATTGTTCGGTCTCAGGTATTTTGTTGTAGCCAGAGAAAATATTTGGAGATGGTAACTTACAGCCATCTGATGTTTCCCACTCATCCGTCCAAACTTTCACAGACAAGGGTTGTGGTCTGGTCTTTTGCTTGTGTTGTAATGCTAACTACTGGCTGCCAAAGCCTGGTTGTCCCCAAGGAGGAGAGTCTGTGTATACTCAAGTGACACACCCAAAGACCTTGCCCTGCAGGTTACCCCTGATTGGTGAATAGACATGCCTACGGTCTATAGCTGGCTGGAGTTGAGATTGGCAGTGTCTGGAGTTCCCAGGCTTGGGTTCTGGGAAGAACCACCAGGAGAGAGATGAAAGTGGAGAGAGGAGAAGATGCTATTGAGTAAGAATCTTGAAATCATGGTCATGAGGGCTGGCAGAGAGAGACAGAGACACAGAGAGACAGAGACAGATAGAAAGAACAACCCGATTTAGGCTTCTTACATCTCTGTCTCATTACATGTTTATTCATTCTATTGTTCTAGGCTCTGTAATTGTACAGAGATCTCTGCTCCACAGGGGCTCACAGCCTAGAGCAGAAAGACAGATAATAAGCAATGTCCTCAACGCTCAGATGCTACCGATGACATAGCACACAGGAAAGCTGAACAGAGCACGTGGACCAAATGCTGTGGGATGGATCTGTGTGACTTTTGTCAAGGCCTGATGGTGCTAAGGGAACAAGTCCCGTGGCTGACCTGGGGTGGGGGAACATTCTAGAAGAACAGATTAGTAAACAAGGCTTCTTTTCACTCCATGTAGACATTCTCTTCTTACTACTAGCTATAATCTAATCAAACCTAGAGTGGGCTGGGGCAGGGTTTATCTCTCCTGCTCCCACATGATCAGCAAAGCACAGTTCTGCAGAGAAAGGGACATACGGGGGACTTGAGCATAGAACTCAGAGAGGCTCTAGCCTTTTGCTCATGTCCTGTGCCCTCATTGGGTAGCCAGGTCACCTCTTACCAGGGTTAAAGGTTCCTAAGATAAGAACGGGCCATATTGTCTCTTGCTGTCATCTGAGATGTGTGCATCTCTCAGGGACCACAGGAAGTAGATGACTAAGCCAAGCAAGTTTCAGGCTATTCACAAATATCTCTTCCACCAATCAAAAGCCTCATCAAAAGTACGACCTCTGCCGGGTTGTAGCATTGGATATTTAAAACTCCAAGCCTACAGAACATTTGGGTTTATAGAAGATACTGTCATTCTGTTCTTAGTCCGTTGTGATGTGATGTGGTATGATGCTACTGATGTCTTTAAAGTCCTGGGGCATCTCAAAGGTGTCATCGATAAGAAAGGTAAACAGGAACACACAATTGCTCCAGGTGATTTAAGACTGAGGCAGGAGGATTTTAAGTCTGAGGCTATTTTGAGGTAGATAGTGTAGCTAAGACTTCCTGAGATCCTGTTTTGAAAGAAAAAAGATAGAAAAGGAAGAATGTGCTTATTCTCACGCCTCAGCTTATTCCTCTATAAAATGGGGGTGATTACGTTGCCACCCCCATGGAAATTTTCTCAGTATTGAGTGAGGTCATAGATTTAAAGTATTTAAGATGTCCTTTGCCATTCAACAAGTTACAACTACCATTCCTAATGCCAGTTCCTTCAAGTAGAAGGGAACATTGTAATTGTCAAGGGTGGATGGTGTGTGCCTGTGATCTCTGCTTGTGAGAGGAGCTGGCCAGAGCCAGAAACCCATTCTCTTCCCAAACAATGAATGCTGAACTCAGGGTCACAGCACAGGTGTTCCTGGACTCAGGATGGCTTGATAATCGAATTTTTAACTGTCTTAGCAAAAGTCTAGTGCATTTAGCAGGAACTGCACTTTGGACTGGGGATTTGGACCTTTTCCCGGGCTTTCCTTCAGGTGCAGCAACAGACAGGGAGAGCAGCAGCTCACTGCCAGCCCCACCGCCATAAAAGCAATCCAACACCCTATAGTGAGCTGTGTAGACTATGTTTTCTAGTTGGCTTGGCAGATGAGATGTACTTCCAAGTTATGATATGTTCAACTTATAACAGCGGGTTTATTGAGAATGGAATCTCCTCTGAAGTGGAGAAGCAGGTGTACACAAATGTCTGGGCTCTACCTTCCTGCACCTCTGCTGTCTCTCTTAAGGTCATCTCTGGAGATCAGAGTGCCTGCACCAAGAACTCTAGCAAAGATTCAGCTAGGATTGCTCCTTGATGGAGCTGCTTTGTGTCTCCAAAGCCCACTTCCTTCTCAGAGCAGCACTTCTAATTTTGATTCCTGGTCTTCTTCACACATACTCATAATAATATTAATATTATTATCAAATTCACATTTTCTCTTTTTCTCTAGGTTCGGGAAACAGAGTTTCCACCCGTCATTTCATTCAGCATTCTCCCTTCCCTCCCAAAGATTCTAGTTATCTTTTTAAGTCCAACCGACGTCAGGGACAGACTACTACAAAGAACAAGGTGAGCCATTCACCCTGAAAAGTAAACAGCTCAAAGGTCAAATAACAATGCCAAGGTTGTCACAGTCAGAAGGCAGTTACCGAGAGTTTGGCACTGTCGGGTCGTGCTCTGAGACTGGGCTTCCATGAGAAGACTTCTGTATCGGTCCTAAGGGGTTGTTGACCCCAAACTGTACCAATCTATATCAAGAGGGCAGCCTGAAGGCATCTTTGTTTAGAGGTGGGGACCTCTAAGGGTCAGTCTTTCTTAGAGGACTGGGACTGGGAGCAGTAAGTAAAAAGGACGATCTGAAAGTGTAATCTGGACTTCGGATGGTACACTCCAAAGGTTAGGCACCGCATTATTTCAGGATAGGGGTATTATGACAGGGCCAGTGGCTGGTTGAAGGCAGGCCACCAGTTATTTGTCAAAACGTGAGTTCAATAAATCTGTTAAAGGTCAGAGCAATGCTGTGTCACTGTTGAAGGAATATCCTGTCCCAGATCACCCAGTTAACAAAAGTGACACGGCCCATCTGTATGGAGCCAGATTAAAGCCCTCAAGGCAGTAATCATTTTAAAATGACCTTGAATGGTTCCACCTTTGGCTGTCTACGATTTGAGTAATTTCTAAAGTTTTTTTTTTCATTAGAATGTGTGTTATAGTCATGTACATCAAAGGGGCCTGGCTGACCACAGTGACTGTGGCAAGTGTCCCAGGAAGGAGAGGGAGCTTGGGTGGAGTGCTCAGTGAGACTACTGGGAGAGCACAGAGGACTCTCTGCCCTTTGTCACCTGCCTGGTCCAGGAAGATTGGCTTGGCTGGGCGTGGACAGCAGGATGATTGTGGCTTTGGTAAATGTGGCCAGTGTAAACTGTTTGGCTTTGGTATTTGGTGTTGGTGGCGTGAATCGAAGCTGCTATCTGCAGAGCCAAAGCTATGCACTCGAGCGCCTCTATAGGATGATTTTGATTAAGGACAAAACCCTTCAATACTTTTTTAAATCGATGAGACAATAAAAGAATGAAGAAAAAAAATGAATCCCTGAGAATGCAGTAGACTTCTCTGTTGAAGAGAGAATTGTTTCTAATGTTAGGTTTTTAAAATTAGTTCTTTGACTCAAAAACTAAGAAATGGAGTCATCAATGTGGCTTGACAGGTAAAGGTGCTTCCTGCTGAGCTTGACAACCTGAGTTCAACACTCCTCACCCCATCCCCCCAGAAGCCACGTGGTAGAAGAAGAGAGTCAATTCCCACAAGTTTCTTCTGACTTACACCCACCCACCCACTACACATGTGCTCGTACACACACACACACACACACACACACACACATTTATAAAAACTCAAGGCCAGCTCTTCAATTTAAAAATGTAAAACATAATTTAATATCCAAATACTAAAGCAAAACCTGGCTTATAGAATCTTTTTTTTTTTTTTAAAGATTTATTTATTTATTTATTTATTTACACAGTGTTCTGCCTGCAGGTCAGAAGAGGATGCCAGATCTCATTACAGATGGTTGTGAGCCACCATGTGGTTGCCGCGAATTGAACTCAGGACCTCTGGAAGAGCAGTCAGTGCTCTTAACCTCTGAGCCAACTCTCCAGCCCTTACAGAATCTTTTATTAACAGAGTTTCATAAGCACATTTTGGTGTGGGTATGTGAGTGCTTGAAGGACAGGCTTGCATTTTGAGCCATTTGTATGCTTGTCAGGCAAGACTAACTAAGCATTAAGTAGAGTGCAGTACACAATCCCTACAGGAGTACTACCTATAGTTACACAAAACCACAGCTCTCAGCTTAAAGGGAAATGAGAGTCTGTTCTGGAGCCATTTTGAACGGCCATTTACCCCAAATTCCATGCTCCAACGTGGAAACAGTTTCACTACATTCTTTTTATAGTTTTGCAGAATAAAGAAAGTCATAAATCAAGGCAAACTTAAAGTACCTTGGAAGGTACACCAGAGAGGCAGGTCTGGCGAGAGGGGGAAGCTTTTCTACAGGCTCAAGATGCTGCGGCACATCCTTAGCCTTTGGCTTGGTGGAGGCTAGTCGTCTGTTAAGTTAATAGAATCTAAAAGAGTTCTGCCTTTTAGGCATAAGACTTTGGTTTGGTAACAGAAGTGGGCAAGGAATGACTGTCCCCAAGGGTTAGAACTGGCCCAAGATGAGGTAATTAGCCTCCAGACCTGCAACATTCCAACCTCTCTGAAGAACTGAAATTCTAATCCGTCAAAATCAGTCTATGCAGACACAGTCCCCCTTACCCCCAGGAGTTTTCATTCACAATCTTTTTTGATCATGGCAGCTCTTGTGGCTAAAGTTGCAATCGGCAAACCGGTGAACGCTCATCTGACCGCCCCTTCTTGCTGAGCACCTGTAACGAACCGTTCTAGCTCCACGTTTCCTTTCCTCAAAGATGCAACGAAGAAAAGATCTCTTTATAATACCGAGGGGGAAATCAAAGCAAAAGGCGCGGGCTGGGGTAATCTGCCGGAAGTAAGGCGAGAGGACAGACTTCCTTCAGCCGGCTGTCTTCTGCATTTCTGCCCATTTGTGTATTTGTTAATTTAGTTCTTAATATTTGCCACTGGCAACTTTCCTAGGGTCAGGCGCAGAGGACGAGCCTTATGCTCCTCTCTTTTCGGTGGTCCCAGACCATTCCAGTTGGTTCTGCAACATCAGCATCCCGCATCTTTGCAGCCCCCAGCATCTCTTTACCCCCTCTGCGGGGCGCAGTGGTGGGCGGGGCCGGATCCCGAGCTACGCCGTGATTGGCGGTGTCTTAGCAACTGCTGCGATGTGGTTGTCAACAGAAACTGGACTCCTGCAATTCTGTGCCCGAGGCTGGGACCCTTCTCCAGCATCAGAGGGAGTCACAGCCATGTCCAGCAGTGGGATGCTGGCCGCGCCCACCTCCTGCTCTGGTTAGTGAGGCCTTGGAGGGTGGGAGGGTCGCTGACACACGCAAGCCGCCTGGCCTCGCAACTGACAGATTACCTACTTAGTGCTGGACACCGTCCTAGGCCAGAACCTTCCAGGTTTCCAACCGGTTGTGTGGGGAAAAAAACAAGTTTGCAATTTCCGAGTTGGACCTTGCTTCTTCTGGGAAAGGGCAGAGGCCAGGCCGCACCCACTTGAGAGCTGGGTTTCAGAGTCAACGTCTCAGACATGTAGGAGCCCTTCTTACGCAGAGGGCTTTCCCCATCCTCACTCCTTGCAGAAGCTCAGCTTCTCAATGCTTGTCTATCCAGAGGCTAACGGTAATCAGAGGATGTAGCATCCTGATCAGGATATTAGAAATTTATTTCTGAGAAGCAACGATCAAAACTTGACAATCCAAACTTAAAGAAATCTTCTTGAGTGAAAGCTGCTTGTAACTTTGAGTCTGGAGCAAGCCTCTGCTTGCTTCCGGTTCGTCTTTGGGGGCGGGTCACATCACTTTCACTTTCTAATATGGACATTTAACTTCAGGTAGTCGCTCCTCCTCTCCTCTTCTCGGAAGCTCTCCATTTCTTCTCAGTGATGACCTAATACCGCCCCCCAACCCCCGCCGGGAGCCCAGTTTTCAATTCTTGGTCCTGTTCTCAACAGTGTGTCCCACAGACCATTTCAAGCCCTTAACTCTGCCCAAGTTTATCTGAGGCGATGATCTTAGCCTCGCTTTGCCTTTTAAGGACAGAAAGATAGAGTGCTGTTAAGAATTGTAAACGGGATACATCAAGGAACATCATCCCAGCTTCTTTTCTTCTAAGGAGAATCAGAGTTCAGAACTCACAAAACATACCTCCCAATTCCCTCCCCTCCGTACCCCCTGCCCCCCCACAGATTTCTTCTTTTAGAAACTAGCAACGATAAAAGAAAGTTTAGAGATCATGAGTTTACCAAGGATCCAAGCTAAATTAATAGAATCTAAGACTCTGGTTCAGGGCATGCATGAACAGTGATTGGGTAGCTCTCTTTTCTTCTCAGTATGGGCAGGGGAGTAGCAGCCGACAAAGAAGGGTCCTGTGTGTGTGTGTGTGTGTGTGTGTGTGTGTGTGTGTGTGAATATATGTGAGAATTTAGGGGTACATCCTTGGCTCATTGCTAGGGTGTTAGGATCTAAACTCCCATCCCTATGATCTGTAACGATACATTTTAACAACGGAGCCATCTCTTCAATTCCTAGAATCAAGTTTTAGAAATTGGAAAGGAAAGTATATTTGTTACTAAAAAAGGCTTTGCAGTCCTAGGAAACAATGTTAAACACTGAACATTGGATACACAGTAATTAGAACCTTCTCAGTTGTCACCTAGTTATTGATACAATTGGTGAACTCTGGTCTTACAAGGTTACCCTTGCTCCGGGTCTCCAGGCCTGCCCACTTGTGGTGAGCAGGTTAAGATATTGTATTACAGTTGGGGCAGTCTCTTCTTCTTGTGTAAACTAGCTATATTTAGTCCAGTTAAGATGAATTTAATATGCTGCATATTGCTCTGAGTCCAGTTGATCCCAGAACAGCTGGTTCCATCAGACAGAATGATCAAGTCCAATTTTAGAGAGAAGCTTCAGAAAACAAAACATTCAGAGTGTAGACCCGAGTGTTCCAGTGCTATTATTGCCTCCCGTTAGCTGGCCCACCCCAGGCTTTTATCGTCTTTATCCTTGTTGGGTTCGAAATAGTCTGTGTGAATATAATTAACATGCAGATATGCAATGTGGCTTCTGGGGACAGGGTTTATTTTCCAAAAGGAAGAGTCCTGTATTTTTCTAATTATAAAAGTAAAACCCCACTTTCAAAATGTTCAAATAATGCAAAAACTGAGACACGACAGAAAAGGCAAAATTGCACACACTTCTACTGTAGTAGTGTACTTTACATTTCTAGATGTTTCATAGCATGAATATATGAACAGCACTTGGTAGTATGCATCTATACTGTAATTTTAATGGGTAAACACAATTCTATTTCATGAGTATACTGTATTCTATAATAAGTCAATCTTTTTTTTTTTTTTTTTGGTTTTTTGAGACAGGGTTTCTCTGTATCCCTGGCTGTCCTGGAACTCACTCTGTAGACCAGGCTGGCCTTGAACTCAGAAATCTGCCTGCCTCTGCCTCCCAAGTGCCACCACTGCCCGGCTAATAAGTCAATCTTGATGTTGATGTTAGATCCCCACCCTGCCCTGTTTTCGGGAGCCCTGAGCTTGACAGGTTTCCTTTCAAGGGGTCCCTTGTGACTCGGGGTCTTGATTTAGAGATGGAGGGATAAGGATCATGTTTCCATCGTGTTGTTTCTGAGCAATAGGCGCAGAGGCAGGAGGGACTGAACAAGACCAGGACAGCATGGCAGAGCAGAGTCTCCTTTCATCAGAGCAATGGCTTCAGCTGCATGGGCTAAAGAGCAAGAAGCTGACCTTGAAGCAGATCTTATCACAGATTGGATTCCCACAGAGTGAAGGTATGGTGCTCCCTGGTGGTCTTCAGGCAGGCTTCCTCAGCCCCTCAGAAACCACAGGCCTCTGCACTTGCTTGGATTCCACTTCTCTGTCAGGGGGACGTGCTCGCACATGCTCCAATCCTGTATATGCATATCATATAGAAATACAACTGTAGCTATGCAGTACAGCCTCGCTTCATTGGGGTGTGTGTATATGTGGGTGTGCATGCATGTGTGTGGGGTGTGTGCACATGTGTATGAAGGCCAGAGGAGGATGTCACTATTTTCATAGCTAGGATGGTAACCATTAATGTCCAGTAGTCCTTTGGTCTGCTCTTTCCCACTCTCTGCAATTATAAACAGACTGGACATTACGAATGTAACTACCACGTACTGACTTTTGTAATTGTTTTATATTGGTTGGACTGTCCGTTATGAATTTAACTCCTACCTAATACTGTTCATAATTGCTTCATATTTGTTCCTACTGTATGCTGTTTATTACCAAAAGAGAAGGAGACTTTTTGTTTAGACAAAAAAAGGGGGAAATGTTGGAGGTTGGCCTAGTGCTGTGTATACAAATGCTGAGTTCTGAACCCCAAGATCTGATTGCTTGAAGACGAGTTTATCTTCATGTATACTGGCCTTTTTTATGCAAACCTTGTTCCCCAATTTAGAGTTACTTACTGGTTAATAAAAGGCTAGGGCCTGTGATCTGGCAGAAGAGAAAGGTGACACCTGAGAATCCAGTGTGAGGTCTCCAGAGAGACTACAGGATAGAAAGAAGAAGAAAGAGAGTGAAGGAGAAGGAGAAAGGAGACACAGAGAGGAGGCTGCCAGGAGGCAGATGGGTCATAAGCATGTGGGCAGGAGACGTGAACCCCAGGACAGGCTGATGGAGCAGAAAGAACCCCGGGCAAGATCCAAACAAGTAACAAGGGACTCATGGCTGGGGTATAAGTTAAAATAACTCACAACCTGCCTAATCTAGGCTTATAGCCCGTAAATAAAATACCAGAATTTTGTGACCTTTATATGGGCTAGCTAGAATAAACAATTCATTTACATAAATGCTTTCTGTTTCTTTTTTCTTTTTGGCTGCGTGAGGTGGTGCTTGCCTTAATCTCTGTACTTGGGAGGGCCGAAGCAGGTAGATCTCTGTGAGTTCACCTTGGTCTACATCGAGAGTTCCAGGACAACATGGCTTACGTAGTAGGACCTGTCTCAAACAAAACAACAAACAAAACCAAAGCCTAAACCAAAAAATATTTATATTACACTTTATTTATTTAGCTGTGGGTGGAGGGTGAGGTGTGTGGGAGTCAGAAGACAACCTGTGGGGATCAGTTCTCTTCCTTCATCTGGGGGTCCTGGGGGCAGAACTCAGGTCCCTGAGCTTGGTGGCAGGTGCCTTTACCTGCTGAGCCATTTCCCCAGCCCCCTACTTTATGTATGTATGTATGTATGTATGTATGTATGTATGTATGTATGTATTTGTTTATTTTGAAACTGGAGGTCCTAGAGGTTAATTAAGCTGGTGTCTAGCTCTAGAGAACCAGCTGTCTCTTCACAGATATCCACTGAGAGTTGTTTGCTTGCTTGTTTGTTTTTCCTTTGAGACAGGGTCTCACTACTACCCCTGTCTGGCCTGGAACTCCCTATGTAAATGAGCCTAGCCTTGAACTCACAGTGGCTCTCCTGTCTCTGCTGGGATTAAAGCACCATGCCCCATGCCTTTCCGGGTGCTGAAGATCCTAACTGGGGTCCTCATGTTTGTTTGGCAGGTACCTTAACCAGCAAAGACATTGTCTCAGCCCCAATTTAATTCTTTGGGATGAAAAGTTAGAAATTATTTTTACTTAGTCACACTGCAGCAAAGGTCAGATTATCCTCTGGGGTGCGCCACGCCCCCTTTGGATTGATCGAAGTGCTTGCTCTATTGACTAAGGCAGTAAGTAGCCTTGTGCTGCAGGAAAAATGTGCCTTTTCCCTTTTGTGGACTAGGGGCCCATGTTTTTCTTTCCTTTTTTTAAGTTTTTAAAAAACGAGTTGATTTATTTATTGTGTGCATGTGTGCCCACGTGAGTGCATATGTGGAGGTCATAGGACATAGCTGAGGGAGTTAACTTTCTCTTTCCCCTGTGACTTCTGGGGGTCCGACTCAGGTTGTCTGGGTTGGCAGCAAATGGTCACCTGCTGTGACATCTCCCCAGCCCAGATGCCTATGTTTCTAAATGCCCTGGCTGCAGTGTTGGATCTTCTCTCTCAGGAATACCCATTCACCATCTGTGGCAACATGAAAATGTGTTAGAGTCTTTTCATCATTTTTTTGGATGCTGCTTTGCCTCGGGGCATTGGTGAAAAGAGTCAGTGTAAGAGAGAGGAAGGACCTTCTCCAACATGTCTGTAACCTGATGCTCGAAGGGCATCATACACTATGGACAATTCCATTATTAGGTAGTTCTGAATTAGTTACAAAACTAATATTTATTCAGCAGCCAGCAATGCTAAACTTGGAATCTGAAGCTCACACTGTCTTACTTGCCAGCTAGTCCTGTGGTAGCCATTTGGAGTCTAGATCTCACAGTTACCACAGGCTGATCTGGACCAGCCCCCTGAAGGCAAGACTTTGCTCACCAGTGCTCTGCCTTCCTGTATAATTCCTTCTCAGGAGCTGGCATGGCTGCCAGCTGTTCACATACTTAAGGATTGGGTGTGTGCCTATGATTTTCTAATATAGTAAGATAATATTGTTGATGATATTCTTTAATGGCCTTTTATTGTTTGTAGAATTTACATTGGTATTATCTTATTCCTGATATTCATAATTTTTGTTTCCCTTTATAAATCTTTTTTGTTTTGTTTTGTTTTGATTTCTTGAGACAGGTCTTGAGGTAAGAAGTCCACCAGGGCCTCTGAGCACATGGGCACCCCTCCCCTCCTGGAAGAAACAGCCTAGAGAGCACATAGGCTGGAAGGGAGGGGCTGATTAAGCCCCTGCTACCTCATTCCCTAAAGACCAATCAGTTTAAAAGTCACACTGTTCTGCCAATCACATTGTACCTAATGACTGCTGCTCTAAAATCCATTTATAAGGTCCCTGAACGGGCACCTAGTGGTTGCTCTCCTGTCTTGGTATGCAGAACAACCTCAGCATGCTGAATTAATAAATTCCTCTTGCATTTTGCATCAATCCCCAACTCCATGTGTTCACTCGGGGGACGGGGGGGGGGTCACCGGTAAGTTAAAGCTCCCCAGAGTCTTACAGAGGTACAGTCCAGGCTAACCTGGAATTTGCTCTGTGGCTCAAGTTAACCTTGAACTCATCATCCTTAGTTACTGTTCTCACCATTTATTGAGTCAAAAATATCTTTGTGTGTGGTTCTTTTCTTAGATATATTTGTCTTTCAGAATGATGTTATTAACTTTCCAGGTTATCTTAGGACTTTAAAAAATATCTGGTTTGGTTTGAGTTTCTAATTTAACATTATTGAAGCCAGAGAATATCACCGGTGAGAGTGTGCTGACCCCTGTCCTGTGTCTCACCACAGTTATTTGGGAATATTTGTAAGTGTTGTTTAGGTCAAGAACATTCATAGTGTTGTTGCCTCCTAGTTTGGTCAATTTTGTTCATGTATCAAACCCAGAGGCCTGTGCATGCTATGCCAATACCCTACCATTGAGCTCACTCCAGTTGTCCAAGGTGGGGTCTCCCTTTCCTTGAGGGTGGGTAGCCACTGGCCCACAGGGAACAGAAGCAGAAAGCAGGGTTCAGACGGCCATGAGTATGTTGGAGAGAGTTTACGGGAGACAGACAGCTCATTTTATTGTTCTGGGGATAGGCTGTGTAAGGGCTTTCAGAGTTGCACGTGTGAAGGGCTAATTGGTCCTAACACAGTAAGGAATTATCATACGGGCAGGAAGGAAGAGCAGGACTCATGTGCTGAGTCTCCTAGTGCTTGCAGGAAGCTCTGCTCAGGGACATCCTCCAAATAAGGTTAAACATCTGTGCTCAGAGACATTCTCCAAACAAGGTCAGCCTGAGAAAAGGAGTCATCCATTTTGTGCCAAGTTTTGGGGGGCGGGGGGTTGCGGCTATTTGGACATGATGAGCTGTGACCTTAATGGCAGCAATTCACCGTTTAAAAGATATTGCTGACTGTGTCTTTTTATTTTTATTTCCCAAGCTGGAGGCCAAACTGAAGGCCCCTGTTCATATCTGCCAGCGTATCTTTTGTTTAAATTGGACATTTTTTATTGTTCTGTCTTCAA
>JADRCH010000031.1:13781705-13798054 GCA_019843965.1 Rhynchomys soricoides
TTTTTATTGTTCTGTCTTCAAGCTCATTCACTCTGTGTTTTGCTTCTGAGCCTACCACACACTGAGTTTTTAATTTTGCTTATTCTGTTTTTAAAAGAACACTTAGATCCAGCCAGGAAATGTGGTTCATTTTTTTCTTTCTATTGCGAAAAACTTTATTACTGGTATATATTAATTGCACAGAACAACGGGCTTTGTGACACTCCCATACATACATTTAATGTTCTTTGACCGCATTCACACCCACATATCTCTCTTGTGCCCCATCTTTATCTTCCCAAATAGTTTCTATTCTTCTGAACGTTCTCTACTTGATTCCTCTGCGTATGAGAGAAGCCAGGTGGGGTAGAAAGCCGGGGTTGGGGTTAAGTAATTTTTACAACAGACATTATGAGGAATGTTGGGGACTGTCCAGGTGGCCAGCTCTCTCTGTCATTTCTATAGTTTGGAAGCTGTGCCTTTGTGTTTCCTGCATACTCGGGTAATATTTAATTCCTTTTCAAATCTCTGTTGGGAGATAGTTATAGTCTCACAATTAAACTTAAGTTGTTTAACATTAAAGATGTTCTAGATTTGAAAAGATGATTTTATGTAAACTATAAGGTATGATATACACTGATTACATCCAGTCCATCAATTTTGTCAATGTAGCTACATTACTCTAACGTCCTTACTTAAGCAGATTACAATTCTTTTTTTTTTTTTTTTTTACTGTATATTTTCTTTATTTACACTTCAAATGTTTTCCTCTTTCCAGATCTCCCCTCCAGGAACCCCCTACTCCACCCCCTCCCCCTGCCTCTATGAGGGTGCTCTTCTACCCACCCACCTACTCCTGCCTTCCTGCCTTGGCATTCCCCTACACTGGAGCATCAAACGCCTTTAGGCCCAAGGGCCTCTCCTCCCCCCGGTGTCTAACAAGGCCATCCTCTGCCACATATGCAGCTGGAGCCATGGGTCCCTCCATGTGTACTCTTCAGTTGGTGGTCCAGTCCCTGGGAGCTCTTGGCCAGTCGACACAGTTGCTCCCTACATGGGGCTGCAAACCCCCTCAGCTCCATCAGTCCCTTCTCTAACTCTTCCATCAGGGACCTCGTGCTCAGTCCAATGATTGGCTGCAAGCATCCGCCTCTGTATTTGTCAGGTTCTGGCATAGCCTCTCAGGAGACAGCCACATCAGGCTCCTGTCAGCAAGCATTTCCCGGCATCCACAGTAGCATCCGGGTTTGGTGACTGTGTATGGGATGCCTAATATCCACTTATCAGTGAGTACATACTGTGTATGTTCTTTTGTGACTGAGTTACCTCAGGAGTTTATAATTCTATACCTGAATTATGTTCTGATTTTAACTTGCATTGCTATCTGAAAACCATGCTTTCAAATCTAGATCATCTTCCTTAGTGCTAAACAGCTAAGTTTGATTATGAGACTATAAATACTCTTCAACCCTGTCAGAGATCCGAGAATAAATACTGCCTGAATATCTAGGAAGCACAAAAACATAGCTTCCAAAACTTAAACATTTTGTAAAAACAGCTGACTACCTACCTGGACAGTCCCCTGTTTCTCAAAATGTTGGAGCATCTGTCTTCAGCCTTCTGGCCCCCAACCATCTGACAGACCTTAAGTGAGGCAGGAATTATGAAGGACTAGCTTACCATGTATTGGCAGAGCTAAGCTGTAGACTATTCCGCATCTTGTGTTCTTTCCTGGATAGTATTCTTTTGTCTGCAGATGAATTAGGGCTATTCTTGCCCAGTGGCTACCTTGTCACAACTGGAGCAACTCCATATGGAGGTTGTGATGTTCAGTACCTTCTTTGAACTGTGAAGGGGGCACTGTCAGGAGCAGACATATCTCCTAGTCAAAATTTCTATTAATAATGAAATGATTTTAAATGCCATAGTCTGTGAATTTCTGATACTTTTGAAGACTATCCATCTATATATAGTATATCTGAACTGTTAAACCTTGACTACTCTTAGTCATTTTTATTTGAATAACATTGAATGCACCTTATTATAATTAAATCAGAATCTAATATAACCATGAGTTTACTATCTGGCACTTGCATTACTTAATCATCTTAAACAGTTTGTAATAGCAGCTATCAGAAGGACTGGGTCTAAGCCTTTCATTCTTAAATGAGTTGCATAGGTACAATGCCTATCCAAGAGTAGCAATATTATTTTCAAATTTTATATCAGTATAAAAATTTATACCATCGAAAATCTTAAATCTGTATTAATATGTAAATTCTGTACCAATGTAAGACATTGTAATTTCAATTTTGCACCAGTTATAAAGATTTCTACCAATGTAAGATTATGGCTATACAATGCTTTGTTTAAGAATAAATTTAGTATCCATCCCATATATCTGATTTCTCATAATGAAACTCTATTCCCCTTCTCCCTTCAACTCCCTTCCTTTTACCTAGGAAAGAAAAGATAGAGGAAAGAAAGGACAGAAACCCCCAAGTCTGAGCTCTCTATTTAGTTCCCTCCTTGTTCAAATTTATGAATGTTTCCAAATTATCCCTTAACTTGAGTGACATCATCATTACTCTAAAGACGTCTCCGAGAAGCCTTACCTCATCTTCTTCCACCTTCACAGTTCATCCTGAGAGGCTCTGTGATCTCTGACAGCAGCACGAAGGGCTTAGACATGCATTTAGGTAATCCTGTATTCCTGTCCAGTTTGTATTGGTCTTACCACACAGAGGGTGCTAGGTAGGGTATGTACCTAAATGCACAGCTGAGCAAACCATCTAGCAGTCCTTTGATACAGAACCCAGTGTGCATTTCAGCTACTGAGCTGTCCACAGACCTACCCCTCTCAGTCCTCAGCCCAGTCTTGTGACTCTGACATCATGCGTGGCTCCTCTGGATCAATTGCTTGCTCACTTCATTTCACTTGAGCAGTAGGCAGCCCCTAAGTTGAATTTTTATATTTATTTATTTATTAAGTTTGGCTAATTTAAGAAACAATATTTCCTCTTAAAATTTTCTTTCTTTAGATTTATTTATTGTATGAATATGAGTACACTGTCACTGTCTTCAGACACACCAGAAGAGGGCATCGGATTTCATTACAGATAGTTATGAGCCACCATGTGGTTGCTGGGACTTGAACTCAGGACCTCTGGAAGAGCAGTCAGTGCTCTTAGTCACTGAGCCATCTCTCCAGCCCCTTCTTGAAATTTTTATTTGCATGTGTGTGGTGTGGTGTGCATGTATAGTGTGCATGTTCCCGTGTGTTCACCTGTGCTCATGTGTGTGCATGTGTATGCCCATATTTTTGGTTTATTGAGATGGTCTCATATGCACTTAACCCAGGCTAGCTTTGAACTCCTCACCCTCCTGCTTCCACCTCCCAAGTACTGGGATTACAAGGGTGAGTAACATGCCTGCTCAATTTTTTTTTTTTTCAAGTTTTGTAAATTAACTCCAAACCTTCAGCAAGATTTCAGGCATTAAGCAGTTTTCATGCTGTGATTTTGGACTTTGCCTCAGTTGCTCTAGATAAAAGAACCAAAAAATGAACCCCATCTCCCTCCTCATGATTTCAAAGATTTCTGCATCCGTAAGCACTTATGTTTGTCATAGTCCCTTGAAAGACTGACTGTATGACTTGGGACGGAATAGAAAGCATTACAAATTATTGAGAAAAATGTTTGAAAACAAGCACAAGATTCTTTGCTGATACACCGTTTTGATTGTCTTTATAAAAATGCAGATTACGTAACTTCTCTGAGGAGACTCGTGGCTTCTCGTTATGCTGATGGCCTATTCCCACAGTTCTACACAGCAGAAGATGGCAGGCTATACAACGTGAGTCAGAGGTCCTCAGTCTCATGGAAAAAGGCTGAGGTCACATTAAGATCTTAGGGGCTAAGTGGTGGTGGTGCACGCCTTTAATCCCAGCACCCAGGAGGCAGAGGCAGAGGCAGGGGGATCTCTGAGCTCGAGGCCAGTTTGGTCCTATGAGGAAGTTCTAGGACAGCCAGGGCTACACAGAGAAACCCTGTCTTGAAAAACAAAAACGAACAAATAAACAAACAACTCCTCCCAAACAACAGCAACAAAAGATCCTGGGGACCATAGGGATTCCCATTTCATGTTTTCTTTGTGCTGTGGCAGAATGATGAAGTTGTAATCGAGTGTCTGGGGAAGGAAGCCCAGGGCCTGAAAGATATGAGTGCAGAAAGCTCTCGTTCAGAAGAAAAACTTTTATGTACTGTATTTTGAAAATGACAGTGAAAAAAAAAGCCAGTATGAGAGTAATCTCTGAAGTCACCCAAGAGACAAATAGAGGCTGCCTGAACCAGGTTGGACTTACCTGCCAGAGCCAGGTGCTAGGGGCAGTGCTTGCAGGTAGAGAGTTCATCCAAGTCAGGCTAGGACTCACAACTGGAGTCCGAAGTCTTGTTGGAGATATACCTCTGAGCACCACCGGGTCTGTTATTCCCTTGGAATCTATAGGTCTACAGGGGGCCCTTCCAGGATTCCTGGGTTAGTCTAAAGGAAGAGGACTAGTAGAAAGAATGTATCTATTAAACGGAGATTTAATATAGTGGTTCACAGACTGTGCTACAGCTAGATCAATAATAACTATCTCCCGCTCGAAAGGCCAAGAATTCATAGTTGTTCAGTCCAGGAGACTGGGTACCGGAGGATTCCTAAAGAGTGGCTGGTCTTCAGTCTACACTGTACCGCTGAAGGAGTAGGCGCCAACACCAGCAAAGGAATGCCTCAGCAGCAGGGTAATGAACTTGCCAGTGATAGTGAGGGCAAACGGGCAAAAAGAGTGAGTTCAGGAGAGATGTAGACAGGGATACAGATGGGGTAAGGAAATGAGTTTAGTAGATCACTTAAACTGTGGTTTCTCAGAGCACAGGACACAACTTTCTATTGTCTACCTCTTTGCATCCGAAAAGATTGTTCCAGGCGTGCTTAAAGGATGTGTACATAACAAGAAGTTGCCCGTAAGCCTTTGATACCTTTAGGTTTGTCCCCAGAAGTATCAGTGACGCCTGAGTAACTGGGTGACCCAGGTACAGGGGAGGTTGGCGTAGGAGAGAGGGCAGAGCGACAAAGGTTACGGTCCCTAGGATGAGCAACACTGAGATGCTGTCCTTGCAAGGAATTGGAGACCTTTGAAGAAATATTTTGCAGCATCTTCTTACATAGGAAAACTTTTCAATGGGACTTAAAAAATCTGTCTTGCCTAGTTTTTCTTTCTTTTACTCAATTTCTTAAAAAGTGCCCCTGGCCATTTTCTGGTGTTCTGTACATATTATAAAATGAGATATAACTAGAAGCCTTTTTTTCCTTTTTTATTTTCTGTTTTTTTTGTTTGTTTGGTTGGTTTTTGTTTTTGTTTTTGTTTTGAGTGCTGCAGTTTGAAGAGATCTCATTATCTTTCTGAGAGGCTGAAATCTCTTTCCCTAGCTCCTGTGGGGTTTGAAGGGCACCTACAGAATCCTTTCCAGATTGTGGCTCCAGCCGTATCACCGGAACTGAGGTTCCAACTGCCTACTTTGCTACTGTGCCATTCTTTTTAACTTTTCATTATTATTTTCATTCAGCTGACAGCAAAGCCAGAACTGATCCACCAGTTTGTGGATTATTTAACACAAGCCATGGAGAGCTATAAACAGCGGATGGACTGGCTCACCAGTGGGAGCCGGCAGATTTTTGGTGTTGTCTTGGAACAGAGTGTCACCATAGTGCTGGATCTCAGTGATGTTCTGATGGAGGAGCTCAGTCTGTGTCGGGATGCCCTGACAATGGTCCTCCAGGAGCAGGTGGCTCTCATCACCAGGTTCAACATCATATGGTGAGTTCCCAGTGGCAACATTTGTCTCTGCCGAACGTCGCATCTTCAGAGTTAAGTTGCAGTACTACCACAGTTAGTCTGATGGCAAGGGGGGGGGAATTATCATAATTCCATAGAGTATATCATTTTAGCAGAACACCCACGATGAATTTATTATTCATCGTAGGGAACTTTTTTTTTGCACTTCTCAGGATGCCTTAGGTTTTGTGTTAAGAGAAATTTAGAAACTTAACTTTCCTTTGATCTCCTGGCAGGTCAAACCTGAATATGAAAAACAATATTATTTGTGTATATGTGTGTGTATTGAAGCTGTAAGTCCTGATTTAGATGGGATATCAGGATTAAAGGCCACAACTTTTGCTGTCTTTTCCAGACTGAATTTGTGACACACACGCCTCTCCCATGAGTTTAGACCCCTTTAGTCAGAACCACAGGTGGTTGCTGTTCTATGATTTCACAGAGTTTTATGATTGATTATTTATGGATTCTTGGCCCCACAGGAATGTGGGTTTCAGTGCTAACTTCTCAGCCACATCGGTGGTTGAGCCTCCATGACAAGAAACATCTGGATGAGTGGGTGGAGGGAAATGCACCTAACTGAGTTTTTCTCAACTGAATAATGCATTTTTTTTTTCTGAATAGGGGACCCCTTTGTGGGTGGGGTTGACAGAAACATATTATTTAAGGAAGTGAGTTTTGATGTGCACAAAGCCTTTGCTTTCTTGGATTGTTTAGTATAGCTCATGTACCACTAGGTCAGAACTCTCTACCCAGAGAGGCCCCACCAAGGGGACACACATATGAGCCAGCAATCCCTGTGGCACTGGAACCTTAGCGACAGTCAAGCCAACTGGTTGACATTATAAACACTAAATTTGAATGGTTCCTCTTTTTTGAGGTGAGAGTGCCCTTTAGTCATTTCTAATATAAATGGTTTAAACAATGTTCTCAGGGTTTTAAAACATGTCCTGCTGAACTAAAACAGTACTGTTTTTGACCCAGAAAGGATTGCTGGTCAAGCTCTGAAAGGGCAATGAAAACAAAACCACTAAGAATAAATTTTAAAATTGTGAGTTGCTACCAACTTGTAAGCTGCAATACTGTAAGTTATTATAAATCTGCTATTGATAGAAGATAGTTTAATAATCCTGTTAATGAAAATAGTTTCTCCTAGTATTTGTATGTGGATGCTTACACAACCCACGCACGCGTCTGTTTGTGTGTGTGTGTGTGCACATGCGTGGAGACTAGAGGTATCTTCCTCAATCACTCTCTACTTTATTTTTTCCCTCTTTGAGACAGTCTTTCACAGAACCTGGAGCTCCCTGATTGACTGGACCGGATGGCTGGTGGACCCCAGGGATACTCTTGTCTCTGCCTCACCACATTTGGGATGTCAGTGTATGCTGATGTGTTTGCCTTTTTTTTGTGGGTACCAGAGATCCAAAATTGGGTCCTCATGCTTGGACAGCAGGCATTTTACTAACTGACCCTCTCTTCAGCCCCTCTCTTAATGTCTTTAAAGTACTAGGTAACACTTGTTCCTGTTTGTCTGTCCCATGTCACTCCAGCTATGTCTCTTGGTCACCGTGCCTGCAGGAAGTTATGGTGCTTTGACACTAGGTATTAGATCCTTGGTATACTTGCCTGAAAAGGACAGGCGTGTCTGTACTGGCTCACATGTTTTCTCACCCAGGTGACTTCTGGTCGACACTGAAGGCCCACACTCCTGTGGTGGTGCTAATCACTATCTGGTGACTGTGATCCCTTTCAGGGTTTTCGAAGAGCCGGTGAAATGGCAGGAGCATGCCACCCTCGTGACTGAATACTCCATAGCTGCTGCCATCAGTTGGATTGAGAAAATGACTTTGGAGCCAATGGCCGTGAGAGAGATTAGCTGCCTGAATGCTCTGCTGGAAGCTGGGAAAGACAAAACTGTAAGTGTATATCCTTGGCTGGCCCAGGTCACCCAGGTGGCCTCCAGTTTAACTGTATACTTTCTGTGTCTACACACTGCTGGCCCAGGCCTCCTCCTAGTTGCTTCTCAGGGAAACTTGAGCATCATCACTGAGGGTACCTGCCTTAGTTTCCTGTCCAGTTGCTATGGTAACATACCCCAATCAAAAGCAAATTGTGTGTGTGTGTGTGGGGGGGGGTTATTTCTGCTGATGGTTCCAGCAGAATAGTCATCATAGTGAGGATGTCATAGCAGTAGAAGCTCAAGGGAGCTGGTCACATTGCTGCTGCAGTCAAAGGCGGGGGGGGGGCTAAGGGGGGAGAGACCCGTGGCCAACCTGCTGGACAGTCCTTCATTGAGTGGTTCTTCCTCGGTGATTCTAAATGGTGACCAGTTGGTAAAACTAACCAACCAGCACAGTCCCCAAAGCATAATCCCGTTCACTCCTGAGCCCACGGCCAGTCTAGAAGTAGGCTCCAGGCTTCTGTGACAGCCTTTGTGATGGCAGAGTTGGAGCCGCCAAAATGGGGTGCCCATGCCTGTCCAGTGAGCTGACCTAAGCTTCTCTATGGGATTACTAGGGCCTACATAAGGATAGACCCTTATGCAGCTAGTTCAAAGAGAACACATGAGAGTGAGGCCAGGCCGTAAATCTCTAACACACTAGTTCTATTCTTGCCTTTCTGCTGATTAGAGAAAGGAATCTTCATTTTTCAGGAAACAGAGAGGTTGAGAGACTCCCCAAAGAACAAGGAGTGAGGGTTTCCCTAGCACCCACGTTCTGGATCTTTCCCAGTTCCTTCTCTTCATAGATGGATCTGTTATGTGTATCCAAGCTGATGAGCCTTGAATGATGTCAGCATTAATTGTCAACATCATGGAAGCACCTGAGAAGAGACTCTCAATGAGGAATTATCTACACTGGGTTGGGCTCATGGCCATGACTTTTGGGGATTGTCTTAGTTGACATGGGAAGACCTGCCCCACCATGGGCAGCACCATTGCCTAGGCTCAGGGCCCTGAACCATGTAAGAGTGAAGAAACCAAGCCAAGCACAAGCAAGCAAGCAAGCATGCATACGTTCATTTGTTTCTACTCTTACTGTGGATGTCACGTGACTAGCTACTTCAAGCTCTGTCACTGTGACTTCTTTGCAGTGAGGGGCTGTGACCAGGAACTGTGATGACTTTTTCATCTAAGTTGATCTCTGTCAAGCTATTTTATGACAGCCACAGAAATGAAACCTATATGGTCCCCCATGCACTCGGATGCACTGGTATACAGTTTTCGCTATAGGGACCTTTGATAATAACACTTTTCCAGAGAGAAGAGGGTAAGACGGTCCCTCACGTCTCCTTCTGCCACAAGGTCTATTTCTCTGAGTGACCCAGGTACTGAGGCTATTTAGGAGAGTGATGTAATGGTAAGGGATTTCTCTGGTGGGAGGGATTCCTCAGCCAGCCTCAACTCCTCCAGAGCAGAGGGGGAGGGGGAGAGGAAGGCAGGTCGGCTTGCCTTTGAGATATAGATGCTAAATACTTGCTTCCTCTATTCTGGAAAAAACGGGAGTCTCTGTAGGTTTCAATCTATGTCACTGTATCCAGGGCTCCTTTCTTTACCAAATAAGTAAATAAATAAGCAAATAAATAAATGCTGGCACATCCCCATTGGCCACCAGTCTATGTTTATCAATACTAAGGTGATGGTTTGAAATTGAGAACACTTTCGTTTTTCCTCAAAAAAGCAAGCGGAACACGTGTTTTTCATTAAAGAAGAACCAAATACAAACCACTTTGTTCTTTGGCCCTTCAAGTCTGTTTTGACATTTGCAAAATTCCAAGTGTTTGGATTTTACTAAGCATTCAGAATGGAATGTTTCTCAGGCTTTGGATGTGTGTGTGTGTGCTGGAGGATGCCAGTGCACATGAATGTGTGTGTGTGTGTGCACGCACACACAAACATGCTCTTTCTTTGTGGGCTTGACTGTATTGGCCATTGCTGACTGTGGCCAGTGGCCAGTGGCCAGACTTGATAAGACTCCAATCATCACATGACCTTGCTTCCTTCCTTTATTTCCCCTGGGTTCTTTCCAGTCTTAGAAAATATGAACGACCCAGTGAGTGCCAGGGGGTCCTTTAGAAGAAGAACAAAGAAAGGTGACAGCAGATACTGACTACCACATTCAATCTGTGGCCTAGAGCAAATTCAAAGCATATACAAACTGTAGAAGTTGTTCACCAATAGCCTCTACCTATGGGTGATCTCAAGGAAAATTCTAGTAAACACACTATCTTGCGCACGCCTTATGTCTTGTAAGAGTAAAACACAGCGTGCGTGCGTGCGTGCGTGCGTGCGTACGTACGTGCGGACTGGTTCCCTAAGGTCCCACTCCTCTGCTCCATGCCTGTTATAACCACCCCAGAGAGTTCCAGTTTATTCACATAATTTGCTAGGAACAGAAAAGTCTTAAATGTCAAGACACTTGTAACAGTGACTATACCCACATAGACCTTTCCACCGATGACAGCATGTTTTGGGCTGTCTTCTTCCATCCTTGGGCCCTGAAACCCATAGACACCAATATTAAAAAATAGCACAGAAGCCAATATCGTATAAAGCCCATGCATGGAAGAGACTGATGGCCGCATTCAGTGTTGTGTTTAATAACCGAAAGAGTGAGCAAGAACGGGGGTAGAGGGACTGAGCAAGAGGCCTCGGGGTCTCAGAGGAACCCTGGCAGAATGTGGGGTCTGTTTAAATCTCATCTCCAATACTAGCAATTGGAGACACAATCGAAGCCTCAGTTATCACTGTATCCTGTGTAATGAGACCTGGTTCGCAAGAGGGGCAACCTGCAAGCTATTGAGGTAATGTTTGCTAGGTGAGACCTGGGTTCCTCAGAGCCCAGCTGTGCTGGCAGCACAGCTTTTCCATGGCATCAGCAGGAAATCTGCAGACGCAGAGTACAAAGGGTCTTTGGGAAGGAAAGAGCTGTTCAGTGGAGTCCAGGGCCTTAGTTGTCCATGAGAGCTACCCGAAGAGTTTTGTTCCTGCTTTCAGGGGCCTCCTGCCCCTCAGGATGCCTGGCTTTCGGTTTTTGTTTATCCCAGCCTCTCTTTTGTGTACTCGGTAGGCACCCATTCAGTTTTGGGGATTTTAAAATCCCATTCACAGAGAGAGTGAGTGAATTAAAAATAGACTTTCCTAATTCCACGAGGGGTTTGCCCTCCTGAGTGCCAGACTGTCAGTCTGTAAAACTGACGTCTTGCTTGCTTCCCCGGAGCCCTTTGGACAGGTGCCAGGTGCAAACGTTTTCTATTGCATCCCCAATGCCTAGCCAGGGATCTCAAAATGTTTCTTAGACATCAAAGGTATGAAAAGGAAATACTGTCAATATGGTTGAGTTTGGGGGCTAGGCGTAGGGCCAAGGAGTTCTGGTCCTGAACACGTGGCATAGAATTGAGCTTTGTTTCTTTCGATTGAAGAGAACTGTGTGGTGCTGGGTGAGGCAGGTAAGTTTGCTAAGCCTTACAGGACTCTGGTGAGGACAATGGGTGGAATTCAGACTCTAGAATCTGCAAGGGCAGGCAGTAAGTGATGGTCCAGGCGTTAAGAGGCATCTGAGAAGTCAACTAGAATTCATCCCATTACTGACCATAAGGAGGAGTCATCACCATGAAGGGAATCAGAAAATCAGAATGGTTCAGAGAAGGGAAAGGCTGTCAGAGAGATGAGGAGGAACAAGAGTTCGCTCCCCAGATATGGAGCTGACTTAAAATGATGCAGTGTTACTGTCAACGAAGAGAGAGGCAGAGTCCTTGCTGGATTCCATGCTGTGCTTTGGGCTGATCTTCATTTTGTTTCTTGAAAAAGATTGTATGCTTGAGGCTTTGGGATAAGAGCCGGCTTGGACAGGGGCCAGAGAGCATAGCTGGGGTAGAAGTGGCTGCTCCCTGTCTCTTTCTTTCTTTTTTTTCCTTCCAAAGCTGACGCCAGAAAGATGCCAAGGTCTCTTCATGTGGGCAGAATGCAGGTTGCCATGAAATGGGACATAAAGATACCATCCGTGTGTGTGTGTGTGTGTGTGTGTGTGTGTGTGTGTGTGTGTGAGAGAGAGAGAGAGAGAGAGAGAGAGAGAGAGAGAGAGAGAGAGAAAGAGAGAGAGAGAATAACTGGAGCTCTATTATTGACTAGACTGTTCAGTGAGCTCCAAGGGTCCTCCATTTTTGAATCCCCAGCACTGAGATTATAGGCACTCACCACTGAGCCTGGCTTTTACAAGGGTGCTGGGGATGGGATGGGATTCAGGTCCTCGTGCTTGAGTTTCTAGCACCCTACAAACTGAACATCTCCCCAGGCCTACCTTACCATTCTTTTTTTTTTTTCTGAGACGTGGTTTCTCTGTGTAAACCTGGCTGTCCTGAAACTCACTCTGTGGACCAGGCTGGCCTCAAACTCAGACATCCACCTGCCTCTGCCTCCCAAGTGCTGGGATTAAAGGCGTGCGCCACCACTGCTCGGCTCATTCTATTTTTTTAAAAAGAAATAAATTTACTTATTTTATGTATATGAGTACACTGTAGCTGTCTTCAGACACACCAGAAAAGAGCATCGGATCCCATTATAGATGGTTTTGAGCCACCATGTGGTTGCTGGGAATTGAACTCAGGACCTCTGGAAGAACAGTTGGTGCTCTTAAACAATGAGCCATCTCTCCATCCCCCCACCCCACCCCCCAGCATTCTATTTTATGTGGAACAAATTGCAGGAGCTTTCAGTTGAATGCCCCAGGGCAGTAAAGGCAGTTTTCAGCTCAATAACATTTCTAGGGAAAAGCATCTCTGCATAAGAGTTTCAGTATCTTGGGCCATTGCCAGAGCAGTGAAGAAGCATCCGTCAGAGACTTCTGGCACAACCCTCCCCATCTCTAGGTCCTTGTTTAGTTAGAGTTGTTTTGCTGTGAAGAGACACCATGACCAAGGCAACTCTTATAAAGAACCACATTCAGTCGGGCCTGGGGTGTAGTTCAGAGGTTCAATCCATATCACCATAGCGGGAAGCATGATGGCTGGCATGCAGGCAGACATGGTGCTAGAGAAGGAGCTTCAAGGTCTACATCTGGATCCACAGGCAGCAGGAAGAGATGGTGAGCCACTAGACTTGGCTTGAGCTTCTGAGACCTCAAAGCCTTCCTCCACCAAAGCCACACCTCCTAATATTGCCTCTCCCTGTAAACCTATGGGGCCATTTTTAGTGAAACCAACACAGTCCTTATCTGCAGCTTGATCTCACAAATCCTAGAAGATACTCTGTCTGTTCTCTATCTTGGACCATTTTAGATGGCTATTAAAGGCTATTTCTATGTTAGATTTGGGCACAGATGTAATTGGGAAATATTTAAGAGCAACATTGCACACAGGAGACTTAATCACCATCGCTGTAGGGCCTGTCCTAGTTAGGGTTTCTACTGCTGTGAGAAAACACCATGACCCAAAGCAGGAGCCTCGTTTGCACACCTGGCACAAGACCTATGTAACACCAGGAAGCAGGATGGATCCAGCAGGCCTGGATGCATTTGCTGGAAGAAAACACTTCAGTCAACTTAACACTCTATGGAATGTTTCTTAGATTTTCTTCCCCTGCCTACTGGGTGGCTGACGGGAAGAGATCTATAACATTCACTGGGCTTCACTTCCTAGCGGTTACTTCTTCTTGAGATCTGGGAGCTAGTGTTGACAGACTAGGAAGGAAAAGGTATGAGAGGGGTTAAGGCTTTTCTGTGCCTGGTGGAGGAGGTAGTGGCTGAAGTAGAGTTGTCTGGGCTCTCACTCTGGCTATGTGATGCCCAGCCTGGTCTCTTAGCTACCCCTGTTCTACCTGTCCTATTGGATGTCAAGTTCGCTCTTTGTGCTGCAGACATAGGCTCCTAGCCAACCGGGCAACTAACCATGAGTCTGTCTCCTCTCTAGCAGGTTTAAGGTTAAGGGGGAAACGTTAATTAACTAGCTTGAGCTCATAAGGAGCTGAGATTAAAGCATAAATAAGCCATGGGCTCCATCCTGGCTGGTCCTTTGTCAACCTGACACAAGCTAGAGTTACCTGAAAGGAGGGAACCTCAATTGAGAAAATGCCTCCATTGGATCCAGCTGTAAGACATTTTCTAAATTAATGATTGATGGAGGAGGGTCCAGCCCATTGTGGGTGGTGCCATCCTGGGACTGGGGATTCTGGGTTCTATAAGAAAGCAGCCTGAGCAAGCCTCCAGATTCCTGCCCTGCTTGAGCTCCTGTCCTGACTTCCTTTGGCGATGAACAGCAACGTGGAAGTGTAAGCTGAATAAACCCTTTCCTCCCCAACTTGCTTTTTGGTCTTGATGTTTCATCACAGCAGTAGATGCCCTAACCAGACAGGCTCTAAGGAGATAGTGGGAGGGATCAGTTAAGATGGTTCTGAGGGGCATATTCCTGGCTTGCTTTGATTTGTACTTTCAGAGATTTCTGTAAAATACGCGTATTAGTATATATGTACTTACTTAACCCTTACAATCAAACTCTCAAGGATACATTCTATTGTCTCATTTTTTGACAAAGATGTTGTGCCTGGATCGTAAAGACCCCAGAGAGACCACCAGAAATCACAGCCTGCTGTAATCGCATGAGGGCCTTTATTCAAGCTCAAGTTTGTGCCACCACCCTTCCTGATGGAACAGGAAGGAGAGTGAACCCCCAGGTCTAATAGAAGGGGGTTTATAAAGGAAAAAACTGCAAGCCTTGACATTCATTACATGAGAGGGCAAAGGAATGCCATCCTTCAAATCTGATAATGTTTGTTCAGATATCGGGGTCGGAACATACAGCTGGAAAGACACCTTCCTGACCTGGGAAAAGTAACTTATTGTGTTATCAGAAGCTGGTATACTTTTACAAACTGGTCGTAGCTATCTGGGAGCACTTTTTTTTTTTTTTTTTTTTTTAAGGTTTAATTTATTTAGTAAGTACACTGTAGCTGTCTTCAGACACACCAGAAGAAGGCATCAGATCTCATTACGGATAGTCGTGAGCCACCATGTGGATGTTGGGATTTGAACTTAGGACCTTTGGAAGAGCAGCTGGTGCTCTTAACCGCTGAGCCATCTCTCCAGCCCCGTCTGGGAACACTTAATTGTCTCTTTCCCATAGTCTAAGAGTGGGCTGTTATCATTTTAAGGATATTGGTCTCTGTTTTCTTCAAGGGCAGGAGCCATCTGCACCAGAGGAGTGCTAGTTAATCAAAATTGGGTATGAGTTTTACTGACCTGGAGGCTAAGGCATCTTGCTTTTTGTCTGTTCCCTAGGCTGGCATTTCCCCCCCTCCGGGGGGGGGGGCTTCAGGGGGAAGGGGGTGCTATCATGAAAGGGGGATTGCAATATTCGGGCACCAGACTGTGCTCCCCTTTGTCTGTGCTGGAGGCATCTATGCTGGGGGGTGGGGGGGAGGTAGTGCTAACTTCTCTGGCTCTCAAAGGGTCAGGAGAGTGCAGGATTTGATGCACAGGTTTCCTGTGTTTCTTCAAAGACACTGAGGATAGGTCATTCACCTGAATTCATAGAGTACATTCATGTCAGGGAGGCAAAACCTTGAGCAGAGCAAGAGTGGAGCCATTGCAGACGTGTCTCCTGGGTCTCCCTTGGAGGGCTCCCCATGTCCCCAATTACACCAAGAACACATTTTTAGTCAAGTAGACATCTCCCAGAATCCCTAGCTCAAGATAAACGGGTCACTGTATCTTAGTACAATGTAGGTAGTTAATCAGTTGCATGTTTTCTCTTGAAGAGGTTCAAACTGGGGCTGGCCCACATAAAGGAGGGGTATCCATTACTTTTCTCACAGCTGTGACAGAATGCCCAACCAGAGCAGGGGTTATCTTAGCTCACCGTTTAAGAAGGGAGACTGTCCATCACTGCAGGGAAGGCACGGTAGGAGTGTGGTGTGCGCTATAGCAGTCAGGAAACCAGAGCAGACAGGTCGTGGAGCTGAGCTGTGAAACCCAGAGCCTGTTGCCAGTGACCACTTCCCCCAGGAATTCTCTACCTCTTAATGGCTCTAGAACTTTTCAAAACTGCGTCCCCAGTGGGGGACTGGGTGTTGAAACAAGTGAGCCAGTGGGGGACATTTCCCATTCAGTCTACATCAGGAGGGGGGGCTAAGAGAGGGTAACAGAGGGGGTGGAGCTAACCAAAGTACACCAAGCCGATTCGTGGAAACAACAAAGGAATCCAGGGTTTTGTCCATTAATGTACACTGACATAAAAAGGTCACTAAAAGTGACATAAAAAGGTAGTTGTAGCGTGTGTTTTGTGTGATCCGTTTGTGTGTAGGTAATGTATTTATACGTGTGGTGTATGTGAGCATGATGTGTGGTATGTGTGTTGTGTGTAGTATGTATGGTGTGGGTGGGTGTAGTGTGTGGTGGATGTGTA
This sequence comes from Rhynchomys soricoides, assembly GCA_019843965.1. Lineage (NCBI taxonomy): Eukaryota > Metazoa > Chordata > Mammalia > Rodentia > Muridae > Rhynchomys > Rhynchomys soricoides. Next base: position 13,797,964 of record JADRCH010000031.1, read on the forward strand.
GTGTGGTGCATGTGTGTGTGTGTGTCCATGGGGTGTAGTGTGTATGTGTGGTGTGTCCATGGGGTGTAGTGTGTGTGTGTGTGGTGTGTCC
>JADRCH010000031.1:13798064-13808507 GCA_019843965.1 Rhynchomys soricoides
GTGTGTGTGTGTGGTGTGGTACGTATTAGTGTGTGTGTGTCACATAGTATATGGTATGGTGTATGTACTATGGTCTATATAGGGGCTGTAGTGTGTGTCCGTGTGTCTGGTGTGTGTGTCGGGGTGGTATGTAGTGTATGTGTTGTGTTTGGCGTTTGTGAGTCGCGTGGTATGTTTATTAGTTATGTGTGTGTTGTCATAGTATGTGGTGTGTCCATATGTGCAGTGTATACAGTGTGTGTATTTGTATGTGTGCTGTGTGTATGTGCATTGTATGTATGTATGTGTGAGTGTGGTATGTAGTATGAGGGTGTGCTTGTGTGTGAATTGCTTTTGACATGGATTGCCCATTCCCCATTCTCTTCTGGCAAGGCAGAGTGCATCAGGGTCAGGAAGGCACAGCCTTCTCCTGACTTCCATGAAGTCAGGGCAGCCTAGTGTTTCCCTTGTATGACAAGCGCAGAGGATGACCCAGGGGGGAATACACCCTCTTTCCTGCATCCTTACGTAGATTGTCGTGGATGAGTCTGTGTATAGAATTCTGGCACCACCTTGGGAAGTGAATAATATGCTCCCTGCCCACAGTGGCTGGCTGGACCAAACCTCCCTTTGCTTCTTGACTTGAAAACAACCTTTCCTCTCCTGTCTCTGTACCTGTGGGCCCAGAGGCAGCTACTCTCCCAATCTGCTAATTACACTGTTCTTTGTGGAGCACCCAAGGACCATAGCCACTGTCAAGAGATGCACTTGAATGGCTCACTTGCCGACTTTGCTTCCCTGTGTCATCACAGAGCACTGAGCATAGCTTGTATTCTTTCTGCCCCCCTCACCCCCCCCTTTGCAGCAATGAGAAAATGTGTTGCTGCTGAGTCTGGTGCAGGGCTGTGGGGTATGGGGGTGATAATAAGCCACTGCCATTAGTGCCTCTGTCTTGCAGATCGAAGCCATCTACTACTTTGTGGTGGGGGATGTTCCTCAGGAGTCCCAGAAGCTTCTACTAAAAAGGGTTCTGGAGATCCCATATCCAGTCTGCACAGTGTCCTTCAATGCCAGAGGAGAAGAAACCATAGCATTCCTAAAAGATCTGAGTGCCAAGACTCACAGCAGGTAGGCAGACGATCCCAGAGAGTGGGTGGTCCACTTACAGTCTAGCTGTTACCCAGCATGTCATGGTTTACAGCCCTCGTGGTCTTCAAACCCTTTCCTTTGTCATTCATCAATATGGTTCTCCTCTCTTGATCTCTTGGAGTCTTGCAGACTGGAGAGACTACCTTCTCAGCCGGCTAATTCCTAGAGGATTGGGCTCTCCACTTAGGGCCTTCTCAGGCCAGGGTCAGACACCAACAACTGGAGATCACTCTGTATCCCCTAGCTCTCAGCAACTGTTCACAATAGCCAGACTTTTGAAACATACAGGCTTTTTGAGAAGGAATTGTTGGTGAGATGGAGGACTGGACTTGGCCTTTATTGACACCAAAGGCTGGCTGGAAATGTACCTTTTCACCCACCAGTTGGCCTAATAGAGTTGGCAGAAACGCAGTTCTTTGCCCACAGCCCCAGGAATCCTGATTGTCCATGTCTGAAGAGAGTCAGGATTCTTTCTGTGTAACCAGACCTGTGAGGGTCTGAGCTCACCACCCTAGAAGCTTTTCAGACAGTTTGAAATCACTAGGCATAAGGCTTGGAATCTGGCATCCTGACTGTGTCCAAATACGTAAATGGTGTGGGAGGGTCTTCATCCACTTTCTCTAGGGAAGAGAGAAAGACAGCTGGCAGGATTCTTTCTCTGACTTGTACCTGCCTCCTCTCTCCTAGAGAACATTTTTTAGGAGGTTTGGTGCCCAGGGAACAGCATGCTACAGGCAACGTTGATCCCATTACTGCTCAAACACTGCACAGTGGTGGGTTTACATAAACAGCCAGGTGGAGACCAGCCATCCTCTGCATGCTCTGGGTCTTCACAAGTGAGCTAAACACACAACCCTTTGTGCTCCTGCTATGGTGTGGGCTCGGATACACCATGCTGTCTGCTGTTACACTGTGCCCTGGGCTGCTGGGACCAGCTAGAGCACAGTGACACAGCTGAGCTTGCAGGCTGCCTAGGCCTTGGGCCCAGCTGGACAGATTTCCCCCAACACACAGTTTCCAAGGTTGTGTTTGTGTGGAAGCACCCGGGTGGGTGCGGGTGCTGAGGGCTAGCAGTATTCTCCAAAGAGCCTTTCTTAATGGTGCCTCTCCCCATTAGAGGAAACTTCTACCCTGTTCTCTTTCCAATCTGGAGAAGAGATGAGAGAGTGGAAAGTTCCAGACACCTAAGGCCTTGGCACTTGGGGTTCAGGGCCAGGACAGACCTCATCTGTCCCTTACCCCCAACACAGACACACACAGACACACACACACAGAGACACACACACAGAGACACACACACACACGCACGCACACATGCACGCATGCACCTTGCACTGTCAGGCAGTTATCCTCAAAGGGAGCGAGCTGAACATTTTCTGCTCTGGAAAGTGCCTACAGGACACAGGCATAGCAAGGCTGTTGTCCTGGCCTCTGAACAGGCCACAGGAATGAGGCTGTCTTGTTCACTGCCACCAAGTCACTTTGACAATCTCACCCGGAGTGCTTTAGGAAAATGACAAGCTTTTCCACAGTCCAGGAGGCCACTCCCACTTTTAGTTCACCTAAATTTCCTTTGTTCCCCACTTTAGACTTGCTCCAAGTGGTCCCTCAGGATTCCCTGAGGCGAATTATCAGTGACAAACAGAGGCAATGTCTGAGCATCGCCAGAGATTTCCTCTGTCAATCAGAAGCTACTGTCCTATCACTTGACATTCTGGGTTACAGTTAGGGAGTTTCAGGAATACAACTTAGAGGTTGAGGATGTAGCCCAGGGTGCCTAACTGGTATTCATGAGGGCCTGTGTTCCAACTTTAGCACTGCCCAGAAAGGGGAAAAAGAAAGAGAAAGAAAGATAGAGATCAGCCCATCACCCACATCACCTTGGCCCACACCAGCAGCTGCAAGCTTTACTGTACACGAGGATCCTCTAGGGATCTTGTTAAAGGCATATTCTGACTCAGCAGGTCCAGGCAGGGACCTGGGATGGATCCTGGATCTCACCAGCTCCCAGGTGACACTGCTGATATTCCTTGGACCACACTTTGAGCTGGCAGGCCCCCAAAACTTGCCCACACCGGAATTCTTTGCATTAGCTCTTAAGCTCAAAGCCCGGGGAAGTATGTGTTTGCTGAGTTACAGTCGACTGAGGCCACTCAGCAATAAGCAAACTAGTCAAGGCTGTCTGTATCCCCAGCTTTCAACACTCAGCCAATCAATGCTAACGGCTGTTAGTGGGCTCCCTTATTTAATGCCTGGGCCATCAAAAGCGTGTTGGTGTGACAGAGGGTTAGAAACAAAACCCCACAAACTATCATTTTCCTAGGATCAAGAAACACCATTTGGCTGAGCTAATTACTATAATGAGAAGCCACACTACCACAGAAAATCTCAAACCGTTCTTGTGTGTGCACATGTGTGCATGCAGGCATACATGGAGGTCAATGCCCCCCCCCCCCCCGTCACTTGCCACCTTATTTTCTAAGACAAGGCCTCTCAGTGAACTTGAAACTTACTGATTCAGTTAGGCTGGCTGTCCATCAAGCTCCAGGGATCTGTCTGTCCCTATGTCATCAGTACTGGGATCACAGATGTATGCTGCCATGCATGACTTTAACGTAGGTGCTAGGGATCCAAACTCAGGTCTCCATGCTTGCCTAAACACACAAACACACTACCCGCTGAGCTGCCTCCTCTGCCTGGCTCTTGATTGTGGGAGCTGACAAGACAAGGCATAGAGGAATCAGAGAATGCAGTTAAAGTTAAGAAGCTTGGCCATGGGCAGGGAGCTGTGCACCTGTAGTCCCAGCTACTTGGGAGGTGGAGGCTGGAGGATTGCTTGAGGTCAGAATTTCAGGACCAACAGAGCAACCTAGTGAGACCCAATTCTGAGAAAACCCAATCAAAATAAATCAAGATTTGGAGCACCAATGATAGCAAATTGACTGAGAGAGCCCTCAGCACATGCCTGATATGGAACACATTTCATGTTTCAGATTCCACGCCTTTGCTGAGAGAACAGAGTGTGTAAGATTCTCTGCATTTTCCACAGAGGACGTTGACAGCTCCATGACTTCAAGGAAACTGAAAGGGAGACTTCCTCCAGGTACCTGGGACCCGGAGGGAGCAGTGTCACTTAGAATCTTAGTCATTTCAAGTGCTCTGCAATACAGCTTGGAAATAAAGGACAAAGCAGGGACCATCCATATCTTTTGAATTATTTCCATGGCACAAATGTGCACCCAAGGGATTTCAGAGTGAATGGGTCTGTCTGGAAACTGCTTTAAATGTGATGCTCACAGAAACCGTCTAAGGGATGTGTGCTTACTGACATGGGAACCTTCTAGAGAGGTGGCCTTAGCCATGCTATTGCTGGGGTAAGTTAGGTACAAGCTAGGCAGAGCCACCCTGCTTTCTGAGCTAGTGGGGGAGGCTGCACGGGGTGTAAGGGGCATGTCCCTGCAGTTCTTGATCATTCTGTGTTTCTGGTGATGGAGGACTTGCCGGGTGAGCCTGCCCTTGTGTAGGTCAAAGTGAAACAGAGACTTTTATGAAGGCTGAGAGAACCTCATTTTTCATTCAGGAATGTGGTCTAGTGAATGAGGTCATAGAATCAGGGAGGAAGAGCGCTGTGACTCAGAATGCCAGTAATGGAAGTGTACTCCGAAAGCTGAGAATGGGGAATTCCTCCGGGGCCAATTAAATGGCAAAATACTCCGAGTAAATACCACTGAGAAAAGGCAGGGAAGGGAGGTCCTGTCTGATTGTTACGTGGCACGGCGCAGCAAGGCACCTAAAGTATTTAAGAACTGGTGGTTTGAATGCAACGTCCTCCATATTCTTCTCTCAGCTTGCTGCTTCATACCTACCTGCTGCCAGCTTCCTCACCACGGAGATGATGGACTCCTATCCCTCCGAAACCTTAAGCCCAAGCAAACCATTAGAGAATAACTCGGAAGTCTAAGAGAGCCAGTTGCTGCCCCTACCCTTCTGCTCAACTGTAGTTATTAAATAGACTTCTCGTTTTGATACTTGGCAGGGATGACTCCTTGGGTACAGGGAAGAAGCTCAAGAGTTCTCATTGCAAAGGCTCATGGGAGAAGGCATTCACATCCTCAGCTAGTTGGTGAGATAGGGACAATGTCAGGATAGCAGGTCAGAAAGCCTGTACCTGACACACACTTTGCATATGCAAATTCATTACATCACAGAGAATATAGCCCAGGGAGATTTCTGTAGAGCACTGCAGTCAGTTTTCCGTAACCTACACCTTTTTCTGATCATGAGGTGGACACATCCAGATAATTACAGAAAGCGATTGGTGCTAATTGTGCTAGTTAGTGTTTTTGATTGTTTGTTTTTGTTTTTGTCAACTTGATACAAGTGGGTCATCTGGGAAGACAGATCACCAGTTGAGGAATTGTCTCCATCAGACTGGCCTGTAGGCAGGTCTGGGGAGTGTTGTGTTTTGAGTAATGATTGATGTGGAAGGGCCCAGCTCACTATGGACCGCGCCACCCCTGGGCATATGGTCCTGAGTTGTATAAGATAACAGGCTGAGCAAGCCACAGGGAGCAAGTCAGTCAGTGGTGTTCCACCATGGCCTCTGCTTCAGTGCTTGCCTGGAGTTCCTCCCCTGACTCCCCTTCATGATGGGCTTTAAGCTCTAAAGATGAGATAAACTCCCCCCACCCCCACCCCCCACCGCTATGGTCATGGTATCCGTCACAGCAACAGAAATTGAACTTGTGAGTGGTTTCGATCAGAGTGAGAGCATGGGCTGTCACCAGCTCCCCAAGGCATATCAGCTGTTACTAATGGGGCTTGGTTTTGACCTGTGCATTCCCTGGAGTCCTGGTCTGTTTCTGCTGCTGCACCAGAATACCCGAACAATTCATAGTGGATGAGGATATATTTGGCTCCTGGTTCCCAAAGCTGAGAAATCCAAGAGCAAGTGACTGGCCCAGACAAGGAATTTGCCACTGCATCCTCCCAGGGAACAAAGTTGAAAGGCAAACTGGGGAGAGGCTTGCTTTCATACTGAACCCACTCCCACAGTACTAATCAATCTTCCCAATAATGCCATTAGCTCATATTGGGGGCATAGTCTTTTGGATGTCTTAGCAAGTCCCACATCCAGTTCTGTTGCTCCAGGGAGTTACATATGAACCTGGCATTCGGGTGACTAAGGAAATGCAGCTCCCATCTTCCCAGCCACGGAAACAGACAACTTAAAATACAGATAAAACATGTTTTCTACGAATGAAACACTTGACATGCCTTCATTTTAGTAATCATGTGTTCCATGTTTGGGAGGGAGGTGTCAGGTCCTAAATAAGCCATCTTGTCTATCCATCACAATGCCCCAGAAATGCCACCACTTCAAAGTCAGCTTCTTCTACTCAAAAACTGCCCGGAAATCATTGGCAGACAATTTTGGTTTAGAAAATGTGTGGTTTCCAATCCCACCTGGGCTCCGGGGGTGGGGTGAGGGGGTCACCCTCTTGTCTGTGGTTCCTTCTTGTCCTTACCCCACCAGCTGGGACAGAACTTCTGTATCACTCTCCCAGACCTCTGACAGGCTGGGTAGAGTCTGACTCCTTAGCAGGTAATTTTATCTTCCTTGGGTGGAAAACAGACTTTCAAGGGAAGACTTAGACAAGTGCTACTTAGAGAACCCACTTGCCAATCTGAGAGAAAGTTCCAGGTGTTACTTTTGGATTCCATATAATTGGTTTTTAACGTCTGGTCCTTCTTCCTCTATCCCAGTTCTAAACAAAACAAAAATAAGACAAAAGAACCACCTTGCAGCCAAGAAAAGAATAGTTTCAAAATTGTACACATGTATGTACACATATATACAAATATACACATACACGTGTGCATACACACATGCACATGCGCGCACACTCACCCACGTACACACTATATACATATGAAATAAGCACATGCACACACACACATATACACACATGTGTGTATAAACACATGGATACACATGCACATACATGCATACGTATACACACATGCACACGTACACACACCCGTACACACACTGCCCAGACAGCCATCTTTAAGTGTATAGCTCAGCTTTATTAAGAATATTCACTGTGGCAGCTGTCACTGCTGTTCAGCTCCCCAAATTGTGTCCCCAAATCCAGTGTAAGTTCTGCACCTATGAAAGAATGACTTCCTCATGTCTTATTCTGTTTGAGCTGCTACAGCAAAACATCAGTGCCTGGGTATTCATAAAGAACAGAAAGTGATTTCTTATAGTTCTGGAGGCTGAACAATCTAAGATCAGCAGACCCAGTGTCTTGTGGACTTTCTTACTTCCAAGATGGTGCCCTGCTGCTGCGTCCTCCAGAAAGAATGTGTGCTGTGTCCTGACTTGGCTAAAGAGATGGCAGGGGGTGAAACAGCAAACAGAGCTCCCTTCAACCCTCTTGCTCTTTAGAAAATATTTTCTTGTATTTGTGTGTATGTACGTGCGCGCGTATGTGTGTACCTATGCCCCAATATGCATTTGGAGGTCAAAGGACAACTTGCAGGAGTAGGTTTTCTCTTTCTGCCAGATGGGTACTGGCTATCAAATTTGAGTCATCAGGCTTGGTGGTGAGTGTCTTTCTTGTCAAGCCCCCTCCCTGCCCATGTACGAGCACTACTGAATTCATACAGGATGAGCCCTAACGGCATATTCATCTCTCCAAAGCTCTTACCTGCAACACCATCGCATCTGAGAGGTGGGTTTTGGACTTACACCTAAACCATAGCACCTATCCTCCCTCCTGCAGCCCCTGACAACTACCACTCTCGTTCTGTATCCTGAACCCGCCTGTTACACAGACAGCGTGTGTTCAGACAGCACTTGCCCGGTCTCTTTTCCTTTTCTTTTCACTTAGCACAAAGTGATTTCTTTCCTTTAAAGGAACAATCTTTTTTTTCTTATGACTTTAAAAAAATATTTTTTGGACACATAGAAAACTCTTAGTTGGTAAAGCACTTGCCTCACATGCACGAAGAGCCAACCACGCCCCTGACACCTGAGCAGGCTGTGCACCTGCAGTTGCTGTGCTGGAGTGCTGTGGGGACAGGACGGTCCCCAGAGCTTGCTGCCCTGCTGGCCTAGCTCATCAGCAAGCCCCAGATGAACAGAGATAGAGGAAACCGCCCAACACTGGCCTCTGGCTTACTCATGCATGAGTATAACAGAGGGGGAGGCAATCAAGTTAATTCATGTTTGTATGTGTGGTGTTTACTCATCTCTGTGTATGGATGATCATTCTATGCCAGAGTGTGTTGCTCTAAGACTCTCTGCCTTGCTCCCTTGAGACAGCATCTTCCACTGAGTGTGGAGCTTACTTGATACATATATTATACTGGTGACCAGCAATCTCTTAAAATCCTTCCTGTCTACAACCTCCAATGATTGGCTACAGGTATTCTTGCTCACACCGGACTTTTGTGGGAATATTGGGGATTTAATCTCTGTCTCTTCAGCTCTAAATAGATGCTGATTTGTCACTAAAACAACTTTATTATAGCATTTTTATACATTCTTTGTTTTTGCCTATCCTACTTTCTCACGCCTCTCCTCCATCCCCTCCCCCGCTTCCATCTAGTTCCCCTTTCTCACGACTGTACACACACAGATATAGTCACTAAAAGCAGAGGGTCTCTGTGTAAGAGAAAGCATGAGTCTGGGTGCCTTCAGTTAATGCCACAATTCCCAGCTCCACCCGTCCGTTTCCCAGCAAATGTCATTATTCTCTGTGGTTGGAGAAAATGGCATCAGGTGTATGTGGCACGCCTTCATACATTCATCTGTCTGTGACGGGCATTTCTTAGTTACTGTGAGAAGAGCCACAATGGACCAGGATGGCCAAGGATCTCTGCGGTATGCTAAATGAGAGTCTTTGCCGTATACCCAGGAGTGACATAGCTGGGTCACATGCTGGTCCTACTTTTAGTCTTTTGGAAAAATTCCTTACAGGCTTCCATACTGGGTACATCAGGATATACTTCCACCAACAGGGAATAAGGTTTCTCTTTCTCCACACCCTGGACAGCATTTGTTAGCATTGGTTTTCTTGATAGCCATCTGGACTCTGGGGTGTTTTAATGTTACTATTGCTTTGATGAAACACCACAACCAAAAGCAAGCTGGGGAGGAAAGGGTTAGTTCACTCACAGGTTTGTATATCAGCTCATCCTCAAAAGCAGTGAGCACAGGAACTCAAGCAGGGCAGGAACCTGGAGGCAGGAGCTGATGCAGAGGCCATGAAAGGGTGCTGCTCACTGGCTTGCTCCTCATGGCTTGCCCAGCCTGCTTTCTTATAGAACCCAGGACCAGCAGCCCAGGGGCAGCCAACATGGGCTAGGCCCTCCCCATCAATCACTAATGAAGAAAATGCTCTATAGGCTTGTATGTAGCATGAGCTTATGGAGATTATTTTTAATTGAGGCTCCCTGACTTTATCTTATGCCAGGTTGATAAGACTTCCAGCATGCTGGGGTGAGATAGAATCTCAATATAGTTTATTATCATTATTATTGTATTTTTGATTTTTGTTTACTGAGACAAGGTTTTTCTGTGTAGCCCCAGCTGTGCTGGAATTTGCTGTATAGACCAGGCTGGCCTCAAACTCAGAGATCGCCTGCCTCTGTCTCTAGAGCGCTGGTATTAAAGGTGTGGGCCATCACCGCCCAGCTTGTAGTTTTAATTGAAGGAATAAATTGTGTGTGTGTGTGTGTGTATGTGTGTGTGCGCGCGCTCATGGGTCACACTTTGCTTCTCCACCCACCAGCAATGGACGCATTGATTGCTTTTATCTTTTGGCTATTGTAAATTATGCTGCTGTGAACTTGGGTTCTGTCTCCGTTTTTCATTATCTGAATCATATATGGTAATTTTACTTGTATTTTGGGGGAGCCTCCATATTGTTTCATTACAGTGGTAGCATTGTTGTCTGTGCCTACCAACAGTGTACAATTGTCCCGTGTCCTTGTGAACATTTGTTACTTGATGTAATTTTGACTGCATTCCTTAATTGTTCACTATTATAAATCTCTGGCCCTCAGAGGGTGGCGGTGCTTGCCTTCTGCCCTTGGAGCGTCACTTCCGTAGCTTGTGCCCGCCCTTCTTTCTTTCTCCTTTCTCTGCCCTCTTTTGTTACATTCAATGATTATTTTTATTTTCACACTTCCCGATTTCTTTTGTTTAAAGTTTGAGCAAAAGTAATGGATTTTGTTCATTATGTTGTTTTCCCACATTTGTGGTATTGTACTTTGTTCCTCTTCATCCATCTCCACCCCACC
>JADRCH010000031.1:13813507-13832929 GCA_019843965.1 Rhynchomys soricoides
CAGGTGCAAGAGAACATGGTGCAGGTACAGGTGCAGGTGCAGATGAGCATGTGCAGGTGCAGGTGTAACACAGACACATAGATCAATGGGAGATAATAGAGCACTGGATGTGAACCTGTACAGCCACAGCTACATGTTTTGACAAAGATACCAGAAGTATCCAGAGGAAGGAAGATTGACTCTTCAACTGGACAGACACATGCAGGAGAGTCAATTTAGATCCTACCAATCACCCTGCAGGACAATCAGTTCCAGGTGGATCAAAGGCTTTAGCGTAAGGCTCGGGCTCAGAAATCATCAGAGGAAAAAGCAGGGGAAACACTTGAAGATACAGAACAGTTTAAGAACTTTCTCCAAAGGGTCTGGAAAGAAGGTCAACAACTGACAATGGCAAATGGGGCCTCGTGAAGTTGAAAGGCTTCTGTACAGCCAAGAAAGCATTTGATCCAGTCCAAGAGTGTGAGGGAGTTTTAGAATCCATTTGGATTCCATCCAGTCTCTAAAACTTTGAAGAACAATGAATTTTCCCCTCAGGATTGAACGAGCCTGGCAGTAATGTGTGAGTGTGGCTGGTGGAGGACAGAGCTGGACGCGGGCTGCCTTCAAGCTTTCCAGTCAGTGTCTGTGCTCTGAGAACTCAGGGAGAGAAGTGTCTGTGCTCTGCAAAGACTTTCGCTGTTAAACATTTTGGGGTCTTTCCCTTTCTCCCTGCTGTATGCTTAAAAATGAATCAAAACATAAGCACTGTATTATTGTATAAGTTGAATATTTCATTTTCTAGTTAATATTATGGCAAGTATTTCTCAACAGCATAAAACATGTGTTTTATATTATAGGCACTCAGGTATTGAGGGCTTTTGAAAGGTGTGTGGTATAGTTTTGTTAATCATCGCCTATTAGATGGTTCAGTAATGTTTTTTGTTTGCAATTAGAAATATTTCTATTTTATATATTTCCTCCTATATTATTATTTAGAGGAACGGATTTCCAGGACTGAAAACCCTTATATTTTGTGCAACAGGTGTTACAAGCTGCAATAATGTCACAAATGAGCCATTTGTGAATAATCACCACGTTTTAGGTCTTGCGTTTGGAGAGGAGTCCTTCTATCAGCTTGCTCCCCAGAACAAACAAAAGGCTGGAGGCAGAGAGGAATTTTGCCTTGTTTCTTGCCTCATCACAAGGGCAAGTAAACACATGTACCTTGTGTAAAAGCGTTTATTCTGTGCTCGTTTGGCTTCTTATGGGTGTGTTAGTTCCTAGGGGGAGTTTATCCTGCAATTTGATTTCCCGTGTCTTCTTCTTCTGTTCAGGTGATGGGAGGTTAGGTTGAATGGGCACTGTGTGAGCTTAGGATGGCTCACTGTTAGGTTTTAGATATAAAATGCATCCTCACAAGGATCATGCTTTAAGGTCTTGACCTCAGTGCACACATGAAGTGCTTAGATCCTGCTGACCCTGACTTCATGAATGCATGAATCCCTTGGTGGACCCCAACCTGTGGAATTAATGGGAGGAGATGGGAACACTGGGAGGTGAGGCCTGGTTGGAGGAAGTGGGCCACGGGGCTATGCCTTTGAAGGGTACCTTTGTTTCCTGTCCCTACCTCTTGGCTGCTCTGCCTGTAGCCATGAAGTGAGCTGATTTGGCCCACCACCTGTTCCCACTGTGATCCAGGTCCACAGCTGGCTGTGTCTTCAAGCTGACCATGGGCAGAAATCTCTAAAACCAGAAGACAAGGAACCTCTGCTTCCTGGTTGTTTATATCAGAGATTTTATCCCAGGGACAGAAAGACAGTTGACACAGCTTCTTAATGGTTCGTTACATTTCCAGTTCTCCTTACATTATTCTCTGAGATTCCATGATCACATTTTTGGCTAGAAAGAACTTGGAGACACAGAAGAAGACAGGGACTAAGTTCAAGGTTACTAAGTCAGGAACTGTTCTGCTGAATGGTGCAAATGTAACTCATATCCGATGCAGTACCCAGCCCCGTCAGTCTTCAAGAGAAATTTCATCTTTTCCTGTGGTCTAGTGCTTACTGTCCAACAACCTTTCCCCAGAACTTCCATGAACGTCTAGGGTAGAAGCATAACCTTTCTCCCATAGCTCTCTGGAACCTTCTGTTTGCCTGCTCTGTGTCTGGTTCTCCATGTTAGTCTGGAGGAAGATCCTGTTCCTTCCAGCCCAGTCCTGCCCTCTCCTTTCCACTAACAGTTGTGGCGACTGGAGGTGAAGGAAATCCTCCCTGGTTGTTTTTCCATCTTTCCTGTCTGAAGTCTCTCACCATTTCTTCTTAGGAGCTGAGTCCTCCCTCTCCCCATGATGCTAGGTTCCTTGTACTTGGGGGTCCCTTGAGATTCTCAGTTATCTACCTCATCGACACTGGAAAATCCCAGCCATTATTATTATTATTAGTGGCAATATTATTAACAGCAGCAGCATTGTAGCAGTAGAACTTTGGGGTGGTAGGGGTTGACTCCAGAGCCTCCCACATCCTGGGATAGTAACCTTCCAGTGAGCTGTGTCTTTAACCTTATTCCTACTTTTAAAAAAAATTGAGCTAAGATCTAAGTTGCCCAGGCTGACTTTGAACCCACTCTGTAACCTAGGCTGCCCTTGTGCCCTTCCCCCTCAGCCTCCTGGATACATGGAATTCCGGGCTGTACCACCTGGCTGGGCTCAGCAATTATTTATCATCATCATCATCATCATCATCATCATCATCATCATCATCTTCATCATCATCATCTTCATCATCATCATCTTCATCATCATCATCGTTGTTGTTTTTATTTAATGTCACATGGCTCCAGGTCAACTGTGGTTTGATTAATTTCAAACAGACTCATCCTCATTTAGCTTGTGCTACCCAACGGTGTGTTTGTATGGTGGTGTGTTACATAAGAAACAAGTCCAATCATCTAGACACATTTACTATGCATGTCCTATCTGCTAACGTCTCATTGGCCACAGCTAATTACATGACCATGTCCAGCACTAATGAGGGGTGCGGTCTATTCCACCGACAGAAAGCTGAGGAGGGGACTGAGTATGGGATATAAACAATAATGCAAGCGGTCACAGCCTTTCGTTCTTGTGTGATTCTAGTTTTGGTCCCGGGAGACAAATTAATCAACTTTGGTATCAGATCTGGAATCAAATCCTAGTTCTGCCACAAATTATGTGACGATAACATGTTACCAAGACTTTATTATGCTTTTTAATTTCTAGAATGGGAATAATAACATCTGCTTTGTATGAGTATTGAGGGCCTTAATACACACGACACACATAGAAATATTCAGGACAAACCAGCTTCCGATGAATGGCAATTGCCCTTTGTCTTTCTTAGAATTCCAGATTGGCATTTCCTACAGACACTAGCTCTAGATCGTGAAATAATCCAGAAGAGCGTGGCAGCCTCTACCATAATGAACAAATTTAAAAGGTCACTACAATAATAGGCTTGTTTGTATGCATAGTCAGGGCTGGAAACTGGAATTGGGAACAGACAACTGGATGAGGTAGGATCAAGTGTCCTGATGGGAGACAAGTCCGGTTGTCAGGAGCATCCTGGGGCAACCGTGGAGGGTGGGAATCCCTGCTGTGGAAATCAAAGAGCCCACGTCCCCTCTTCTCCTGAAAGTGAGATTTTCCTTCGTGCTGAGTGAGGTAGTGAGCTGAGTCCTGAGAGATTTCACCCGCTCCTCTTTTGTAACAGAGAGCTCAGCCCAAAACGCTGTTCAAATGTTTGTAAAATTGGACATGCTAGCGTTCACTTCTCGAAAGGCCCCTGTAGAGCTGGTGATGGGGCCGGTGCTTGTTTAGGAGCTGCAGCTGCTGATGTGGTCAGGGACACCATCTTTACGGCTGCCTCTTCGGTTCTCAAAGCTGATGCGCCCAAGGTAGTGGTTTGGGAACTCTTCAGGAAGACTTGCCATATTAGGGTTGAAAGCAAGCTCAATTTCTGTTTCAGTTTCTATTCTTGTTTTATTATAAGAAATATTCAGAATAATGACTATGGTTGTATAAAGTTAGATCTGAGTAAAAGTTGGCATCTGTCATCATCCATCATGAAATTGTAATAATTTTGATACTGATGCTGCTTAGCTCAGGCACGCGACTGGTCGTCAAAGCTGACAGCGCAATGTTTCAGACCGTTTGAAATGTCAGGCTCTTTGGGTTGGTAAAAGCAGCCAAGGGCTAGCATGATCCCGTGGGCTGCAAGCCAAGCTTGGAGCTGTGTGATCCCACTTCATCAAGCCAGAGTATCACACTGGTCCGAACCACTGCAGCGTGTGTTTAAAACTTTATAATCTGTTATTATACATACCACCCAGAGACCCAATGGCTTAGAGCCTCTCCTTGTCCAGTAGAGCGGAAAAGGGCGACAAGGCCCATCTTTCATTTCTGGGCTCGTCTCATTAGGCAGCTGTCAGTAATCAGCCCTGAGTAGCTCTTCCCGCTGAGCTTTACTGCACACGGGCACACTCAACACAGCTGAGCCATCTCCGTTACCGGTCCAGTTCACCGAGGAGAACTCAAACAGCAGACAGGATCTGCTGAGATCACCACTAGACCTTACTTGCCAGATAGAAGGAAGAGATTATGTAATGAACAAATTAAAAGGAACGGGCCATAGCACAAGGCTGTAGTAAAAAGCAGCGATGCTTTGCTGGGTACATTTTGTTTGTATCTGGTACTTTGAGTAAATCGGTATGGAAAAAATTTTTTTTGCTCTATGGCCAGCAAGATGACTCAGCAGGTGGAGGTGCTTGCTCCGCCAAGTCTGAGGGCCTGAGTTCAAGCCCTAGGACCCACATGGTGGAAGGAGAGAACCAGTTATTGAAAGTTACCCTCTGACCTATATGTATGCTTGCACGCACATATAATAAACAAAATGTAAAAGCCTTTTTTTTTTAAAAAAAAAAAAGCATAAGTAGTGTAAAAAATTGGTCAACTATTTTTGAAATTTTCTATCTTGTGTGTTGGTGGAGGGGGAGAACCCATGAGCCAAGGCTATGCATTTTAAAATTACATTTTGTTTACTTGAGCATCCATCAGGTTGCTATGTTTAAAGGCACAGTCCTGTTCTTGGCAGACACACGTGAGCTTTAATTAGACTCTGAGTCTAGTGGCCCATCTCTCAGCCCTGGCATCAGGCCTCCTTGTTTCCAGTCTCCAATTTAATTTAGAAGCACTGGGTGGTGCCTGTTGGTAGCTGTTTCTATTGGCAGCAAGAGGTTCTCTTGGAATTCCCTTTCCTCTGCCTGGAATTGAGCTTAATTCAGTGAACGTGGCAGGAACAGTCCTTCCAAGCTGGTGCCACAAGATGGGTTACCAGGCAGAGGGTTGTATGACCCCCAGACTCCCACCCCCTTTGCCTGATCGGTGTCTTGAACTTCTTGTTATCGATTAAGGCAGGCCTCTGGTTAGTCAGTAAGGATTTATTAAACATTTTCTGTGGTATTTTAAGTCTCACTAGGGTGAAGCTGAAGAAACTCAAAGGAATGGATGACAAGGCTCTGAACCCAGGGACCCCAGACTCTCAGAGCATCTATGTCTGTTTCTGCTCTGTGATTCACGTTGTTCCTTCCCCATTGCTCGAAGAGTCAAAGTAACATAAGAACCATCCACCCCTCCCTCCCTCCCTCTCATCTGCCTTTACTTCACACCTTTGAAGAGATCATGGATGCTCAGGCTTTGCATCCTCACTAAGAGTGAGCCCACATGGCCAGGGACCTGCATTTCTGTCTCCATCTTGGGCTCCTGTCCTGGGTTTCTTGTTTGGTTTGTTTGTTTGTTTGTTTTTGCTTTTTCGAGACAGGGTTTCTCTGTATAGCCCTGGCTGTCCTGGAACTCACTCTGTAGACCAGGCTGGCCTCGAACTCAGAAATCTGCCTGCCTCTGCCTCCCGAGTGCTGGGATTAAAGGCGTGCGCCACCACTGCTGGGCTTTCCTTGTTTAGTTTGAGGCTCATAGTTGTAGTGTGGCCTGTTCACTTGACACAGGACAGTGGTAAGACCAGCTCTGGTCTTAGTTCAGCCATTGCAATCAACCTCTGAACTAACAGAGTGGGTCCAAGCATCCTGCAGGCATAGCCTAACAACACACGAGATGTGGAGAAATTCATCAAAAGTCTTAAAAATTAAACCGAGTTGCTAGGGGAAAGAGAGCTAGTGTGAGTTCTGATTATATTTGAATAAACTTGCTGTGATTTCAAAGCTGAGAGAGGCCTCTAAATGTGTTATGTAAAACTCAACAGCTTTGCTGGGCTCCAGGATATGCAGGGATGGAAAGGGGGATTCTCAAAAAGTCTGTTTTAGAACAGTCTATTTGGAGGCATTAGCCAATTATCAAGGGTGCATTAGTTATAAAATGGATAAACACAATTCCATCCTTAAGGCTGTCACAATTCGTTATCTTAGCCAGTTTTCTATGGCTATAGTGGGATACCCGAGGCTGGGTACTTTAAAAACTAGCAAAGACAACGATAACAGCAGCAACAAATTCAGGAGAGCTGCTTAGCTCACACCTTTGAAGGTTGAAAACTCAGACAGGATGAACCTGACTCTGGTGAGGGCTCTTTCACTACATCTCATCATGGCTTCCGGGCAGGAATACATTTACTCTTCCTGTCTCTCTTCTCTGTTTGCTCAGCTCACCAGTACCACCTGAGAGCCTGTGCACGTGCTTCTCTGCAAGGGGTGTTCCTCTCCAGAACAAGAATGGTTACTTCAGGCTTACTAAATGTCTTAGTTAGGGTTTTACTGCTGTGAACAGACACCATGACCAAGGCAACTCTTATAAGGACAACATTTAACTGGGGCTGGCTTACAGGTTCAGAGGTTCAGTCTAATATCAAGGTGGGAGCATGGCAGCATCCAGGCAGACATGGGGCTGGAGGAGCTGAGAGTCCCATCTCTTGTCCTGAAGGCCACTAGGAGAAGACTAGCTTCCAGGCAGCTAGGATGAGGGTCTTAAAACCCACACCCACAGTGACAGACCTACTCCAACAAGGCCACACCTACTCCAACAAGGCCACATCTACTCTAACAAGGCCACACCTCCCAATAGTGCCACTCCATGGGCTGAACATACACAAACCATCATACTAAGTGAATGAAGACAGTTAGACTACATCTCTTTGCATTTTACAGAGTTCTGCTTACAAGAGGAATAGGGGTCCAGCAGACAGTCATATACCTTCACCGAGAACCCAAATTGCCCACCCTGTGTATGTGGAATCCTTTCTGAGAGAAGAGAACAGCCCATTATGAAACATACACATATGATCTGTAGATTCTCTCCCAAATGGTGGGATGACTTTGCATTTGCTTTAAATGAACTAAATGGGCAATTCCTATAGTGTGGGACTGAATGAAGCTGTGCACAGTGCTACAGTCATTAGGGCCGTGAATCCAGATCCAGCCAGCAGGTATTGAATCACTGAACAGCAGTACTACATTTAACATACATCACACCAGCAAGAATGCTTTCATTAAAATAAAACTATACTTTCTACCCTAGATGGATGTAATGTGGCCCCTCTCTATCAGACCTAAACACTAACTTTAGGTCTCTGGGAAATTTTCTTTTTTTCTTTCTTTTTTTTTTTTTTTTTGTAAAATATTTTATTGATTCTTTGAGGATTTCACACAGTGTGTTTTGAACATGTTCACCCCAGTTCCTCTCAGATCCACCTCCTCCTCACCGAAACTACAATTTTATATCACCTTAGTAATAATATAAAAACCTTGCTAAGTCCAATTTGTGCCACCTGTATACTTATGTGTGGAGCCAGTCACAGGGTTCAGCCAACCTACCCGTGGTCACACCTTTGAACTACAAACTGAATCTCCCTACTCTTGAGGCCATCACCTGTCCATAGCTCTTCAGTAAGGGGTGGGGTCTTATAAGCCCCTCCCCCTTCCTGCTGGGATACCAGCTTGATCTCTCCATGTCCCATGATCAGTGTGTGTGCTGTCTTCAGCAGTAGGGGTTTGCCATCAAGTTCTGATGGGCAACCAAGAGCAACAGCAAGCCCTTGTATTGTATCGGGGGTCTCTGACCAACAACTAGAGGGAGACAACCCATGAGAGCTCCTTGACCATGGGTTCTCAGCTAGAGTTACAGTTCTAGGCCCTTGTTTCATCCCGGGAGTAGGTGTCCATCCAATTAGAAAGCGATTGGTTACCCCTGTGATGTCCGCGGTCCATGCTATTGCACTCACAGGCTCCACAGCTGGATAAGACTGTTGGTGACGCTGCCCCCTGCAGCCTCCAGTACTGTGAGAGCTAACCAGCAAGCAGGAAGCTTCCCGGTCAGTACCAGCTTGATCCCTCCATGTCCCATGATCAGTTTGCGTGCTGTCTCCAGCAATAGGGCTTTGCCATCAAGTTCTGATGGGCAGGCAAGAGCAACAGCAAGCCGGCGTGTGTGTGTGTGTGTGTGTGTGTGTGTGTGTGTGTGTGTGATAACACAGTAAGTCTCCAATATGGCTCTCCCTAGCATCTGTGGTGTTAATTATCTTTTCTCAATCCACTCCTCTGCCCTCCCCTTCCGTCTCTCCCCACTTGAACCTCCCTCCCTCCTGTTATTCCTCCTTGGTCTCTTGGAAGCTTTAACGTAGTTTATAATTTTTATCACAGTTTATAATTTTAAAAGTGTATTACTTTCTGAGAAGAAAGCTATTTGCTACCCTTTCCTGGTGTCTAGTACAGCCTTTTCATGGTTATAATGAGCTGTTTTTTTGTATCTTCATGGCCAAATAGGAGTTTAGGGTTCAAGCCACAGTAAACTTGCCATTTAGCTGGCCCTTCACTTAGGAGTCCTGGAGGATGGGAAGAGGCTACCTAGGAACTGGGCTGGGGTTTGAGAGTTCCTAGGAGTGCTTTAGTGTACCAGCATCTTCCAGGGATGCATTCAGTTTCCCTTAGACTGTGCCATGCCCGCTACCTTTGTTTGTTTCCCCCCTCCTGACCTGTCACATAGCATTTCACTACTCAGGGCAAGCCTGAGTGTAATAGTGTGATACCTGGAATAAGACACAAAGTGATCTGTTTAGGGACCACCACAGGTAACATCTGGATTCTGCAGAACATAGCCATTTGCTTACACAGTCCCCGCCTTTCCTACCACTTGTGAGAGTTTCTTGCAGAAATGGTAGCTCTACATTCAGATGCAGGCAAATCCAGGAGATAGAAAGGAGCAGATGGTGTCCTTGCAGTGACCAAATAAAAGAAAGGAAGGATTAGACTTAGTAAC
The DNA here is from genome assembly GCA_019843965.1 of Rhynchomys soricoides. Classification (NCBI taxonomy): domain Eukaryota; kingdom Metazoa; phylum Chordata; class Mammalia; order Rodentia; family Muridae; genus Rhynchomys; species Rhynchomys soricoides. Next base: position 13,822,779 of record JADRCH010000031.1, read on the forward strand.
AACCATGGGTCCTGTGACCAGTGGTAGGGGAGTACAAGGCAAGCAGATACCTTGTTTCTATACTCCAGTCATTCACAAACTCTCTGCCAGAGGCAGCCTATGCAGCCAGAGCTGAAGCTGCAACTGCGCAGTGAACACAGAACACAGGGGCAGGGCTGGAGGTCAGGTTGGAGAGATGAGGAGCGAGCAGCTGTCTCCTAAATATAAGCTTCTTGTTTGAGAAAGATTGCCTTAAATTAGACCGGACTAGAGATGGTGTGTACAATAACGGTACCAGCACTGGCTCATGCTTCTTTGTGTTCCTTGGAACTGAGGCTGAAGTGACAGCCAGGAATATGCTCCAACAGTCAGTGGTGTAGCAGGTGTGGATCTAAGTCGGGAGGACAGAAACTGTGGTTTCCAGGTTCTTGTATCTGTTTACAATACAGTGCATAAAGACACACGGGTAGTTAAAGGGAAGGAGATAGTTTATTATTAAAGTCTAGAGATGTGCCCTGCCTTCCCTTGGGGCCTGGTTTCAAAAAAGTCAAAAAAGAAGAGAGGAGGGATGGGGTAAGATCTGCAGTGATCTTTCATGACTCATTAGCATAGCCCTGACTCTCTAAATTTGGCACAGCCTGGGCTTTTCCCAGCATGCTCCCTGCCTGAATGAACTGAGATAGACTGAGGTCAGCCAGGCTTTCCACAATTGCCACCTTTTGTCTGCTCATTTCTAGGATTTCTTCCTCCACCATTTTTTATTCCCCTGACTCAGCAGAGCAGTGAGTCTGTCCTGGCAACAGACAGAGAGAGATGTATTAGTTACTTGTCTCGCTGCTGTGACCGAAAAGTTGACAAATGTAACCTAAAGGAGAAAGGTATACTGAGGTTCACAGTTAGAGGGTACAGTCCATCGTGGCAGGGTAGGGCATGGCAGCCTGAGTGTGAGACAGGGGGTCATATTAAATTTGTGGTCAGGAAGCAGAGAGTGGGGGTTGCTGATGTTCATCTCCATTTCTTTCTATGCAGTCTGGGACCCCAACACATGGAATGGTGGTGCCCACATTTTGGGGGCGGGGAGGTCTTCTCAACTAAAGAAGAACTCCCTTGCACATCCATAGGTTTGTCTATTAGGTGATTCTAGACTCTGTTGAGGGCCACAATTGAACTCATCCGAGAGGTGAGATGTAAAATATTTGACTGAGAGATGGTGCTGAGCAGCAGCATCCACTGCCACACCAGAACTTGTCACAATGGCTTCAAGTGATACTGCTCTTGCATGAGGCCTCCAAATTTCGACCCAGAGGTCAGAGGTCGGTACAAGATGGGGACTATTTGATTGGAGGCATCTTGCTTAAGAGGTTGCTCATCTTGTGGTCTTGACTAGCTGAGTCCACAGAGGTCAGGACACATAAGGCTTCTTCATGCAGATTTATCTCCCCTGGCTCAGCCTGAAGAATTTCCAATTCACAGAATCCACCAAGGTTTCCTGTGTCTCATCCTCTGTCCTCTATACTTCTGGTGGACCTCTCTTCCTTGGCAGGAGCTCTCAGATATCCAGCTAAGCCTCACAGAAGGAAAGAGCTCTTGATCAAAAGGACAGTTCCCTCACTGCCTGTGCACGATCCTGTGATTAAATGTATACATTCTGAACCATGCCTTTATACACTATGGCTCTCGCCAGCTGGTTTCTACCCCACCCCACCCCTTTCTTTTCCTTTCCTGCAAAGCTATCTGAAGTTTAATCACCAGCGAGTATAGACATCGATAGTGTCTTGAGAACTGTTACCAAGTCAGTGTAGTGACAATTCCAGTTCTTGCCAGAAAATGATCACCTGGTCACTGCCACCCCCAAGACATTTCCTGTCCCTGGATGAGAGGAGGCCACCATATCTCTTTGAAAGCGTTTCTTTTAATGTGGCTTCTGGTATAGTACACTAAGCTGTTCATCATCAAGGAAAGCCTTGTCTCATTTGAAACTATTAAAGAATGGCTCCTGCTACTTAGCACCTCCCTGCTGAGACAGGCAACTGGGCCATTTTGGTATTGCAGAGGTCAGGGGTCCTGTGGACTTCAGGTTTGCATTTGGCAACAGCACGTGGACTCTGCACACATTGTGTTTTGCTCCTTGAGCTAGGAATGGCTTCAAAGCCATGCTGACCATTCACCTCTGTCAGAGCTTATCACTGGTATCATCAGGATGAGAAACGTTAGTGCCTTCTCGATCGATCTAGTTACCTGTGGAAAAGCCAGGACCCCTGTGTCCCTTTGCTGCTCCTCTGCCCTGCTTGGCTGAATTCACAAGTCTATCTTGATGGCTTAGTGCCAGTCCTGAGTGGGTAAGTCACACAAGGTGTCCACAGACTGAATATTGGCCAGTCTGCATCCCTGGTTATTGAATCTCAGGTTTCTGTCAACTGTGATGTAGATGGGAGTAGTCAGTAGACACTTGGGGGAGGGGCTCCTGGGTCCATTTCTAGGGAAAGCCAACAAAACAATTGAGTTTTTATAGTCTATGCTATGCCATTCATGCTCTTGCCTTATCTAGAGTTTTACTGCTGTGAGCAGACACCATGACCAAGGCAACTCTTACAAGGACGACATTTAATTGGGGCTGGCTTACAGGTTCAGAGGTTCAGTCCATTATCATCAAGGTGGGAACATGGCAGGCATGGTTTGGGTGAAGCTGAGAGTCCGATACCTTGTTACAAAGGCAAGCAAGAGAAGATTGGCTTCCACGAAGCTAGAATGAAGGTCTTAAAGCCCATGCCCACAGTGACACACCTACTCCAACAAGGCCACACCTCTAAACAGAGCCATTCCTTGGGCCAAGCATATTCAAACCATGATAGGCTTGCTCTTAGCTTCCCTCTGCCTCTGTTTACTCAGCTGTAGTAGTGAATAGAATCTTCCTGCAGGGTTGTTGTCAAATAAAATAGAAAAATACTTAGAAAGTCCCAAACACAAAGTCATATAAAACAATGGCCTCCCACGATATTGCTTCCACTCAGGTGATGTTAGCATTTTAACATGATTTCAAAGTGCTACTCTGAGGTCAGAGGTCAGTGCAATGGGGGAGGAGCTCTTTGGGCCGACCTCTCTGGAGTATAACAGTGAACTTGATACACTGTTTCTGTGTAAGGCTGCCCTCAGCTAGGTTAATTCTCAGAGGTCAGGACACCAGGCTTCATGCAGATTCACCTCCTCTGATTTAGACTGGTGAATTTCCACAAAACCCTCAGAGGTCTCCTGTGCCTCATCCTCTGTCCCCGTGCCTTTCCAGTGGGCTTCTCTCTCCCACAGTGTTGGCTTTCAAATGTATAGCTAAGCCCTAAGAAGAGTTCCTGATCAAACAGGCCTGTAGCACCTGGTAACAGGTGTTTAATACCAGAGAGTTCAGCCTCTCTATTGCCTTTTGTGATAATATCACCAGTGGCCCCCAGCCAACTCTGTACATTCTTCAGAACAGAAGGTGGTTTGGGGGTTCTTTTGTGGGCTAAGCATGAATCTCTTGTGCCTAGCAGATGATGGCTGAGAGGTAGAGGCCAGAATAGGAATGGGTAAAGCCATCTGTCACCACCATTCATAAAGTCTCCAGCAACCTTTCTTCCTTTTACTCTTAATTTGTGTGTGTGTGTGTGTGTGTGTGTGTGTGTGTGTGTGTTTACATATGTAAGCAAGCACACATATGTGCAGGTCAGAGAATAACCTCATGTGTCAGTCCTGGCCCTCCAACTGTTTTTGACAGCGTGTCTTTGTTGTTTGCTACTGTGCATGCCAGCCTATCTGGTCTCCTAGCTTCTGGCGATCCTCCTGCCTCATCTCCTTCATCTTACCTTAGCAACACTTGGACTACAGAGGTTCACTACGACATCCAGATTTATATGCACTGTTGGGATTCGAACTCCCATCTTCATGCTTGCATAGCAAGCCCTTTAGCCACTGTACCCCTCCCCTTTAGTCCTTGAAGGAAATGTTACTGAGGTTTCTGACTGAAATAGAGTAACAAGACCCCACCCTGCTTATCCTGAGGAGAGTAAGACAGTCAGGCTGTGTGTAGGAAGTGTACCTGGAAACCATGCCTGGACTGCAGATCTGGTGAGCTTGTCCGCAGGAGAGGATGTGGGCGGAGCAGGGAATGCTACCTCCACATGTCAGAGTGTGTGCGGCCACGTGCTTCTGGAACAGAACAAGTCTCAGTAGATGTGGCAGGGACTGCCAGTTGCCAGTCTACTCCTTTCCCCTTAGGACAGAGCTTTCACTTCACCTAGGGCCACAGTGAACTCTAGTCTCCACTGGAGCCAGACACACAGGTAGGTAGTGAGGCTGTTGTGTAGAACTTCAGGGAAGGGTGCCCTTGAGTGAGTGACTCCACAGGGAGTATTTGTCCTGCCTGTGAGCTCTACAGGATGTGCTACTTGTCACTCCAGAAGCTGCCTTCAATCTGGACAGGAGAAGTATTGGGATGTTATAACAGCCAGATAAAGTATGGATCTTGACTTTATAAAAACCAACCCCTTTTTGAGATAATTATAGATTTACACAGTTATAAGAACTAATACAGGTATGTGAAGAACCATTTAGAGGGCATTGTTGCACAACATTACAGCAGTTGCTATAGCCAGAGTGTTTACTCTGATACACTTAAGATCTCTTATGTTGGGTTGCAGAGATGGTTCAGTGAGCGCTGACTGTTCTTCCAGAGAACCCGGGTTCAATTCCTAGCACCACACGAGTTGGAAATGCCCCCAAATCGGGAATCTGCCTGTCCAGACGCTGAAGGTTCCTGTCCCCAGTTAGGTTTTGATTGCTCAATAAAGAGCCAATGGCCAGTGGCTGGGCAGAGAGAGAGACACAGGACTTCTAGGTTCTTGGGAGAAGAAACACAGGGAGGAGAAAGAAAGATTTTCCTCAAGAAGAAGGGAATTTATGCTGCCTCTACACACATGCTTGTGGTGACATCTGTCAGAGTGTGGCTGACCTACCAGGGGCTAAAAACCTTAAAGAAAACTGATCTCCAAATGCTACCTACCCCTTCAGTTAGGGGGAGGGGCTCATGAGCCTGCTCCCCACTCTGAGCTAGAAGGTTAACTGACTTGATCTTGTACAGATCTTTTGGAGGCAACCATAGCCACTGTGAGTGCATGAGTGCAGGCAGAGGTCTTGTCGTGTCCAGAAGATAATGTTTTGTCATGTCCTTCTTAACTTCTGCCTCTTCCCATCTTTCTGTCCCCTCCTCTTCAGTGGTCCCTGAGCCTTAGAGGCAGTGTGTGACGTATATGTTCCATTTGTGGCTGAGAACTCCATAAACACTAATTCTCTGCACTTTGGCCAGCTGGGAGTTTCCTTATTCCAGGTAACAAAGGAATTTCTCAGACAAGGTCCCAGGGCTGCACTAATCTATGGGTATAGAGATGTGAATTTCAAGGGGGTTTGATACTAGGTTTATTTAGCAGTATGATAGTAGTTAGTGCACCCCTGGGCCTGTGAGCTCCTCAGCCAGGAATTCTCCTCACCGTGTCTGCAGTTACCAAGCATGTGTGTCCTCCTCAAATCCAAAGACAGGTTACTTACACCTATGACACCTATATCACTACTGCATCATGGGTATACTAGGCACCATGCCTGGCTCCCGTGGGAGTCTTAGTCCTGATCCTCAGAAAGAGATTAGCAGGGGAAATATAACTGGATATTCAGAGATGCTCTCAGATGGCAGAGATGTGCCAGGCCTGCTCGAACTCTGCAGAGTTTTGGGGCCGCCTCAGCTGCCTCCTTACACTGTGCTTCCCTTTCCAGGGGCTGGCGTCAGAGAGGATGTGTTTCTCATCTGGAGAGAGATGGAAGAAGCCTGCAGCACACTGGCTCAGGTCCGGAGCCTGGTGGACAAGGTCCCTCAGTCGGATGTGTCCCCAGCAGACTGCAGTAGGTCCTGTTTATGTATAAATTTACAGTGCAAAGGAGTCAGCAACATTGGTGGCTGGGGATGGAGGTGGAGGGGTTGGGGTCTTTCTAACAGGAGACCTCCGTAGTGTTGGGTTTAACAGGGGTCCTGCATCTGCTCCAGGGCTCAGGCCACTGGGGGAGGCGGGATGCAGAAAGTTTGCTCTCACCCCACACCACCACCGGGCAGGTGAGAAGTCATTGGACAATGCCCAGGTGTGAGGGAGCAGGGCCTGGGATCTCGGGGACTACACCAAGCCAGCTCGGTGGTCCCCAGACCTGCAATGAGGACAGGACTGTCTGGTTCTCAGGTTCTTGGACACCCCAGACTCTGCTAGGTGCTGCAGAAGAGCTGAGAATGAAGTGCCCTCCCCCCTGTAGGCTGGATCTAGCCCAGGGCCAAGGGGAAGAAGAGGGGGGATCTCCAGCTGGATCCCACTGGGGACCAAGTCCTTGGCTTGTTGGTGGGCAGCTTGGCTTGGTGGAGACTGTGGCTGGGAGCACTGAGAGGCCTTCTGTGGGAGACTAGACTTGGCTCTATAGACGAAGGCCTGTTCCATTGCTCCCCATGGCGGATCCTGGTGAAGAGAGACAGTCCGTGGTTTTAAGGCATTTGTTGTCATGGCAGAGAGGGGGATGAGTAAAACCGTACCCCACTTTCTCAGGGCGGGCCTGACGTTAAATAGCTTTTGCAGGGAGGAGTTTCTGGGAAGGGGAGTTTATTGGCTAAGCCTCCAGGCCTTAGATACCTCATTAAAATGGAGATCTGTCTTGAGGCTACGTGACCACACGTCCTCTACCTGTGTAGGGGCTTGGGGCATTGACCTTATGTGACTGATGGCCACAGACCTATGGAGAGTTGCAGCCTCGTGTCAGAAGCCTGGGGCCCAGGAGTATGGCAAAATACCTACTGTCCCTTGCAGGGTTATCCCCTACTGGGAATCCCCTGCTGGGTCATCTGGGTTTTAAACCTTAGCTCAACCAGAAACCAGGCTGCCTTTCACGGTCCTACACCGTAGTTCAGCTCTGAGGTATTGGGGAGAGTGTCTGGAGCTGTGGGGTGTGTGTGTGTGTGTGTGTGTGTGTGTGTGCTCGCGTGAGTGTGCGCATAGATATGTATACACATATGCATGTCCTCATTCCCAGAGAAGAACGGGAGTTGGACAGTAGTGAAAACCACAAAGGCAGATTCTAACTGCATGGAGCCAGAGGGGGGAACAGAGCTCGGTATGAACCTGGGTTCAGTTCTGCACATGGCACAGACATCTGTACTGTGGGTTAGAGGGATGCCCATGAATGGAAATCATTAAACTATGATGGGGTGAATAAGGAGGCTTCTGTCTGGATGGACACAACAGGATTCCTGCTGAAGGCTGGACCACGTACCGCCTCAAGTGTAGGCATGAGTCATTCCATTGAAATGTTGAACTTGATCACTTATCCGCTGGGGAGGGGATTCTGGCTGCAGCATTTTATTAATATTTGTGCTAGCTATGCAGAGCTGAACACTGGAGCCCAAAGACTGAGGGTATATAAAAGGAAGATGCACAGATGCCTAACTCAAACTTAATCAGGAGGGAAACCTTCCAAGAGCTGCATGGGATGTTTGCTTGTTTGTTTTGTTTTCAAGACTGGGCCTCTCTACACAGCCCTGGCTGTCCTGGAACTCACCATATAGACCAGGCTGGCCTTGAACTCACAAAGATTCATCTGCCTCTGCCCCCCAAGTGCTGGGATAAAAGGAGTGCACTACTACCCCAGTGAGGCATGTGTTATTTTTACAGAGACAGCAAGGCTGAGAGAACTCAGGGATGGGTCAGTTAGACTTAGCCTTGATTGCAGACTGAATCCCACCCAAACTGACTGTGGCTGGCCACCACCCACTCACCCTCACCTAACTGCAAGGAAGGCTGAATTCTCCTTGGTTCTGACCTAAGGGCACTGCTCTTCTTTGAGACTCGGGAACTTCACTGTTGAATGCAGACACAAGCCAGACTAGAAATGTAGAAGATGTGTTTAGAAGAGGGAGGGTCTGTTAGGGTTTGTATTACAAGTATTAAAAGGAAGTTATTAAAATGTACTTGCATTTCTGCCTTTAGAGACCTTTTATGCCCTAAGTAGCAATGACAGCTGTTCTGAGAGTTGACAGGAGTAGGGATAACTCAAAGATAGCCATCTTGCTGAAGACCCACATCAGCAATGGGTGACAATTCATGAAGCTGGAAGCCAGAGCTCTCTACTCAACTTGCAGGCAGTTCTATAGATCTGAGAATCCCCACTAGGCAGCTTGGGGATGGAGAGGTCTTGTGTGCCTGATAAGTTTTAGGGCCTTCCTGAGACTTATGGATTGCTTACTTTCCCAGTCTTAAAGGGCTCCCTTCCCTTGAAGATTCCCTGTGTCTTAAAGATCTTCCCCCAGCATAGAATGTTTTGATTTGAAAGAAACTGCCACATATTAATAACAGTGATGGCAAACATCTAGTGAGCACCCACTGTGAGTCAGGTGCTGCCCTAAGGGGCTGAGCCTGGCTTAGCTTATTTCATCATAAACAAACAAACAAACAAACACCTCTAGACTGAATCACTATTGTCTACATTTGGTAGGTAAGGAAGCCAAGGCCCAGTAGGATTGTGTAAATAGTCAGTGGTCACACAGCCAGCAGGGCAGAGTCTTCCGAGCCCTGTTAATTTAGCAAAGATGCTGTGTTCATCTGAGCACAGCTGTCTCAGTTACCACTGTGTCTATCCTGGTCTGATATGTTGAGAGGCTGGCCTGGTGTCTAACAGTTCTTTTCCAAAAACGGAGAAGCAAGTTCAGGGTATCTTTGCCAGTGAAGCGTAAGGAGACGACAAGGAATATTTTCTCTCTCTCTTCTTCTTATAACCAAAGCATTGTTCATAATGGCGGGCTGGAGTTTTGTATCAAGAAAGTCCTACTTACAAACCCCTACAAGGTTAGCCCAGGGGGTTCTCCTTCAGTCTTCGCTTGTTCTTCTCTAAAATGAAGAGAATATCAGTCTGGGAGATTACTGCAGACATTAAGAAAAAGATCAGCTCCCAGCAAGTCCTCTCTTTCTCGTTGGACAGAAGGGAACTGGTGCATGGATCCTCCGAATTCTTAAGTTAGTGGAGGATCTGGTTTCTTCTAGAAGGAAATAATAACAATAGCTAGCTTTATGTGTCCAGGCTTCACAAGAATCTCCCTTTCTGGCTGTCCACACAGGCTTCTGTGAGGTTCTGCAGTGCTGCTTTGGATTAAGTAACTCGCTCAAGGTGACGATGCTGACAAATGACAAAACCTTGATTGGAAAGAAATCCATCTTTGAAACTACTGCTGTCTGCCTCCTCCTGCCAGACATTCTGATTTGGTCCACGTGCACTAGTTCTTGGATATTTTGAGTCTCCTGAGGAGTAGGCTTTGACATCCCGAAGGCTACAGGATCCCCTCGTATAGCCCATGTCACAGAGGCATCGTAAATATATACAAAAGCTAATACCGCACAAAGTTTTAAAAAAGAAATGAATGACCTATGAGTCTAAAATTTGACAACAGTCTATAATACACCCTTTATTCCAACCTAACATATACATCCCCCAAAGAAAATAACTCCAACCAGACATTTAAAAAACCACTCAGACATACCATTTATATCTTAAAGGGGAAATTTGATCAAAACAATCCCTCCATTGGGTAGTCACCTAAGCCTTTACCTTAATTTGACCCCAGCATCTACAAAGAGAATGTCCGACTATCCCTTTCCCACCCAGGCCACAGTCAGTTTAGGCAAAGATCCGCATCTGCTTTGAGGGAAGGCAGCCATTCCCTCAGCCTGACTGCTCAAGGCCTAAAGGCTGAAGGAGGTGGAGGTGGAGGTGGAGGGGCAAGGAAGCAGGAGGCAAAGCTGTTGCTCCTGCTAGTTGATTGTGAGGCTGTGGGGCACAGAAGAAGAGGCCAGGAGGAGCTTGTCAAAACTTGCTAAGTTGGGAGAGTCAGAGCTGAGAGTCTAGGAAGAACAAGGCAGCTGCAGCTCACAGCATAGCTTGCCCGAATTGGAAGAAACATGAGCTCAAAGCGACATGCAGAGGCTGCTCCTTGAGGAGTCATCGACTACTGAGCAGTTCACACATGCCTGAAAGTTGTCGGACAGGTGAGGGCTATTGGAAGGAATTAGAAGAAAGAGGTATAAAGCTCACATAGCCTCAGGAGCAGAGTCCGAGAAAGCTCACATAGC
>JADRCH010000031.1:13832939-13847150 GCA_019843965.1 Rhynchomys soricoides
GCAGAGTCCGAGAAAGCTCACATAGCCTCAGGAGCAGAGTCCGAGAACTTTGTAACTCTTGGAGCAATCAGACTACTTGGAAAGGTCTTAGGCTAAAGCTAGGGAGCCATGAGGTCCAAGTGGAGCGTTGCTCTGGGTACTCCTCAGAATCCATCAGAGTGAGACAAGAAACAGACAGTTTCTAGGTAACACAGCTCCATCTCACAACAGCGCTCTGAGACATTTACATAGAGCACAGAACTGTCCAGCATGCACCAAGATCAAATCCACAATGCTTGGTATTCAGTCAGAGATTACCGTGCAGGGAAAGAAGCAAGAAAGGGTCACCTTTAATGGGGGTAGGGAGAGGAGAGAGAGAGAGAGAGAGAGAGAGAGAGAGAGAGAGAGAGAAGAGAGAAGAGGAGAGGAGAGAGAGGTGAGAGAAAATCATTTGGCCAAAATGGACAGGGAGAGGCAGAATGTCGTGGAAGCTGAGGGAGATGTTTTGGTAATGGATCTCTGGGCTGGCTAGCCTTTTCATAAACTTGATACAACCTAGAGTCATGTGGGGAGGGGGATCTTTAAAGAATTGCCTTTATCATACTGACTTATGAGCATGTTAATTGATATAGGAGGGCCCAGCCCACTGTGGGCTGTGTTTTCCCTAAGCAGGTGGACCTGGGCTGTATACTAAAGTAACTGAGCAAGCTAGAGAAAGTGGGACAGTAAGCAGTGGTCCTCTGTGGCCCCTGCTTTGGCTCTTGTCTCCAGATCCCAGCTCTGAGTTCCTGCCCTGTCTTCCATTGAAAATGGACTATAAGCCGGGCAGTGGTGGCGCACGCCTTTAAACCCAGCACTTGGGAGGCAGAGGCAGGCGGATTTCTGAGTTCGAGGCCAGCCTGGTCTACAGAGTGGCCTCGGGACAGCCAGGGCTACAGAGAAACCCTGTCTCGAAAAACCAAAAAAAAAAAAAAAAAAAAAGAAAATGGACTATGATATAAACATATAAGCCAGCTGAATGCTTTCCTCCCCCAGATTGCTTTGGTCAGTGTTTTTTTTATCACAGCGATAGCAAGAAAACTAGGTGGACTGGCCTTCACCACTGCTCCTATTCTAAGTAGCACAGAGTAAGATGCCTCCTTGATTGGCGGAAGGAGAAAGAATTAAGCCCAGACCTTAGACTTGAAACCCCAGTACAGATCTGCCAGAGCAAAACAGCATTGGGCAAAGCTATGTGATACCTGCAGCCAGCCCACTACCTGTCGAATGGGTAGCTGGAACTGTGTTGGGCCAGGTGCCTGACTCTTTCCATCACCCCTACTTCAACCCCAGCTGCAGAGCAAGAAGGAAGACTTACCACACCATGGGGAGGGGCCAAGCACAACTATTACCAAGCCAGTGCTTAGAGATGGAGTGCTAAGCCGTTGTACCACCACCTGGTAGAGACTTGTGCCCCCAAGGGACATACTTGAGTTTCAGGTTACATCTCTGGCAGCTGTGTGATGGGCCTCAGGTACCAAGACTGTGTGGGTACTTGAAGCTGTGAGACTCAAGGGTCGCTTAACTTACCATATGCCGAGATCATTAGGAGAACACAATCACCAACATTACCCGAACCACAGACTACATAGCATGACCCAAAATCCCATTTGTTGCAGGCAATTGGAATCGCAAGATTTTGTCCCAGAATTGAGTGCTCAGCTGGTCAAACCTAATCCTAGGCATATTCCAAAGGCCTCAATTGTAGGCCAGTGTATGGGACCTCTGTAACAGTCATAGTGCTAGAAGACATGTCCCCATGGGACACTTGGACCTCTGTCCCAGCTGGCATCGCCTTTGGTAGTTGCAATGGTCATGAATCAGGGATTCACCTCATTGACTGGTATCCCATAGGCGTGTGTGCCTTGGCAATAATCTAGTCATTAGGCTGGTCCTGGCAGCTTATTGGCTTAGGTTGTAACAGGTTGGTGGCAATGGTGGCCATAGTTGTGACTAGGAAGCCATAGCCTGAGACTAATCACTCACTGTGATTATATCCAGAGCCAGACAGAATCCTCCAATGTCTGACCTCAGGCTGGTGACTGTGAAAGAGACCTGTGGTCCTTTCTAGGTCACAGGAGTGGCTTGTGAGGACAGCTAGCCCACTTGTCTTCATTCTTTTTGAGCAACGCACAATTGGCATAGTCAAGAGATCTAGGCTTGGGTTGCCCTTTGTTGATAAAGCAATGAGTACATTCTGATGACAAACTCATCCTTATTTTTACCTGGGTGCCACCCAGGTAAATTATGGAAGTGACATATGACTCCATATGTGTCAACATGCATCTAGCAGGCGTGTCCAACCTTTGGACATTGAGACACGGTGTCGTCATCCACAAGACTTGTGCTCAAGAAACACATGATCCATTTACCAAGAAAAGTGCACACACACACACACACACACACACTCATTCTTTACGTTTTATTTATTTATTTATTTATTGAGTATGGATGTTTTGTCTGTAAGTACGTCTTTGCACCCCATGCATGCCTGGTGCCCAGGGAGGCCAGAGGAGAGCATTAGGTTCCCCAGGGGCTGAAGTTACAGATGTCTACAAACCACCATGTGGGTGCTGGGAACTGAACCTGGGTCCTCTAGAAAAGCACCCAGTGCTCTTAAGCACTGCACCATCTCTTCAGTCCCCCACAGTGTTTTAAACAAGTTTCTGATCTCATGTCGGGTTGCATCATAGCCATCCTGGATGGTGACACCTGAGGCTTTCAGGAAACCATGACATCATACATGGCAAGTAAACAACTTACTTTTGAATAACCAGTGGATCTAGGATAAAAATCAAGAAGGAAATTAATTTTTTTTTCCCCTGAAACAAAAGAAGAGGGAGGCACAGCCTATCAAAGCCTATGGCAAAAGTGGTGTCAAGGTGGGCATCAATAGCAATCTGTGCTCTGTGAGAGAAGTGCAAAGATTTGAGACAGCCTGTCACTGCACCCTTTCCCCCCCTCCCCAGGAGCTAGAGATGAGAGTGGTAGCCAAACCCCACATGAATATGAAGAACTGAGCAGAGAGAGTAAACCCCACCAAAGGTCTGCAAACCAGACAAACGCTGACTTAGACCAAGTAAGAAAGGACAGGAGGCACCAATGAACGAGGCCAGAGAGTGGCAGGGGAACATTACTACTGACACATCAGAAAGGTTGGGTGTGGCTGAGGTCACCACAAACAACCCCACATAAACAAACCCGAGAACCTGAAGGAAATGGACAGATTCCTAGACAAGAGTGGCTTAAAAGAACAGAAAATCTAAATAAACTAACTACGAGAACCTATTAATGGCTGTTTGTAATATACCAACACCTGGCTATGTACCAAGAGGCAAATCCTATGTCCCTCTCTTAGGACATAGTACAGATACAGCACGCCCACTTTCGGCACCTCTATCCAGCATTGCTCTGGAAGTCTGAGCCAGAACAAATCATTGAAGGGAAAACAACGGACATTCAGTTAGGAACCTGGTGAGCTCTAGATTCAATGAGAGATTCTGTCTCAAAAAATCAATCAATCAGTCAATCAATCAATCAAAAAGCTGATAGAAGATATTCAATATTGGCTTTTGGCTTCTACACACGTGCGTGTACACACACGTACACACTCACAGGCAAAGCACTTGTTTAGACAAACAGAAGTTGAGTTTCTCATCAGCACATGCTCTTGACGAAGTGATATCTGTCGCCTGAAGTTAGACTATGACTGGCTGAGGTCGTGTACGTTAGGTGCAAACAAGCACCACGATCACATATGATACAACAAAGGAGGTGAAATGAGCTGAACACAAAACCTTGTAGAAAAAAAAAAAAAAAAAAGGAAAAGAACAGAAAGCAGGTATGGCCGACAGGAAACAGCAGGAAGGCGAGCATAAACCCAGCCACATGCTGCTCACGTGTACTGGTTTCCACAAGCTAAGTGTGTAACTGGTTGTTGGGGTCAATCATGCCTCCATACAGGGCTACTGATGAAGTACAGGAGGGGGTGCTGACTGCTCAGAGGTCCTGGGCACATTCACCAGGCCACTCCCTCTGTGTAGGATCCAGGCAGGATTCTTAAACAAGAATATGGCCTCCTTTGTCATAGGAGAGTAAATGGTTTTTTTCAAACTTGAGGAAGCAGAACTTTTTTTTTTTTTTCCTTGATTATGCTACAGCCATTTTAAGGACTCTTCATTTGAGATCTTCTACACAAGCATCTGTGACCCATTAGAGATACGGAGCCTCAACACGCTGGGTGGTCATGCTTTAATCACAAACAACGAGTGCCCAAGATCTGACTCTGATTATTGACTTGTTTCAAAATATCAATTTGATGTCGCCAGGCTAAGGGCTCTTTCAAGCTCTTCAGACAAGGCGTGAGAGTGTTTATGGGACCAATGGAGAAGGAAGATGGTCACTTTGGGTGTTAAATAACCAACAAGATTTTGTTGTAGTCCTGAGTGGCATTGAGACACAGAGAAATGCAGTCAGAAATGTACTAAAGCTAGCTCTGCTCATTGCTGCCACGTGCCTCTTGATAAGACGCTATCTGTGCCAGTTTCTAAACAAGCGAAATGTGAACAGTCCAGAAAGCTAAGTTCAAAAATGCAAAGAGAGCTGAAGAGATGGTTCAGTGGTTAAGAGAGAGTGTGCTCTTCTGTAATGAAGGCCATATAACACTGGGGAAAAATGGATTCATAAGGGCCAAGGTGTAGTGGCACAGACCTGTAGTTCCAGTATCTTGGGAGGCTGAGAAGGGAAGACAGCAACTTCAAAATCAACTGGGGCTCCAAAGTGAGTTTCCATTGAGCCAGGACTGCACAGAAAAACTCTCTAAAAACATAGAGGCATAAATTCATGGAATGACCCAGAACAAATCTATGTACTTACCGAAGATTTATTTTTGACAAGGGTGTCAGGAGATTTCAATATGGGAAAAATAACCTTCCAATATGAGAGGGCATAGGAACATGCACCTCAGTATAAAAGCTAAATTATAATACTTTGGAACAAACCTACACACAAATGCATATCACCTTAGGCTCAGCCGCATTTTGCCTGTTAGCACTAGAAAGAGCAGCGGAAATAAGATAAAAGGGACCATGGTGGTTTGAATGAGAGTGGCCCTCACAGGCTCACATGCTTGAATGCTTGATCCCCAGCTATTGGCACTGTTTGGGAAGGTTTAGAAGGCATGGCTTTGTTGGAGGAGGTGTGGCTTTGTTGGAGGAGGTGTGGCTTTGTTGGAGGAGGTGTGGCTTTGTTGGAGGAGGTGTGGCTTTGTTGGAGGAGATGTGGCACTGGGGGGAGCTTTTGAGATTTCAAAAGCCCATGCTAGGAAGCCCAGTCTCACTCTCCCTCTCTACCTGCAATTTGAAGGTTAGATGTGAACTCTCAGCTCATTGTCCAGCACCATGCCTCCATGCCTGTCACCACATTCCCCACCATGATGGTTGTAGACTAACCCTTAGAAGCTGTAAGCAAGCCTCATCAAATGCTTTCTTCTATAAGCTGCCATGGTCATGGTTATCCCCTTGTAGCAGCAGAACAGTAGCTAAGACCAGGACCTCAGAAATGCATCTGCTTCACGCCTCAGTGGACACTATGGAGAAAAGGGGATGACCCAAGAATGGAAGTATTTAGAAACAAGATGTTTGCTAAGAATCTAGGTCAGTGGTTCTCAACCTTCCTAATGCTGTGACCCTCTAATATGGTTCCTCGTGCTGTGGTGACCCCAACCATAAAATTATCTCATTGCTACAATAGAACTGTGATTTTGTTACTGCTATGAATCATACTGTAAATATCTGATACATAGCCTCCAAAGGGGTCCCGACTCACAGGTTGAGAACACTGCTCTAGATGAAGGAAATCAGAAGGATAGTTACCATTTGTGAATAAATGACTGCTAACCTAGTCTTCATTGCACATTTATGTGGCACTCATGTGTTCCCTTTATAGCCAAATCCCGAGTTGGTCTCTAGATCTTGCCACAACCTGGCTATTTATTGTTGCTAGCAGTGGCCTTTTGAGGCAGGGTTTCTCTGTGTAGCCTCAGCTGTCCTGGAACTCACTCTGTAGACCTGGCCTTGAACTCACAGAGATCCACCTGCTTCTGCTGGGATTAAAGGTGCCACCCCACCTCCACCCCCACCCTCACCTCTGCTATTTTTAACAATTTTTAAAGACGAAAGTTTTTTAAAAAATTGTAGGTGTATAGGTTATTTTTTGTCTGGCCACTGTACGTTCCTGGTACCTTTGAAGTCCAGAAGAGGATTTCAGATAGTCATTTACTACCATGTGGGTGCTGTGATTTGAAAACAGGTCCTTTTAACTGCTGAGCCATCTATCTCCCAATCTCTCTTTTAAGAAAGTTGTTGCTTAAGGTACAGGTTGAGGTAAAGCCGCCTCAGCGGTCCTCAGCTTTGCCAGCTGAAATGATTGCTGAGCTGTGGGCTCATCAAATCCCACTGACTGTGATTCCCCTCCCACTCCTGGTCATGTTTTCTTCACAGCGATGTTCAGGGTTGTCCCTGAACTGACTACTGATCCCCACTGAAGAGCCGTTTGCAGCAGGTGTTATGACTTAGAGTTCCCCTGAGCTGCCCCACTCCCAGCTGAGATGCTGCTTGCATGGAAAGCCATTTCTCACGCACCCTCCAGACAATGAACAGAAGAAAAACTGGGGAAAGCGTGGACAGAAGGTGCTGATTCCCCCACCGAGTTCCTTCGTATTTACCGCTTTGCTTCCTTTTTAAACCTGCTTCTTTGCTGCCTCATCTCTTTCTCCCACTTTCTTCTTCACCCTCAGAGGACTGTAGGAATTAGTGACCCTGGAATTGGAATAAGCAAATCAGGCGAGCAATA
The DNA here is from genome assembly GCA_019843965.1 of Rhynchomys soricoides. Taxonomy (NCBI): domain Eukaryota; kingdom Metazoa; phylum Chordata; class Mammalia; order Rodentia; family Muridae; genus Rhynchomys; species Rhynchomys soricoides. The sequence goes on from JADRCH010000031.1 coordinate 13,839,810, forward strand.
GAACCCTTCTTTGCAATGGAAACAATACTTTGATTCATCAGAATTAACAAGAAGGAGGAAACAAACAAACAAAAATCAACTTGCAGTATTCCCAGGGTCTGGGGGACAGGCCTAGAGCTCCCTGGCATTCCTCTTCAACATCCCTTAAAGTTAAGGGTTACAAATCCTAACAGGCTGTTATCTGACATTCCATTCAGAACAGAGACTAAAACATCCTGCTCGGCTCAGGCCCACACTTGACATTAGGCTCCTCGGTGCTCCCACTGGGCCTCAGCCCCCAGGTGTAGTGCCCAGGACACCACATCTTCGAAGAGAAGCCACTTTGGGGTAATGGTGGGTTTCTGCCTTCCACCTCCCTCCTCCAGGCTGATACCCATGAGGTGCCGTGCACATGCTGTCAGCGCTAGATGCTTTAACAAATGTGCACTAGCAGATATATCAGATAAGCACAGAGATGTACGCAACTGCTCATGTCATACTGTCACCGCCTGTTCCCCTGCCTCTGCCCAGAGCAGGCTTCACCCCACCTTCAGAGGAACCACATGTGTGCTGAGGGGGTCACCCACCTCATCAGTGGGAAGGACTGGACTGTCCTAGAGTCACTGTCCTTCTCCCTCGTTCCCAGCTGTCCTCAGTTCTGTCAAGACCCTCCCTCCCTCCCTCTCTCCCTCCCTCCCTCCCTCTCTCCCTCCCTCCCTCCCTCTCTCCCTCCCTTCCAGTGTGTATTATGCTCTGGTCTGTAGACCACAAGCCCTCCACAACACCCTTGACAGAAAGGCTCGGGTTTCCTAATAGCAGGATTGGAATGGATCCTGTTTGTGGTGAGCCCCCCTTGCTCATGCTAAAAAACGTTTAAAACAAGGTCATCAGTAATCCCCAAGTTTTTAGGTTCCCCCCCCCCCCCCAGATTTTTGCACAAGGAGCCCTCTTTCTGAGTGGCAGCTCAGTGCTCAGTGGGGGGCATCGGTGCTCAGTGGGGGCAAAGCACGTGGAGTTCACTGTGAGAGTCATCAGATCGATGATGCCCTGTCTGGAAACTGAGTGTGTTCATTGACTGACAGTTCCCTGAAGACGTCAGGAATGAGGTGGTAGTTGAGTAGCTTTCAGTGGACGAGGGTAGAGGGTGCAGTTTGGGGGGCAGTAAATCCTTGACAGGATCTGACTTTGAGGATAGAGGCACGAGTGGCAGAGGGAGTGGTGATGGATGAGCCGTACCCAATATCATTTTTTACAGAGACCCTGGTTAAACCATGACAGTTTTCAAAAGTGTTAGTAAGCATGGCTTCATGCTTGGAAAATGTTCTGAGACTGACCAGGAGGACAGAGAGGACCAGGCAGGGAAATTCTGTGCTTCCCTCCTCGGAACTGCAAGGCACCTTTAGCAATCTGTCAAGCAGATGAGGAGGACCCTGTGATCAGCATCACCGTGAGCTCACACCTCTGCAGTGAGGGAAAGCCCTGAAGGTGAGGACTCACACAGACTCCTAATTAAAATAACCGCAGGAGAACTGAGAAAGGATCCCTCTGTCAGTGCTGCTAGTGAACAGATGCTGCCCCTCTCCTTCCCCTCCTCAGGCTAACGAGGCTCTGTCACTAATTGGTGTAATTAGCAGTGAATGAACAGGAAAACCCGCTTTGCTCTCCCCTCCCCTCTCCTGCTCTGATGTGCCTGAGCTCTCTGCTTTGAATGCTCCGCTGCCACTGATGCCCTCTATGAAGCTCAGGTTGGGAGGGGCCTTCAACACCTTTCAGAGAGTAATTGGGAGCCTGGCTCCTGCCCAGAAGCATAAGCAGCTTCACCCTGCATCCTGCAGGAACCTGGAGGGTGAAGGTTCGGCTCGAGCTCTTTAAACAGTTTTGATGACTTCCAGAAGGTTCTTTTTGTCATAATTTGGACTTATGCTTGATGAAGGGCCTTCATCTTTTTCTAAGAAGGTAGCTCCCCAAAACAGAGCAAAAGGATGTGTGTTCGTGTTGCCATGGAAATCATTGAATGAAAAATTCATTTCCCATCTCACTGGTCGAACAGGGAAGAGGAAGGAAAGGAACCAGCTTCATAGGCAGGAACAAAGAGGTGTCCAAGACACAGAGAGTAATTAACGACTGGAGAAATCCCAGGACAGTTTCTTCAAGGAGGCTGATCTCCCCATAAAACCCAGCTACATTTTCCTAAATTTAGGGGCTTGCAGTGGAGCCAGGAACTCTCTAGGGAAGCCCAAGGGGCTGGATATCCCAGGAGGCATCTGATTTGAATTCCTTGAGAAAGGTTGTGGTTTGTGTGGAAGCCACCTGCTGGCATTCAGGACACTACTCAGAGGGGCTTTGGGTGCCATATTGGCTTAAAATTCGAAAAGCAAAAGCCAGCTTCTTTGACCACTTCTGACTCTAGTAGGTTTCTAGGTGAGTTCTTTCAAGGTGTTGGACTAAAATATGAGAACATGGTCATCTGACACGCGTGTGGGCAGCGTCTTTACATAGTACTGAGACCTGGTTGGCTCCAAGCTGTTTTATTTCCCCTGGTTCTGTTCTAATTATATGGCCCCTTAAATATGGCAGGCCTGTAGTCATTTAATCTTTCATTTAAAGATTTATTTTTTAATATTGCTTTTTAATGTGTGTTTATTTATTTTATGTATATCAGTACATTGTAACTGTCTTCAGACACACCAGAAGAGGACATCGGATCCCATTACAGATGGTTTTGAGCCACCATGTGGTTGCTGGGAATTGAACTCAGGACCTCTGGAAGAGCAGTCAGTGCTCTTAACTGCTGAGCCATCTCTCTAGCCCTTAAAGATTTATTTTATTTTTAAAAAGTGTGTGTGTGTGTGTGTGTGTGTGTGTGTCGGTAGATTTGGGTCCTCTGCAAGAACAGTACATGCCACTAACCACTGAGTATCTCTGTAATCCTGTAGTTGCTAGCTTTTGTCAACTGGATACAAACTATAGTCACCTGGGAAAGGGGAACCTCAAATAGGGAATTGCCTCTATCAGCTCTGCCTGTGGACAAGTCTGTGGAGCATTTTCTTGATTAAAGGTTGATGTGAGAGGGTCTAGCCCACTGTGGACGATCCCACCCCGAGCAGATGGTCCTGGGTTGTCTAAGAAAGCAAGCAAGGTGAATGAGCCTTGGACACAACATTCCTCTGTGGCTTCTGCTTCAGTGTCTACCTTGAGTTGAGTTCCTGGGGTGGTTCTCCAGATGATGGGCTGTAAACGGTAAGCTGACACACACCCTTCCAGATAGTTCAGTGGTTTGTCCCAGCAACAGAAAGCAGAGTGGGACAAGCCCAGGGGCTACCCTTTAATGACAGTCAGTGCCTTGAAGTCTCAGACTCTGAGGGCTGAACCAACCATGAATCAAAGATATTTAAGAAAAAAAAAAAAAAAAAAAAGCAACTGCCCCAGAAGTGTGCAGGTTTGTTTGCCGTTGTTCCTGAGACAGTACAGGACAGCAACCATGTGCACTTGTTGCTTGTGTCGGGGGTTACATGTGATTTAGAGGTGATTTGAAGTGTACAGGAACATGTATGTAGGCTTTGGGCAAACACTACATCATCACAAGGAATTTGAGCAGTGTCTGATTTGAGGTACTCATAGTGGGGCCCTGATCCAAACCTTCCTAGATATTGGATCAAAACTGGTGCAAAATCTTGGTCTCCATCTCAGACCTCCTGACTCTCATGCATGTTGCTGGAGAGTTCAGAAGCCACTGATACTGAGAACTGCCTATGAGAAACCCCATTGCCACCCTGGGGACCAAACACCTACCACATACACACGTTTTGAGAGTCCGGGTGCACTCTCAAAACGGATCTACACTGTATCACTAGTTTTACGTGTATTATGCCTAAGTCATAAAGTAGGTCTGTAGAAATTCAGGCATCAGGAGTCCCACTAGCTAACAGTTTGCTAAAAGAGAAGTTCCCTGTTCTCCATACTGAGTAGAAGGGATTCATTATTTCAATGGCCTGGCAGCATAGAATACATTTCCAATAAATATAAAATCAGATTCCCCAACAAGGCCGAGAGGATACCGTCTTCCATCTGCTGGTAAAGAGATTTGTTTGAGCTCAGAGTGGTAAAACGGGTGAATTGCATTTGAGCCACTTGCCTAAGATAGTAGATGGCACAGCCAAGACTTGAACCCAGAGCTCCTGACCCTGTATGCAATGCCTTCCTGACACATGGCTTTGGTCTCTCAGCCAGAGCCATCCTTGCATGAGGTCAGTTCACACTCATAGAGGAGGGAATGAGGAGAAAAGTAAGAGCCCTGCTGCAGCTTATTTCCTGAAGGGAAATGTGGGCTCTGTTGTCTAGCTGTGGGAATGGTCCAGATCGGCAAAAATGAGGCTGGGGTGTTGGAGGAACCGCTTACGCATCCTGAGTGGTTGATGAACTATGATTCCAGAACCAACGCCTGTTGAGAGTAAGGAAAATGCAGAAGACACCTGGGACTCCCAGAAGTGGCTCCAGAAGTACGGGTTGAAGGCTCAGAAGCTGACCTTTTATGATGTCCTCGCCGATTGCTCCTTCCGCCATGCTGACGGAGTTGTTGATATAAAGGCCAAACCAGAAAATGAATCTGTGCAAACCAGTGCGGTAGGTGAACAGTGGTGGGGTTGTGAGCCTTCTCTTGGTGTCTGAGGCAGGCGGTGAGGCCTCCCTTGGATCAGAAGCCGAAGGCAGGCCACACTGAAAGATGGCAGGGGAGGGAATCAGCTAGGGTTTCCATGACAAAGCTGTCCTTCTGCTTCCTGGACTTCTCCACCCATGGGAGTAGTGAGAGCTGGGGCTTGGCTCTACATGTTTAGTCTGTTCTGAGTGGATATGACTGAATCCTTGATGGTAGGTGCTTAATGAACAAAAGCTTATATTTAGCTCCTACTTTTGGAGGTCTAATGTCAGGGAGGTACTATCTTTTTGGCCTCCGATACAGCCCCCCAGCTCCTAGCTGTGCCACATAGAAGCAGAAAGAGAAACAGCCACGAACAGAAGGGGATCAGATGCATTGGCGACTTCATTGTGCAGCGGACGGTGCTAGTGAGTGCCCACACTGTAAGAGCAGCATTACTGCCGTCATTGGCAGTCCCCCATCATCTCGCACTAGACTCTGCTTCCACACCGCTCAGCGCTGCCACACTGAGGACTGCCACAGACACTTTTGGAGGCCCACTCAAATGCCCAAGCTATGACCACAGTTAGAAGTATATTACACCCAAGCCACCAGCTGGACCAATAGAAATTTAAACCTTGAAAGTGCCTGGGTTTTCTTATGTCAGAGGAGAGACTCTTTGTTTGTATTGAAAAGAAAGGAGAAGCTGCTAGTGAATGTGTAAAGAACCAGGCATCTCTATGACCCTCTTGAATTTCCAGTATCTTAAAGATGCAGTACTCCAGTGAGCATCTGCCAATATACAGTGGATTTCCAGTAAACATAAAATTGGATTCTCCAAAGAATCATGGTACCTGACAAGTATGTTTCAAGCTCTGAAAGATACAATTCCATTGTACCAAATGCCATCCACAAGGAAGCTTCTCACAGTATCTGATTCCGGCTGCCAAGGACCAAATTATTCTCAGTGCCAATGGTTTCTAAACATTCCTATCATGTGTTTGAATCCTTAGGTCCGAGGTGGGGACCAGGGTTTTATATCATGTATGTCCTAGCTAGCCCATTTTGTGTTGTTATAGCAAAACATCCAAGGTCAGGAAGTTTATAAGGGAAAGATGCTTCCTTAGCTCACAGTTCTGGAGGCCAAAGGGTCTGGTGTAGCATCTGCTGAGTTTCCTGTGCAGGCATCATGTTGTATCAACTCACAGAAAAGAAGGGAAGTAGGCACTGGTAGAAAGAACATATAGGTCAGATGGAAGGTGTGGGAAGGAAAGGGGGATAGGTGTGGCAGCAAGGGGTATAGGCGTGGCAGCAAGGGGGATAGGCGTGGCAGCAAGGGGATAGGCGTGGCAGCAAGGGGGATAGGCGTGGCAGCAAGGGGGGCAGGTGTGACAGCAATGGTGGATGTTGGTTTTTCCGAGTTGACAGGATTTAGAATCACACAGCAGAAAATATGAGAGAGTTTCTAGATTGGGTTAAGTGGGGTGGGAAACCTCCCCACATGTAAACAAAGCCATCTGGAATGCAGACACCACCTCATCACCCATTCAGGGACCAAGGTTCTAGGCCGGATAAACAGGAGAAAGTAAACTGAGCACTAGCAGCCATCTCTCTCTGCTCCCTGGCTGTAGACCCCTCACACTCCTGCTTCTATGACCTCCCCACCGTGATGGACCACTCTCATACCATGGGCCAAAATAAACCCTTCCTTCCTCAACTTCGGTTTGCCAAGTATCTGTGACAGCAACAAGAATAACCCGGCAGGGAGGCTGACCTGCTTTGCAGCAGTCCACTCTTAGAGTAACCAGTCTACTTCTGAGCCACCTAACACTCCTACAGAGATCCTTGAGTGTTTATTAATGACCTCATCACCTTTTAAAGGCACCGACGCCTGGTATGGCCATGTTGGGGACTAAGGCTCAACATGGTTGGGACAAATTGACATTCAAACCATGGCAAACACCCAGGAGAGGGTGGAGATGGTAGTGGACCAACGGCTGGCTACACATTGAGAAATAATTATCCCTGTCTCGGAAAAAAAGAAAAGAAAAGAAAGAAAAAGAAAAAGAGAAATAATTATCTATATGTGTAGAGCAGGGACGACCCCAATACTCGGTGTAAACTGTTGATAAGTACAGAGAAACTGAGCACTGTCACAGTCTGAAGCAGAGACATCAGTGTCTCTCTCTCTCTCTTTCTCTCTCTCTCTCTCTCTCTGTGTATTTCTAAATGAAAACTTAGTCATGTATGACCTCCTGAACAGGGCAGAATGATGTCCACAAAGCCAGACGACCATGCTGGGAAGGGAAAGCCGTGAATGAGATTTCCCTCATGCTGCAGTAACTCTTCCTGCCTCCAAGGACACTCCAGGAAGCGAGCGTTGTGTCCAGACTGCCTCCTTCTAATTCAATTTATATACTGTGTGTGTTTGCGTGTGTGTTTGCATGTGTGTGTGTGTGTGTGTACGTGTGTGTGTCTGTGTGTTTGTGTGTATGTATGTTTGCATGTGTTTGTGTGTGTGTATGTGTGTGTACGTGTGTGTACGTGTGTCTCTCTGTGTGTACGTGTGTGTGTTTGCGTGTGTATGTTTGTGTGTGTGTACATGTGTGTGTGTTTGTGTGTATGTATGTTTGCATGTGTTTGTGTGTGTGTGCGTGTGTGTATGTGTGTATACGTGTGTGTATGTGTGTGTGTACGTGTGTTTCCGTGTGTGTGTTTGTGTGTGT
>JADRCH010000031.1:13847160-13875122 GCA_019843965.1 Rhynchomys soricoides
TGTGTGTGTGTGTGTGTGTGTGTGTGTGTGTGTGTGCCGAGGATCAGCCTTGGTTTGGAGAGGGATTCTGAGAGAAAGGGTTTGAGAGCAGCGAAACAAAGGACTGGAGGTCAAGTCATGGGTTATAAGCTAACGGACTACGTTCTGCTCAAGACAGCTTTCCAGATTGCTCCACTTTCTGCTTTTTCTGGAAATCTCCAGACAGCTTCTCTTCCCCCCCCCCCCAATTCTAAAAACTCTCTGGAGCCCTCTTGCTTATTAAAAGCCCAGTCTTTTATTTATTTATCAATCCAGTCTTTACCCCAGGTTCCATTTTGATTGGCCCCTGAATCAGCATCCCATGACCGAAGCCCCTTGATTCTTAGAAAGAGACAGCAAACACAAGCACAGAAAATAAGATAGCTGGGGGGGGGGGACCCCGCCCTCAAATTAACATTCCTACCACACCTGGCCAAGACCTAAGCTTGCAGGCTGACCTTGAACTCAGAAGTCTGCCTGTCTTTGTATCTTTCTGACAAGCTGCCTCACAGTGCAGCTGCCTCTTTTCCTTCTGATTCTCCGGGATGTCAGTGCCACATTTCTCTATCCCCTCTCCTGATGGTTTCCTCCTCCACTCCGCTTTCTGCTGAGGTAGGAATGCCTTTGACCTCGTTATTATAAAGAACTGCAGACATAGCCTGTGCAATCAGTTCTAACCACGCCTCTTAGATTACTCTTCTAGAGCATTTCTTCTGTGGCTTGACACCTCCCCCATGTCGGCCTCCCTGGGCTCTGCAGGTTATTATTCCTGCCACGTTTCTGCTGTCTCTGTGCATGAGTCCCTCACACACATCCTCAGAACTTTATCCTGTCTTAGGTTATTTCCTGTATCCAGCACAATCCCCAAGCTATTTAATTCTAGGTTTGTGTCATTTCTTGTGGACGGCAGTTGACTGCGCTAGAACAATCAGGAGGCAAGCACTCAGCTGTGATGCTCAGTTTTGCTTTGGATGAATGCTCCTGCCCCAGAGAGAACTGACCTTGCTTCTGTCTAACACCCTCCACATATAAACTCATCTGTCACATCCCCCTCCCCTGTTTACTTTAGACCCTCAATGTCGCCCCCACTTCTAGAGTCTTCCGTCAGCTGATAAGTGTGCATGTGTGTGTGTAGCTCAGAGGCCAGTATCATGTGCAGCATGTTCTTGTTTGCTTTCTGTCTTATTTCTTCTTTGGAGACAGGGTCTCTTACTGGACCAGAAGCTCATTGATTTGGCTTGGCTGGCTGGCCAGCAGTACCCAGGATCTGTCTACCTCTGTCATCCCTCCCCCAGCCAGCATGCAGTCACAAGTATGCTGCTGTGCCCCACTATTTACATGAGCACTGAGGGATCTGAACTCAGGTCTCCATGCTCATGCACTTGGCCAGCTGAGCCATCTCCCTGGGGTACTGTATGATATCTGTTAACAGCCATGCATTTGATAGATTTTTGATGTTTGATAGACCGTGCACGGATTCTCATTCCATCCGAGTGACCCGAGCGACTACTGCTGGTGTTTGCCTCTGCCTGCATGCATCTGCTTCATTCCTCTAGAGAATGTGACACAATCCCTTTCTCTAGCCCTGCAGTTCTGTTCCATGAGCTCTCGAATCTTCCCCAGCCATGCAGAGTCCCCTCAGCTCCATGAAAACTGGGGTATATGAATCTTTAAATTCAGGGATCAGTTCGAATTCTCTAACCCCTTTGTCCCCTCCCCCTTCCTTCCAGCTCCCTTCCCCCATCGTCTCTTTTCCCTTCCTCTTACAGGGATTCTCTTGCCTCTCTCCCACACAGATGGGATCACACAAGTGCTTTGACCTTGCCCATGACCTCTAGCATAGGGCTGTCTCTGGAACCAGGGAGCAGAACGTGTTTGTTGAATTTAGAAATGAATGGTCTCACTGTGGAGATGTGCATGAGCTAAGAGATGTATGAATAAGATGGAGATGGAGTGCTACCTGGCTACGTTTCTTCCTCGAATAGTTTCTGAGTGGTCTTGTTATTAGTGTTAGCCCCAATGCCCATGTCCTGGGATTCTCCACAGAACAGGTTCATCCATATCCCAATACCACATCCCAATGTTGTTAGAGAGACAGCAGTGAATGGCAGAGAAAGATTCCACCAACATGTCTGCTGTCACATAGTGAAGTACAGACCGAGGGAGTCTGTCTCTGGAGTACCGACCTGAGCTGTAGGCTTAAGCAGAGGAAGAGCTGGGGCAAAAGGGAAAGGGCTGTGTACTTCAGCCGTCGGGCAAACTGGACCTGGTTAACCTTGTTTCTCTTCTGCTTCTGTGAGGTTTGGAGTTGTTAGTGTGAGAAGCTTCCTGCCTAAGGGGCAAGAGGCATCTCATTATGGGGTCACATGACTTGGAGGCCCCACTGTTCCTGGAATCCAGAGTAATTACAGGCTTACTGGACACCTTCTGGTGCGTTTTTGGATAGTTTTAGTGGGATCTGGACAGGGCATTGCGCAGTGAGATCTTTCAGTTGCTCTCATCGTTATCCTTGAAGGGAGGAGCAGTGTTAGGCATCCTTAGGTTTTACTCAGACTCAACTCTGGAGATCAGCGTGCCAACATGCTGACTTACCAGGTGATGGACTCAGGAGAGACAGATACAAAATGGAGGCAGAGATGTCCAGATTTCATTCCGTATTTAGTTATTTTGTGAGCCCAATTGAAGAGTCATTTTTTGTTTGGTTTCAGCAAAAGGAGTTTCTAAGCTATAGCCCCCAACTTTTGTCCTTTTCTTAGGATACCAATAAGAAGACAATCCATGCCAAATACTGCAGCAAATTCATCCATGTCCCCTGGAAGGATGGGAGCTTGGTCCATGTCAGCATCACCAAGGAGAAATGCAAGCAGTGCAGGGAGAGAATCCACACAGCCCTGGACAGGATCCAAAGGAGGTTGGTATAGTTGTGCGTGGTCACTAGTGATCCAGTCGCTCGTGAAATGCAGGTCGATGTGACGTAGAAAAAGCTTAGCCCAGGGAAGTGGCCAGTCGACACAGTTAAGTCAAAGCTTCCGTCAGTAATTATTGAGGAGATTGTTAACTACAAAGGAAGAGACTAGCATTCAGGTTTCACCAGAGGCAGAACAGGAATGTGTTATTGTGTGTGCATAGTACAGGTACACATGTACATGTGTGTATGTGGTAGGGGGACAGCAATGGAGCTTGATGTCCGGTGTCTTCCTCGCCATCTTAATGTTTGAGACAGTTTCTCACTGAACGTGGATCTCATTGATTAGTTGGACTGGCTGGCCAATATGCTTCAGAGAGCTAGCTGTCTGTCTCCCCAGGACTAGGGCTACAGACATGCAGCACTATACCTGGCTTTTCTGTGAGTGCTGGGATTCTGAGCTGAGATCTCCATGCTTTTGTGACAGGAATGGAATCATCTCCTCAGCCTCCAGAGGAGCTATTTTGAAGATGGTCATAGGAGACTAAGGAATGTTTCTGTCTGTGTTTTGGGGGTTCTGTGGGCCACAGGTATATTGCAGGCTATTACATCTAAATTCTCTGATGCAACTATTTCCTCTCAAGGAAACTCTTACACAGCTGTGGCATACTGAGACACACAGTCAGATACTGTACGTACTTTAGGAGACAATTAACATGCACACTTCCTATCTGTCTTTAGCCCTCTGTGCTTTTACACTCTACCCACGCCCATGAATCTGCTGTGCCAATACAATGACCCCAGGGTTGACTTCATGTGGAAGATTTAAATAAACACCCTCAGGTCTCGCATGTCAGGACAGTTTTAGAGAGGAGAACGAATTCATTTAGGCACATTGTCTCTGAGGTCACGGAGAACTGGACAAATAAGAAATTAAAAATATGATGAACATCCCAGCTCTCCCACTTGATGTTTGGCCCCGGGCATGGTAGTTAATGACATTTTGCATCGTTTCCTTGATTATAAAGTGGGAATAGTGACAGCATTTGTAAAGTTGCTTTATGGATTATGCCAGATGCTAAATCTAAGGTTTAAGCCAGTGGCAGCTCTGCCATAGCCGTTTGAAAATAAATGCTCTTTCCATCCTTCTGCCATTTTTATTATAAAACCAGACGTAGCAGACACCCAACTGCCCAGTATTTATGCCCAGAGCCCCAGCATCTCAAAAGCCATATGGTGATGGATTACTCACAGCAAGCTGTCCCTGGGTCCAGAGCCCCCTCTGCTATGGTTTCAGAGATGACTCTCTAGTTTGTGTTTCTAGTCTTGTGGGGGACATGGTGTGTGTGTGCACTCGAGCCTCCAGGTCCCTTTGTCCCTTGCCGACTGATGTCATGAACAAGCAGAATTTCTATTTTCTGCGGTACTGTGTGAGAATTAGCACCATCTCTATTTTGTATGTTTGGCAGAATTCACATCATAGCCTGGAGTTTTCTTTTCTGCAGAAAGATTCTGTGGCCCAGAACTTGGAAAGCACTGAATGCCACTTACCCCTGTTTGTTGGAATATTGTGCAAATTTTCCACTCTGTCACCGATTTTCTCTTCAATTGTCCTATAGATTATTGGGAACGTTTTTGTGTGGTTCTTCCAGGTCTAGCAGCTTTTCCCTCACTACGCCGAAGCTCTGTTAGTTGGTGCACCATTGATGCGGACTGTCAGTGTTCTCCTGGTGGATCAGTTCCTTTACAATAAGAAATGCCCTGTCCAGCCCTGCTACCATTCCTGATTAGGCAGTATACGGAGTCTGGTATCTAAACGGTCACTCCACTTTAATGCTCACACTCATGGCTGATCTCTTCCTGTCCTTTTCTCTCTGCCTGTCTCTGCCTTGTAATTAGCTGGGCTTCCTGGACACAGTGTGTACCAGTGCTTGTGGTGCTGTCCCTAACTTGGTTAGATTTAAATCTGGGATCTTGTAACTTTTGTCTGACTTCTCTGTCTGCTTTTCCCTCATGTTTTAACTGTGACGCCCGGTTTCCTTTTTATGACTTCTTTTCCCCTCCATTATTGTCTTGCCTGTTAGGTTCTGTCCTGACATGCACGACAGTTTGATGTTTACACATCAGCCTCTCAGTCTTCAAACAAGACCACAGCGCTTTGCGTATGAGAATATCACAAAGACCACCCCCACTCTCTTTTGCAGTTACCCTACACTTTAAATGTGCAGCTTCTATGAACCCAGTAATGCAGCGCAAAGTCTAATGTAATGATGAAGAATTAGAATAAATACAAGTTGTATTTGCTCACACCCCTTTCTACGGCTCTCCACCCCTTTACAGAAACCTGGTTTTCCATTGGGCATTCTTTCATTTCTACCTGAAAAGCTTTGTTAGTACCTGTTGTGGTTCAAGTCCTTAGCAATGAATTGTGTCAGCACAGTTGGAGTAGAAACCCCTTTAATTTACTTCTTTAAAAAAAGGTTCTTTTTACTAAGTATAGAATTCTAGTTTGAAATTTTGATCAGTTATTTCTTTTAAAAAACTTCAATGTATTCTGGCCTATATGATTTAAGATTTAAAAAGGGGGGGGGAACCTTTAGTCTTAGACTTGTTCCTCTGAATGCACTGTGAATTTTTCTGCCCCTGGCTGCTTTTAATCACTGGGTTTCATCAAGTTCATGATGTTGTAGTTTGCTGTGGTCTCCCCTCCCCCTCCCCCTCCCCCTCCCCTTCCCCCTCCCCCTCCCCTCCCCCTCTCTTCCCCCTCCCCCACTCCTCCCCTCCCCCTTCCCCTCCCCCTCCCCCTCTCCCCTCTCCCCTCCCTATCTCTCTCCCTTCCCCTCTCTTCCCTTCTTTTACTTCTCTTCTCCCTGGGTTTTTTGACCTCCTTGGATCTGGAGGCACACTGTTTCCATCAAACTAGAAACATTTTTGAATGTCAGCTTCTATCTCTCCCCTTCCTGTTCATTTTTCAATCAAGTCTAATTACAGGCATACTTGTGCATTACAAAATTGTGTCTAATTTTCTGTTTCCCTTTGAATTGTTTCTTACTGCTGTGCCTTCAAACAATTCCGTGATGTCTCCTCTGCTCACTGTTGATGCTCTATAATTCCCTTTTCACTTCAGATGCATCCCTCTAGGGGTCCCATTAAGGGTCTTTTAAACATTATCATTTATTATCATTTGTATTTATACTTGAGAATTATATATATATATATAAATTTTATATAGATAAATATATATGTAATAAAATAGAATTATATCTAACTTCAATTTTCTTCCTCCAACCTACCTGTAACCCCTAACATGTCCCAATTTTATGTCATTTTTTAAATACCTACTAAGTCCAGTTAGCACTGATTGTTTGTGAATGGGTATGGGGCCCTCCATGGGAGCATAAGAAACCTATCAGCAAGTGCATACTCCAGAAAGAATGACTCCTTTCACCCCTGGCAGCTACCAGCTGCCCATTGTTCTTCAGTAAGGGCTGGGGCCTGGTAAGTAGCTCCCCATTTACTCTGGGCTTTTGACTACGTGGCCCTGTGCAGGTCCTGCAAAGGTAACCATGGCTGTTTGAGTCCCTGAGTGCAGTGGCCTCGTCATGTCTGGACCCAGCACTTCACAGGGCTCCTCTCCATTCTGTCTCTTACACTCTCTCCGCTTCCTCTTCTGCAAAGGTTAGGATCAATTTTATGTCTTCTGTTTCTCTTCTGGTTCTGTTCCTGGACATGTGAAATGCATTTATAGTGACCACGTAACACCCTTTGCTTTTCTGCTAAGTCTAATATTAGAATTAGTTGCTTGGTAATTAGTTGCTGCTAATTCTAATATTAGAATCCGTTGCTCTATTTCTGTCGACCAGATTTCCTACTAAATGTGGATGTTTTCCTGCTTCCTGGCATGCCTGTGACTTATATTCAATATTTTTCTTTCTTTTTTTTGCTCTGGAGTCCAGGCATTTTGAATTTTATATTGTTGGATGCTAGGCTCTGTATCTTCATATGTGATTTGTGATGGTTTTAAGTAACTTAGAGCCTATTTGAGTCTAAGTTGTAGTTTTTTAAATCACACGGACTTATGTCCACAGTGGTCTTTATCCTAGAGCTGATTTGCTGACTTGATTCTACTGGTGAGGTAACTCCCCTGTGAGGATTCCACTCAACACTTTGCTCTGACTGCTGGGAAAACGAACTACTAGTCTTAGGTGTGTAAACTCCAGTTTGCTCCTAAGACTTGCTGAGCTCCGTTCAGTAAGGCCTTTTCTCTGTCCCCTTTCCCCAACGCTCACTGCAAGGCTTCTCCTGAAGCTGTGAGTTTCAGTGCCTCCTGGGATGAGCTCCTGGGCACTGGCCACAGCAACAGCCCCGTGCACACAGAAGCCTTAGTTGTTTCAGGGCCCTGGGATCACTTAGTCCTGTTCACAGATGCCACAGGCTTTAAGAATGAGCCACCTTCACCAGCAGCATTGCACTGATGTCTAAAGTCAGAGCTGAGAGCCTTTGCATAGCAGAGAGCTAGAAGTAATTTGCTTATGACTTTCTTTGCATGTGTTTTTCCATTATATTGATTTTCTTAGTTTTGTTGTGCTTGAATTGATGATGGGAAGTGGAGGGGCCTGATAAGAGAGACAGTCTAAATGGAAAGTTGTCTTTTTAAAAAAAAAGACATTTCATCAGTGTGTGCGCGTGTGCATGTGCACATGTGTGCACATGTGAGTGCTGCCCGAAGCTAGAAGGCAGCGTTGGGTCTCCCTGAGCTGGAGTTATGGGCAGTATAGGCTAACAAATATGGGTGCTGGGAACTGGAAGCAAATCCTCTACCAGAGCTGTAAGCGATCTTAACTGCTGAGCCATTTCTCCACTCTCAATAGTAGGTTTCTCTGTAGAAAAGAAAAATCGAAAGTAAATCCTCCTTTCTTCAAAGATCTGGTATAAACAATGTTGCAGATCCCTGGGCTCTGTAACTGTAGCCCGGTGTTCCGATGAAGAGCTTGTTGCCCATGGACTCTGTTTACTTTGATGCCTTTTCCTGTCTAGGATTAAGTGGCTACAAAATGGGAGTCATGTCCTCTTTGGCAAAGCTCGTGGAGAGTGCATCTATGTCCTCATTGACACATCTCAGTCAATGCAGAGCAGACTGAACCTGGTCAAGGAGAAGATCATTCAGTTCATACAGGTGAGGGGGTACTGTCAAGTTCTTGTATGTGGGCTGGCGGGTCATAAATGCACCCCCAATAGTCATTGTCTGTAATGGCTCTGAGCAGTGGACCGGGCCACACTGCATGAAAGGGTCCCTGAGAAAGTGCTCCCCTTTGCCATTCTAGAATTCTGAGTGCTCCCTGGCAACCAGACTTGTCCTCTGATGGGTCCTTTATGTCACCATCACCCCTGGATCACTTAAGTTGTGTGTCTATACTTTCTGCCTGGAGTTGTCACTAATGTATGATAACCAACAGAAACCACCATTGTTTTCTAGATATTTATTATCTGGACATTTTAAATTTCCTATCTATTAGGGAAACTGTGTGAACTGGCTCCAGAATTGAAAGTGGGAAGGATATCTGCTAATCCTACCAAAATGTCTACTGTGGTAGACTAGTGTGCAAGAAGTCTGAAAATTCCCTGTGTGCACTGAGTTTATTCATGGGATAGAAACTGTGGAGAAACGGATTGCGTGACGAGAAAGATGGTGGTCACACGTGGACAGTTATTTGGCTACCAGATCCCATTCATCCCATCTTATTAGGCAGTGTCTTAAAGTTTAGACAATCATCTGTTTAGAGTCATAATAGGCAGGTTCATGGTGGAAGATTCCCGTTTCTGCCCCACTCACCTGGGCTACCCCTCAATCATTTGCTTGGAAGCAGGTTGCCCCCTGAGTCTAGTTTCCGTACCCGTGTCTCACAGTACTGTCATGGCTCTGTTGTGCTGAGAGTGGAGAATGTTTAAGAAATACAAAATAGAGCTTTCCCAGGAGAAAGTGGGCTGATGACAGCAGGTGAATAGATCTGCGCCCAAGTAATAGCCCTTCCTCAAGACGTGGTGACAGAATGGTGTCATTATGAGTTTTCTTTCCTTAAGCATTTAACCTGCTTATTCAGCACTGCATTGATACCAGGAATAAAGTTGCATTTAATGTCACAGTATGATATTGTTTACACACACATATGTAGCATAAAAAACTATCTATACATTCAAATATAGCATCAGTGAGGCCAAACATCAAGACTCTGTAATTTGACTCATATGCCTTTTACAGCAGGAACTGTTTTGTTTTCAATTGAGCATAATTTTTAGCTAGTTTTTAGAGCCAAAAATGGATATCTAGAACTAAAAATGGATATCTGAGAGATTGCCTCGAACTGAAAGTTCTCTTCAGCTTCGCTTACATTTGAGTGGTTTTACAGTTAAATAATAATTGTCTCTTACAGGAACAGCTGAGATACAAGAGCAAATTCAATTTTGTGACCTTTGATGGTCAGGCAATTGCTTGGCGGGAAAAACTCGCTGAAATCAATGAAGAGAACTTGAAACAGGCTCAGTCATGGATTAGAGACATTAAGGTAAAATGTCTACTGTGGTAGACTAGTGCTCGAGAAGTCTAAATATGTCCTTTGTGTACTGAGTTTACTCACGGGATAGAAGTTATTGAGAAATGGCTTGGGCGCCAAGAAACACGGTGTCTATACACGGACAGTTATTTGGCTACACGGTCCCATTCATCCAGTCTCAAAAGTCAGTACCTTAAAGTTTAGACAAGCATCTATTGATAGCCATAATCCCTTGGTATCCATGGGAGACTGATTCCAGAACCTCCCCCGCATCCTATAAGAGCCACAGATGCTCAAATCCCTGACATAAAATGCTGTGAGATTTGCAGAGAGCCCACACAAAACCTCCCATGCGCCAAAAATCAGCTCCGCACAAGTCATAATGCCCAGTGCACGGAACAGGTGTTACACTGCATCATTTGGGGAATAAAAACAAGGGGGGAAACCTGTATAGGTTCAAACAGACACAATGTTTTGTGTGTCTGTATTTAGTTGTATATATGTGTATATATGCAGATCTGTGCACATGAATATAGGCACACATGTGCCACGGAGCTCCCGTGGAGACCAGAGAACAGCCTTGTCCTCATCCTCACCCTTGTTTTGGACAAGGTCTCTTGGCTATTTTGCTGCTTCCATCCAGCAGGGTAGCTTAGCCTGTGAGCTTCTGGGAACTCTATCTTGCCATAGGAATGCTGGGATTATAGATGCACATATCTGCATCCAGCTGTTACGAGTCCTGACATCTCAACTCAGATGTTCATCATTTCCAATAGCAAGGGCTTTATCCACTGAGCCATCTCCCCAGCCCCAGACACAATCATGTGTGTCTGTGTGTGTGCATGTGCATACATACATGTGTCTTCATTCTATGGTTGGTTGGACTTGTGGGTGTGTAACCCTTGGACAAGGTGAAGTGGTTGGTTCTCTTTCCAAATCTGTCCTGGGCTCTGATTGCAGCTTCGTGATGAAAACAGACTCCAACTGATAATATTTTGGGTACTCAGGCATTCGGATCTGTCCCACCTGACACTTTCCCATCAGTGTTTAAAAAGCCCAAAGGGGTGTCTGCAGCTGTTCCTAACAGTGAACTTCGTTCAGAAGCAATGAACTCCTGGACAGACAGTACGGCCTGATCATTTAAGGCTGAGAGCGGGAAGGGGCAGGGAGAGGGCAGAATGATATGAGGAGAGAAATCTTTTCTCAGGTCTGAATTTTCTCGGAGGTCTGGAAAGCTGTTTCTTGTCACACAGGCTATTGGGAAGGATTTTCTTTTCCTGAGTTTTCTCTCACCTTGAGCTTCTTAGTTTTGAATATGTTCCAGAACTGTGTTGCATCCCAAATATTTGAGACACCTAAAAATCGAGACAGAGCTATTAAAAAGTTGTTTAAAATAGCTCACTACCCGAGTCTAGTGTCCTAGATTTGCCCTGAAGCCACGTCAGACATTACCTGAGTTCCCTGAATCCTGACTGATCAAAGCAGGCCCAGGCAGACACTGGGATGCCCCGAGATTTTTCAGAATTGCCTTTAAAATGGGAAAAGAAGAAACCGTATTGTATAAGAAGCTAGTGTCTTTAAGGAACTGGCCACCTTATCCTGGGAAGCGGTGTCAAGGTCAGACTCTTGTTAAGTTTCTGGTGTTACCAATGTTCTCTTCTTTTTACTAACTACCAGTAGCAGGAGCTGTGCTGTTAGCTGACGCTTGCTGTACATCAGTCGTGGAAACACTGTGGGCCATTCTTGATTCACATCGGCGCTCTTAACGGAGCTGTAGGTTTCATTCAGAGCCCATCAGATTTTCCATCAGAACACTTCCAACTGTAGTATCTCCTCAGTCTCCTCCAGTAGAAGGAGGAAGCTTCTTTGTCTTCCTTGGATTTACGCCATCTCTACGTGTTTGAAGACCACTGATGGTATTTTCTAGAATGCTCATCAGATTTTTGGTTTTGTTGTTTTGTTTTGTGACACTGGGAATTGAATCAGGGCCTTGAATATGGCAGGCAAGTATTCTCACTGAGCTTCATCCCGAACTCTTTAAAAAAAAAAAAAAAAGATTTATTTATTTGATTTATATGAGTACACTATAGCTGTGTTCAGACACACTAGAAGAGGGTATCAGATCCCATTACAGATGGTTGTGAGCCACCACGTGGTTGCTGGAAATTGAACTCAGGACCTCTGGAAGAGCAGTCAGTGCTATTAACTGCTGGACCATCTCTCCAGCCCCTATCCCTAGCTCTTTAAATCTTTCGATTTGAGGTTAGTGTTGCTAAGTTGCCTAGGCTGGCCTTGAACTTGAAGTCTCCCTGTCTCACTCTCTTCAGTAAGTGGAACTACTGGTGTGTATCACCATGCCTGACTTTTTCCAAGACAGTCCCTTGCTGGGTAGTCCAGGCTGGCTCCAAATCCAGCCTCCCATTAGCCTCCTAAGTGTTGAGGCTAAAGCAGGAATCACTGCACCCAACTTACACTGGCTTTTTAAAAAGAGCCACCCTGTCTTCAGTTTTGCTGTTCTGCTGAGTTTCTCTGACTCTGCTCTTGTGTCATGTCCTTCTTCCCATGTCCACCTGCTCTGAGTGGGCGTTGCTCTGCCTTGTGAAGTTTCTTCATTCAGCAGCACAGATGGCTTCTAGAAGTGTTTCCATTGTTGCAGCGTGACCTACTAGCGGGCACAGATTTCCCCACTGGCATTGTGGTGACCACATTCTATAGATTTATGTGTTTTACTTAATTTCCCATAATTTCTAGTAAGTTTTAAACGTCTTGTTTCCTTTTTTTTTTTTTTTTGAGCCACAAATTATTAAAAATCTGTTATTTTTTCAAGTTCTCTTTCTGTTATTAATTTTGACTCCATGATGGCCGAAGGCATACTTGGCAAGATTTAAATTATATTCAATACTGTAAATTGTTTTTCGTAAAGAAATTTAAAACTTAGTAGAAATTATGGAAGATTAAGTAAAACACCTAAATTTATAGAATGTGGGGACTTCGGTGCTGGGTGTTAGAGAAAACCAGAATTGGCCATTTCTCCATAATTGGCCATTTATCTATTTTTTTCTTTATCAGGTCTATCATACTTTGCTTTGTGTTTTTTAAGACTCTGTTGTTTGGTACATATGTGTTTGGAGTTTCCATGTTTGTAGATTGAGCCTTCTACCATTATTTAATGTCCCTTCTTGTCCTTTGTACTTTCACTGCTCTGAAGCGTGTAGTGAGCCAGGCTTTGTAATACATGCACATTCCAGCACCAGGAGGCTGAGACAGGAGGATAATGAAGTAGAAGCCTTCTTAGCTACCTAGCAAGACCGCGTCTCAAAACCAAAAATCAAACCCAAGCAAAAACCAACAACCCCATCCACAAACCTAAAGTGTATTAAGTGTGTTATTAAGTGTGCTATGCCTGCTTTCAAAGAATAAATCTGTAATGTATCCCTGGCACCCTCTCCAGCTTGTCCACATACTTGAAGAGACTTCTTGTAGAATTAAGGGATCTGGTCTTTGTAAGTAATTCCCTGATCTCTGTCAAGTAATGAGTATTGGAGCCATGCACATGCATTGTTGCTGTCTAAAGCTCAGGCCTACAGCTTGGTTATTGCTTACTGTGTCTCCTCAGCTTCATCCTTTATTCTTGCCCTCTGGAGAGTTCTTTGGTCACTTGTAGTGCTCCATGTTGCTTTCTACTGTAGTGCTCTGTATCGTTTTTTCTAAATGCTTGTCCTAGTGGCTTTCTTTATACAAAGTTGCCGTTCATTACTGATGTGTGAGGACTCCAAGCAAACAAGCCTGCTTTCGGTTTACACCCTTTACGCTCCATCTACCTTAAACGTGTTACTGAAATGGTTCTCCTGTATGCAGTCATTAGATCCCATGAACCCTACCCCAGCCATACCATATGACTGGAGAAATGTGGGCAGTTAAGGGTGGCCTTCTGCAATGCCTTCCACACTCGGGGTTTGAGCTTCTACTATTGTTTCTTTTGAGTTGTAAGTTTCCATTAGTCACCCTTTAAAGATGAGACTGCCAGCTACAGAGTCATATGCTTTTCCATCAGCCCCGAAGTAGGTATTCCCACCAGATGTGAGTTATGTCTGCGGATTCATTTCTCTTGATACTTGAAACATGTCAGACCACTTCCTTATGTCTCTGTGGTTTCAGATGAGAAGTGGCTCCCTCCCAGACTGGAATTCCTTAATGGCTACTGCAATAGGTTATTTCTCTTTGACTGTTCTTAGGGAGGTTTCTGTTTTGTTTTGTGGTTGTTGGGGTTTTTTTTTTTTTTCTTTTTTGCTTTAACTTTTAGAAATTTACACGCAATGTATCTAGCTCTGATTTTCGTAGATTTAACCTATTTGAGGTTTTCCCAGCTTCCTGAATTGTAGTCTTTATACCTTTCAGCATAAATTTGGATTTAAAAAAGTTTCATTTTCATTATTTTAAGGTATGTATATGTGTATAAAGTGGAGCTATGCACACAAGTGCAGGTGCCCACATGGGTCGGAGGCATTGCATCCCACGGAGCTGTGACACACAAGTGTGAGCCTCCCAGCATGCGTGTTGGGAATAAATTTGGGTTCTCTACAAGAACAATACACATCCTAAGTCATATGACCCCCAAGTCATATGACCCCCCAAGTCATCCCTCCAGCCCCTGAGGGGATTTTTCAAAGCCATTCTTCTTGAATATTTTACAAATTTCTCACTCTCCTCTCTCTCTTTTCCTGAAACTCTTACAGCACCAATATTCTATCTGCTTTATTGTCTTAGAGATCCCTAAGCTGACGGCTTTTCTCAGATAAGCGAGCTGTTTCTGGTTCTTTGTGGGATGACTGTTTTTTCTTTATTGCATTCTGGGCAATCTGCTTATTGTATCAGGAGACTCTTCTAGTTTAGCAGGCTGACACTGTCTTTAGGTTTAGCCTGCCCGAGCTGGCATATATTTGTGAGCTTTCACTCCAGTAACCATTGGGCTTTCAGAGAGACCTCACGCTCCTGCAACTCCCATTCAGTTCCTGCTTGGTGCTGGTAGGAGGTATATCCCTGGGCCTCCTGTTCCTGGTGGGTGACCTTCTGGGGACACAGGGATAGAAATTGTTAAGTTCGAGTCTCTTTGGGCCACAGAGTAAAAATGCAGGGCTTAGCCCAGGATATACTCAGATATTTTTATTGTCTTCGGCTCTACCACTTTTTCAACAGCTCACTTGGTGTGCACGTTACGTTGGATTACTCCTCCAATCCTGAACAACATAGGGAGCTGGGGGAGGGAGACAGGGGCATTGTATCCTGTATTTGCCCGCTCATGTACGCATCTTTAGTAGCCTTCCATGCCAGCTCCATACCCACTCAACTAGAGTAACGCAGCCAATGCCAGGCATCTGTGCCAGCACTGCCATAAGAACCCCTCTCAAGACAGTTGGCTAAGTTGTGTTCTAGCCTTTGGCATAACATATGGCAAAGTGGGTCTTGGATACTTTATTAAGTATCATGGGTAGGGAGAAGAGGTTAATGAAAGGGACCCAGGGGACAGGAGTGCATTGAGCATCTCTTAACAGAAAGGGATATGAGCCAGATACTCTTCATTCCTTGGGCCACCAGTCTCCATCTCCTTACCCAGTTCTTATAAGGGAGCAGAGCCTGTTCACCATATAGAAGTTGAAGCTCTGGCTTCCCTTCAGCTCAGGTGTAAGTGTATATGTGGCTCAGGCACACAACCTCAGAGTAACCTTCCTGGATTTGAACTGAGAGACAGTGAGCCCAGACGGTAGGTCTACCAATGAGAACCATGACAGCAGTGGCATATGCAGACGGGTGATGTCTCTTGGGTGGCAGTGGGCTGCTGGTCCATCTCATGTCTGACAGCGCCTGGTTTGGTGTAGCTAACCACAGCATCTGGTGTCCTGGTGGCATTGCAGTGGGGCCCCAGCCAGGCAGGCTTGCAGCAGGACTGAGGCCTTTGCTGGTGTGAGGTCCCAAGCTGGGTTTCCCTGCCAGATGGCAGTGCTATGAGCTCTCCAGATGCCCTTTGCATAAATTCCCTCTGGCTTGGATCAATCACAGTTGTTTTTCTTGTTTACAACTGCAGTTGAGGTTAAGCTTGCAATCCTGTTTATTTTACAGACAGGGGTTATAGCTTGGTAAGGCTCATTTTTTTGTATGTTAAATAAAGTATATTCTATAGTGAATCTACATTTTTCTGGTTTCATCCCACTCCATACTGACTCATGAGATTTTCCTAATTTATAATCGATGTGTCTGGTAACATTGTTAAAAACCTCATCATTATTTCCTCTTGACATGTGATATACATATTCTTTTAAAAATACACACGCACACGTGCACGCGCACGCACACACGCAGAATTATGGATGGTGTTATGATTAATCTTTTATGTAAGAGAGAAAATAAGCCATAGTTTATTCTCTTTGATTTTAATTTATACAGTTAGCCTTCAGTAGCTGTGGGGAACTGGTTCCAGGATCCCCCACCCCCATGGAGACCAAACTCGGCAGATGTTGCTCATATAAAATGGAGCATGTTTGCGTATGAACTATGCACCACCTCCTGTCTGTTTTCAGTCCCTTTCAAGTTACTTATATCTGACACAATAAAAATACAACTATACTTACTATAGTGTAGTGAATACTTACTATAATATGCTATTTGAGGAATAATGAATTTTTCTGATTTCAGTTTCTGTGTGATTTTTTTTTTTCTAAACATTTTTAACTCGGGTGGTTGAGTCTCAGGGACATGGAACCCGTAAGTACATGCTTCCAGCTATGTTATGTTAGTTTATTCCTATCAGACTCAAAGCAGAACATCAGGACCCCCTGCATTCACATAAGACCCAATAACACGCCTGAGCATTCTAAGGTGTATGTTCCACCGTGACCTTTGTAGATCGGATTTGTGCTAGAAACGTTCATGTGTCCATTCATTAAAACGAGACCACAATCGTGATTGCCAAATCCTGGGTGGCATGAATAAATCCTGAGTGGGAACAGACATGATCCCAACCAGGAAGTATCCAGGCAGCTTGATTAAGCTCCATCCTTAACTGAGTTAGTGGTTCACACAAAACCACAGATGAAATTGCATTAAGACCTCTGTTGTCAAGACAGGAAATCCACAGCCTTGGCTTCCAGCAGACCTTGGACTGCCTGGCTAGAGCCCTGGTGGCACATCTGCGGGCTTGGTTTCTTTGGATCACTGGAGTTAAATCATTTGGTCAATGAAATTTTGTCTCTTATTTCTCAAGTCCCTTTTCTTTTCTTTTCTTTTCTTTTCTTTTCTTTTCTTTTCTTTTCTTTTTAATTGAAGCCAAGAATACATTTCACTTGTTTACATGATCTCTCTGGACTGTCTCTTTCCCTCCCATGCACACAGGTTGGAAGTTCCACAAATACCCTGGATGCCCTGAAAATTGCTTTTGCTGATGAAGAAACACAAGTAATCTACCTTTTGACAGATGGGAGACCCGACCAGGTACTCGCTCAAACTGGCAACGAAGACGGGTTGAGTTTCCTGAAAGGGACTGCTGGGGTTGGGGTGGGTGCTGAGTTCTTCATAGGCACAGGTTTGTTAACTCAAACCTGTCATCCCACATAACGGGAAGCTGAGGCAGGAGGATGACCAATTCAACGGCTGCTGGTTATAGAACAAGTTCAAGGCCAACATAAGCAACTTAGCAAGACACTGTCTCAAATTTTTGTTTTGAGAGACTTAAGGGTTAAGGCTATAGCCCAGGGGCTGAATGCTTGCCTAAGTATTCGAGGGACTCTGGGTTCAATATCCAGGGCCCAGTCCCCCAGAGATATTGAGAGATGTGTCCCTGGAATAGGGACCCAGAACTGAGATACGAAAAGACACCCTTGTCCTCTGTAACTCTGAGAAACATTTATGGGCATCGTGGTGGTAGTGAATATTTTGTACATAATATGACCCATATTCACAGGCCTGGAGACCATGCCCAGGGTAGGAGATGCCTGCCTTCCATTGCATACTGGATTGTGCTTTATTACACACCAGGAACATGGGGAGCGCTTTCAGTTTCTTTCCTTTGAGAGCTCAATCTAAACATGTCTCTGGGCAACCAATCCTTGGTTCCACCCCTAATTTTAGCTTCGCGCTCACTTAAACAAAAGCCTGCCTTTCAACAGAAACATTCTTGGCTTTGTTTAGCCTGCCGGGAAATATTTCAGAAGCATCTGTTCTGCTTCTTTCGAGCTTTGTGAATGAAAGACGAGTACTCCGGGCATTAAGTAACTACAAGGATTTTCCAGGCCAGCACAATGTAAATCGACTGCTAAAGTGAATTAGTATCAACACATATCCCGCCCTGGAAGATGTTTATATGCGCAGACTGCCTACTCTAAAATTCCCTGTGTCAAATGGCTCAAGGATTAAATATCGAAGCCACTGGATTTTACCACTGCAGTAGATTTATGGCAGAGAAACGGTGCTTTGGTGAAATTTAATTTGGAATGCTGTTTCTGTCAACTTCGTTGTGCTTTCTATTCAGAAACAGTCTGTGACTGTTGCGTACCCCAGGTGGTGCCAAGGTTTGGGCTGCAAAAGTGATCCTTGCCTTAGGGAGTGTGCTAGATGTATACAGTCCAGGGGTTGAGGCTGTCTGCTCTATGTCCAGCCACACAGAGGGATGGATTCAGCTAGATCAGGGTTTTCTAGTGGAGAGGGGCATCTGTACTGTGTCTGGAAAGGAGAGAAAGAACTTTTGAACAGAGGAGACCGAATCGTCCTAGGTGGTGGGTGCAGAAGAGTGGGCATATGAGGAGCAGGGTGGTGCTGAGAGACCATCAGGGCATGGAGAGAGCATGCAGAGCTGTTGTGCAGGTAAGAAGGGCGGGTACCACCACAATGGGGACTTTCATAGGAACAGACTTATCACCTCTCCCTAGCTTAGAAGCATGCCCTGATAATGTCGGGACAAGCCGGCTGTGCCAAAGCTTCTGCTGAGACCCTGACAAGGACCTGTAAGGTCAGCAGAAAGACAGGGGAGGAAGGGACTCACTTGAGAGTCCCCGGGGCTGGTGCCCAGCTTGGGAGCAGGCAGCAGGAGAGCAGAGAAGGCAGAAAGGCGTTAACCACTTTCTGGTTCCTATTAGGAAACCAACTGCAATTCCAATGAAGAGCAAACCGATTTGGGGTGCCGGGGAGCACATAGATGTTCAGTAGCTCAGGGGTTCGGTCATAATGCAATGCCACAAGGGGTGCTGGAGCACCATGTTAGTTTAGCACTGTGGGCTGCGGCTGGGTGCAGGTGGTGAGCTTACAAAGTTGCCCCTAATGTGCCCTCCTCTCTAGCTGAATAGAGCATTAGGAATAATGCAGAGGTGGAAACCTAGGTTAGAGGCTGACCCAACCCTGTCCATCAGAGCATCCTTGGGCAAAAGTCCTTTAAGGAGAGTTTCCTCGTCTGTGGCGTAAGGCTAGTCCTCTTTCCTCTCAGGGTTGCTCTGAGGAAGTAAATACCATTTCTATCACTGAAAGTCCGTGAATGTAGTACCAGGGCTTCTCTTCACAGTCTGAGGTTACCAAACAGTGAGCAAGGTGGACACGGTGCCAGCTTTCAGAGAAGCTTTTAGTGGAAGGAGAGTCAAGGAGCAAATAAATGCACGATGCCATAAAGCTAAGGAAGGGGAGGCAGCAGCTAAGGCTCCCAGCATGCACTTGGAACAATAGCACCGCAGTCCCCTTCCTAACCCAAGCATCTTGGCTGTAAGCCTGTAGAAGAGCAGTGCCTTGCCGGTCTGACGCTGTCTATTGGGTTGGCAGAATGTAGGGTTGTCTCCTGTCTGGTTTTAGGGTTGAAGGTCAAAGGCTGGATGTCCCTAGGGAAAGAACGAACGCTACACACCCGCCTCCAAAGGTTGTTACACACCCGCCTCCAAAAGTTGTTACACACCCGCCTCCAAAGGTTGTGACACACCCGCTTCCAAAGGTTGTGGATGGATGCCAGGGAAAGATCAAGAGCAGCTCTTGGTACTTAGCAAATGCTCAGAATGGGGAGCTGGGTTGGAACAGGCAGGGGTGGAGCGCTTCTCTCAGGCCTTGTAGTTGACAAGGATCGGCTTGCCAGCTACATCGAATGGGTGTGTGACTAGCGAACCGGCTGACAGTCAGAGGGAACACATTTATGAGTAGGTACAGGCTCAAGGCTAGCGTCAGTAGAGACCAAGGATAGGTTTGGGTGACGGCATCCACAAGCTCAGTCTCCGGGGACTATTTAAATGGCAGCCTCCCCAGGGAAGGCCAGCTAGCCGTGAGCAGAGTCCCTCTCATTTGTGACCCTTCCTCAGGGCTTCAAGGAGAATCAGATGAGGCAAGATTAAAGAGCAAAAGTCACGAACCACAGGTAGAAGATGGAACTGTTGGAAGGAGCCAGCAAGCTAGATGATCAAAGGGGGTACTCCTAACATTGGGGACACAGGGAAGGCCCTGGGACAGCTGGTGACAGTTTCAGAAGGCACTGGCTAGTCTGTGGTTGGGAAGAATGGCAGAGGAAGTCTTCTCTGGGAGATCAGCAATGGTGCTATGACTTGATCCTCACCAAGAGGCAACCTTCCTCACACGCCAAGGGAGCAAACCATCTGGTAACGCCTCTAGGACTTAAGTGTCTATGTAGTCCAGTGTCACCGCCAAAGAACTTGGTGATGTTGGCAAACCTAATTGTACAGACCAGCTTCTCCACTGTTAAGTGGAGCTGCTAGCTATGTTGTCTCTTGGAGGGACTAGCTAGGGAAAGGCAGAACAGCAGGCAAATGCCGGATGATAAGGAGCCACATTTGCAGGGGTAGGAAATCCAGCTGTGGCTGATCTGGTTATACAACCAGCCACATGTGTCCCAGAAGGCTGGCTTCCTCTCGTCTTCACAGTTAACCACCTTTGTTTTCCATCCTCATAGTCACAGCATGGCTGCAGCTGCTCCAGGAGAAAGATCCATTTTGCAAGAATGGAGAAGGACATTAGACTCTTTTGTTTTGTCTTTTTTTATTGAGAAAGGAAATTGCTCCCTGAGAACGTCTAGGTCTCATTAGTCAGAACTGGGTGGTTTGGTCATTCCTAACTGTGAAAGGTAAATGGTACTGTGTTATCATTAATAATTTTTGTCCTTTTTTTAAAAAAATCATTGTCATGAAAAGAAAACCAATGTCTTTATAGTTTAAAAGGATGAGAGGAATGGACTAGCAGCCATCATTCCTTCCCAAACTACCTCCCAAGACACTTGAAAGGCTGAACTGACAGGTCTAAGGAGTAGCCAGGGATTTAGGCCGTCTTAGTCAGTGTTCTGTTGCTGTAAAAGAGACACACGATCATAGCAACTCCTATAAAACAAAGTATTTCGTTCGAGCTTTTCTAGTTTCAGAGGTTTAGTCCATTATCGTCATAGCATTGAGCGTGGTGGCGGCACACAGGCAGACATGGTACTGGAGAGGTAGCTTGGGGTATTTCATCCATTTCCTTAGGCAGCAGGAAGAGAGAGTGAGAGAGAGAGAGACACTGGGCCTGGCTTGAGCTCCTGAAACCGCAAAGCCTACCCCCAGTGACTCACTTCTGCAACAGGACCACAACATATTCCAACAAGGCCACCAGGCAGAAGCCTTTCAAATAGTGTTTCTACCTATGAGCCTCTAGGGGCCATTTTCATTCAAAGCACCACAGAGGCCCAAAATGAAGTACCCAGTGCTTGGAAGAACCTTTTCCTCTCCTACCTCTCAGAAGCAAATTGCTTACAATATGGCAAAAGCTGAAATTATTCTTTTTGTAAAGATGTTTAGAAGCCAAATTGGGAAGCCAGGGATCCCAGTGGTCAGGATGTTCTTTCCATGGGTCTCCACCCTAACCCAGACCACGGACCACCATGGCATGGCCTCTTCACTGAGGTGCACTTGAAGGTGAGGTGATTCTTCTTGGCAAACATTTTCCCTACCGTAATGTGGGACTTCAGCGGGACAAGACCATGGCCTTTGGGGCTCCATGCTCCTGGGTATGCAGTTTGCTTATTGGATTGAACTGACATATTGACAAAAAAGTCACTCACTGTGTCAGAATTTGACCACCTGTGGAAAATACTAAGAATTTTTTACATGATACCATTTGTCTTTCTCTTTTCCCCTCTCCCATCCCCCCTGATTACCCTTTCAGCCACCAGAAATGGTGATGGACCACATCAGACTCTTTCAGAACATCCCCATCTTCGCCATCTCCTTCAGTTACAACGACGAGGTTGCAAACCAGTTCTTAAAGGAGCTTGCTGCTCTGACTGGGGGCGAGTTCCGTGCTTACAACTTTGGCTGCAGGGATCCCATTCAGGATGTTCAGGTGGGAACTTGGTACATGGAGCAAATGGTTCATTCATTCATTCATTTATTTGTGTGTTACAAGTCTCAAAGATCAGCCTCTGAGCTCAGAGAACTGCAGCCATACACAAAACTAAGCCAAGCAGCTGCTACAGCAATGATGCCCCAGTGTTGGTCCAAATATGACCTGAGGGTCTCAGAACTTGTGACAATGTGAGCCTCCATTGAGGTCACAGGTTACACAAGCCAGGAACTCCTATAGCTGTAATGGCCCAAGGATCTTAGTAAATTTTGTTTCCTTTAATTTCTGTTTTTGTTGTTACTGCTTTTGTGTGTAGGTGTTTGCCTGTGTGAGTATCTCTGTGCAGCATGCATGCCTGGTGCCTATGGTGGCCAGGAGAGGGCTTCGAAGGCCCTGGAGTTACAGATGGTTAGCACCACATGGCTGCTAAGGATAGAACTTGGGTCCTTTGCAAGAGCAGCTAGTGTTTTTTCTTTTTTCTTTTTCTTTCTTTTTCTGAGGCAGGGTTTCTCTGTGTAGCTCTGACTGTCCTGGAACTCACTCTGTAGACCAGGCTGGCCTCAAACTCAGAAATCCACCTGCCTCTGCCTCCCAAGTGCTGGGATTAAAGGCGTGCGCCACTACTGCCCGGTTTAACCACTGGGCTCTTTCTCCAGACCACACATATAAAGCTTTTAACTATTGCTGAATAAACACCTGTGTGGGAAACTTTCAAGAGATTGCAGATACTAAGTAGCTACCTTTTAACTTCTCAGGGAATGCAACTAAGTGATTCACACGGATGGGGAAGGGGGCATTGTCACTGAAAGTATTCCCTGATCCTCTAGTCCTGGCCCAGGATATGTACCCAATATTTGTGGGGCTTTTGAGGATCCCGCTTGAGGCTCAATTAAGACATGGAGACATCTATATAGTTTAAAGCTGTTGGATTTTTTGCTGATCCAGTCTCTCAGCTAGTGCTCATTAACCCAATTGTCCACCATTTGTCTCTGCACTTGGTTCTCCAGCTCTGCCAAGCCGCCATTCTACCTCCTCCTGCTTCTCTCTGCATCTCTGCCTGCCTGGAAGTTCTGCAGTACTTCCTGCCCCAGCTCCAGTCTCCAGGTCTTTACTATGTGAAGAGCCACATTTCTTACTCAGCTAGTAGTCTGGGGAAGGTCACCTTCCCCTAGGGCAGCTTGGCTTTCTTGTAAAGGCCAGGGAGGAAGTGAATATTACACATCCCCTAACCAGGCATTGCCTGCTTTAAATTACAATTGAAAACACTTTGACACACTTTCACAGGCAGAAAATGCAACATTTGTGGGTCACCCCACCAACTCAAGATCTTCTATAGGAATCTAAACTTATTGCTCATTTTTCTTCTTGTATATCCAAGAAGAGACTTTAAACTGTGTCTGGGGTTTATCAGAACACATCAGAGACCTGAACAACTCTTGGACTGAGGAAACTACCCTCTGAGAACCGACCCAGGCCAAAGGATCAGCGGGCACTGTGATCCCAGATCACCTTGTCCCTATTTGGGTCATTTGCAAGAGCGGCCATTGCTCTTTTGAATATTTTGTGGAATACACAAAGGGGTCATGCTTCTGGAGTAGAAATCTTAACAACAGGACTTGAAAGAATGAAAGTTATATCACAGAACAAATTCCCTCATTAAAATAATGACAGGGAAACAAAAACATCTACAGTCTGACATCTGATCAATTATTACCAGACCTGCAGAACAGCAGGAAAATGTCTATCCAGGATGAAAGGGGAAAAGTACTGTAACTGAAATTAAGGAGTGTGTGTGTGTGTGTGTGTGTGTGTTGTGAGTGTGTATGAATACATGTGTGTTTTTATGTGAGTATATATGTGTGTATGAGTGTATGTGAGTGTATATGTGCATGTGTGTGTGAATGTGTGTGTGAATGTGAGTGTGTATGATTGTGTATTTGAGTGTGTGTGAGTGTTGTGAGTCTGTATGAGTGTACGTGTGAGTGTATATGTATGCATGTGTGTGAGTGTGGAAGTGTGTGTGCATGTGTGTGAATGTGAGTGTGTCTGACTGTGTATTTGAGTGTGTGTGAGTGTATGTGTGTGAGTGTATACGTGTGTATGAGTGTGTGTGTTTGTGTGTGTATGTGTGTGTGTAGTTGTGTTAATGATGACAACATGCCTTAGGTGGGAGAAGATCTACATACGCTGTTGGAACAGTTGCAGGAATACCCATGCACAGCACACCTGCCTGCTTTTGGACAGAGGTTCTAAACAATTCAAAGAGGGAAGGATCACCTTTTCAACAAGTAGTTGGAACAACTGACCAGCCACAGGCAAAATGCTGAGCCTCGGCCTAAGCACTGGTCTTCACACACACAGAGAACACTCACACGCACACGCAGAGTAAGCCATGGGCTCCAATATAAAGCTATAAATTGTAAAAGTTCTGTAAGACGCTCGGGAGCCTTATCTTGCCAGAGACCCACCAAGTGAACACCATGGAGTCAGGGATCAATGTAAAAAGCAAGAGAAATTTATTGTTCCAGTGTGCTGGGGTCACCCTGCACATCAAGGAGGGAGGGAACGACCACATGCAGCCCGTTCAGCGAGCTTTTAGACAATTTTTAGAGCAGCAGCCATTAGGCACAATGTGATTGGCAGAACAGTGTGACTTTTAAACTGATTGGTTTTTAGGGAATGAGGTAGCAGGGGCTTAATCAGCCCCTCCCTTCTAGCCTGTTTCTTCCAGGAGGGGAGGGGTGTTCACGTGCTCAGAGCCCTGGTGGAATTTTCCAAAGTTCCTGAGCTGACCTCTTCATCTCCCCCTTTTTCTTGTACGTGATTTAATCCTGAAGCTATTGTTGATAGCTATGCAGCTCATACTCCTGGTCTTCTGTATCTAGCTCTTTGTATTTCTGCTTTAAGATCATTAGTTGTACTGCACTATGCCTTCCTTAACAAAAGCGACCAAGCAGTTCCAAATACAGGGGCCCAAAGTCAACAATAGCAGGACAATTAAGGTCTTAACAAGGTAGATATGAGGGCGGTTAACTAAGAGGTTAAACCAAGACTCGAACCAGCCCTGACTCTGTTCTCTTTCTCTCTCTCTCT
Source organism: Rhynchomys soricoides (assembly GCA_019843965.1). Classification (NCBI taxonomy): domain Eukaryota; kingdom Metazoa; phylum Chordata; class Mammalia; order Rodentia; family Muridae; genus Rhynchomys; species Rhynchomys soricoides. Next base: position 13,872,070 of record JADRCH010000031.1, read on the forward strand.
TCCACTTGGCTAACCCTACTCTCCCCTTGGCCATTGAATCTTTAACAACCTCAGAATGGTCTATATAAAAGCAACACTCTTCAGCTAAGGCAGCACATAGCCCTCCTTGCTGGAGGACAAGTTAAGTCTAATCCCCTCCTATTCTGTAGTACTACCTCTGATAACGAAGTCAGTGATTCTTTAAGATGACTGGTGGAAGTTTCTATTCTCTCTATATCTAAGTCAATGACTGCCCTCAGACTGTCATAATTTTCCCTTTGTAAGACCAAAGCAGAGGTCTTAGTGGCTGCCCCAGCCACCCCCAACCACAACAGAAGGGAGACAATGAGTGCTGTCTAAAGGTACCACAAACAGTCATGATCAAGGTCGAGTGATTTTGAGCTTGAGCAGATTGTCCATATTCTGTACTGTCCGGCAGGGGTCTCTGGGGAGTGGAGCATCTGCAGGTTTCACATGGGAAGTGTGCACCCAGGCCTCACCGTCTAGGACTGTGGGAGTAGCTAGCAGCACCAGGAAGGGTATCTTTCATCTGGGTTTCAGTGACTGTGTCCAATGCCTCTTTACATAGATCCTGTCACCAATCTGGAAGTGGTGAGGGGTCTCTGGCATCCCTAGAGCATCTAAGACAGACACTGTGGGCCAAATCTCATGCTGTGGGATACCTCCTGAGAGGGCCCAGTGGACACGGAGGGAGTTGGTGTACCACACAGGGTCTCAAAAGGGGTCAGGTTAAAATGGTAGGAGGTGTTCCGGGCTTCCAACAGGGCCAAGGGAGGGGCACCACCCACTCTGAGCCATCCCCCAAAGTCAATTTAGTTAAGGTCTCTTTTTTGGAGTACTGTTCATTCTGTCTACCTGCTCTAAGCTTTGGGGATGGTACTCACAATGGAGCTTCCAATTAGTCCCCAATATCTCTGCCAAACCCTGATTTACCTTAGAGACAAAAGCAGGACCATTGTCTGATCTACTTGCCTTGGGCACTCCAAACCTCGGGGAAATTTCCTCTGATATCTTCTTGGATACCATGGCAGCTGTTTCTTGCTTGGTGGGGAATGTCTCAGCCCATCTAGAGAAAGTAGCTATGAACACCTGAAGGTATTTGTAACCACAGTTTCCTGGCTTAACTTCTGCAAAATCGACCTCTCAATACACTCTAGGCTGTTCTCCCCTAGGTCTTTTGCCCTGTTTATTCTTGGCTGCATAAGCACTCACTTGCTGGCATACCTTACACTGTTCTACTATCTTTCTGGCCCAGAACCTGAGGTCCTATTATATATACTCTAGGTCCCTTAACTGCTTGGACAAGCTTTTTATCCCATAAACGAGTCCATCTGTGCATTTGGCCTAGTAAGTCTTTTGCTTGCTTTCTGGGAGCATAGTTTTCTTTCTTGTGGGTGCCATTTCCCTTTCTTCTCTAGGTGATAGTTGGTAGGGTGGCTAGCAATCTGAGTACTTTCTTCTTCAGTGTATTCTAAGTGAGGCCATCCCTTAGTCCAGTCCCATTTCCCAGCAGGTGTTTCTTGCAGGCCCATAACCAGGATAGGCTCCTGCCTAGCCACTTCTTGAGCCACTTGATCTGCCTGGTTATTGCCCTGGGCCACTGACTTGCTTCTTTTCTGATGTCCTGGGCGTGAATAACACTCACAATTACTGGCTTCATTGAGACATCTAAGGATTTCCTGTTTGTTTCCTTTGGTGTGAGCAGTCCTCTCTCTTAGCATATAGCCCCGCAGATGTGGGCTGTGGCAAAGGCATGTTCAACTTGCCAGGGGGTGGAGGTGCCAGGTGGTAAAGGTTCTGCCCAGATGACATTTGTGCTATCCACCACAGCAGCACCTGCTCATCTCTGCCCTTCATGGAGAAAACTACTCCTGTCTGAAAACCAGGTAGCCTCGGCTTTTGGCAGGGGTCAGTTGGAGAGGTCTCTCCTTTTGGGCTAGCTAGTTGCAGCCCGTTGGGCAGGAAATGTATTTGGGCCCCCATTTTGGAGAGTATGTCTCATCTCAACAGAGGGTAGGGACAGTCTGGGGTGACCTTAAATGAATGGGATACCTTGCCCATCCCTAGATCCACTGTTCTTCGGGTAGTCCATGAATACATTTTGGTGCCACTGGCTTCTTGGATCCAAGATCTTTTGGAAATGGGGCCATCGGCTTGGAGGACTGAATATTAAGCCTTGGTGTCCACCAAGAATTGAGTGGGTTTCCCCTCCACTCTCAGAGTTACCCTGGGTTCGGGGAGGGGGTCTGAACCCGTCTCCCCTAATCACTGTCTTCACCCAGGGCCAACACCTTTGCCGCTTGGGCCTTTTCCCAAGGCCTGGGATTTCCTGCTCCCAGCTTCCGTTTGTTAGGGCACTCTCAGGCCCAGTGGCCTCTCTCCTTGCAGTATGCGCTCTGGTCCTTTCCTGTCTTTCTTCTCTGCTTTCCATTACTACTGTAGCCAGGACTCGCTGTAGATTACTTCCCTGCCACTTTTCTTCCTTTCTCTTTCTCTGCTCCTTCTCCTCCTCTGTCTCCCTGTTATGGTAGACTTTGTCAGCAACCCTGTACTAACTCCCTCAATGACGTATCCTGTAAGTCTTTCTAGCCTCTGAAGCTTTCTCCTGATGTCTCTACTAGCTTTGTGCTCCTTGCTGCTGGGGTCATAGGGTGGATACAGATGGAATGCACTCTAGAAAGGCTGCGGGTGACTCATCCCTGCTTATCCTCACACACCTTGGTCAGATTTGTGGGTCGTCATGCAGCCCCCTTGAGACTTGCCAATGGAGTCTGATGGTGGACCTTCAGGTGCCCCTTACCTTCTGCCATAGTCAGGGAAAACCCGCTGTTGATGACAGTCTGATCAATCAATGGTGTCTGAGGGGGCATTCTTTCTAGCTTCCTGCATTATCCTCTCTCACTCTTCGGTCATGAAGAGCACTCTCATGAGTTGTTGGATATCATCCTGGGTGGGCCGATGAGTAAATAAAACAGTCTCAAAGAGATTAATTGGCCCCTTGGGAAGGAGGAGGGAGTCTCCTCCCACTCCTGCCTCCAGTAAAGGGGGGGGGG